>BSBM01000675.1:1750000-2950000 GCA_027924585.1 Larix kaempferi
TGATGACGATGATGATGATGATGATGATGATGATGAGGAATATGATGATGATGATGATGATGATGATGAAGATAAAGATGATGATGATGATGAAGACCATGAAGATGGTGATGATGACGATGATGATGATGATGATGATGATGATGAAGATGATGATGTTGATGATGATGATGATGATGAAGATTATGATGAAGATGTTGTTGTTGCTGATGATGTTGATGAAGACCATGAATATGATGGTGATGACGAGGAAAATGATGATGATGACGAAAAATATGAATCTTACCTATCCAATGCACTTGTTGATCACTTGGTGTATGGGTGAGTGAGGCTCAGTTGGTTGGGTCAAAATAGAACAACTCTGCCCTGTTTTTTTAATTATCTTAACAGAAGCACGTGCGCGCTTTTGAGCACGTGCCCGCTTTAGTGCGTGCGCGTTATTGAGCGTGCACACACCCCGGTTCGGTACCGCACCAAACAACGCGTGCGTGGGTCCTTAGGCATGTGCGCGCATCTATTTTTTCCCCGCTAGCGTGGCCCCGTTGCAACAATTTTGGGGAGCATCTTTGTGCGCCCACCCTACTTCATTTACTGATTATCTTCTTTTTGTCTTTGCTAGTGGTAGTAATATCTGAGACATATGAAGAAAAAGTCTTTATCTTAATAGTTCAATGGATTTTCTAGAGGCATGTTTTTATATAAGTTATAGTAGAGTAGTTGAACTATTATATGGGTGCTCATGTTTTTAAGAGACATTCCAATCTGATTTTACATTTGGAAAGAATATCTACTGGATCAAAGTAGGACCAGTTTATATATGTAATTTTCTTTATGAAGGAGCTCAGGTAGTTTCCTTGATTCACTAATGAATAGCAGGAAACTCTTTTTCTTTTGGAAAAAAAAAGATACTGCCTTATTTATACTTATAGCATTGGGAAGATGAAAGGGAAGGAAGGGCTTCACATAGAGGATAGTAAGATTATTAATTAATTATTGGGCACCCACTATTATAGGAATAAACCCATATGCCTTTCAGTTTCTGCCTGCCCACCTTAACCACCTGAAGAACTAGACCTGTCCTCTTTCCTAATGATCTACAAGAAAAGTGCTCCCTGAACCGAACGTGAAAGTCGTTTTCCATCATACGGCTCCGTAACTCTACTCTGTCGAATTATATATCCAAAAGGTCCGCTCTCCATTCCACACGTTGTCTAGCGGAGCAAGCGGTTTGACGTGTTTTAAGTGGCCGTAGTAGATGCCAAACCTGTTGCTCAGTCTCTATGGGCACAACAGCTACATGGACCCCTCCCTTCCGTTGTTGCCAGGGCGTTAAGACCCTGATCACGTAACACTAACGCCCTTGAACGCCTTGATAAAAGATAAATAAAGTGGTCGGCCTATTTTGTTGGGTTATAACCACCCTTGTTTCCTTCCTATGTTATTAGGTACTTACATTTCCCCACAACTAGGTAATAAATTGACTCACAACTAGCAAATATGGTGGACCAAGCAGGTGGATAGATATTAATAGGAGGACAGGTAATAAATGTAAGGGAGACAGATCCTTAGTGATACTTTGGGGGATATTATCCATTCCCCGAAAGTGAGGTAAGTACTTCATGCCCCCGAAAGTGAGAGAGTCACGAAAATAAGAAATAGTTGGGGATATTAGAATTATAAATATAGCTAGTATAAAAATCACTGGTATTCATTCTCAGTGGTCTTCAGTCTCTCAATAATAAATCAGGTATTCTTTCTCCTTTTTACCATGTAATAGCCCTTAACCCCCAAAATAAAATAAAAAATTTATGTGCTTAAAACATAACAAGACATGAAAGTAGTGTGACAATTCTACTAGAAAGCAAGAGTTTTAGAGTAAGGTTCCTAACAAAATATATTGCTTTTCCCATGGGCATGGAATAATGTACTTACTTAACTATGCCACTACTATGCTTAAATTATGAGGAGTATTTAAATTCACCTTTGGGTCCTAAATATATACCCGGCCCCTTACCCTACCTCTTTGGAGATAGGAGGCTTAAAGGGCAGGGCTTACTTAGTTCTTTTTGAACTAAAGTATTTAAATTTCTTGTGCAGGTACAAGGGGTATGCTACTAGAATTACAACCCGAAGATATAGAGGAGAAGTTACCATCGTAATTTACAAAAAGGTGACTTAATAGGGAAACCTTCGTTTAAGCTGAAATCACAACCACCAACGAATATTGAATCACTTCATACGGCCACTCCATGTGGTAGGTGGCAGAGGAACCAGGACCCGAAAATCGAGTGCAATTAAAATAACATCGATCTATGGGTAAGGAAAAGGGTGAGAAGGATAGTGGATGAATGGGTGATAGCTGGATAGCATTAACGTTGAGCGTGTGACAGTTCAAAAGTGGAATCCACGTTAGCAAGGGAGACTTATCTTACTCGAAACCCTACAACATTCTATTATTCATTATTTTTCTGAGTCTGAGAGTAGAGGAGTCGAAGCTCTGCAAGTGTGGAGGCGTCGTGGCCAATACCAGGTAAAGGTATTATACTAAAATCAGGCTTAAAATAATTTTAATTCTAACAGATTTGCTAATGTCCATTGTTCTCAAATTCTCCTTTCTCCAGGTAGCCATGGCGTCACGTGGTGGTAGTGCGACCTAAAAGTTTGGGGTGTCGGTAGCTACAGTGGTCAAGCGAAAAAATGGTAAGACTCGGCCTTGGATGCCTCTATCATCACCCAAGTTGGTTGAAGAGTTTGCTTTGTTTACCAGAGGTTCTGGCAGTGGTGCTTGATACGTAAATGGAGTTTGTCATGGCTATAAATTCCTTATATGTTTTCCTCTTTTTTTTTTGAATTACCGGTTATCCACTTCGCCGGTGGTTAGATGGAAGGGTCTATGCCCTCTGCCATATTTTCTGCGTAGGCAGTGACAAAGGGGCTCTTCTTTTCTTGCTTGATAATTATGTATGGAGCCTCTGTTGGGAAAAGAGGGATTCCATAATACAATTTTGGGAAGCCCTCAGCTCTATGTCGATAATTTCTCCTATTTAGTTTGAAATGAGATACTAGCTTTAAATACAGCGTTTTTTTGTCTCTATTGTAGTTTTTTTTTTTGAATGGGAAGTTGATGTATAACACTATTTTGCGGATAAACTCTAAATGATGAAATTATTCAGATAAAAGGGTTACAAGGTTTCCCGTCCTGAGATATACGTGCCTGCTAGAGTTTTCATGCTGCACTTGTTTGTCTAACTACTATTTTAAACAAGGGAAGATGCTAAATCTGGGTTTAAACACTATCGCTTTTCCTTAATATGAATGCTAGGTAGTAATAATGGCTACTGTGTGTAAAGATTTCCTTCCAGCTAAATAAAATGATGAATCTGGATCTTTAAATGATAGTCCGGTAGTTAGAGATTTTCGTTTTGTTATTGCTTAATTCTAAAGGGTGTGGATTTCGCATTGTATTTTAAGAATGTTTTTGTGATTGGAATGATACTAGGGTTTGTCAGAAATCTAATGCCAAACTTTCATCCATAATATAAACGTTTAAGTTTAAATTACATGTTTAAAGAATAGATATGGGGGCGGCCCTAAATAAAGGTGAGGTCGTGTGAGATTGGTGGCCTGTATGCGTACTTTTAGAAACTCGTTTTCCACTAGGTTGCATACTAAATCTATTCTAAAAGTTTAGCATTCGTTTTATTGTTCATCATAATTTGTTTATGGTTGTTAGACCTGTATATGTATATATATCAGTTGACTTAGATCTCCAGTGGGGCTGTGCTCTATACTGGGCAGTTTCAGCCGTATAAAAACAATTAATAACCTAAGCGTAGTTCTAACTCTAAAGTTTTTATGAACAATATCCCAATATCTAAATCTAGGCAGGGTTTAGGGTTTTGGGGGAGTTTTCTTCGTTAATAAGTATACAGTCCATCCCTCAGTAGTTTAGGCTAATCTCGTCAATGACATGGTCCTCAGAACATACATAAATGGATAAAATAATAAACGGATATGGAAACTGTGGAAATAAGTAAGCTTCCTAATAATCCTTGATAGGATACTAGATGCAGATCTAAAAGTATAAATAAATAAAATGGAATGGAAAACAATGGGTTTCTATAGGTTTCCTAGTAATCTTCTATACATTACCTGTTACAGTTCTAAGTCCCTGGATTCAAAATCTTATTATAAAACGAAAATATGATACATTGCAATAATTTCCAGATTTAAAATTTACTGAGCATCAAATGCAAAGATTGATCTTTATTCTTAGATCTGACCATTATTTTATTGAAAGAAACGTCAATGTAAAAATTTGAAATCTATTTTATAATGTAGATCTGACAATTAGTTTATTGAAAGAAATGTCAATGTAAATCTGAAAGCTATTTTATAATGTAGATCTGACAATTAATTTATTGAAAGAAACGTCAATGTAAATCTAAAAGCTATTTTAGAATTTAGAGGTTTACCCCACTAATACTGAAATTCATCAAATAAAACTTAACTGAAAACACAAGCAAATACTTATCAGTAAATTATCGCCGACTAACTCACTAAGAAGCTACCATGTTCCTCCCAACCTTAGACCGCACCCTATTCCTGGATTGTTCCATGGGTCACCCCCGAGCTGAACTGAGCATGACAAGAATCTAAGCAATCTAGGGATAGTTTTCTATCTTTGTTACTATCAGCAGAGTAGCCACAAGGTTCTCTTTATCAGCCTATTATGGTGTGAATCCTTCTGTATATTCTTCCCCTTCAGAGTCCTCTCAGTAGGACGGTCCACTTTTTCACAACACACCACATGTTTAGCAGTCTGATGTATGAGTGCTCAGATTCACGACTGGACCCTCTAGTGTACTTGGGAAATCGATTGCCCCTACAATGTTCCTCTCTCTGCTATATATAATTTTTTTAAGGGTGAGGGCTGGTAGGAAAAATAAGTCTTTTTGCACACTCAGTTTTGTCTTAATGACACCCTAACAAATGTGTATTTATCTTTGAAATCAAAACTAATTTATTTTAATTCCTCACAATTTATTTTTAAATATTTTATTAATAATATTGGACTTTTATTTACCTAACAACTAATTTGATCTTTTAGTTATCATCTAAAGACCAACCTAGACTCTTGCATGCTTAGCCCCTCTTTGTGTGGTAGTCCCAGTCAGTCAGAAGGAATAAAATAATAAGTCTTTCAATATCTGAAATAATTAAATCCAAATGGGTTGCTGATGATCCAGAACCTTTCAGCTCAACATCAAGCGACCACTAGTGGTTCAAGTGTTCTAGAGCATCTCAGCTCACACTTATTCAATGTTTTGGTGCTATTCAGAGCTCACTTGTTCAACACAAAAACATAACCATAGTTAAATGTTTTAACAATAGTAATAAAAATAAAAATAACATAGTCTTGTGTCCTGGGATATTACATACCAGCAACTAGCCTTTTTCTCATCCTACAGATAAGAACTCTCTAGGAAGGCAGGCCACTAAATTACCCACTAGCATAGATCCAAATCCGAGGCTCTATCAAGCGCCTAGAGGGATCAAATCTCCCGAGGTGCAAACCTCTCCTTGAATAGCTCTTTGAGTGCAATACTTGCGCAACCTAATCCTAAGCTTTAAAGTCTCTAGTTTAAGTTTCATATTTACTTTTTACTTTGTATTATTCTTTTTTGTTTATGGCCGACATAATATTTATTACTTTTTACTTTGTATTATTTTTTTTGTTTCCTTTGTATTATTTTGTAAACACTCTAAAATCTCATATTTACTTTTTACTTTGTATTAAAAGTAAAAAGTAAAGTCTCTAGTTTAAGTCTCATATTTACTTTTTACTTTGTATTATTTTTTTTTGTTTATAACTAAAATAATATTTATCACCTAATCCTAAGCTCTAAAGTCTCTAGTTTAAGTCTCATATTTACTTTTTATCTTGTATTATTATTTTTTGTTTATGGCCGACATAATATTATTCTTGGTTGTAGAGCGCCTCTCAGTGCAACAACTTATTTTGTCCATGTCTCATGATATCTAGATCTCTAGGTTTCTAGATGGCTGATAATAAATATATTTATTGTTTATGCTAGTATTTTTTTTAAGGGACTGACATTAACCCACTTTGAGGGCTTTTAAACTCTTTGAGGGGAACCATCCCGGTGTCATCAAAGTGAATCCTTATGTGATTAGGTTCAGTTCATCGTGATTAGTTATGATTAGGTGTGATATATATTATGAGGCAATAAAAGATAGATTCTTAGGCAATACCCGTCATTTGTCAAAGTCTCGTTTGTTATCCGTCCGTGAAAGTTTTACCCATCTGTCTAATCTATCTCATATTTCGGCCTTGGGGGAACCACCCCATGTGATTAGTTACTGAACCTTTCCCCACAACTTGCCAGTCTATCCCCATCCTGCCTTTTCAGGGGAACAATCCCCCCGCACTGCTCTCGGTTGGTTATTTCGGTGCCGAGGGTTCTACTTGGTGGATCAGACCGGCAAATTGAAATGGTGTGTTCATTAATGGTTACAAACAATTTTTTATTTGCATTAGCCCCAATGATAGCCCATAAATTTTAATTAAAAATCATCTTATTTCTGAAGGTTGTCTTCCATCTTGTCATGAATATCTGAATCTTGAATTAGAGGCCTTAGTTTATCATAGTATTAATCTAAATAATCTTATTACAATATTTAGCATTGCTCATTTTTTATATATTTTTTTAATTCTGAAATTAAAGCATCTATATTTCTGTATTTCTCTTGAATTAGAGACCTTAGTTTATCAAAGTATTAATCTAAATAATCTTATTACAATATTTAGCATTGTTCATTTTTCATATATTTTTTTAATTCTGAAATTAAACTATCTATATTTATGTATTTCTCTATGATGTATTGTAAACTTATAAACATAATTTTGTTGATCTTTTATATTTGTTAAATTTTTATAATATTTTATTATTAGATTTTATATTTTTTTACTATTAATTATGAAATTTTTACTATTAATAGATATATATTTATGGATCTAATAAATTTTGATTATATTTTAAACTTGTTATATGCATAACTTTGCTCATCTTTCATGCTTTCACTTAGCATTATGAAATTTTCATACCTTTTATTATTTGTTTTGTTTATATAGAATTAAATTTTTGTTTGTATTTTAAATTTATCACCTTTGTACTTTTGCTCATCTTTCATACTTCATATTCACATGTTTAGTAAACATTGTGAAATTTTCATAATTTTTTATTACTTAATTTTTTCATAATATTTAGTAATTACCATTCATATTGTTTGGATGTGTAAAATTTTAAGAGATATAATTTATCTCCTAACTTGTCATTAGCTCATGTGTTACATTGGTGCTTACATTTTGTACTTCTTTCAATCTATCTAAATATATTTATCCTTTCCCTAATTTTAAAAATAACATAACCAATTCCCAATAAGACACTAATTTGGTTTGTGACATGTTACTAAATAAATTTGTTTAAAATTGTTATTAGTAATTGAGTTTGATTGGAATTGGTTTTTTATGCATATTTTATGATATGATAGTGTATTTTTGTTTAGTTTGCACATATGAATTATTGTAAGAGTTGGTATATGTAGTCTCTGCATGATGATATGATCTATTAAAAATCAGTTGTTTAGAAACTTTGTAACTTTGATTTTCCAAATGAAAATATCAAGTTATGGCTTTTTTCATCTAAAAAAAGATATGAAGTGTATTAATTTTTTTCATTGATTTTGTAAAATATTAATAATTGAGTTTTTTTGGGATTGGTTATATATATATATATATATATTGATTATTTTGTTGTGAGTGTTGAAATAGTTTAGAGTTTTGTTACATTATAATTGTTATTTTGTTTACTTTAATAATGATAAACCAATTCGTTTTTTTAATATTTAATGGTATATTTATTTTATATATATATATATAAATTTAATTAGAATACTTAAATGAGAATAAGATTGTACATTTATTTATGCATATTAAATTGTATGCATTTCTCTTATAGCTTTTGCATTAGTATGTTGACCATAGGGTGTCTATTAAAGTCTTGTGTAGAGTGTTTTCAAAGGACCATCTTGGGAAATTGCATGGAAACAATTTCCTAACTCAGTATCTTGACACATGTGCCTTTTGTTGTAGTTGGGAACTAGGACGCCATTGCGCTAGTAATAGGTGGAGGGAGGTAACTCCCAAAGAAGCCCTCCTAGTGCGTCCCAAGTTGGGTGCTCGACCATGTATACACAAGGTTTTTAAAGTGGTCTAATGAGGGACCTCCCTTTGTTGACACTCTATTCATGCAACCTAGGAGTTAGGATCAATTTCCTAGGTAATTATAACATATATGTATACCTTATTATAACATGCATACTTTATAACCCTTATCTACTTTAACCCTTATCACACCTAACTCCTCCAAACAATAGCTACTTTAGCCACTATATCATCCAACCCATACAACTTGAAACCACTAAATTTTAGAACACAACACTTGTAAATCATATGAATTTTAACATTTATAAGTCCAAAAAACTTGTAAATTAGATAACACCAAAATCAATTTGTCTTACCTTAACTCTTAACCATCTCTCTCTCTCTTTCTCTCTCTTATAAAAACCCCCTCTCTCACTCTCTCGCCACCCTAATCCTACCCCTACACCCCCTCTTTCTCTCTCTCACACCTCTTTCCCATAACCCTTATTAAGCCCCTCCCTCACTCTCTCTCTCACATACTCCACCTACACCTGACCCGCACTTCTATCTCACTCCCCCAACCCCCTAACATCCACTTCACTCTCTCACTCTCACTACCCCTAAACCTCCACACTCTCACCCTATACCCCTCCTACTCTCCATACCCACAACCATCCACCCCCTCGGCTTTCTCTCTCTCTCTACCATACCACTAACCCTCTCTCTCTCTCTCTCTCTCTACCATACCACTTACCCTCTCTATCTCTATGCCCCCACCCTATACACCCCCATCTCTCTAAATTCCATAATCTTACCTAAACCCATACCCCCCCTCTCCCCAATCAGATCTTTATCTCTTTCTCTCTCCCAACTTCCCTCCTCCTTGTTAGCACTTAGATTTTATCCCAGTTGTAAAAGAACAACACCTAAGGTAACCTATTTCAAACCAAACTTTAGGCAGAAAACTTAGCCATCTTTTCCACCAGAGAGGGCTCTCTCATAAGATATATGTAAAGGCTAAAAATATATAAAATCACGCTCAAAATTTCTCAAAAGAATTTGCTTGGTTGAAAAGGAAACAAGAAACATTGGGCATGGAGTCAACTTTCAAATATTTAACGTGCCAACAAGAGATTTATACCAAAAGATTTCCACAGAGGAAAGATAGAAACCATATCACAGTCAATTTGATTTTGCGGGTGGTAAAGAAAGAAAGAATGACAGTCCATCAACAACAGGCATCTAACTAGGATGAATCCATTGTCAACTTTGGAGAAATAGTGGATATTTAAATGCAATAAAGTGAGGCATAACCAATATGAATCCCGATTTATTTCAAACGTTCATTTAAATATAGAAGAATAACATAATGGAAGATATAACAAAGAAAGTGAACATGCACATATAAAGATAAGGGAAAAAACAGACTGTAAAACTGATCAACACATGAATCTCTGGTCTCAAAAGATAGGTATTTCCACTGTACGGCCTTTTATTTATCAAAAATTTGACTTCAAAACATCTCGTCTCTCAAAGAGTTTCCAACCCTTTCAAAAATGATTCTCATTGTCTTTTATACAAAATTCGGAAGAAGCTTGACATAACTGCTTCTTCTAACTAATAACCGAAAATGTCTTAACTCGAAAGATAACTATCTTTAAACAATAAATAACTGTCTTCAAATAATATTACAAATTCAAAATAAAAGCATCATTTTGCCACTTGAAAAAAATTATGAAAGTATCTATGAATGGACAGAATATCTCGTCTTTCCATATTTGTCCACATAATTCCATTGGTCGGCGTGGGTAAATCATAACTGGTCATTTCTTTCACCAAGACTCGCATTTCAACGTGACTTGTATAGACATATCTTTATCCTTTTGTCGCAATTGCTGATCTCCACCAGTCTTCAGAGCTCCCAGGCATAGCGACACATATACAAAATGTCATTATTTGAAACCCTTTTGTTTTATATAATCCTTTTTGATTAACTTTCTGGCAGCTTTCTGAATGCATTTTATATCCAACCGTTGATCACGAACCTTTTGATTTGAGCCGTTAGATCTTGCGTCCCTTTATCTCCCATGGTGGTATCCGCAATCCCAATAACGTTTTTCTTCTCCGGTTTTTTCCTTGTGCGAATCAACCATTTTATGACACCTGTTAGAGTGGTTTAATTTCCGCGACCGCTCTTTCTTCTATCAAGTGCGCACTTTTCCTGATGCGGATGAATCTTGGGCGTTGATTTTGTCCCAGTGTATATTGTCCCTCCGATTGATATCAACATGTGGCGTATTCTCTTACGCTTTCTCCATCTGCCACGTGTTCTGGCCCACCACGCCTTATCCTTTGGTGGTTCCGCACGACGTTGTGGTGGTTTGTGATACCACTATCACGTTGATGCGGATTAATGAAACTGTGACACGTATCCGGCGGTATTAAGTCCGCAACCACTCCCTAATGTTTGCAAACGATTCTTTTGGCGGTGCGGGAAACTATCACAGCCGTTGATATCTACTATTGTCATCTCCATCATTGAAACTTGACCAAGACCTAACCTCTTCAATAATTCACTTTCGGACTTTGCATATGTGGGTTTTTCTTGTTGTCTTTGTATTATCAACCCTTACTTCAACCCATTTGTAATAACTTCATTTCTTTTGGGATATTTTTTGACAAATTTTTAGGGTTTGAGTATTTTCAAATAGAGTGTCAACAACTGGCTCCAACTGGGGATGCTATCCTCCCTGTGAGGTAGCAAAGAACATCGTAGACCAAGTGCCTGATTCATTGGGCTGCATTTAAAATTTTCTGCAAATCAAAGTTCATACTTTTTTTTTTTTTTGAAAAATATTTACACTGTACAAAACTCTCTTTCACCTCTATCCTTTTAAGAGAGATAATGTTTGAGGTGTCTACCATTTACTGGTCCTCTAGGAAAGAATTCTCCATTACAATTTTTTAGGGTAAATGCCTTCTCCCCTTGATATCCTGCAACAATATATGGACCTTTCCATAAATGCTCAAATTTTCCATGGTGATCTTCATTTCTGGAGTCCCACTTCAAAACCAAATCATTTATGTGAAAATTCTTTTCTTTAACCTTTCTGTCAAAAGTTTTCTTCATTTTCTCCTGATGCATTTGGGTTTTGTTATATGTCTTTTCCCTAACTTCATGTAATTCTATCATTTGATTTATCCTCCTCTGCATATGATTTGGTTCTTCTTTGACTTCTTGTAACAATTTCATAACTGAAAAACCTAAAGAAACAGGAAAAATTACCTTTGTGCCATACACCAACTGGAAAGGGGAAGTGCCAATTGCTCTTTTTGTACTGATTCTATCTGCCCATAAAGCATATTTTAGTTTAGTGTGCCAAGCCCTCTTGTTATCTTCTAGCAACCTCTTTATGATCCTCACTAAACTTTTATTTGAAGATTCGGCCAACCCATTCCCCTGTGGATAATAAGCAGTGGAATGATTCAAATGTATATGATATTTGTGACAAAAATTTATCATCTTTTTTTATTTGAACGCTGGAGCATTATCTGTCACTATCCTTTTAGGACAACCAAACCTGGATAAAATGTTTTCTTCTAAGAAGTTCATTATCACTGTTTCTGTGGCATTTCTTGTCGGAATGGCCACAATCCACTTATGCTTCCCTGAAGAATTTGGATTAATTTCGCCAATAAAATCTAACCCCCACTGTTGAAAAGGTGCTTCGACTTAAATAGGTTTCAAAGGAAATGGTAATAAATCTTTTTTCCCATCAAAAATTTGGCATTCATGATATTTCGTCACTTCTTTATATACATCTGAATACATGCTGGGCCAACAAAAACCAGCTCTAAGAATCTTATTCACTATAGCCTTCCATGAATGATGTCCTCCACACATGTCTTTATGAAATTCCCCCATAATATGCTCCGCTTCATTTTCTAATAGACAATTCAACAGAATACTTCCTGGATCTTTTCAAAATAAATTCCCATCTAATATGCAAAACTTGGTTGCTTTCAAGTTTACTGATCTTGCTCTGGTTTATTCCATATTTGCAGGCGCTTGAAGATTTTGTAGAACATACACAATGTCTGCATACCAAGGAGACAAAGAGAAATCTTCAATTACTTGTAAATTTGGAACGTCTTCTTTTGGAATCTCGGAAAGAAAATTCATACCTAGAGAATCCCAATTTGTTTCTGTCATCATTTTAGCCAGACCTTGATCTTTTATCAGCTTTGTAGGTTTAATGTCGAGATCATATTCCAATAATACTGCTATCCACTTTGCTCTTTTCCCTTCAGGATCTGGCTGAGTAAGAATATCTTTCACTGCTGCTGATGGAACATGTGCTATTATATGAGAATGCAATATGTATATCTTGAAATCCTTCAATGCTTTCACTGAAGCATAAGCTTGTTTCTCCATAATGTTATATTTTAATTCTGCATCCCTCAGAATCCTACTAAAAAATGCAATTGGTTGTTCCACACCTTCTTGATTCTTTTGTAACAATACTCCAGCTACTGTGTGTTCTGATGCATAAGTAAACATAATGAAATCCCTTTTATAATCTGGACTAATTAACACTGGTGCTTCAGTCAATGCTCTTTTAATATTATCAAAAGATTGTCTTGCTTTTTCAGTCCATTTAATTTCCTTGTCCTTCCTTAGCATTTCAGTTATGTTTCTCAAAATCTCAGCAAAACTATGAATGAACCTTCTTAACCAATTTACCCTTCCAATAAATGATTGAATTTCTTTCTTGCTCCTAGGGATTTCGACTTTCTGTATGGCAGATACTCTCTCCGAGTCAATCTTGATGCCTTCTTTTGATATGATGTGTCCGAACAATTTTCCTTCTTCCATGCAAAAATGAGATTTCTTTGGATTTAAGGAGATCCCAAATTTTCTACATTTCAGAAAAACTCTTTCCAAATGTTTCCAGTGATCAGCAGCATTTTTTGAATAAACAGTGATATCATCCATGTATACTACCATAAATTTGTCTCTTTCATCTGCAAATGCAATGTCCATGGATCTCTGAAAAGTTACCCCCCGCGTTCATCAAACCAAAGGGAATTTTGGCATACATAAATGTTTCCCATGGAGTAGTAAAAGCAGTTTTTTCCTGATCTTCTGGGTGAACTTTAATTTGATTGTAACATGAGAAACCATCTAACATAGAAATTCTTTCAGCTCCCACAACTTTCTGTAAAATCTGATCCATTTTCGGGAGTGGATAATCATCTTTCAAAGAGACTCTGTTCAAATTTCTAAAGTCTACACACAACCTTATTTCACCATTCTTTTTCCTTACTAGTACTAGGTTAGCCAACCACTTAGAAAATCTCAAGGACACAATTATCTTAGCATCAAACAGCTTTCTCACTTCTTTTTCTATCACTGGAAACAATTTGGGATTTATTCTTCTCAACTTCTGTTTAAAAGGCTTTTCATTAGGTTTGATAGGAATTGTATGCCGTATAATAGAAACATCATATTCTTTCAGGTCTTCATAACTCCAGGTGAAAACATCTGAAAATATTTTCATCACTTCCACACTTTTATTCTCTTCCTTTCTTGGTAATTTCTTTGAAATTTTTACCAATTTGGGATCTTCTTCAAAACCTAAATTGTAATCTTTTACATCCTCAGGTTTAGGTTCTACTTTTGGATTTTTTACCACATCATTTTTATCAAACAATTTTTCTAAAGGAATCAAGCCTCTTGGGATAATGTTATTCTTCAGTTGAATTATATCCTTACCTCCAATCCTTTGTTTGAACTTTTCTGTTTCTTCAGGGGAATCTACTTCATCTGGACCAGCTCCACCATCTTCTGCATCAATAGACCTCTAATTGAATTCATCTGTCATTTCTAAAAAATGTTTAATCTGTTGATCATCTTCAAAGACCTGCCAATGTTTGATATTGTCTGGGATAGATGGTCTGTGTATGACCTCAATATCATATTTCTTTTTAGAAATGATAGGAGTTTTGAAAGCCGCTCCCGCAGTGGCCGAAGAATCTGCTACGGTGTTGTTAACTTTGGGAATTGAAACAACATCATGTTCATCGAAAACAATTTCCAATAAATCCCAAACTTCATTCCTATATGATCTCATTTTAGGATGTTTGGTCTGATAAATAGATTTTACCTGATTTATTACCAATTCGGAATCTCCAAACACTCCAATTTTATTTGCTTTTAAATTTCTCAATACATTCAACCCCAGAATCAAAGCTTCATATTTTGCAACATTGTTTCTACACTCAAAATTCAATTGATAAGAAAACATTAAGAATTCTTGATCATGTGTGACTATCCATACTCCTGCACCAACTCCTTCTCTGCTTCTAACTTCGTCAAAGTGCATTGTCCAGGTTCCTTCTTTTCTAATTTTTTCTCTTAACAGTCTTTCTTTTTCATTTTCTTTAGGTTCAATTAAATCAATCTTCTCTTTGGATTCAACATCATTGTACAGAATACAAGAGCCCAAATCTGTGTCTACTGCATATATAGCATGCTTTCTAGGTTCTTTTAAGTCACTTACCAAATAAGCAACCATCTTTTCAGCATATAATCTTCTATGTACCCCCAACACCAGAATAGTAGCAAAAGACATATCCATCTGCAAAGTTCCTTTTAACTTCGAGGCCCATGATCTAGACAATAGCATACCAAATTTTGCTGGAATATCAGCAACCACCACATCCATGAGAATACCTTTGGCTAGTATTTTACTGAAATTGACTGTCAAATATTTGATCAACCCTAAACATTTGACTTTCCTTGAATCAAAAGAAAATAAGTCATCATATGGTCTTGTGATTTCCAATCCCAAAGATTCAATTACAAGTTTCGACATCAAATTATGAGAAGCTCCTGAGTCCAACATACAATTATGCACAACTTTATCATGAACATTCAAATCTACATAGAAAGGAGAAATTTCCCCAAAACTATTATCTTCCATTCTTGAACCCAAGTAGATATTAGGAGTATCATCATCTAATTCCAAAGTATCTATTCCAACTCGATTTTCTACTTGCATCATCTTAAAAATTTGTTCCTTGTATTCCTTATTCTTTAATATCTCATTGAAAGGTACAGAAATCTTGACTTTCGACATTTCACTCTGTATATTGAAAGGAACCAAATTTTTATCACCTTCTTTCACTGAATCTTTCTTGTTATCTGAAATCACTTTTGGCACATCCTCGTTTTCTTTTCTTCTCGTTTGCTGTTCATTCTGACTGATAGAGGGTTTATCTGTAGATCCTTTTGATTTTCCCATTGGCTCTTTTCCTTTGTCTATTATAACGTCTCGGCTTCTCAGATTTATCTTTCTTTGAAGATCGTTTATAGCACTTTGGTAACCAATCTGGTATTGAACAATTTATGTCTCCAAATTACAACATTCCCCTTATGCAAGGAACATATCATGCTCTTGTTTAGTCAGATACACTTCTGAATCAAAATTGCCACAATGGTGAATATCACCCTCAGGCATCTCGATTTCAACTTCTCCAGCAGTATAATTTTCAGGGAAAGGAGGTCTGATTGGATCTTCTTCTGTATTCCTTGGGTTCCTCTGATCTCTTGGCATTATAGGTGGAACAAAGGGTCTCCTAAAATTAGGGTTTCTGATTTGAGGTTCTGTTTGTTCTTTATTCGAAGCTTTGTTATCCACCACTAACCTATCTAACAATTTTTCCATAGTTTTCATCATTGCTTCAAATTTTACATCTGTGGAAGAAAAAGAAGAAGCTAGATTTTTATTATCTTCTCTACTTTTCTTTCGATCTATATCTCTATGCCTCATCTTTCCAGAAGCCATCATATTAGCTTCAACTTCCACCGCATCTTTCATCATTATTGCCAAAGTAGTAGATCTTCTTTCTCTTAATGTGCATGAAAAATCACCTTCAAAAGCATCTGCATAATGTAACTTGGCTGCTCATACTGGAGGTTTTATATCTGTAGGAATAGAGTTATAAACTTTCATAAATCTGGCAGAGAATTCTTGAACCGACTCAAAACCTCCTTATTTCAGATTGCTATATTCTTTCAACATCTGTGAAGGATTTTTCTAGTCTTCCCATTTTTCGATAAAAAGAGTTGTGAAAGCATCATAATTAGCAATTGATCCTGCAGCCAAAGCTCTGAACCATTTTTTGACTTCACCTCGCAAGCTTTGGGAAAACAAACTCATTTTTGCATCATCATAATCCACTTCTTCTAAATCAATGAAATCACTAAATTTATCAACATGTTGCTGTGTTGTATAATTACCAAAAGTAACGATTCTTTGTCCATAATTTTGAGGCAAATCATGTAAAGCAGCAGGCAAAACCAATGGGGTAAATTTGGTAGCCATGGGTGGTGGATTATAAGGTGGAACAATCACTACCTGTTGTTTATGACTTTGCACATGTATTCTTTGGGCCTTGGATATTCTGGACCCAGGCCTTTCAGGTTTTTGTAAGTTTTCCCAAACAGATTTTAAAGAATAACCCCACAAACTTTTTGGGTCAACTTTTGTTTCTTTCAAATCAGAATCTAGTTTAGTTCTAAGCAAAACTTTTTCCCTTGAACCAATATTTTCTTCCTCAAACAGATTTTCTTGAAAAGAAGGGAATACATTCGAGAACTGAGGAATACCTTCTTTTGTTTTTCCTTTGCCTCTATCTGTTTTGAGAAGCTTTTCTGGATTATCCACGCCTGAGAAGAACTGTAAACTGGGATTTCTTCTTGTAGCCACAATGTCTTTTTCTGAATGTCTTCAAAAAACTTTAAAAAAATTTCACAAGTGAAGTTGCCAGGGCAACATCTACAACCAACTTACTTCAAACTTCCTTGCCCAAGAAATTTGACCTTTCTTTGTCGTTTCTCCCAAGGAAAATTTTCGCCTTCGTTTCTCGGCAACGGTGCCAAAATCTTAGCACTTAGATTTTATCCCGGTTGTAAAAGAACAACACTTAAGGTAACCTATTTCAAACCAAAATTTAGGCAGAAAACTTAGCCATCTTTTCCACCAGAGAGGGCTCTCTCATAAGATATATGTAAAGGCTAAAAATATTTAAAATCACGCTCAAAATTTCTCAAAAGAATTGCTTGGTTGAAAAGGAAACAAGAAACATTGGGCATGGAGTCAACTTTCAAATATTTAAACGTGCCAACAAGAGATTATATACCAAAATATTTCCACAGAGGCAAGATAGCAACCATATCACAGTCAATTTGATTTTGCGGGTGGTAAAGAAATAAAGAATGACAAGTCCATCAACAACATGCATCTAACTAGGATGAATCCATTGTCAACTTTGGAGAAATAGTGGATATTTAAATGCGATAAAACGAGGCATACCAGTATGAATCCCGATTTATTTCAAACATTCATTTAAATATAGAAGAATAACATAATGGAAGATATAACAAAGAAAGTGAACATGCACATATAAAGATAAGGGAAAAAAAAGACTATAAAACTGATCAACACATGAATCTCTGGTCTCAAAAGATAGGTATTTCCACTGTACGACCTTTTATTTATAAAAAATTTTGACTTCAAAACATCTCGTCTCTCAAAGAGTTTCCAACCCTTTCAAAAATGATTCTCATTGTCTTTTATACAAAATTCGGAAGAAGCTTGACATAACTGCTTCTTCTAACTAATAACTGAAAATGTCTTAACTCGAAAGATAACTATCTTTAAACAATAAATAACTGTCTTCAAATAATATTAAAAATTCAAAATAAAAGCATCATTTTGCCACTTGGCAAAAATTCTGAAAGTATCTATGAATGGACAGAATATCTCGTCTTTCCATATTTGTCCACATAATTCCATTGGTCGGCCGTGGGTAAATCATAACTGGCCATTTCTTTCACCAAGACTCGCATTTCAACGTGACGTTTATAGAGACGGTCTTTATCCTTCTATCGCAATTGCCTGATCTCCACCAGTCTTCAGAGCTCCCAAAGATAGCGACACATATACAAAATGTCGTTATTTGAAACCCTTTTATTTTATATAAGCGTTTTTTATAACTTTTTGGCAGCTTTCTAAATGCAGTTTATATCCAACCATTGATCACGAGCCTTTTGATTTGAGCCTTTAGATCTTGCGTCCCTTTATCTCCCATGGTGGTATCCGCATTCACAATAACGGTTTTCTTCTCCAGTTTTTTCCTTGTGCGGATCAACCATTTTATGACACCTGTTAGAGTGGTTTAATTTCCACGACCGCTCTTTCTTCTATCAGAGTGCGCACTTTTCCTGATGCGGATGAATCTTGGCCGTTTGATTTTGTCCCAATGTATATTGTCCCTCCGATTGATATCAACATGTGGCGTATTCCCTTACGCCTTCTCCATCTGCCATGTGTTCTGGCCCACCGCGCCTTATCCTTTGGTGGTTCCGCACGACGTTGTGGTGGTTTGTGATACCACTATCACGTTGATGCGGATTAATGAAACTGTGACATGTATCTGATTGTATTAAGTCCGCAACCACTCCCTAATGTTTGCAAACGATCATTTTGGCGGTGCGGGAAACTATCACAGCCGTTGATCTCTACTATTGTCATCTCCGCTGTTGAAACTTGACCAAGACTTAACCTCTTCAATAATTCACTTTCGGACTTTTCATATGTGGGTTTTTCTTGTTGTCTTTGTATTATGAACCCTTACTTCAACCCCATTTGTAATAACTTCATTTCTTTTGGGATATTTTTTGACAAATTTTTAGGGTTTGAGTATTTTCAAATATAGTGTCAACAACTGGCTCCAACTGGGGATGTTATCTTCCCTATGAGGTAGCAAAGAACATCGTAGACCAAGTTCCTGATCCATTGGGCTGCATTCAAACTTTTCTGCAAATCAAAGTTCATTTTTTTTTTTTTTTGAAAAATATTTACACTGTACAAAACTCTCTTTTCACCTCTATCCTTTTAAGAGAGATAATGTTTGAGGTGTCTACCATTTACTGGTCCTCTAGGAAAGAATTCTCCATTACAATTTTTTAGGGTAAATGCATTATCCCCTTGATATCATGCAACAATATATGGACCTTTCTATAAATGCTCAAATTTCCCATGGTGATCTTCATTTCTGGAGTCCTACTTCAAAACCAAATCATTTATCTGAAAATTCTTTTCTTTAACCTTTCTGTCAAAAGTTTTCTTCATTTTCTCCTGATGCATTTGGGTTTTGTTATATGCCTTTTCTCTAACTTCATGTAATTCTATCATTTGATTTATCCTCCTCTGCATATGATTTGGTTCTTCTTCGACTTCTTGTAACAATTTCATAACTGGTAAACCTAAAGAAACAGGAAAAACTACCTCTGTGCCATACACCAACTGGAAATGGGAAGTGCCAATTGCTCTTTTTGTATTGATTCTATCTTCCCACAGAGCATATTTTAGTTTAGTGTGCCAATCCCTCTTGTTATCTTCTAGCAACCTCTTTATGATCCTCACTAAACTTTTATTTGAAGATTCGGCCAACCCATTCCCTTGTGGATAATAAGCAGTTGAATGATTCAAATGTATATGATATTTGTGAAAAAAATTTATCATCTTTTTTTATTTGAACGCTGAAGCATTATCTGTCACTATCCTTTTAGGACAACCAAACCTGAATAAAATGTTTTCTTCTAAGAAGTTCATTATCACTGTTTCTGTGGCATTTCTTATCGGAATGGCCTCAATCCATTTTGTGAAGTAATCTGTAGCAGTCAGAATCCACTTATGCTGTCCTGAAGAATTTGGGTTAATTTTGCCAATAAAATCTAACCCCCACTATTGAAAAGGTGCTTCGACTGAAATAGGTTTCAAAGGAAATGGTAATAATTCTCTTTTCCCATCAAAAATTTGGCATTCATGACATTTGGTCACTTCTTTATATACATCTGAATACATGTTGGGCCAACAAAAACCAGCTCTAAGAATCTTATTCACTATAGCCTTTCATGAATGATGTCCTCCACACATGCCTTTATGAAATTCCCCCATAATATGATGCGCTTCATTTTCTAACAGACAATTCAACAGAATACCTCCTGGATATTTCCAAAATAAATTTCCATCTAATATGCAAAACTTGGTTGCTTTCAACTTTACTGATCTTGCTCTAGTTTTTTCCATATTTGCAGGCGCTTGAAGAGTTTGCAGAACATACACAATGTCCGCATACCATGGAGACAAAGAGAAATCTTCAATTACTTGTAAATTTGGAACGTCTTCTTTTGGAATCTCGAAAAGAAAATTCATACCTAGAGAATCTCAATTTGTTTCTATCATCATTTTAGCCAGACCTTGACCTTTTATCAGCTTTGTAGGTTTAATGTCAAGATCATATTCCAATAATACTGCTATCCACTTTGCTCTTTTCCCTTCAGGATCTGGCTGGGTAAGAATATCTTTCACTGCTGCTGATGGAACATGTGCTATTATATGAGAATGCAATATGTATATTCTGAAATCCTTCAATGCTTTCACTAAAGCATAAGCTTGTTTCTCCATAATGTTATATTTTAATTCTGCATCCCTCGGAATCTTACTAAAAAATGCAATTGGTTGTTCCACACCTTCTTGATTCTTTTGTAACCATACTCCAGCTACTGTGTGTTCTGATGCATAAGTAAACATAATGAAATCCCTTTTATAATCTGGACTAATTAACACTGGTGCTTCAGTCAATGTTCTTTTAATATTATCAAAATATTGTCTTACTTCTTCAGTCCATTTAATTTCCTTGTCCTTCCTTAGCATTTCAGTTATGTTTCTCAAAATCTCAGCAAAACTATGAATGAACCTTCTTAACCAATTTACCCTTCCAATAAATGACTGAATTTCTTTCTTGGTCCTAGGGATTCCGACTTTCTGTATGGCAGATACTCTCTCCGGGTCAATCTTGATGCCTTCTTTTGATATGATGTGTCCCAACAATTTTCCTTCTTCCATGCAAAAATGAGATTTCTTTGGATTTAAGGAGATCTCAAATTTTCTACATTTCAGAAAAACTCTTTCCAAATGTTTCCAATGATCAGCAACATTCTTTGAATAAACAGTGATATAATCCATGTATACTACCACAAATTTGTCTCTTTCATATGCAAATGCAATGTCCATGGCTCTCTGAAAAGTTGCACCCGCGTTCATCAAACCAAAGGGCATTTTGGCATACATAAATGTTCCCCATGGAGTAGTAAAAGCAGTTTTTTCCTGATCTTCTGGGTGAAATTTAATTTGATTGTAACCTGAGAAACCATCTAACATAGAAATTATTTCGGCTCCCACAAATTTCTGCAAAATCTGATCCATTTTCGGGAGTGGATAATTATCTTTCAAAGAGACTCTGCTCAAATTTCTAAAGTCTACACACAACCTTATTTCACCATTCTTTTTCCTTACTGGTACTAGGTTAGCCAACCACTTAGAAAATCCCAAGGACACAATTATCTTAGCATCAAACAGCTTTCTCACTTCTTTTTCTATCACTGGAAGCAATTTGGGATTTATTCTTCTCAACTTCTGTTTAAAAGGATTTTCATCAGGTTTGATAGGAATTTAATGTTGTATAACAGAAACATCATATTCTTTCAGGTCTTCATAACTCCAGGCGAAAACATCTGAAAACCTTTTCATCACTTCCACGCTTTTATTCTCTTCCTTTCTTGGTAATTTCTTTGAAATTTTTACCAATTTGGGATCTTCTTCAGAACCTAAATTGTAATCTTTTACATCCTCAGGTTTAGGTTCTACTTTTGGATTTTTCACCACATCATTTTTATCAAACAATTTTTCTAAAGGAATCAAGCCTCTTAGGATAACGTTATTCTTCAGCTGAATTATATCCTTACCTCCAATCCTTTGTTTGAACTTTTATGTTTCTTCAGGGGAATCTACTTCATCTGGACCAGCTCCACCATCTTTTGCATCAATAGACCTATAATTGAATTCATCTGTCATTTCTAAAAAATGTTTAATCTGTTGATCATCTTCAAAAGCCTGCCAATGTTTGATATTGTCTGGGATAGATGGTCTGTGTATGACCTCAATATCATATTTCTTTTTAGAAAATATAGGAGTTTTGATAGCCGCTCCCGCAGTGGCCAAAGAATCTGCTATGGTGTTGCTAACTCTGGGAATTGAAACAACATCATGTTCATCGAAATTTTTTTTCAATAAATCCCACACTTCATTCTTATATGATCTCATTTTAGGATGTTTGGTCTGATAAATAGCTTTTACCTGATTTATTACCAATTCGGAATCTCCAAACACTTCAATTCTTTTTGCTTTTAAATCTCTCAATACATTCAACCCCAGAATCAAAGCTTCATATTCTGCAACATTGTTTGTACACTCAAAATTTAATTGATAAGAAAACATTAAGAATTCTCGATCAGGTGTGATTATCCATACTCCTGCACCAGCTCCTTCTCTGCTTCTAGCTCCGTCAAAGTGCATTGTCCAGGTTCCTTCTTTTCTAATTTTTTCTCTTAACAATCTTTCTTTTTCATTTTCTTTAGGTTCAATTAAATCAATCTTCTCTTTGGATTCAACATCATTGTACAGAATACAAGAGCCCAAATCTGTGTCTACTGCATATATAGCATGCTTTTCAGGTTCTTTTAAGTCACTTACCAAATAAGCAACCATCTTTTCAGCATATAATCTTCTGTGTACCCCCAACACCATAATAGTAGCAAAAGACATATCCATCTGCAAAGTTCCTTTTAACTTCGAGGCCCATGATCTAGACAATAGCATACCAAATTTTGTTGGAATATCAGCAACCACCACATCCATGAGAATACCTTTGGCTGGTATTTTACTGAGATTGACTGTCAAATCTTTGATCAACCCTAAACATTTGACTTTCCTTGAATCAAAAGAAAATAAGTCATCATATGGTCTTGTGATTTCCAATCCCAAAGATTCAACTACAAGTTTCGACATCAAATTATGAGAAGCTCCTGAGTCCAACATACAATTATGCACAACTTTATCATGAACATTCAAATCTACATAGAAAGGAGAAATTTCCCCAAAACTATTATCTTCTATTCTTGAACCCAAGTAGATATTAGGAGTATCATCATCTAATTCCAAAGTATCTATTTCAACTCGATTTTCTACTTGCATCATCTTAAAAATTTGTTCCTTGTATTCCTTATTCTTTAATATCTCATTGAAAGGTACAGAAATCTTGACTTTCGACATTTCACTCTGTATGTTGAAAGGAACCAAATTTTTATCACCTTCTTTCACTGAATCTTTCTTGTTATCTGAAATCACTTTTGGCACATCCGCATTTTCTTTTCTTCTCATTTGTTGTTCATTCTGACTGGTAGAGGGTTTATCTGTAGATCCTTTTGATTTGCCCATTGGCTCTTTTCCTTTGTCTATTATAGTGTCTTGGCTTCTCAGATTTATCTTTCTTTGAAGATCGTTTATAGCACTTTGGTAACCAATCTGGTATTGAACAATTTCTGTCTCGAAATTACAACATTCCCCTTCTGCAAAGAACATATCATGCTCTTGTTTAGTTAGATACACTTCTGAATCAAAACTGCCAAAATGGTGAATATCACTCTCAGGCATCTCAGTTTCAACTTCTCCAGCAATATAATTTTCAGGGAAATGAGGTCTGATTGGATCTTCTTCTGTATTCCTTGGGTTCCTCTAATCTCTTGGCCTTATAGGTGGAACAAAGGGTCTCCTAAACTTAGGGTTTCTGATTTGCGGTTCTGTTTGTTCTTTACTCGGAGCTTTGTTATCCACCACTAATCTGTCTAACAAATTTTCCATAGTTTTCATCATTGCTTCAAATTTTACATCTGTGGAAGAAGAAGAAGCTGCATTTTGATTATCTTCTCTACTTTTCTTTCGATCTATATCTCTATGCCTCATCTTTCCAGAAGCCATCATATTAGCTTCAACTTCCACCGCATCTTTCATCATTATTGCCAAAGTAGTAGATCTTCTTTCTCTTAATGTGCATGAAAAATCACCTTCAAAAGCATCTGCATAATGTAACTTGGCTACTCCTACTGGAGGTTTTATATATGTAGGAATAGAGTTATAAACTTTCATAAATCTGGCAGAGAATTCTTGAACCGACTCAAAACCTCCTTTTTTCAGATTGTTATACTGTGTCAACATCTGTGAAGGATTTTTCTGGTCTTCCCATCTTTCGATAAAAAGAGTTGTGAAAGCATCATAATTAGCAATTGATCCTGCAACCAAAGCTCTGAACCATTTTTTGACTTCACCTCACAAGCTTTGGGAAAACAACCTCATTTTGCATCATCATAATCCACTTCTTCTAAATCAATGAAATCACTAAAGTTATCAACATGTTGCTGTGCTATATAACTACCCTCATTATCAAAAGTAACGATTCTTTGTCCATAATTTTGAGGCAAATCATGTAAAGCAGCAGGAAAAACCAATGGGGCAAATCTGGCAGCCATGGGTGGTGGATTATAAGGTGGAACAATCACTAACTGTTGTTTATGACTTTGCACAGGTATTCTTTGGGCCTTGGATATTCTGGACCCAGGCCTTTCAGATTTTTGTAAGTTTTCCCAAACAGATTTTAAAGAATAACCCCACAAACTTTTTGGGTCAACTTTTGTTTCTTTCAAATCAGAATCTGGTTTAGTTCTAAGCAAAACTTTTTCCCTTGAACCAATATTTTCTTTCTCAAACAGATTTTCTTGAAAAGAAGGGAATACATTCGAGAATTGAGGAATACCTTCTTTTGTTTTGGCTTTGCCTCTATCTGTTTTAAGGAGCTTTTCTGGATTATCCATGCCTGAGAAGAACTGTAAACTAGGATTTCTTCTTGTAGCCACAATGTCTTTTTCTGAATGTCTTCAAAAAACTTTAAAATTTTTTTACAAGTGAAGTCGCTAGGGCAACATCTACAACCAACTTACTTCAAACTTCCTTTCGCAAGAAATTTGACCTTTCTTTGTCGTTTCTCCCAGGGAAAATTTTACCTTCGTTCCCCAGCAATGGCGCCAAAATGTTAGCACTTAGATTTTATCCCGGTTGTAAAAGAACAACACCTAAGGTAACCTATTTTAAAACCAAACTTTAGGAAAAAAACTTAGCCATCTTTTCCACCAGAGAGGGCTCTCTCATAAGATATATGTAAAGGCTAAAAATATATAAAATCACGCTCAAAATTTCTCAAAAGAATTTGCTTGGTTGAAAAGGAAACAAGAAACAATGGGCATGGAGTCAACTTTCAAATATTTAACGTGCCAACAAGAGATTTATACCAAAATATTTCCTCAGAGGCAAGATAGCAACCATATCATAGTCAATTTGATTTTGCGGGTGGTAAAGAAATAAAGAATGACAGTCCATCAACAACATGCATCTAACTAGGATGAATCCATTGTCAACTTTGGAGAAATAGTGGATATTTAAATGTGATGAAACGAGGCATAACCAGTATGAATCCCAATTTATTTCAAACATTCATTTAAATATAGAAGAATAACATAATGGAAGATATAACAAAGAAAGTGAACATGCACATATAAAGATAAGGGAAAAAAAAGACTGTAAAACTGATCAACACATGAATCTCTGGTCTCAAAAGATAGGTATTTCCACTGTACAGCGTTTTATTTATCAAAAATTTGATTTCAAAACATCTCATCTCTCAAAGAGTTTCCAACCCTTTCAAAAATGATTCTCATTGTCTTTTATACAAAATTCAGAAGAAGCTTGACATAACTGCTTCTTCTAACTAATAACCGAAAATGTCTTAACTCGAAAGATAACTATCTTTAAAAAATAAATAACTGTCTTCAAATAATATTACAAATTCAAAATAAAAGCATAATTTTGCCACTTGGCAAAAATTCTGAAAGTATCTATGAATGGACAGAATATCTCGTCTTTCCATATTTGTCCATATAATTCCATTGGTCGGCCGTGGGTAAATCATAACTGGTCATTTCTTTTACCAAGACTCACATTTCAACGTGACCTGTATAGACACGTCTTTATCCTTCTGTCGCAATTGCTGATCTCCACCAGTCTTCAGAGATCCCAGGGATAGCAACACATATACAAAATGTCATTATTTGAAACCCTTTTGTTTTATATAAGCCTTTTTATTTACTTTCTGGAAGCTTTCTGAATGCAGTTTATATCCAACCATTGATCACGAGCCTTTTGATTTGAGCCATTAGATCTTGCATCCCTTTATCTCCCATGGTGGTATTCGCAATCCCAATAACGGTTTTCTTCTCCAGTTTTTTCCTTGTGCGGATCAACCATTTTATGACACCTGTTAGAGTGGTTTAATTTTCGCGACCGCTCTTTCTTCTATCAAGTGCGCACTTTTCCTAATGCGGATGAATCTTGGCCGTTGATTTTTTTCCAATATATATTGTCCCTCCAATTGATATCAACATGTGGCATATTCCCTTACGCCTTCTCCATCTACCACGTGTTATGGCCCGCCGCGCCTTATCCTTTGGTGGTTCCGCACGACGTTGTGGTGGTTTGTGATACCACTATCACGTTGATGTGGATTAATGAAACTATGACACGTATCCAGCGGTATTAAGTCCGCAACCACTCCCTAATGTTTGCAAACGATCCTTTTGGTGATGTGGAAAACTATCACAGCCATTGATCTCTACTATTGTCATCTCCGCCGTTGAAACTTGACCAAGACTTAACCTCTTCAATAATTCACTTTCGGACTTTGCATATGTGGGTTTTTCTTGTTGTCTTTTTATTATGAACCCTTACTTCAACCCATTTGTAATAACTTCATTTCTTTTGGGATATTTTTTGACAAATTTTTAGGGTTTGAGTATTTTCAAATATAGTGTCAACACTCCCCCAATCCCTAATCAACCATAATGTCCCCCCTCACCCTTCTCTCTCTCTCTCTCTCTCTCTCTTGAAATAACACACACACACACACCCCTATGATCCTCCATATACCCCTAACCCCCATCGCCCTCTCTCTCCCAACACCCTAACACTCCCCTGAGTCCTCCTTCTCTCTCTCTATCTCTCTCTCTCACTCTCAAACATAGACACCATTAATGCCCCCTTTCTCTCTACATCCTAATCCTCTACCCCTATCACTTACCACCCTCCATCGCTCTCTCTCTCTCCACCCAACCCTATACACACATTCTCTCTAAAATCCCTAATCTTCCCTAAACCCCTACCATCCTCCCCCCCACTACGATCTCTCTCTCTCTCTCTCTCTCTCTCTCCCTCTCCCTCTCCCTCTCCCACCTCCCACCCTATACCCCCCCTTCTCTCTAAATTCTCTACTCCTCTCTAAACCACTACCCCTCTCCCCCCACTTTGATATCTATCTTTTTCTCTTCCCCAACCCCCCTCCTACTCCTACCCCTAATCACCCACAACCTCCCCCATTCACCCCCCCTCTCTCTCTCTCATACACACACACCCCTCAACTCCTCCACCTACCCCTAATTCCCACCCCTCTCCCTCTCTCTTCCAACCAAATAACAAACCCATCCCCCCATTATCTACCTCTCTCTCTCACACACACACCCCTACTACTACCCGTACCACTAGCCCCCCTCCTATCTCTCTCTCTCTCTCTAACGTCTATTAGCCACCTCTCTCAATATACTACCCCCTACTCCTCCCACTACCTCTAACACCTGCTCTTGCTCCTCTCTCCCTCCCTCTCTCTCTCTCTCTCTCTCCCCCCCCTCTCTCTCTTCCCCATAACACTTACTAACTCATTCTCTCACTCTCTCTCTACCCTACTCTTCCATCTACACTTAACCTCATCCCTCTCTCTCTCCTCGAAACCCCTAACACACCCTTGTCTCTCACACTCTCATTATTCCTAACCCCCGTGTCTCTCCCTAACCCCACTTGTAATCTCCCTAAGCCCTTAACTCTCTCTTGCATACATGCCCTCCCCTAAATCTCTCTCTCTCTCTCTCTCTCTCTCTCACACACACACACACACACACACACACACATAATCCCCCTCCCCATACCTCTCACCACCCACCCCTCTCTCTCTCCCCCAACCACCTAACACCCCACATTATCTTTCTCTCTCTATCTGACACATACACATATCCCTACCCATCCCCTTACCATTAAAACCTTGACCTCTCACTCAAATTCCCCCTCCTTTTCATTGTACGAATAACCACCCCATTTTCCCTTTTCTATATCTCTCTTCTACCCCCCATCCACCTAACTACCTCTCTCTCTCTCTCACACACACACACACAACCCTACTCCTCCTCTTATGAATAAACCCCCCCCTCTCTCTCCCTACCCCACTCCTTCTCTCTGTACCCATAACCACCCCCTTCACCCCTTTTTATCTATCTCTCCTACTCCCCCTATCTCAAAACCTCTCCCTCTTTCTCTCTCTTCCCCCACCCTATACTAGCCCTCCTCTCCAACTTCCCTAATATTCATTAGACTCATACACCCCCTCCCCCACCATGATTATATCTTTCTCTACCCCAAACCTGAACCTTCACCCTCCCTTTAATCACACACAACATTCCACCCTAACCCATAACCTCTCTCTCTCTCTCTCTCTCTCTCACACACACAAACACACACACACACACACACATGCAAACACCTCTACTCCTCCACCTATCGCTAACCAACACCCCTCTCTATTTCCCAACCCCCTAACATCGCCCACATTCTCTCTCTCTCCATCACACACACACACACACCCTACTACTACCCCTACCACAAACCCTCCTGTGTGTGTGTGTGTGTGTCCCTAACAATTACTAACCCCCTCTTTCACTCTCTCAACCCCTCTCTCTCTCTCTTACTTGTAATGCTTACTAACTCCCTCTCTCACTCACATTCTATCATACTACACCACCTACACCTAACCCCCACCACTTTATCTCTCTCCCCTAACCCAATAACATCCTAACCCTGTCTCTCATACACACTCTCACTACCCATATACACCCACTCTCTCTCTCTAAAATCACTCATACACTCACTAACCCCACTCATACTCTCCATAATCCCCTCTCTCTCTCAGAATCCACTACACCTTATACACTCCATTCTAATATCCCTAATCATTCATAAAAATATACCCCCTCACCCCACCTCGATCTCTGTATATTTCTCTTCCAAAACTTCCCTCCCCCTCCCCCTAATTAGTGACACCCTCCCAACACATGCCCCTTAACACTCTCTCTCCCCCCCCCTCCTCCCCTTAACCCTTACAAACATACTCTCTAAGTATCTCTCTCCCATACTCCTCCATCTACACTTAAACCCCACCTCTCTCTCTCTCTCTCTCTCTCTCTATATATATATATATATATATATAGAGAGAGAGAGAGAGAGATCCAAACCCCCTTGTACCACCCAACCCTCTCTCTCTCTCTCTCACTCACTACTACTAAAACCCCCCTCTCTCTTAATAACTCCCCTCCTACTATTCCTACCAATAACCACCCCCTTGAAATCTCTCTCTCTCTCTCTCTCTCAATACCCCTACCCCCCAACCACTCCCTCTCTATTTATCTCTCTTACTCCACCTCCCATACAACATACCACCCGCCCCTCTCTCTCCTCCACTTACCCCTAACCACATGTCTCTCTCTCTCCCCCCCACCTTGTAACATTCCACACCCACTCTCTCTCTCCCTCTCTCTCTATCATAGTATTCCTAACCCTTATAAACCCCCTCTCCCTCTCTCTTTTCCCTATTCTCACATACCTATAACCCCCTGTATCTCCTCTCTCTCTCTCTCTCCCCTCTCTTCCCCCTAACCCTTACAAACCCCATCTCTTACTCTCTCTTTTCCATCTTACTCCATATACACCTATACCCAACCTCTCTCTCTCTCTCTCCCCCAACCCCATAACACCTACCCATCCTCTCTGTCTCACACCCTTCACTACTTGTTAGCCTCGCTCTCTCTCCCTAACCCACTTCCTACTATCCCTACCCAAAGCCACCCTCTCTGCCTCTCCCTCTCATAATCCCTCTACCACTTAACCCCCCTCTCTCCGTGTCAATCCTAATCCACCTCTCACTACCACTTATCACCCCCCTCTCTCTCCCCCAACCCCCTAACACCCGATATTCTCTCTCTCTCTCTCTCTCACACACACACCTACTCTTCTACTTACCACTAACCCCCCCTCTCTCTAACCCCCACTCCTCTTCATACCAGTAACCACCCCCTCTATCCCTTTCTATCTCTTCGTCCTACTCCCCCTAAACCTAAAGCTCTCTCTCTCCCTCTTTCTCTCTTTCTCTCTCTCTAACTCACACTCTCTCACTTTTCCTCACCATATACCCCCCATTGTCACTAACTCCCCTATTATTTCGTAGACCCCTGCACCCCCTTTCCCCACTTCGATCTCTATTTGTTTCTCTCCCCCATCATTTTCCCTCCCCATAATGACACATAACCTCCACCCCTTACCTCTCTAAGGAGAGAGAGAGAGAGAGAGAGAGAGAGAGAGAGAGAGAGAGAAACACACACCCACACACCCTTCTACTCCACCTACCCCTAACCACCACCCATCTCTCTCTCTCTCTCTCCCAACCTTGTAACCCCCAATATCTAACTCTCTCTCTCTCTCTCTATATATATATATATCTCACCCATGACTCCTCCACCTACCGCCAATCCCCCTCCTCTCATTCTCTCTTTGTTGATTTCATTCCTCTCTTTTTTCTAACATTTACAAAGAGTACCCCCTCTCTCACTCTCTCACCCCATGCTCCTCCCCTACCACTAACAACCCCTTATCCTATCTCTCTCTCTCTTACCCAAACTCTTATTAACTCCCTCTCTCGCTATCTATACCCTAATCATCCACTTACACCTAAATCTCACACCCCTAATGTCCTAACACCTCAACCCTCTCTCTCTCACACACACACTTTATCTACCCCTAATACGTCCTTTCTCTCTCTATCTTCCCCCACTTTATAAACTCCCTTATCCCTAATATCCCTAATCATCCATCAACAACTAGCCCATCCACCCACCTCGATCTTTATCTCTTTCTCTCCGCAAACTCCCCCCTCCCTCTACCCCTAACCTCACCTCGCTCTCTCTCTCTCTCTCTCTCTCTCTCTCTCTCCCCCAATGCCACATCTCTCTCTAACCTACTCTCCCTATCCTTTACTAACCCCCTCTCTAACTCTCTCTACCTATAAACCACCACCTCCTCCTCTCTCTCTCCCCCATATTCCCTAAAACCCTTACAAACCCCGTCTATCACTCTCTCTCTTCCATACTCCTCCATCTTCTCCTAAACCCAACATCTCTTTCTTTCTCTACCAACTCTCCAGTAACCCCATACCCTCTCTATTTCTAACACTCACTACCCATAAACCCACCTCTTACTCTTGCTACCCATAACCACCCTCTCTGCCCTTATCTCTCTCTCTCTCTCTTAATCCCCATACCCCTTAACCCATCTCTCTCTTTGCCTATCCTACTCCACCTCCCCCTACCACTTACCACCTCACCTCTCTCTCTCCTCCACTTACCCATATCCCATGTCTCTCTCTCTTCCCCAATACCCTAACATGCCCCAGCCTCTTCTCTCTTCTCTCTCTCTCTCCCCCAACCCCCCCTCTCTCTCTACCCTACTCTCCCTATCCTTTACTAACCCCCTATCTGACTCTCTCTACATATAAACCACCACCTCTTCCTCTCTCTCTCTCTCCCAGTCTTCCTTGAAACCCTTACAAACCCCCTCTATCACTCTCTCTCTTCCATACTCCTCCATCTTCTCCTAAACCCAACGCCTCTTTCTTTCTCTACCAACTCTCTTGTTACCCCATACCCTCTCTCTCTCTAACACTGACTACTTGTAAACCACCCTCTTACTCTTGTTACCCATAGCCACCCTCTCTGCCCTTATCTCTCTCTCTCTCTTAATCCCCATACCCCTTAACCCCTCTCTCGATTTTCCCATCTCTCTCTCTCTTCGCCAATACCCTAACATGCCCCATCCTCTTTCTCTTTCTCTCTCTCTCTCTCCGTCTCTCTCTCCCCCTACATCTTACTAGCCTCCTCTCTCATTCTTTGTTCTCCCTACAACTCCCCTTCCTATAACCCTCCCTAATCCTCTCTCTCCCTCTCTCCCCTCTTCCCCAAAACCCTTACAAACCCCCTATCTCATTCTCCCTCTCTCCCATATGTTGATGTATATGTAACTTTGGAATGTATTTCACATATATGTATATTGTATTCCTATAGAGATGTTATTATTCCTCTATATGGAAGTGTCGTAACTTATACTTGATGGGTTATTAGACCACCTTGTTGGGGTCGGCCCTGTATAAGTCATGTGGGTCAAAGGGTTATTAGACCACCCTATTGGGTGTCGGCCCAGTCAGCATTATGTTAAGTGGTTAAGTTGAGGTCGACCTAGTTGAGTAAAGGTCAAGTCAAGTTAGTGTATAAAAAAAGAGTGTGTCTCTCTCATTTTACACATTCTATTCTCTCTCACACTCTCGAGAGAGTGGCACACTTGTGGAGGAGGAGAAGCTGCTACTAGGAGATGTCTATCTCTTATGCTTGGGTTGTATCATTGCTCTATCTATCTCTGAGGAAGTTATTGGGGTTTTTCACCTTTATGGTTTTCCCCAAGTAAACTCTGTGTCTCTTGTGTGCTTGCATTATTGTGTTCATGATTGATATGCTGTAGATATGCTGTACATGTTGTTCTCTCAGTTAATATCCTACATCAGATTGAAGTAAATTCTGAAAATCTAACATGGTATCAGAGCTAGCCTGAAAGAAGGCATGATATGGCATGTATGACACTTGTTGCACTTACGATGCTAGGGCCTGATATAGCAAAAACCAGTCATCGTAGAACTTTCTCTATAAATCCATTTTGGTGAAGTTTTCGGATCTAAAACTTTTATAGGTCGAAGATTAGATCCCCATGTACCTTGTGTCCAAAGGACAAACCTCTAATTAGTTGTACTTTGTGATTTATGATCTGTACAATATAGGGTTTCTGCCTCTTCCAGATCTGAGTCAAAAATAGGTGACCTTGGCAAAACGGTCATAACTTGGGCTAGGAAGCTCCAAATGAAATTTAATAAAAAGAGACAGGTATTTCAAAGATTGTACTATCTCAAGAAAAAATTTTAGAGGCCGAAGTTGAACCAATGACACGTGGCATGCCGTACAAGTTCGCTCTTCTATATTATCCCATAAACAGGTCACATTGCGACACTTGTTATAAGTCTCTCTCAGAAAATCCAATTGAGTTCAGACCTATTGGGATGGAAATATGACAGGCGAGGCTACCACAAAAAAAGTTTTCAGACCCTGTGGATCAAAAAGTATGGACTTACACCAGCAATTAGGTACATATTTATGTCAAAACAGGATTATTTTTTAGCACCTTGATTCATGGCTTCCGGAATTTAGGGTTTCGGAGAAATTTGGAACTCTTGTAATCAGAGACCACGGATGAATGCTACTCATCAAAATCAAAATTTAGAGAACAAGATCAGAATTTTTGGTTGGGAAGAAGGTCGAGCTTGATCAAACCCTAGTTCGGGACTTTGATTAGAAAAGTGGAAAATTAGGGCTTCTGTAAAAATGGAAATTTTTTAAATATGTGACCACGGCTGGAAGCTCCTCAGCAAAATAGAAGCTTAGAGCTTTGGATCAAACCTTTTGATTGGGCAGAAGAGTGGGCTTCATTAAACCCCAGTTCAGGGTCACATCCAGTGAATTCAGATGTGAGTATTTTGATCACAGAAGATCTAGGAGCTATGGAGAACCTCACAAAATCGAATTAATTTGCAAAACTGGTGGAAAAACTTGAAAAAGAAGATAATTTTACACACAATGTATGCTGAATCTCTTGATTAACTGACTGTCTAACATATGAAAATGTTAGTAACAATTTTTTATTACATCCATGAGAAATTCGAGAGCATTAGGTGGCTCAAGATGAGTGTACAAGTCAACAATGCCAAATTGGCCTCAATCCCCCCTAGGTGGGTCCAACTCAATCCCAATCACTCCAAACAGTCACGAATTCTGGTGTGGAGGTGGTTGAAGCATGCTGGGTCATTAATGAGCTCAAGGCAAGCTTGGGTGAGCAAGTAGAGGAGTTTGGGGGGCCCAAGGGAGCATTAAATGCTCCAAATCTAGCCAAAAATGAGAAAAATCCACCCTAGCGCCCTTGGTCAACTTAAATTCCCCAAAACAAGGAGAGAGGGTGCACCAGCAATTAATGAGGGCGCACTTGTGGACAAAACAGGAGGCTGGGTGAACTGGTTCGCTTGGAAGTGGGTGTGAACACTCTCAAAAGTGGGTATTTGACCAACTGTAGTCACGTAGTCCAAACTATGGTTTAATTAAGCACATGAGCAATTATGGTACTAAGTGTGGATTACTATTCTAACACCCCCCCTTAACCATAACTTAGTACATCTCATGAAAGATAAGTGGGAGGCCTTGGCAACAAAGGCTCAAGTCACCTCATTACAAACGGAAATTTTATTTGTCCATATGAACCGAGGAAAACAAGTAAAACCTCATGGGATAAAAACTTCCCTCTAAAATGGACATGGGGCTGAACCTGCAATTAAATTGCAGCAATCACCATCCATCACTCACTCCAAGCAAAGCTCTCAAGTGAGTGAAGGTCTTCTCAGTAAAGCACTTGGTGAAAATATTTGCAATTTGCTCGGTGGATGGGCAATACTGCAATGAAATCACCCTGTCATGCACCAAGCCTCGAATGTAATGCATGTGGATCTCAATGTGCTTTGTTCTTTTCCTCTGTACTGGATCAGTAGATATCTTGATGGCACTTTGATTATCCACCCAAATATTGGTTGGAGAATCAATAGCAACACCAAACTCCCGAAGAATGCCTTGCAACCAAACACACTGTGTGGCTGCGTTCACTGCTGCCCTGTACTCGGCCTCTGCTGATGAAAGAGAAATTGTATGCTGTTTCTTACTTGACCAGCAAATGGGACCTTCAGCAAACATAAACACAAAACCTGAAGTGGACTTTCTATCGATGGGATCTCCCGCCCAATCGGAATCAGAAAATCCAGCTAGTTGAAGTGAAGAACCAGCTGCATAGTGTACCCCAAAGCTCTTTGTTCCTTGGACATATTGAAGGATACTTTTGGCTGCCTTCCAATGGATCTCATGTGGCTGCTGCATATACCTTGCTACAGCACTTACAGCATAAGACAAATCAGGTCTTGTATGTGTAAGATACAACAAACTTTCGACTAGCTGCCTGTAGAGTGTGCAATCCACCAATGGAGAGTCTTCAAATTCACCTAGTTTTATGCCTGAAAGGAATGGGCACTTGGATGCCTTACATTCAGCCATTTTAAACTTGAATAACAGGTCTGAAGCATACTTAGGTTGACTTAGCAATATACCTCTCTCAGATTGCTCAATTTCCAAACCCAAAAATTGCCTTAGCAATCCTAGGTCGCTCATGGCAAATTCACTGTGCAAAGAAGCTTTAATTGAGCCAATTTGTTTGGTGCAGCTCCCTGTAATTAAGAGATCATCAACATACAGTACAATGAACTACAAATTATCATCACAATGCTGCAAATAAACATTTGGATCAGACTTGCATCGACAGAAACCAATTGAGAGCAAAAAAGCATCCATTTTGGCATACCAAGCCCTGGGGGCTTGCTTGAGTCCATAGAGTGACTTCTTCAACCTGCAAACAAGTGTGGGATCCTCTTGGAATCCTTCAGGTTGCTACATATATATCTCTTCCTGTAGCTCACCATGCAAGAATGCACTTTTGACATCCATGTGGTGAACTTCCCAACCTTTACTAGCTGCCATGGCTAGAGCTAGTCTAATTGAGTCCATCTTTGCAACCGGTGCAAAGGTCTCTGTATAATCCACACCATGGATTTGTGAGTAGCCCTTAGCCACTAACCTAGCCTTATACTTCAGATCAGAACCATCAGTAACAGGTTTGGTTCAGAAAATCCACTTACATTGCACAAGTTTCCTCTTGGGAGGAAGAGGCACCAAATCCCATGTTTTGTTCTCTTGGAGAGACTTGAATTCTTCTTGCATTGCTGCTCTCCACCTTGGATCATGATGAGCTTCCTGATATGATGTTGGATCAGATCCAATCATCATATAACAGTGATCAACAAGTTCACTTTCATTTGCAAAGGAAGCATTGATTGTTTGAGATCTAGTCTTCCTAGGCTCTTGGGGATTGCCTGCCAATTCACCTGCAGCTTGTATGATTTTTTCAGCCCACTTGGGCCTTGATGGTGACTCATGTACAACAATCTCATCTTCAGCCATGTCATCTTCAGCAATATCAGAAAAATCAGAAGTGGAATCATCACTAATTTTATTACGGTGTGGAGGAGAGGAGCTTTCCCCCGGTGCAAGCTCAAAATCTGGAATTGGTTCTTCTTCGAATTGCACACTTCTCTCAATGAAAGTTTTGAGTGTGGATGTGTCAAAGAGCTTGTATCCCTTTGTGTCCTCACCATATCCAACCATGATACATTCCCTGCTCTGTGGCTCCAAAGCCTTCCTCTTTTCTGATGGAATTCGAGCCCATGCTCTAGACCCAAAAATCCTGAAATTTGACACATTTGGTTTTTGGCCAAACCATGCCTCATAGGGGGTTTTTCCTTTGACTGATTTGTGAAAGGCTCTGTTCTGAATATGAGCAGCACAATTGATGGCTTCAGCCCATAGCTTAGGGCTTAGATCCCTAGCTTCAATCATGCAAGTAGCCATCTCCTTGAGAGATCTATTTTTCCTCTCTGCCACACCATTTTGCTGAGGTGTGTAGGGGATTGAATGTTGCATTTGGATGCCACATTCCTCACAAAGGTGCTGAATGTTATTATTCACATACTCCTTTCCATTATCAGTCCTAAGGATCTTTATCTTATGACCACTATGATTCTCCACTAGGGATTTCCAAATCTTCAATTTCTCAAACACTTCTGACTTCAATTTAAGGAAGTAAACCCAGCAGAATCGAGAGTAGTCATCTATGAATGTAAGTACATACCTTGATCCACCATATGATGGAGTGGGAAGAGGACCAATGAGATCTGAATGTACCAATCCAAGTGGTTGAGTGGCTCTCCTTGCCATTCCCTTCTCATAGCTGCGCTCATGATGCTTTCCAACTACACACCTAATGCATGCACCATTTGAAGATCTGATTTTTGGAAGCCCTTCCACCATCTCGTCCTTGTGCAATTGCTGGAGATATTTGTAGTTCATGTGGCCAAATCTTTCATGCCACAACTTGGAGGTCTCGTTGGCATGAGAGACAAGAGCATGGTCACTAGAATTTGGAATGAAATTTGAGAATTTGTACATTCTCTCATCATGATCAGCATACCCTATTGCCACAACTTGATTTGAGGAAATTTCTGAGATTTCTACCAAATCTAGAGTAAATGTTACTCTCTTGGCTTCTCCTGTATGGGTCATTTGATAAACTGATAGCAAATTTGCAGCCAGTGAAGGTACATAGAGCACATCACTGAAATAGCCATGCTCCATGTCAATCCTACCAATCCCTTTGGTCTGGATTTCTGAATCATCTCCCATTCGAACTGTTGGGCCACCATTCGAATGCATAGAGGAGAAGAGTTCTCTGGATGAAACCATATGTCTGGATGCTCCTGAATCAATGATAAAGGATGAGGGATTCGAAATACCTGCTACCAAAGCATGACACTTCTCCTTATTGTCAGGATTTGAGGTGCTCTCTTTCTTCCTTGCGCCCTCAGGGACTGGGATGTTGTTCTTCTCCAGCAGCTGCGCCATTGAGTCAATGGTTTTCTTCATGCATGAGCTCTCTGGATGCCATCCCCTATGACAATAGGTGCATTTGGTCTTTTCCTTTCCCTTCTTGTCCTTCTCCTTTGACAGATTCGAATCCCCATCTGCAGACTTGGTCTTGTCAGACTTCCTCTTCTCTTGCTGCTTCGAATTCTTGGCTTTCTGCTTGCCTTTGTTGGCACTTGAAACACCCATTGCAAATGCTTGGTCCTTTGATTTTATGGTGCTCATCTGAACTAGTTTGTCCTGCTCCTGAGTGAGACACTCCATGAAGGTAGCTAGTGATGGCATTTGCCAATTTCGAAGGGTCATTTTGGCTGAGTGAAATGTGCTAACAAATACAGAGAATTCTGGGCCTAGCTTCGAAAGGATGGACAGAATCAGTTGTTCCTCCTTCTTAACAATTCCACATTGTTGCAGTTGAAGCACTAGTGACTTGAACTTCGTGAAGAACTCCTGGATGGTTTCAAAATGCGCTGGGCTCAGGCTAATGAGCTCGTTTTCAAGCTGGTGGCCTCTCAGTTCATCAGTTTTCCCAAAGAGTGATTCTAGCTTCACCCATACTTCATTGGGGGTTGTCAAACTGTCTGTATGAAACAAGAGTTCCCTTGAAATGCTCATGCATAACAATCCATAAGCTTCATCAAGTCGATTGTAGTACTTTGCTTTCTCCACAGCAAAGTTTGGCTCCACTTCTGTGCCCATGGTCACTCTATAGAGACCCTTAGATCTCAGCTTGATGACCATCTCAGCCTTCCAATCGAAAAAATTGAAGGATGTGAGCAACATTTGGTTTTCTTCCATGACTGCTGCGTTAATGGTGAGAAAAATACTGAAACATCTGCAAAAAACACTCAATTTTTATCTGGAAATCCTCTCTAGAATGCAGTTCAATGCTCAATATTGACCTGCAACTCACTAACTCCACGATGGCTCTGATACCATGTGAGTATTTTGATCACAGAAGATCTAGGAGCTATGGAGAACCTCACAAAATCGAATTAATTTGCAAAACTGGTGGAAAAACTTGAAAAAGAAGATAATTTTACACACAATGTATGCTGAATCTCTTGATTAACTGACTGTCTAACATATGAAAATGTTAGTAACAGGTTTTTATTACATCCATGAGAAATTCGAGAGCATTAGGTGGCTCAAGGTGAGTGTACAAGTCAACAATGCCAAATTGGCCTCAATCCCCCCTAGGTGGGTCCAACTCAATCCCAATCACCCCAAACAGTCACGAATTCTGGTGTGGAGGTGGCTGAAGTATGCTGGGTCATTAATGAGCTCAAGGCAGGCGTGGGTGAGCAAGTAGAGGAGTTTGGGGGGCCCAAGGGAGCATTAAATGCTCCAAATCTAGCCAAAAATGGGCAAAATCCACCCTAGTGCCCTTGGTCAACTGAAATTCTCCAAAACAAGGAGAGAGGGCACACCAGCAATTAATGAGGGTGCACTTGTGGACAAAACAAGAGGCTGGGTGAACTGGTTTGCTTGGAAGTGGGTGTGAACACTCTCAAAAGTGGGTATTTGACCAACTGTAGTCACCTAGTCCAAATTATGGTTTAATTAAGCACATGAGCAATTATGGTACTAAGTGTGGATTACTGTTCTAACACCAGAAGTTTCAAAGGAAAAATTGAGGAGTGAAACTTTGTAGTTTTCAAATTCTGAATATACTAGCTTGATCAACTCATCAAGGCACATATTTCTATCCTTTCGGAAGTTTGAAATTCAAAGTTTGAATTTTTGGGGTTTCTGTGACAAACCCTAATACAGCTCCAGATCCAGTTCCTTCAAATCAAGTGGATTGGTTTAATCGTAGAAGAGGATGGATTGGTCACCTGCATAAGTGAAGAAGTTCCTGTTTCAGAGGGAGGTGAGGCTAAGGCCTTACATAAGAATATTACAAGCAATCTCGACAGGTATGACTCATCCAAGTATGTCTCGAGATTTGTTCATGATTAATTTTATGATATGTTTGTCTTCATGTTATTACGGTTAGAACAATCTTGATTTTAGACTTGTCGTATCACCTTAACAAAATTATGAATGCATGCATTAGGGTGTTGACACTTATGATTGTACTAATGCATTATGGTGTTGTATGAGGTTTATGTTGTCCGCTAACATGAAAGGTACACCAAGAAGGACAAATCATGTTCTAGTTCAAGAACATATGATCATGATGACATAAAGAGAAAGATTCATCCATTGTCATGGATCACTTAGAAAATCTACTTACGAGGTATGTATAACTTATGAGACATGCAAGTTACTAGCACAAGTCATTGAAGAGAACCAAAAAACATTATGTGGGTATGTTAGACATAACTAGCTAGCATGCTAATCCATGTATGTTTTTCCTATATCAAGCTAGAATCCTACCTTGTGTTAGGATCTTATACTATTGTGTTGTTGATAATGATTATTCATGAAGTCATAGGTTTGAATAGTCATGGTTGTGTGCATATTATGCTTCTTACCATAATTGATGATATGACTAACCAGAAGAATCATGAAGGTATAGGTTTGAGTAATCACAGGTTTAGGCATATTATGTTTCTTACTTTAATTTATGATATGACTAACCATAAGGGTCCTATATAAACCTTGAAATGCTTATTATTTATGTTGGAAATGATCATGACTATACATGTTTAAGATTATTGTGTTTTGATAGTATTAAGAATATACTAATGAATGTATGATTATGTATGAGACCTCAATGTAACACAATGATGATACTAATAAGCATGCATAGTGATTAAGGATGGATATAAATTCAAGGACAGGAAATCCAGGAAGCAAAGATCAAGAGGGAGGACACTCTAGTTGTTCCTGCAATGAAGCAAAGATCAAGAAGGAGCACACTTCAGTAGTTTATGCAAGGATGCAGATATTTAGAGGGAGTTGACCACTTCTCACAATCCACATCAGAATGGAGTTGCAGAAAAGAAGCAAAGACTGAGAGGGAGTCAACCCAACAAACAAACAAAGATAAGTATTTGAATTGTCATTACTTGCATATTTTATTGTTTAAATAATATTGTTCAATAATGTATATGCTGATGTTCCTAGAATTAGGTTGCATATTATGCATATTAGAATAGTTGCATTGATAAACAGTATACTAATAATATACATGGGTAAGTGGCCTATGGAACTGTACAACATTCCATTGCTACTTATCTAGAATGAAACCTCTTTGCTGACATGTTGGGAGTTGTGCACACTCTTAACAATATTCTGGTAGAGATTGGAAGGCATCTAGAAAGTTACGGGATATGGATAAATGTTGTATTGAAGCATTGGCTAAGATAATTGCATGACTGTATGACATATTTCTTTATGTGTAAGAATTTGTTCTGAAAACTACGAGATGTTTTCTAATCATGCAATTTAATTTGTTGTGTAGGAAAGATCATATACCATCACCTACAAAAGAAGGACTACAACATTTGTTCAACAACAAAGTTATCTATTGAAAATATTGAGGATATTGAAGTTCCCAGGATCTGGGAAGAATTCCATGATCGAGGAGTACCAGTCGATCATGAATATGTTTGGGATGCAGTCCCAAGACCTGAAGGGGAGTCTGTAGTGACTTCCAAGAGGATCTACAAGATCAAGCATGCTGCAGGTGGTAGCATAGAGACTTTTGCTCCTGTATCCAGATACACTTCCATTAGATCAGTACTTGCTCTGGTTGCAGTGATGAAGTGGAAGATACACCAGATGGATTTCAAGACAGCTTTCTTGAATTGGTGTAGTTGAAGAAGAAGTGTATGTGGAGCAGCCACTTGGTTCTGAGACACATGACAGGGAGTCATATATGTGCAGAACTTGGTATGGTAGGATAGACAACTATCTATCCAGTTTGGGCTTTACCAAGAGTAAACCGGATTCCAACCTTTACTACAAGGTTGAGGAAGGAAATCCAGTGATACTACTTTTGTATGTGGATGACCTATTTATTACAGGTGAAAATAGATTGATTGCTGACATGCAGCGGAAGCTTGCTACCAAGTTCAAGATGAAGAACTTGGGGATGATGCACTACTTTTTTTTGGCATGGAGGTGTGGCAGAGTGCAGATGGAATCTTCCTTCGACAAGGGAAGTATGCAGTAGAGATCCTAAAGAGGTTGAGGATGATGGAATCAAGTCCATGGCCACACACATGGCATCGAACCTGAAGCTTCTGTGTGATGCTTTATCTGAGCCGATATATGTCTATGTATCATCAGATGATTGGGTCCTTGATGTACCTGACAAACATGAGACCAGATATTTGCTTTGCGGTGAACACATTGAGCCAATTCCCGACAGATCTGAGTGTTCACCTGGTTGTTGTAAAGCATATTCTGAGGTACCTGAAGGGTACAGTTGATTATGGGCTCAGGTATGAAGCGAATCAAAAGTTTAATCTGCAGGGTTATGTTGATTCATATTGGGTAGGCAGTGCTGCAAATAGGAAGAGCACATCTGGGTGTTTCTTTAGTATGGGATCAGGTGTGATCTCTTGGTTTAGCAGGAAGCAATCCTGTGTAGCACTGAGTACAGCTGAGGTAGTGTATGTTGCAGCCTGTTCGGATAGTTGTGAGGCAGTATGGCTTTAGAAGCTACTGTCTGAGTTATTTGATCTCCCATTGGATGCTACTGGTATCTTCTGTGATAACCAGAGTTTTGTGAAGCTGTCTGAGAACCCAATGTTTCACGATAGGTCGAAACACATAGAGATCAAATATCACTATATCAGGGATATGGTGCAGAGAGGAGCAGTGAAGCTCCTATATGTTGCGACAGATGAGCAGATTGCAGATGTGCTGACAAAGCCACTAGCCAGAGTGAAGTTCGAGTACTTTAGAGAGAGGCTTGGTGTTCTTCAAATCAACGACACTTCGAGGAAGAAGTGATGAAGACATTTGTTGAATCCATTCCAAGCATGTTGGAAGGAGGATCCTTCACATGGCTGTGGATGTAAGCGCTGGATGATGAGCATCAGGATGATGTTCTAGTTTCTGCTCTGTATGATTAGTTGGATCATTTACATTTATGTATGTATGCATAATGTTGGATGCTGGATATGATCAATTGGATCATTTACATTTATGTATGTACGCATCATGTTGGATGCTTGGACCATGTATCTGTATATGTATAAGGTATGATCAGGTAGATCATGTATGTTGATGGATACATTGTGTGGATCATGTATCTATGTATGTATCAGGTAGATACATTGTATATGATGATATGTATCAGGTAGATACTTGGTATGCATCAGGTGGATGCATTGTATGATCAGGATGATCATGGATGATGAGATTCTCCAGATGACATGCATCAGGACGATGCAGTGATGATGATCAGGATGATCATGTGTACATCAGGATGATGTATGGTGAGTATCAGGATGATACTTTATGGCCGTGGATTAGGTTGTGCAGATGAGCATGTCTGGGAGATCCTATAGGTTGGAGTTGTGTACCCGTAACAGCATGGGATGCTCTTTCGAGACATTGCTCTAGGAGGACATGTAATTTGTGCCCTGGGATATCTTCAGGTCGGAGTTGTGTACCCGTAACATCCTGAGATGCACTTTCGAGGTTTTTTCTTATGGCATGTAATTTGATCCTGGGAGATCTGGACAGGATGAAAAAGGCCTCAGATGCTTCAGCCAGGTTTTTTGGTGGACCACATGTAATGTGCTCCTGGGAGATCTGACAGGTAGAGCTGTGTGCTCGTAACAACCTGGGATGCTTCAGCCAGGTATTTTGGTGAGATCACATGTATTGTGCTCTTGGGAGATCCGACAGGTAGAGCTGTGTGCTCGTAACAGCCTAGGATGCTTCAGCCAGGTTTTGTGATGGGTCACATGTAATGTGCTCCTGGGAGATCCGACAGGTAGAGCTCTGTGCTCGTAATAGCCTAGGATGCTGCAGCGAGGTTTTGTGATGCACATAATAAGTCCTGAAGATTCCACAGTATGGCTAGTGATGATGAAGACCTGTAGGTGGTGGGCCTACATCCAGTATGAAAAAGGACTGGCTCTGTAGAACTTCCTATGACGAGTAGATTCAGAGATTGATTGAGATAGCAGCAGTAGTGATGATGGCGATGACTCGATGATGATTATCCAGTGACGATGATCCATAGAATAAGACTTGTGCTAGAAGACCCGTGTCGAGAAATACCTTTCTAGTTAATAGGGAGTGTTGATGTATATGTAACTTCGGAATGTATTTCACATATATGTATATTGTATTCATATAGAGATGTTATTATTTCTCTATACGGAAGTGTTTATATTCCTATAGAGATGTTATTATTCCTCTATATGGAAGTGTCGTCATTTATATTGTAAGTGTCGTAACTTCTACTTGATGGGTTATTAGACCACCTTGTTGGGGTCGGCCCTATATAAGTCATGTGGGTCAAAGGGTTATTAGACCACCCTATTGGGTGTCGGCCCAGTCAGCATTATGTTAAGTGGTTAAGTTGAGGCCGACCTAGTTGAGTATAGGTCAAGTCAAGTTAGTGTATAAATAGAGAGTGTGTCTCTCTCATTTTACACATTCTATTCTCTCTCACACTCTCGGGAAAGTGGCGCACTTGTGGAGGAGGAGAAGCTACTGCTAGGAGATGTCTATCTCTTATGTTTGGGTTGTATCATTGCTCTATCTATCTCTGAGAAAGTTATTGGGGTTTTTCACCTTTATGGTTTTCCCCAAGTAAACTATATGTCTCTTGTGTGCTTGCATTATTGTGTTCATGATTGATATGCTGTAGATATGCTGTACATGTTGTTCTCTCAATTAAGATCCTAAATCAGATTGAAGTAAATTTTGAAAATCTAACACCATACTCAATCTACACCAAACCCTTCTGTGTGTGTGTATGTGTGTGTCTCTGCCAAACACCTAACATCATCCACCCTCTCTCTCTCTCTCACTCTCACTACCACTAAACCCCCCCTCTCTCTGCATAACGACCCTCCTACTACCCCTACACATAACCACCACCTTCACCTCTCTCTCTCTCTCTCTCTCTCTCTCTCTCTTTTTCTCCTACTCACTTTACCCCTAAAAATCTCTCTCTCTATATGTCTCTTCTACTCCCCCTCGCTACAACTTCCCACCCCCCTCTCTCTCTACCCCCACCCTATACCACCACCTATCAATAATCTCCCTAATGCTCCCAAAACCGATACCCCTCTCTGCACCCTGATCTCTCTCTCTCTCTCTCTCTCTTTCTCTCCTCCAATGACCCCTACCCCTCCCCCAACCTTGATCTTCATCTCTTTCTCTCCCCCAAAATCCCTCCTCCTCCTACTCTTAATCACCCACACCCTCCCCCCTTTCTCTCTCTCTCTCTATCTCTCTCTCTCTCTCTCTCACACACACACACACACCCCTCTACTCATCCACCTACCCCTAATTGCAACCCCACTCTCTCTCTCCCAATACCCAAACACCCCTCTTTCCTCTCTCTTTCTCTCTATCCCTCTCTAACTCTCTTTATCTCCCTCCCTCCATCCCTGTCTCTCCCTCTCTCTTTTTCTCTATCAACGATTCTTGTCTCCCCTCTTCCTCCTAACCATTACTAACCCCCTATCTCATTATCACTCTCTTAACATCCACCCCCCTACAAATTTCCACCCCGCTATCTCTCTCTCTCTCTCTCTTTGCCACAACCCTATACCCCCCTCCTCTCTCTCTCTCTCTCACACACACACATACACACACACACACACTACACCCCCTTCCCCTAAACTACTCTCTCCCTTTTTTTCTCCTAATCTATCTTCTCTTACCACTTACCACTCCCCAACCTCTCTCTCTCTCTCTCTCTTCCCCCAACCAATAAATAACCCCCTTCTCTATTATTTCCATACTTCTCCCTAAATGCCTACCCCTCTCCCTACCTAAATTTCTCTCTCTCTCTCTCTCTATCTCTCTCTACCCATAACCACTCCCTTCAGACCTATTTATATATATCTGCTACTACCTCTCTCTCTCTCTCTCTCTCGATCGACCCACCCTATACTTCCACTTCTCTCTAATTTACCTATTATTCCATAGATTCCTATACCCCCTCCCCCCACCATGATCTCCATCTATTTATATCCACCAAACACCCTCCTAAACCCTACCCATAATCACACACACCCCCACCATCACCATTGACTCTCTCTCTCTCTCTCTCTCTCTCCCGCAACTCTATACCCCCTTTTTTGTAACTTCCTTAATATTCCCTAAACCCTACACCAAATACCCTCACTATGATCTTTATATTTTTCTCTTCACAAACCCCACTCCTCCCTTGTATACCTAATAAAAAACACCCTCCTCCCCTCGCCCTCTAGCCGTCTCTCACTCTCTCTCTCCTAAACACCAAACACCCCTTCTACCCCCTGATTCTCTCTCTCTCTCTCTCTCTCTCTCTTGCATACCCCTCTAATGCTCCAACTACCGCTAACCACAACCACACTCTCTCTCCCAATGCCCCAACACCCCTCATTCTCTCTCTCTCACGGACACACACCCTACTCACCCTAAAACAAGTCCCCTCCCCTCTCTCTCTCTCTACCCACCCTAACCATTACTAACCCCCTCTGTGACTCTCTAACCCCCCAACTGCTCCCCCTACCTGTAATGTCCCCTCACCTCTTTCTCTCCCTCCCCCCTCTCCCCTAACATTTTCTAAACCTCTATCTCACTCTCTCTCTCTACCATACTCCTCCACCTGCAGCTAACCACGCACCCTCTCTCTCTCAAACAATATAGCACTACCCCTAAACCCCCTCTCTCTCCTAAAATCCATTCATGCTCTTCGTAACCCCACTCATACTCTCCCTAATCCTCTATATTTCTCTCTCTCCCTTCCCCCACCATATACCACCCTTCTATCTAATTTCCCTAATCATCTTTAAAACCCTATCCCCTCCCCTCACCCCTACTTATATTTCTTTCTCTCACCCAATTCTACTACTCTCTCTCTCTCTCTCTCTCTCTCTCTATATATATATATATACCCCGGCTTCTCTCTAACTTCCCTAATATTACCTATAACCTTACACCCGCTCTCTACACTGTCATATATGTCTCTTTCTCTCCAAAAATTACACTCCTCACTCCTATACCTAATAAACCACCCCCTCACCCCCCGAATCTCTCTCTCTCTCTCTGTCTCCTAAACCCCAAAAACCCCTTCAGGCCCCCTTATCCCCATCTCCCACCGCTCTCTCTCTCTTATAACCCTCTACTCCTCCAACAACCCCTCTCTCTCTCTCTCTCATTTCCCCTAACACCCTCCCATTCTCTATCTCTCTCCCACCACACACAAACACACCCTAATCCTCCCCCTATCACTAACCATTGTCTCCTCTCTCTCTCTCTCCCCCCATAACCCTTAATAATCCCCTCTCCCACTCTTTGATACCCTTACTTCTCCCCCTACATCTAACACCCCCCTCCTCCTCCTCCTCTCTCTCTCTCTCTTACCCCCATCTCTCTCTCTCTCTCTCTCTCTCTCTCTCTCTCCCTAACCCCTTACAACCCCCTCTCTCACTCTCTCTTCTCCCTACCCTCCCCCTATCTACAACCCCCCACATACTTATTTCTCTCTATCTTGCCACTCTTCAACTTAACCCTTACAAACCCCCTCTCTTAGTCTCTATCTCTCCCATTCTCATACATCTACACCTAAACCCCACCTCCCTCTCTCTCTCTTCTCTACCCCAACCCCATAAACAACCACCCACCTCGTCTGTCTCACACTCTCACTACTCCTAATCCCTCTCTCCCTTACCCTCATCCTATGACACCTACCCATAAACACCTAAACTCTCTCTCTCTCTCTCTCTCTCTCTCTCTCTCCCCTAATCCCCCCACCCCTTAACTACTCTCTCCTTTGTCACTCCTAATCCATCTCCCCCTACCACTTACTAACCTCCCATATTTCTCACCCAACTCCCTAACACTGCATATTATCTCTCTCTCCATCTATCTATCTATCTATCTATATCTCACACACACACCTACTTCTCCCCTTACAACTAACCCCCCTCCATCTCTCCATAATCCATCATCCTTCTCTTTGTACCCATAACCACCCCCTCCTCCCCTTTATATATCTCTCTCTCCTACTCCCCCTACCCCTACAAATCTCTCTCTCTCTCTCACACACACACACACATTGCCCCCACCCTATACCCATGTTTCTCTCCAAATTCCCTAATATTCCATAGACCTCTACACCCCTTCCCCCACTATGATCTCTATCTCTTTCTCTTCCCCAATCCATAGCCCTCTCCCTCCCCCTAATCACCCAGATCCTCCCACCTCACCATTAAAATATCTCTCTCTATCCTACTCTTCTTAACCCTTGCAAACCCCCTCTCCCACTCTCTCTTCTCTCTACTCTCCCCTACCTATAAACCCCCATATCCTCTCTCTCTCTCTCTCTCTCTCTTCCCCCTCTTCCCCCTAACCCTTACAAATCCCCTCTCTTACACTCTCTCTGCCATCCTCCTCCATATAAACCTATACCAAACCTCTCTCTCTCTCTCTCTCTCCCCCAACCCCATAACACATTCCCACCTTCTTTGTCTCACACCCTTCACTACTTGTTAGGCCTGCTCTCTCTCCCTAACCCACCTCCTACTATCCCTACCAACAACCACCCCTTATGCCTCTCTCTCTCTCTCCCTTAATAACCCTACCCATTAACCCCTCCCTCTCCTTATCACTCCTAATCCACCTCTCACTACCATTTATCACCCCACCCCTCTCTCTCTCCCAACCCCCTAACACCCCATATTCTCTCTCTCTCTCTCTCTCTCTCTCAAACACACACACAGACACCTACTCTTCCACTTACCACTAACCCCCCTCTCTCTCTAAAACCCCATCCCTCTCTTTGTAACAATAACCACCCCCTCTATCCCTTTCTATATCTCTCTCCTACTCCCTCCTAAACCTATAGGTCTCTCTATCTCTAACTCACACTCTCTCACTTTGCCCCACCATATACCTCCAATTACCTCTACATTCCCTAATATTCCCTAGACCCTTGCACCCCCTTTCCCCACTCCTATCACTATTTGTTTCCCTCCCCCAACCCCCACTCTCTTCCCTCCCACTAATGAAACACAACCTCCACACCTCAGCTCTCAACTCCTCTCTCTCTCTCTCAACTCTATCTCTAGAAATTTCTCTCTCTCTCTCTCAACTTTCTCTCTCCATCCTAATCCTCTACCCATATCTATTGCCACCCTTCATCTATCTCTCTCTCAAACCCACCCTATACACACCTTCTCTCTAACATCCCTAATCTTCCCTAAACCCCTACCGTCCTCCCTCCACTATGCTCTCTTTCTCTCTACCCCCACCCTATACACCCCTTCTCTCTAACTTCCCTAATCTTTCCTGAACCACTAGCCCTCTCCCCCAATTGTGAGATCTATCTATTTCCCTCCCCCAAACCCCCCTCCTACTCATACCCCTGATCACCCAAAACCTCCCCCATTCACTTCTGATTCTCTCTCTCTCTCTCTCTCATAAACACACAACCCTCTACTCCTCCACATACCCCTAATTCCAACCCCTCTCTCTCTCTCTCTTTGAACCACCTGACATAACCCCCCCATTATCTACCTCTTTCTCTCTCACACACCCCTAATCCATCCCCTACCACTAATTCCACTCCTCTCTCTCTCTCTCTCAATATACCACCCCCTACTCCTCCCCCTACCTCTAACCCTCTTTCTCTCTCTCTCTCTCTCTCTCTCTCTCCTCTTCTCCATAACACTTACTATCCCCCTATCTCACTTTCTCTCGCTACCATACTCTTCCCTCTACACATAAACCCACCCTTCTCTCTCTCCCCCAAACCCCCAACACCCCCCTCTCTCTCACACACTATCACTATGCCTAACCCCCATGTCTCTCCCTAACCCCACTCATAATCTCCATAAGCCCCTAACTCTCTCTCTCATACATGCCCTTCCCTAAATCTCTATCTCTCTCTCTCTCTATATATATATTTATATATCCCTCTCTCTCTCTCACAAGCCTTCTTCTCTCCCCTCTCCCCCCTAACCATTACTAACCCCCTCTCTCACTATCACTCTCCTAATATCCACCTTCCTACAACTTACCACCCTACTATCTCTCTCTCTCTAACAAAACCATATACCCCCTCCTCTCTCTCTTTATCTCTCTTTCTCTCTCTCACACACACACAAATCCCCCTACCACTAAAAGTTTCACTCTCTCTCTCACTCTCTCATGTCTACTTCTGTACCTACCCCTAACCCTACCTCTCACTTTCACTCTCTCTCTCTCTCTCCCAACCCCCTTACACTCTCTCTCTCTCGCTCTCCCCCCAACCCCCTCACTCTCTCTCTCTCTCTATCTAACCTACTCTCCCTATCCTTTACTGAACCTGTTATCTCCCCAAATAAATTTGTCAAGCTGATCATTTTTAGATGATAGGATGTCATTTGAAAATTCATTTCTAAATTTCTTAAGGTTCATTGTTGATAGCTTTATGCATGTAATGAAGTTTGAAAATCATTAGATTCTGTTTTCACTTCAAAATTTTCAAAAGACAGGTTTCGGTAGCTAAGCTCTTATGTAAAACGGTTCCTATGCTACCGAAAGCTCTGCTTTCAACAGCTCTGCTTTCAACAGCTCTGCTTTCAACAGCTCTGCTTTCAACAGCTTAAACGAAATTATCAGAGCTCTCTTAGCTACCAAAAGTAGAACCAAGTTTCCAACAACTAGGGTGATTCGGTGGCTTAAGAAAAATGCTAAGGTTGATTCATTAGTCACCGAATGAAGGGTTTTTTGCAGTTTACCACCTTCGAGCCCAATTTTGATAGCTATCGAAAGCACCAAAACACAGAAATCGACCATTGAGCATCAAAGCTAGTTCTCGATGACTCGAGCATCTTGAAGGCATTTTCCAGAGACTAGTGAGCATTACAGGTCATGATCACTTTCGTTTCCATACCGGAGGGTACCTGTAGGGTGAACAGAGAAATATTCCCTACCAATTTTGAGAGAAGGATAGCTACAGAAAATGGGCGTTTTTATGTGAAAATTCATCATCTTCAAATGACGATTCTGAGCGACTGGAGACTTATTTTGCAAAACACTCAGAGGTTTTTGTTCCTGACATGTCATAGCACAATAACCTCTCTCCATTTTCCTATAGGTGTTGTGGGTTGAGAGAATCGAATCCATCTCTGAGCCCCAATGTTCAGAGCTCAGAATTTGACTGTTTGACACATGTTTTTGAAATGAAGATCTCGGGAAAATAAAAATGAATTTCAATGATTTGAGGGAGGTTTTTTCTCACAACAGATCAATTCAAAATAATCTCTCTCATTTTATACATAGGTATCATAGACTTGGAGAGCTGAACCCATCTCTAAGCCCCATTTTTCAGCAGTTTGGCCGAATTAATGGCGTTTTTCTATGCAAAGTCATCATTTTCAAATGATGATTCGTAGCGACTGGAGAGTCATTCGACAAAACACTCGGAGGTGTTTCTTCCTAACACATCAGAGAACAAAAACCTCTCTCAATTTTTCTACAGGTGTCACATATTGGGAGAATTGAATCCATCTCAAAGCCCCATTTTTTAGCAGTTTGGCTAATTAAAAAATGATTTTTTCTGGTTTGTTGAAAAACAGTTTTTTGATTTTCCATCTGGAGGATTCGACCCACTTTCCAAGGGTTTGAAAATTTTGTACAAGGCTATAAATCCCATGATTGAGGTAGAACAGAGGGTTTGATTTTGGAGAGACTGATCCATATTTGTACTTTTAGACTTCAGTGATTTCTCAGATAATACCAGCTTCTTTTACTATTTGCCTTTCAGATTTCTTTTTCTTATGTTTCTGTATTTATAGTGGATGATTTATTGCCTGTAGGTTCACTCTTCTATGTTAAATAGCTGTTATCCTGTTTTGGCATTTGAGAACTGAACATGCATGTAATTTATTTTGTTGTGATTAGCCATTTATATACAAATTTATGTGTATGAGTCTGCTGATACGACAAGGATTCACTCCCATTAACCTTTTAGCAACCCTCTGAACAACAGTGGTCAAAGCCTTGTCTCCCTGAGCGTCCTTATGTGTGTGCTGAGTGTGTGATTTTTGATTTCAGTCATCCAATTTGATCCAAACAAACCCCATCTTCTAAGATAAGTTCAAGTTACCAGGCATCTCTGAAAACAACCTAAGAGAGCTTCCCGGAGTGATAACAAATTGGCGCCGTTGCCGGGGATAGGAGTTCAAAGCAAGCTTCCCTGGGAGATGACATAGTTTCAACTTTTGATGATAGATAAAGGTTGGGAATTATATTGGTTGTAAGCATCTATCTAGCGACTCCACGTTTAAAGACTCCACTAGGGAGGATCCTGTCGATTGAAGATGAAGGGACTAAAGTGCAAAACTAGGTATCAGTTCATGAGCTTTCTTCATGAACTTTTATTGATATTTATCAATTCATTTTTTATTTTCCCTTCACGCATCAAGAGGATCATCTTCTGCTTTGTATTTTCGGATGATTATCAACCTTCTTTTATATATCCATCCTTAGAAGAAGAAAATCTCCATCTTGCTTGTGTTGTTGATATTGATCCTATATCTTCACTTCAGCATATTGAGAAGGATGAGCTTTGAATTCAAACCTCTCATGAATCTAATCACCCAGGTAACTTTGAAGAAGTTGAAAGTGATTTGAAGCCTTCTCAAATCTCATTATCTTCAGTTATTATTGAACCTTGCCATCAACTTGTTATTCCTCATATTCAGCCCACTGCTTTTCAAGCTAAAATCAGAATGAAGATGTTCAAACCTTTAAAGTTGCCCTGTCTCCTTCACCCTTATCCTCTTGACTGTTATGAATACCTTCCCCGGTTTTCTGGAGAGAACCAAGTTTCAGCTGAGGAACACCTAGAATCCTTTGAAGGTTTTGTTGATCATTTTTAGATTGTTCACGATGTGATCATGAGATTCTTCTCCAAGTCTTTGATCAGAGATGCTGGTGCATGTTTAAAGTTCTGAGAGTTGATTCTATTGACTCTTGGATCGAGTTGTCAAATACCTTTTTGAAGCATTGGGGTGAGAAAAAATATCTTTATTTGTATCTCACTGACTTTTATGCTTTGAAGAGAGAGAAGGACGAAGCTCTATCTATTTTCAATCGAAGTTTTTATAGCAGCTATCATCACCTGCCTTTAGAGATCTGGCCTACAGAGAAAGCTGCCATGATATACTATGTTATGGGTCTTCATTCAGAATGTGCCCTTCTTCTATTAGAAAGGAAGTCTTCATCCTTAAGTCATTTGTTTGAAGATGCTCAAGAGGTAGAGGAGAACATCCATGCATCCAGGTGGATCAGAATGCAGGTTGAATATGAAAATCTGCAGGCATATAAGCAAGCCAAAGGTTAGTATACTTCCAATTTTGAGCAGGAGAGTAATGAGGTTGAAGCAGATTTGGAACAACAATAAAAAGAATGTCACTACATTTCAGGTTCAGAGCAAGAAAGCAGTGAATATGAAGCAGATTTGGAATAGCAACAAACACTTGAGCTCATTTCAGATTCAGAATCAGATTCCTCAGTATTCGCAGAGTACTCCAGAGATAGGTATGGGTGTAAAGTTTATGATCAGTTTGTAAATCAGGAAGAGCCTATGATGGCTGATGATATCTTAGGCAATTATATGTTCTTAGCTGATCCTAATCCATATGATGTAAAACCTGTGTTGTTATCCTCTTGTGATCATTATGCTGAAAAGAAATTTATAATTTTTGATGATCACAAGTTGATCTTAAGATACAAGAAGGTCATCAATATTCTGGCAAAGAAGCATTCAGTGATGTGCAGCTATTTCCCGAGAATCAACCTGTTTCTAATCTTCTTTTCAAAGAATAGCAGGCATGGAAGCATACAGTTCAGGGAACGTGAAAATTTCAGATTTCTTCGGCTCTCCCCATGTTTCTGGCTGAGTATAGTTTCGTGAATGAGTTTGTATTCACTATTGTTACATTGCAAACAATAGTTGTTAAGTAGTGACAGAGACAAGGGTTCGTCGGTTGCAAGTTACTTGGATGGTTGGGTATGGGAAGTCAGCATTGACTTAACCAAAGTGCAGAGTTGGTTAGAGTAGTATAGGGGAGGAAATAAGCTCACGGCCTGAGCAGTTCGTCCGTCAAGTGTGAAGCAGATATAGCAGTTAGTTTGTGTGAATAAAGACAGCTCTTGAAAGGTGTTCAGAGGGGGGTTGTAGTACTAACTCCATGCCCATGGATATAAGACACTATTGGGCAGGGGTAAGTGGGCTGCAAATGAGGAATAGGGGTTGCAGGAGTTGGAGTAGGTTTGTGAAAGCACCATGTGAGACTTCATAGCCCAAGGGATGCAAGGCATGGCTAGCAGGCTTACAACTGAACATTTGTGGACAGTTGCAGAGATTTGGTGATAGTTTAAATGACGCCATGTCCCAATGGAACACTAGAATAGGTTCTGTAGTTTGTTTATCCAGGAAAGGCATCAAATCTGGTGGTTCTTGAAACCTCACAAGGAGGTTGTCATCCCTGAAAAGGAGCCAAATGTTATCTCCCCAAATAAATTTGTCAAGTTGTTCATTTGTGAGATATAGGATGTCATTTGAAAATTCGGTTCTAAATTGCTTAAGGCTCATTGTTGATAGATTTATGCATGTAATGAAGTTTGAAAATCATTAGATTCAGGTGTCCACTTCAAAATTTTCAAAAGACAGGTTTTGCTAGCTAAGCTCTTATGGTAAAACGGTTCCTAAGCTAGCTTTCGGTAGCGTTAAACGAATTTAGCAGAGCTCTCCTAGCTACCGAAAGTAGAGCCAAGTTTCCAACACCTAGGGTGATTCGGTGGCTGAGGAAAAATGCTAAGGTTGATTCTGTAGTCCACCGAATGAAGGGTTTTTGGGCAGCTTACCACCTGCAAGCCCATTGTGGATAGCTACCGATAGCACCAAAATGCAGAAATCGACCGTTGAGCATGAAAGCTAGTTCCCGATGACTGGAGCAGCGTGAAGGAATGTTCCAGAGACTGGTGAGAATTATAGGGTCATGATCACGTTGGTTGCTAGATCGGAGGGTACCTGGTAGGGTGAACAGAGAATATGTCCCTGCCAAGTGTGAGAGAAGGATAGCTACAGAAAATGGGGGTGTGTTTCTGTGAAAAGACATCATCTGCAAATGACGATCTAAGCGAGTGGAGACTTATTGTGAAAAATTATCAGAGTGTTTGTGTTCCTGACTTGGCAGAGCACAATAACCTCTCTCCATTGTCCTACAGGTGTTGTGGGGTTGAGAGAATCGAATCCAGCTCTGAGCCCCAATTGTCTGAGCTCAGATATGGCCTGGTGGACACATGTTGTGGAAATGAAGATCTCGGGAAAATAAAAATGAATTTCAATGATATGAGGGAAGTTTTTTCTCAAAACGGATCAATGAAAAATAACCTCTCTTTGTTTATACACAGGTATCACAGACTTGGAGAGATAAACCCATCTCTGAGCCCCATGTTTCAGCAGTTTGGCCGAATTAATGGCGGTTTTTCTGTGCAGAGTCATCATTTTCAAATGATGATTCTGAGCGACTGGAGAGTCATTCTGTAAAACGCTTAGAGGTTTTTCTTCCTAACATGTCAGAGAACAAACACCTCTCTCAGTTTTCCTACAGGTGTCACATATTGGGAGAATTGAATCCATCTCAGATCCCCATTGTTTAGTAGTATGGCTAATTAAAAAATGATTTTTTCTGGTTTGTTGAAAAACAGTTTTTTGATTTTCCATCTGGAGGATTCAACCCACTTTCCAAGGGTTTGAACATTTTGTACAAGGCTATAAATCCCATGACTAAGGTAGAACAGAGGGTTCGATTTTGGAGAGACTGATCCATATTTGTACTCTCAGACTTCAGTGATTTCTTAGATAATACCAACTTCTTTTACTATTCGCCTTTCAGATTTCTTTTTCTTATGTTTCTGTATTTACAGTGGATGATTTATTGCCTGTAGGTTCACTTGTCTATGTTAAATAGTTGTTATCATGTTTTGGCATTTGAGAACTGAACATGCATGTAATTTATTTTGTTGTGATTAGCCATTTATATACAAATTTATGTGTATGAGTCTGCTGATACGACAAGGATTCACTCCCATTAACCTTTTAGCAACCCTCTGAACAACAGTGGTCAAAGCCTTGTCTCCCTGAGCGTCCCTATGTGTGTGCTGAGTGTGTGAGTTTTGATTTCAGACATCCAATTTGATCCAAACAAACCCCTTCTTCTAAGATAAGTTCAAGTTACCAGGCATCTCTGAAAAAAACCTAAGAGAGATTCCTGGAGTGATAACAAAACCCCTCTCTGAATCTCTCTTCCCCATACTCCTCCCCTACCTATAACCCCCCACCTCCTCCTCTCTCTCTCCCCCTCTTCCCTGAAACCCTTACAAACCCCCTCTATCACTCTCTCTCTTCCATACTCCTCCATTTTCACCCTTGACTCTCTCTCTCTCTCTCTGGTAGGCACACACACACCCTCCCTCTAGTCCTCCATATACCCATAACCCCCATCACCCTCCATCCTCCATATACCCTAACACCCCCTCGAGTCCCCGTTCTCTATCTCTCTCAAACATAGACACCATTAACACCCCCTTTCTCTCTCCATCCTAATCCTCTACCCCTATCACTTACCACCCTCCATATTTATCTCACTTTCTCTCTCTCTCCACCCCACCCTATACCCACCTTCTCTCTAACATCCCTAATGTTTCCTAAACCCCTACCATCCTCCCCCAACTACGAGATCTCTCTTTCTCTATCCCCACCCTATACGCCCCTTCTCTTGAACTTCCATAATATTCCCTAAACCACTACCCTTCTCCCCTGACTATGATATTTATCTCTTTCTCTCCCCCAACCCCCCTCCTACTCCTACCTATAATCACCCACACCCTCTCCCATTCACCCCCCGATTCTCTCTCTCTCTCATTCACACACACCCCTCTATTCCTCCACTTAACCCTAAGTCCCACTCCTCTCTCTCGCTCTTCCAACAACCTAGCAACTCCACCATTCTCTACTTCTCTCACACACACACACTCCTAATCCTCCCCCTACAACTAACCCCCCTCCTCTCTCTCTCTCACTCTTACTAACCACCTCTCACAATATACCACGCCCTACTCCCCCTACCTCTAACACCTGCTCCTCCTCCTTCTCCTCTCTCTCTCTCTCTTCCCTGTAACACTTACTAACCCCCTATGTCACTCTCCCTCTTTAACCTACTCCTCCATATACACCCAAACCCACCTCTCTCTCTCTCTCTCTCTCTCCCCCAAACCCCCAACACCCACCTCTCTCTCACACACTCTCACTATGCCTAACCTCCATGTCTCTCCTTAATCCCACTCATAATATCGATAAGCCCCTAACTCTCTCTCTCATACATGCCCTTCCCTAAATCTCTCTCTCTCTCTCTCTCTCACACACACACACAACCCTTCTTCTCTCTTATTTTCCTAATAATATACCCCCATTCTCTCTTATTTTCCTAATAATATATAAACACCTATCCACTCCCCCCACCACTACTTTTATTTCTTTCTCTCACCCAATTTCACTCCTCCCCCTACCTATAATAACCCACACCCTCCCCCCACTCTTCCAATGAATCTCTCTCTCTCTCTCTCTCTCTCATCTAATCCTCCACTTGCCTCGAACCCCACACATCTCTCTCCTCCAAACCCATAACATACCCCCTTCTCTCTCTCTCTCTCTCTCTCTCTCTCCCTATCCCTTACTCACCTCCTCTCTCACTCTCTCTTCCCCCTACTCCTCCTTCCCCACCCCTCTCTCTCTCCCTCTCTCTATCCTTATCCCTTACTCACCTCCTCTCTCACTCTCTCTTCCCCCTACTACTCCCCCTACCTATACCCTCCTCCTCCCCTCGCGCTCTATCCTAACCCCTACTAATCCCCTCTTTCACTCTCTCCCATACTCCTCCATCTACAACTAAACCCCATCTCTCTCTCCATCTCCCCTAATGTCCAAATTACCCCCACCCTATCTCTCTCACACATATTATCACTACCCCTAAACCCCCCCCTCTCTCTCTAGCCCCCCTCCTACTCTCCCTACCAATAACCACCCCATACTCCTCCTCCTCTCTCTCTCTCTCAACCCTATACCCCCCCTTCTCTCTAACTTCCCTAATATTCCCTAGAACCTTACACTCCCTCTCTACATTCTCATATATATATCTTTCTCTCGAAAACCCCCCCTCCACACTCCTATACCTAATAACCAACCCTCGCCCCGCCCCGCCCCGCCCCGCCCCATGAATATCTCTCTCTCTCTATCTTCTAAACCCCTAAAACCTATTCATCCCTCCCCCTCACCCCCATCCACCCTCCCTCCCTCTCTCCTGTACCCCTTTCCCCCTCCTCTCTCTCTCTCTCATACCCCCCTACTCCAACATCGCCTCTCTCTCTCCCTTTTCCCTAACACCCTCACATTTTCTATCTCTCTCACACACACACAAAAACACCCTACTCCTCCCCTTACCACTAACAAACCTCTCCTCTCCTCTCTCTCTCTCTCTCTCCCTAACCCTTACTAATCCCCTCTCTTTCTATTTGATACCCCTATTACTCCCTCTATGTGTAACACCCCCTCCTCTCATTAGAGGAAATTTGGAAGAAAAATGTTCCTTTTAACCCTAAAATACAATTTCTTGTCATCACATATTAGCTAATCAAAATGCTTTAAAATTCTAACAAGGTGCATGTTAAAAAATTGGAGGGAAAAAATAAAAACTACCTTTTTGGATCGTATTTTCAACTTATCTCCTTGTAGGTTTACTCAAATTTAAAGCGGGAGGACTCGTTGGATGTATAATTAAATTATGCATCCAATGAGTACCCATGTTGCATACTTTTAACAACATCCACACCATGAAAAATAAAAAAATACATTAAAAAATGTGTTTTCACTCACTAGAAACACGTTTTTTAATGTATTTTCAATTTTTCATGGTGTGGATGCTGTTAAAGATATGCAACATGGGTAATCGTTGGATGCATAATTTAATTATGCATCCAACGAGTCCTCCTGCTTTAAATTTGAGTAAACCTACAAGGAGATAAGTTGAAAATACGATCCAAAAAAGTAGTTTTTTACTCTCTCGCTACTATTATTTTATTATTTTCCTTAGGAGGCCCATTTTTTACCCAAATTTCCAATCATGCTCCCTCTCTCTCTCTGTCTCTACCTCTCTCTCCTAATCTCCCTAACCATTAAAAACCCCCTCTCTCACTCTCTCTTATCCCTACCCTCCCCTACCTACAACCCCCCACATCCTCCTTTCTCTCTCTCTTCCCTCTCTTCCACTTAACCCTTACAAACACCCTCTCCTAGTTTCTCTCTCTCATTCTCATACATATACACCTAAAACCCACCTCCTTCTCTCTCTCTACCCCAAACCCATAACAATGACCCACCTTAGCTATCTCACACTCTCACTACTCGTAATCCCCGTCTCTCTATGTAACCCTCCTCGTACGATTCCTACCCGTCAGCACCCCAAATCTCTCTCTCTCTCGCTCTCTCTCTCTCTCCCCCCTTATCCGTCCACCCCTTAACTATTCTCTCTCTTTGTCACTTATAATCCATATCCCCCTACTGCTTACCACCCCCCGACTTTCACCCCCAACCATCTAACACCGCATATCCTCTCTCTCTCTCTCTCTCTCTATCTATCTATCTATATTTCTATCTATCTATCTATCTATATATCTCACTCTCACACTCACCTACTCCTCTCCTTACCAGTAATCCCCCATTCTTCTATATGTACCCATAACCACCCCATACTCCCCTTTCTATAAACCTCTCTCTCTCTCTCACTCACATTTCCCCCACCCTATACCACTATTTCTCTCAAACTTCCCTAATATTCCATAGACCCCTACACCCCCTTCCCCCATTATGATGTCTATCTCTTTCTCTACCCCAACCCCCATCCTCTGTCATCCCCTAATCACCTAGATCCTTCTCCCTCACCCTTCAATTCTCTCTCTCTCTCTCTCTCTCTCTCTCTCACACACACACACACACACACACACCCCTAACCACCACCCCTATCTCTCTCTCTCCCAACTTCCTAACTTCCCCAATATCTATATCTGTCTTTTTCTCTCTCTCTCTCTCTCTCTCTCTCTCTCGCTCACACACACACACACACACACACCCCTCTACTCCACGTACCCATAACCACCACCCCTATCTCTCTCGCAACCTTCTAACACTCCCCCAATATCTAACTCTCTCTCTCCATCTCTCTTTCTCTCTCCCTATCTCACATGTGACTCCTCCCCCTACCACTAACCCCCCTCCTCTCATTCTCTCTCTATTGATTTCATTCCCTACTTTCCCTCACCCTTATTAAGTACCCCCTCTCTCACTCTCTCACCCCCCTACTCCTCCCCTACCTCTAAAACCTCCTTCTCCCCTCTCTCTATCTATTTATATTACCCTTAACTCTTATTAACCCCCTTTCTCACTCTCTTTACCCTAATCCTCCACTTACACCTAACCCCCATGCCCCTAAACTCCTAACACAACAACCGTCTCTCTCACTACCCCTAACACCTCCTCTCTCTAAAAAATCCACTCTCTCTCTCTCTCTCTCTCTCTCTCTCTCTATTCCCCCACCTTATACACACCCTTCTCTCTAATCTCCCAAATCATCCCTCAACAACTAGCCCCTTCCCCCACCTTGATCTTTATCTCTTTCTCTCCGCAAACTCCCCTCCTCCCTCGTCCCCATGATTCTCTCTCTCTCTCTTGTCTACTTCTGCACCTACACTTAACCCCACCTCTCTCTCTGTCCCCTACCCCCCTAACACCCCCCCCTCTCTCTGTAACCCAATTTTCCTAAACTTTACTAATCCCCTCTGTGAATCTCTCTTCCCCATAATCCTCCCATACTTATAACCCACACCTCATCTCTCTCTCTCTCTCACACACACACACCCCTACTCCTCCCCATACCACTAACCCCTTCCTCTCTCTTTCTCATTCTTACTAACCACCTCTCTCAATATACCACCCCCTTCTCCTCCCCTACCTCTAACACCCGCTCCTCTTCCTCCTCCTCCTCCTCCTCTCCCTCTCTCTCTCTCTTCCCTAGAACAATTACTAACTCCCTATCTCACTCTCTCTCTCTACCCTAATATTCCATCTACACCTAAACCCACCCCTCTCTCTCACACACTCTCACTAATCCTAACCCTGGTTTATCTCTCTCTCTCTCTCTCTCTCTCTCTCTCTCTCTCTCTCTCCGCCACACACACACACACACTTAATCCTCCTCCCCCTAGCTCTTAAAACCCACACCTCTCTCTCTCTCCCCCACCCCCCTAAGATTTAACATTATCTTTCTCTATATTTGACACATACACACACCCCTACCCCTCCCCTTACCATTAAAACCCTGACCTCTTGCTCAAATTCCCCCTCCTTTTCTTTGTACCAATAACCACCCCATTTTCCCCTTTCAATATCTCTCTCCTACCCCCGAACCACCTAAATACCCCTCTCTCTCTCTCTCCCCCAATATTCCTCCCCCTACCTCTTACCATCCACCCTTCTCTCTCTACAGAACCCCTACGACCCCATGTTCTTCCTCTCTCTCTAACAAACCCCTACGACCCCATGTTCTTCCTCTCTCTCTCCCACATACACACACACCTACTCCCCCCATTAGGAATAAACCCCCCCCCTCTCTCTCTCTCTCTCCCTACCCCAATCCTTCTCTTTGTACCCATAATCGCCCCTTTCACGCCTTTCTATCTCTCTCTCCTACTCCCCCTACCCCTAAACCTCTCTCTCTCTCTCTCTCTCTCTCCCCACCCTATACTAGCCCTTATCTATAGCTTCCCTAATATTCAATAGAATCCTACACCCCCTCGACCTACACCCTCCCCCTAATCTTCCACAACATTCCACCCTAACCCATCAAATCTCTCTCCCTCTCTTTATCTCACACACACACACACCTATACTCCTCCACCTACCCCTAACCACCACCCCTCTCAATCTGCCAAACCCCCAACACCGCACACATTCTTTCTCTCTCCCACACACACACACACCCTAATCCTACCCCTACCACAAACCCCCCTCATCTCTCTCTCTCACTATCGCTAACCCTTACTAACCCCTCTTTCACTCTCTCACTCCCTTACTCCTCCCCTACCTTTAAGACCCCCCCCCTCTCTCTCTTACTCATAATGCTTACTAACCCCCTCTCTCTTTTTTAATTATAATGCTTACTAACCCACTCTCTCACTCACACTCTATCATACTACACCACCTACACCTAACTCCCACCCCTTTCTCTCTCTTCCCTAACCCATAACATCCTAAAACTATCTCTCATACACACTTTAACCATCCCTGTACACCCACTTTCTCTCTCTAACACCACTCATACACTCACAAACCCCACTCATACTATCCATAATCCACTCTCTCTCTCAGAACCCACCCTATACACTGCCTTCATTCTAATATCCCTAATCATCCATAAACATCTACCTACTCCCCCCACCTCGATTTCTATATCTTTCTCTTCCAAAAACTTCCTTCTCCCCCTACCCCTAATCACTGACACCCTCCCCAAATGCGCTCCTTGACTTTCTCTCTCTCACTCTCTCTTGTATACTCCTCCACCTACAACTAACCCCACCTCTCTCTCTCTCCCCCTAGACCATAACATCCCTGCCCTCTCTCTCTCTCTCCCCAACCTATAACTCTCTCTATCCTAATCTCTCTAACCCTTACAAACCACCTCTCTCACTGTCTCTTCTCCCTACCCTCCCCTACCTACAACCCCCCACATCCTCCTTTCTCCCTCTCTTTCACATCTTCCACTTAACCCTTACAAACCCCCTCTCTCAATCTATCTCTCCCATTCTCATACATCTACAACTAAACACTACCTCACTCTCTCTCTCTACCCCAACCCCATACCAATTTCCCACCTTGTCTGTCTCACACTCTCACTACTCCTAAGCTGCCTCTCTCTCCCTAACCCTCCTACTATGATCCCTACCCATCAACACCCCATCTCTCTCTCTCTCTCTCTCTCTCTCTCTCCCCTAATCCCCCCACCCCTTAATTGCACTCTCTCTTTATCACTCCTAATCCATATCCCCCTACCACTTACCAGCCCGCCCTCTTTCTCCCCCAACCCTCTAACATTGCATATTCTCTCTCTCTCTCTCTCTCTCACACACACACACACACACACACACACCTACTGCCCACCTTACCACCAACCCCCCTCCCTCTCTCCATAAACCCAATCCTTCTCTCTGTACCCATAGCCACCCCATCCTCCCTTTTCTATCTCTCTCTCCTACTCCCCCTACCCCTAAACCTCTCTCTCTCACACACATTTCACCCGCCCTATACCACTATTTCTCTCCAAATTCCCTAATATTCCCTAGACCCCTACATCCCCTTCCCCCACTATGATCTCTATCTCTTTCCCTGCCCCAACCCCCATCCTCTTCCCTCCCCCTAATCACCTAGATCCTTTCCCCTCACCCCTCAAATATCTCTCTCTCTATAAAACACACATACACACACCTAACCACACCTATCTCTCTCTCTCTCCCAACCTCCTAACTCCCCCCAATATCTACATATATATTTGACACACACATGTGTGTGAATCCTCTCCCTCTTTTCTCTCTAACCCCTATTACCCATAACTCTTACTAAACCCCTCTCTCTCACTCACTCTCTCTCTACCCTAATCAACTACTTACACATAATCCCCACACCCCTAACCTCTTAAGAACTCAACCCTCTCTTTAACACACACTCTCACTACCCCTAACACCACCTCTCTCCCTCCCTAAGACTCTCTCTTTCTCTCTTACCCAACCCTATACACTCCCTTCTCTCTAATTTCCCTAATTATCACTCAACACCTAGACCCTACCCCCTCTATAATCCCTATCTCTTTTTCTCCCCAAAATCCCCTATTACCCTAGCCCTTAATCACCGATACCCTCCCCACACATGCCCCTTCACTCTCTCTATATTTCTCTCTCTACTCCTCCACATACCCCTAACCCAACATCTCTCTATCTCCCCCAACCCCCTAACATCCCCACCCTCTCTCTCTCTTTCACTCCTACCTACAATCCCTAACCCTTAGTAACCCTATATATGACTCTATCTTCCCCATACTCCTCCCTTGCCTATAACCACCCATGTCCTCCTCCTCTTTTCTCTCTCTCCCCCCTCCTCACCCTAACCCTTACATATCTGCTCTCTAAGTCTCTCTCTCCCATAATCCTTCATCTACTCTTAAACCCCACCTCTCTCTCTCTCTCCAACCCCCCTAGAACCACCCAACCCTTTCTCTCTCTCACTCACTCACTACTACTAAAACCCCCTGTCTCTACATAACTCCCCTTTTACTATTCCTACCCATAACCAGCCCCCTACCTCTTTCTCTCCCCCTCTCTTAATCCCACTACCCCTCAACCACTCTCTCTCTTTTTGTCTCTCCTACTCCACCTCCCCCTACCACATACCACCCCCCTCTCTCTCTCCTCCACTTACCTCTAAACTCATGTATCTCTCTCTCCCCCAACCCCCAACATGCCACACCCACACTTTCTCCCTCCCCCTCTCTCTGTCCTACTCTTCATAATCGTTACAAACCCCATCACCTACTCCCTCTTCTCCCTACTCTCCCTTATGTATAACACCCATATCCTCTCTCTCTTCGCCCTATTCCCCCTAACCCTTACAAACCCCCTCTTACTCTCTCTTTACCATCCTCCTCCATATACACCTATACCCAACCTCTCTCTCTCTCTCTTTATCTCTCTCTCTTCCCCAACCCCATAACACCTTTCAACCTTCTATGTCTCACACCCTTCACTACTTTTTATCCCTGCTCTCTCTCCCTAACCCACCTCCTACCATCCCTACCTACAACCACCCCATCTAGCCTCACGCACTCTCTCTCTCTCTCTAACACACCCACATATACAAACACATTCCCCTCTACTCCAACTACCCATAACAACCACCCGTCTCTCTCTCCCAACCTTGTAACACTCCCCAATATCTAACTCTCCATATCTCTCTTTATCTCTCTTTCTCTCTCTCTCACTTGTGACTCGTCCCCCTACAACCAACCCCCCTCCTCTAATTCTCTCTTTGTTGATTTCATTCCCCAATTTTTTCTAACCCTTACTAAGTACCCACTCTTTCACTCTCTCACTCCCTACTCCTCTCCTACCTCTAACAACCCCTTCTCTCTCTCTCTCTCTCTCTCTCTCTCTCTCTCTCTCTCTTTTACCCATAACTCTTACTAACACCCTCTCTCACTCTATCTACCCTAATCCTCAACTTACACATAATCCACACACCCCTAACCTCCTAACACCCCAACCCTCTTTCTCTCACACACACTTTCTCTACCCCTAACGCCTTATCTCTCTCTCTCTCTGCCCACACCTTATATAGTCCCTTCTCTCTAATCTCCCTAATAATCCTTCAATAGCTAACCCCTCCCCCAACCTCGATCTTTATCTCTTTCTCTCCTCAAAATCCCCTATTCCCTCTACCACTAATCACTAACACCCTCACCACCCCATGACTCTCTCTCTCTCTCATGTCTACTTCTCCACCTACACCTAACCCCACCTCTCTCCCTCTCTCTCTATCCCAACCCCCTAACACCCTCTTGTTTTGTCTCTCTCTAACCTACTCTCCCTCTCCTTTACAAACTCCCTATTTGAATCTCTCTTCCTCGACTCCTCCCCTACCTATAACCCCCCACCTCCTCCTCTCTCTCTCTCCCCTCTTCCCGGAAGCCCTTACAAACCCCCTCTATCACTCTTTCTCTTCCATAATCCTCCATCTTCACCTAAACCCAATCTCTCTCTCTTTACCAACTCTCTAGCAACCCCAAAACCCCTCTCTCCCTAATCCCCTCCTATTATTGCTACCCATAACCACTCCCTCTGCCCTTATCTCCCTCTCTCTTTGCATCTCATAGTCCAACTTCCCCTACCAATTACCACCCCACCTCTCTCTCCCCACCATTAACTCATATCCAATGTATCTCTCTCTTCCCCAACACCCTTACATGCCCCATCCTCTCTCTCTCTCTCTCTCTCTCCCTCTCTCCCTACCTCTTACTAACCTGCTCTCTCACTCTTTATTCTCACTACTACTCCCCTTCCTCTAACCCTCTATTACTCCTCTCTCTCTCTCTCTCAAAACCCCCATTATCTCTCCTGCATACCCCTCTACTACTCCAACTACCCCTAACCACAGACACACTCTCTCCCCAAATTCCCTAACACCCCCCCATTCTCTCTCTCTCATGCACACACACCCTACTCTTCCCCATACAACAAGTGGACCTCTCTCTCTCTCTCTCTCTCTATATATATATATATCTCCCCCTCCCCCCCTCTCTCTCTCCCTCCTAAACATGTGTCACTTTCTAACCCCCTACTAGTCCCCCTACCTTTAATGCCCCCTCCCCCCCTCTGTCTCCCACCTCTTACCACTAACATTTCCTAAACTTCTATCTCACTCTCTCTACAATTATCCTCCACTTGCAGCAAACCACCACCCCTCTCCCTCTCCCCTAGCCCCTAAAACCACAACCCTCTCTCTCTCAAACACACTAGCACTATCGCTAAACCTGACTCATACTCCCCCTAAGCCTCTCTTTCTCTCTCTCTCTCTCTTCCCCCACCATATACCCCCCTTCTCTCTTATTTCCTGAATCATCTCTAAACACCTATACCCTCCCCCCAACCCTACTTCTATTTATTTCTCTCACCCAATTTCACTCTTCCCCCTACCTGTAATAAACCACACCCTCCTCCCACTTGCCCAATGACTCTCTCTCTCTCTCTCTCTTCCCCCACCATATACCCCCCTTCTCTCTAATTTCCTGAATCATCTCTAAACACCTATACCCTCCCCCTAACCCTACTTCTATTTATTTCTCTCACCCAATTTCACTCTTCCCCCGACTAATAATAACCCACACCCTCTGCCCACTCACCCAATGACTCTCTCTCTCTCTTTCTCTCTCCCCCCTCTTCTTTGAAACCCTTACAAACCCCCTTTATCACTCTCTCTCTTCCATATCCTCCTCTTCACTTAAACTCAATCTCTCTCTCTCTCTACCAACTATTTAGCAACCCCACAACCCCTCTCTCTCTAACACTCACTAATCGTAAACCTCACTCCCTCTCCCTAACCCCCATCCTACTATTGATACCCATAACCACTCCCTCTTCCCTTATCTCTCTCTCTCTTAATCCCCATACCCCTTAATCACTCTCTCTCTTTGTGTCTCATACACCACCTCCCCCTACCACTTACCACTCCACCTCTCTCTCTCCTCCATTTACCCATATCCCATGTCTCTCTCTCTTCCCCAACACCCTATCATGCCCCATCCTCTCTCTCTCTCTCTCTCTCTCTCTCTCTCTCTCTCTCTCTCTCTCCCTACCTCTTACTAACCTACTCTCTCACTCTTTATTCTCACTAATAATCCCCTTCCTCTAACCCTCTATTACTCTTCTCTCTCTCTCTCCCCACTATCTCTCCCTCATACCCCTCTACCACTCCAAGTACCCCTAACCACAAACACACTCTCTCCCCCAATGCCCTAACACCCCCCATTCTCTCTCTCTCTCATCACACACACCCTACTCCTACCCATACAACAAGTTAACCTCTCTCTCTCTCTAACACCCACTGCTCGTAAACCCCCCTCTTACTCTTGCTACCCATAACCACCCTCTCTTCCCTTATCTCACTCTCTCTCTATTAATCCCCATACCCCTTAGCCCCTCTATATATTTTCCTATCCTACTCCACCTCTCCATACCACATACCACCCCACCTCTCTCTCTCCTCCACTTACCCATATCCCATGTCTCTCTCCCTTCCCCAAAACCATAACATGCCCCAGCTTCTTTCTCTCTCACACTCTCTCTCTCTCACTCTCTCTCTCTCTGCCCCTACCTCATACTAACCTCCTCTCTCATTCTTTGTTCTCCCTATTACTCCCTTTCCTATAAACCTCCCTACTACACTCTCTCCCTTTCTCCCCTCTTCCCCAAAACCCTTACAAGCCCCCTATCTCATTCTCCCTATCTCCCATACTTCTCCATATACACCAAACCCCTCTCTCTCTCTCTCTCTCTCTCTCTCTCCCAAACACCTAACATCATCCACCCTCTCTCTCTCTCTCACTTTCACTACCACTAAACCCCCCCTCTCTTTGCATAATGAACCTCCTACTATCCCTACACATAACCACCACCTTCACCTCTCTCTATCTATTTCTCTCCTACTCCCTCTACCCCTAAAACCCTCTCTCTTTTTGTCTCTTCTACTCTGCCCCTTACAACTTCCCAGCCCCCTCTCTCTCTACCCCCACCCTATACCACCACCTATCAATAATTTCCCTAATGCTCCCAAAACCCCTACCCCTCTCTACACCCTGATCTCTCTCTCTCTCTTTCTCTCCCCCAATGACCCCTAACCCTCCCCCAACCTTGATCTTCATCTCTTTCTCTCCCCCAAAATCCCTCCTCCTCTTACCCTTAATCACCCACACCCTCCCCCCTTTCCCCCAAACTATCTCTCTCTCTCTCCCTCTCACACACACACCCACACCCCTATACTCATCCACCTACCCCTACCTGCAACCCCACTATCTCTCTCCCAACCACCAAACACCCCTCTTTGCTCTCTTTTTATCTCTAACTCTCTTTAACTCTCTATCTCTCTACCTCCTTCCCTCCCTCCATCCCTCTCTCTCCCTCTCTCTCTCTCCCTCGGTGTTTATTCTCTCCCCTCTTCCCCCTAACCATTACAAACCCCCTCTCTCATTATAACTCTCTTAATATCCACCCCCCTACAACTTACCACCCTGCTATCTCTCTCTCTTTCTCTCTCTCACACACACACAACTTCCCCTACCCCTAAACTGGTCTCTCCCTTTTTTTCACTTAATCTATCTTCTCCTACCACTCCCTAGCCTCTCTCTCTCTCTCTTTTCCCCCACCCAATACCCTCCTCTATTATTTCACTAATTCTCCCTAAATGCCTACCCCTCTCCCTACCCGAATTTCTATCTCTCTCTCTCTCTCTCTCTTTCTACCCATAACCACCCCCTTCGGCCCTCTTTTTATATCTCTACTACTACCTCTCTCTCTCTCTCTCTCTTGACCCACCCTATACTTCCACTTCTCTCTAATTTACCTAATATTCCATAGAATCCCATACCCCCTCCCCCATCACCATTAACTCTCTCTCTCTCTCTCGCTCCCCCAACTCTATACCCCCTCCTTTGTAACTTCCATAATATTCCCTAAAACCCTACACCAAATCCCCTCACTACGATCTTTATCTTTTTCTCTTCATAAACCCCACTTGTCCCTCCTATACCTAATAAACAACACCCTCTTTCCCTCATCCCCCATCCCTCTCTCTCTCTCTCTCCTAAACACCAAACACCCCTTCTACCCCTTGATTCTCTCTCTCTCTCTCATACCCCTCTACTGCTCAAACTACCCCTAACCAAAACCACACACTCTCTCCCAATGCCCCAACACCCTCTCATTCTCTCTCTCTCTCACAGACACACACCCTACTCACCCTAAAACAAGTCCCCCCTCTCTCTCTCCCCCCCCCAGCCATTACTAACCCCCTCTATGACTCTCTAACCCCCCTACTGCTCCCCCTGACTCTAATTCTCCCTCCCTTCTCTTTCTCTCTCTCTCCCCCCTATTCCCCTAACATTTTCTAAACCTATATCTCACTCTCTCTCTACCATACTCCGCTACTTGCAGCTAACTACCACCTGTCTCCCCTATCCCCTAACACCACCACCCTCTCTCTCTAAAACACTCTAACACTACCCCTAAACCCCCCTCTCTCTCCCAAACCCCACTCACACTCTTTATAACCCCACACATACTCTCCCCTCCCCTCACCCCTACTTCTATTTCTTTCTCTCACCCAATTCCACTCCTTTATCTCTCTCTCCTCTATTTCTTTCTCTCACCCCATCCTCATCATCTCTCTCTCTCTCTCTCTCTCTCTCTCTCTCTTTCCTCCCTATACCCCCCCTTCTCTCTAACTTCCCTAATATTACCTACAACCTTACACCCGCTCTCTACTCTGTCATTGTTTATCGGACAATCTACCGAGAGAAGACTCAAGGCTTGATCTCCCTAGCTCAATGTAAGTCTAGAACAAATAAGACAAAACATAAAAATACTTTCCTAGATCATATAAAAATACGAATGTAAGAATAGATCGTTTACCTTAGATTCGTAGATCCCTTTCTCCTTTGTTGATCCAATGCTCCAGTGCCATGATCCAAGCATTTTATGCAAATGCAAATGAGTGCCATGTTCAAGAACGACTATGTACTGCCACTGACAAAGTATGTAACATAAAAGATTTCCTTTTTCCCCATCATGAACATTGAGTGCCTCATGTGTTTTTACGAGCTTGATGAGGGTAACTAGATGCTCAGTATAGCTCATCTCATAGATGAGTCCAATCCCAAATATTTTTCGAACCTGGGATAGGAGGGGTTTGTCCCATGGTGGGCCCTTCAATGTAAGAGTTTAACGAGTCCATAGAAGGTAAACTCGATCATCATTTCATGTTTAGAGAGTCTGAAAAGAACTAAAGAAGACTCCAATGGTCCTTTTTCATAAAGTTAGCCTCATCGCCTGAAAAAAGGGTAAAACAATGCGGGAGATGACTCTTCCAGTCATGATTGGTTGGATTATACATTTTTCGTAACTAGTGCCCCCTGGTCCGAAAAAGGGGTAAACTATCACTAGGAAGACGACCATTCAAATTCTTTTACAAGCGTGATTGTGACAAGTTCGCGTGGCAATCTTTTCATATTTTTGAGAGCCTGAAAAGTGCTTAAAGGTAGACTCCGGGGGGTTCATTTTCCGTAGGAGTTTAACGAGCCCAAAAAAGTGATAAATCGTAACTCGGTAACGTATTCTCATAGTTTCAAGAGCATGAGAAAGAACAAAGAGTAAGCTCATTAATTGCAATCTATGAAAAAATGGGTAAACGACAAAAACTCACATACCTGAGATGACCATTCCAATATGAAAATGGCGTAGAAAGGAACTTCACAACTCCTGCACACTCGAAAACTAGGTCAAATAGTCAACTGAAGGTTCAAATACAATAAAACTGATCCAAACTATAGCAAATGGCATAACGACATCAAATATTTGAAAAAGGAATATTCCATTTTGTTTTATAAATAGAAATAAAAACCAAATATAGTCACCATTGTTCTATTTGCCAAATTTGGGAGGAATAGTGCCATTTGTTGCCAGATCTTCACTTGTCGATTCCGAGAGCTATGATCAACCATTTCACCTACCATTAGGAATAGGAAACCCTAAACTTCAGCCAACAAAATCGTAGTGGTTTACAATTTTGATTTTTAGTCATTTTTTTGGGTTTTGGCTTGATTTGGGAAGGGCCATTGCGCCCTCGGTTCGTCGCAGTTTTCCCTTTTGGGAACTGCGACAAGATCGAGTTGTCGCAAATGGAGTATACATGCACTATGATGACATTGCCCTATTTGCAAAAAAAGGGGTGCGACGACGGCGATGTCCATCCCCAAACTCAAACAGAACTCAAAACAAGGACTTACAGTGGGTGAAGCAAGTCCTAACATTGTTAAAAATTTCCTATTGTCAGGTTCCAAGCATCCATAATGGTTTTGGAATGGAGGGAAAGGGAACACAAATTAGATGATGAACAAGCTGCAAACAATCCACATTGTGTGAAAGCATTGAGGAACTGTGGGCTCCTCAAGTTCTTTCACATTCAGGAGATGAGATCCCAACTTCTACTACTAAACCATATGCTCCAATGTTGGGATGCGGCCCAGAAGTACTTCGTGGTTGGTGAGTATGAGCTTCACATAGATGTCGAGGACATCTATTTTCTGACTGGTTTGTCCCGAAGGGGGGATAATGTGACACTCATTGGATCACGTGGGAGTGATCGAACCGTGGAAGATTTGATCCGACATCATTGTGGTCCCAACGCCCGTGCATCTAGAGGGAAGATTTGCATCAAAGATGTACAGGAGCTCCCATTGCGGGCCATTTTATTCACCATTATGAGGATGGCGGGGATTCAAGCTCCTCACTTAACCACCAGGGCATAGATGCTTTATGCGGAGGACTGTTTGTCTCTAAATATCTTCAACTAGTGCGAGGGGGTCCTTGCAAACATGCGAGCTCAGCTGAAAAAGTGTCAACGAGGAGAGCTCAAACAGTTCGGCTATGGATCTATAGTGATCTCGTTCTTGCTGGAACGGGTTCCCCTTTTGCATCCTCAGGTACCACTAGAGGATAGGGACCTCATAGATCCACACATGTCCAGGTGGACCGATGTGATGGCTCGGCATGGTGGGGGTCCTATCATCGGATTCCCTCTTGAGTTCTTCACTTGGCTGGTAGGCCAATTACTGATGGTGGAGGACTTTCCATATAGTGGCACCGACTTCACAGATGACCCAGACTTGCTGCTTCCCGAGAGAGCAGCATGGGGAGACCTCAGTAAGAACAAATGACCCTTGAAATTTTTAAGTTTTGTGCATTTATGATTTCTTTTTTGATATAGTGCTGACAGGAGAACAACATGTGTGTATAGATGTGGGGCCTATACGACCAGTGGGGACCTCTCTTTTAGCTAGGAGAGAGAGAGGAGAGGGAGCGATGGTGGATCCAGCCATGCATGTTGCCATCGTGGAGATGGACAGAGTCTATTCCAACCTGAGTGGGTTGACACTGGTTGTTCTTGAGACGACGGTAGATGAGGTGCCGCGGCCTATGCAGGTGCACATGGTTGGAGCGACTGCGCACTTCAACGCTCTGCTTTGCAGGGTTGAGAGAGCAGTGGACTGTTTCCAGACTCAGCTGGCTAGGGATGCTAGACCACCTAGGGTTGTATGAGCCAGGCAATAGACCACATGTTGTCATTGTGTGTGTACTGAGAGCTTAGAGGCCTTAGATTTTGTACTACTGAAAGCTACGGAGCTTCAGCTTTTGTAGATACTTACTGAAAGCTATCGTACTTCAAAATTTTGTATCAGCACTACCTTTTCAATATTATATTTATACATACAGACAGTCCAGCGATTTATACATTATGTGTTTCAAAAAAATAATGATGTGATCTTGTTTATATGCTTTACTTTTTTATACAATGCACTATTTACATGTTGTGAATGTTTTTACATGTTATGATTATCATGTGTGTGTGATGTACCAATCTAGAATGAAGTTGGACATCGAGTCGGCAACTGTGTTTAACTCTCATGGAATGTGCAGGTATTCAACAGATTCAAATGACCTTTCCAAGAGACGAAATCGTTTAAAGAGATGGAGTAAGGTAGGATCACAGATAGCATAAACCCGGTTAAGATGGGAAACCACTAGTTGAGAATCCATGTGGATGACAATGTGGTCCATACCCAAGGAAATCACATCGGTTAAGGTTCCAACAACCACCAGGTATTCTAGAGCATTGTTGGTTGCGAATCCAAGGAAAATTCCTCCTGAGGTAATAAGATCTCCTGTTGGGGAATACAGTACCCAGGCTGCCGAAGCAAGGTTACGGGTATACCGACTGGCTCCATCCATGAATCTATAGCACATTTCCATCTGCACACGTAGACAGAACATGGTATAAGAAGCAGAAACAAGATCTAAAGACACTAAAAAACAAACGTGTCACACCATGCAAAAACACACAAACACACCATGTACAATATATACATGAAAATCTATGCATGAGAGGGTTAGGCATAGTACCTCTTCAGATAAATCCCATTACGGAGTTCACCCAAAGATATTCCATCATAATCTTCAAGCTCATAAGCTCCTTTTTCCAAAACACGTTTGTCAATGTAAGGTCCGTGCCACATGGACTCGAACTTTCCTACCCCTAGTTTGTCATGTCTTAGGTCGTATGTGAGGATCAGGTCACCCTCATTGAAGATACGAGGTTCAACTGACTTGTCGTATTGATATTTGATGCGTTTCTTATGTGCTTCGTTAGCAAGAGCAACATCTTGGTGAGACTTGTCAAGTTTGGCTAAGTACAGGAAACGTTCTTCCTCGGCAGTAGTGTTAGGAAGAAGTTTGACAGCGAGTTGGAGAGACGAAATTTTGCACTCTATAGGTAGGACAACCTCCAATCCATACACCAATTGGAAAGGAGTGAACCCTGTGGTGGTTTTAACGGAAGTTTTGTAGGACCATAATGCTGAAAAGAGCATATTATGCCAGTTGGACTTATGCGTACCTACCATCCGTTGGACCATAGTTTTCAACACCTTGTTAATGGCATCCACCTGTCCATTGGATTGTGGGTAGAAGGGTGTTGAGTTTTCATGACGAAAACCCAATCTATCGCTCAATTCATCGACCATATGGTTCTGGAAGTGACAATCATGGCCGGTCACTATCGCCTATGGAACTCCAAACCGCGCTATTACATGATTGAACATGAAGAGTGCGGCGACTTTGCTGTCGTTTTGGTATGTAGGCATTGCCTTGGCCCACTTTGTGAAGTAATCCACAGCTACAATGATGTAACTATGCCCCCGGCCGAGGTAGGCTTACAATGCATAAAATCGATGCCCCATTTTGTGAAGAGGCCCATGGCAATAACCGGGTGTAATGGGGCGGGATGGGTGCGCTTCTTCGTATGGAAGTGTTGACATGTAGGACATCGCTTCACGACCTCAATAAAATATTTGAAGATAGTAGGCCAGTAATATCCGATGCGCAAAATCTTCTGGGTTGTAGCCATCCCAGAGAGGTGAACACCACATTCCCCAGTGTGACAGTCATTCAGAACACATTCAGCCTCATCATGAGTTAGACAACATCGAAGAATTGAATCGACGCCACAGTGGTACAAAGTATCACTGATGATCAGATAATACTTTGCATGGCGACGTATTCTATGACGGTTGTCATGTGACAATTGAGGGTTGAAGCGTCAGGTTTGAAGATATAATGAAATATCTCCATACCATGGATCAGTTGTACTGATGAGAAACAATGATTCATCTGGAAAAGATTCATTGTGCTCAAATTCTACATCAGAATGGGGAAGGTCACAAATAAGCTCAGCAACCACCAGGGACCTTTTGGACTTGGCTTTCTTGAAAAGAAGGTCGAATTCTTGCAGTATCACAATGCAGCATGAGTACTTGCCCCTAAGCACCTGATGTGTCAGTACGTGGTACATGGGGTTTGAGTCTGCGATGACAGTGGTGGGGTGGAGCAAGATATAGTGGTGGAACTTTTGGACGGCAATGATCACCGCAAAAGTAAGTTTTTCGACACGTGAATATCTAGTTTCAGTGTCAGTGAGACCCTTACTTGCATAGTTATTACATGTTCCTGGGCGTTTTGATCTTCCTGTACCAAAACCATGGCGATAGTGGTAGCAGAAGCGGTGAGATATAAGATGTAATCTCAGAAATAATTTGGCAGTTGGATTACAGGGGCATGCGTGATGGCATGTTTGATGCTGTCAAAGGATTTTTACGCTTGATCGTCCCAAATGAACAGGACACCCTTCTTAATCAATCTCATATACCCCTTAGTATTCTCCGTGAAGTTGCAAACAAAACACCATAAATAAGTCGCCTTCCTTGGAGACTTTGAAGTTCCGTCACATCGGTTGGAGGTGGTAGGTTGACAATAGCCTCCACCTTTAAATGATCGATGTGGATCCCATCCTTCGAGACGATAAATCCTAAGAGGTGTTCAGATTCAATGCAAAAGATACACTTATGAGGATTCAGACGGATATTGTATCATCTGCATCTGAGGAAAATGGCAGTCAGATGATCCATGTGGGACTCACGCTGCCTTGACTGAGCAGGGAGATCGTCCAGGTAAGGTTCCACAAAGTCCTTAATATCATGGAAGGCATACGACATGGCTCGCTGGAACGTGGCACCAACATTTTTAAGGCCAAACGGGAGTTTGCGATATGCAAACGTCCCCCAAGGATAGATGAAAGCCGTCTTATGTTGGTCGGCCAGGTTGATCTCAATCTGGTTGTAACTAGAAAAGCCATCCATGAATGAAAAGATGACACTTCCGGCACAATTGTTGATAATATGGTCAATGAATGGGGTTGGGTAGTTATCCTTTGGACAAGCCTTGTTAAGGTCTCGATAATCGACACAAACGTGAATGGTGCCTTTCTTTTTGTTCATAGGGACAACGTTTGAGACCCAATCCGTCAACGGGACATGATAAATGAAACCATCCTTTAAGAGTTTTTCAATCTCTGCCTTGATCGCTGCAGTCTTTCGGGGGTGTACCGGTCGCAACTTTTGATGTACAGGTTTGATGTCGAGATAGGTTTTTATTTCGTGAGAAACAATTGTGGGGTTTATCCTAGGCATCTCCTCATAGGACCAAGCGAATATGTCTCAAAATCGCTTGAATAAGGCCGTACCCATAGCTATTTCTTCAGGGGAACACTTCTGACCTATGTGAATGTGTTCCACTACACTAGGTTTTACTGAGATGTCTACCGGGGTGGTAGGCTCAATGTTGGCCAAGTTACCCTCAATGTCCGAAAGACATGTAAGTATGGGGGACTGGGGAAATGGGTAGATATCTAGTGAAAAGATGGTGCTAATGTTGTTCTCTATGTACTCCAATGGGGGGAGAAAAGACGACCTATGGTGGAGGTCATCCCATGGACCATCATCAACATTCATAGCTTCCATGATGGACTCATTTGACTGAAAAGTCCGTAAGAGGTCAGGTAAAGATGATTCCCATTGCAGAGAACAGGATCGGGAGGCCAAAGTTAATTGGTCCTCCGGTGCTGATTGGATAGCCTCGTAAATACATTCGGTGGGTGAAAAAGGAATCACATTTCCAATCAGGTGTGTTGTGGCTTCGTCAGGTACAAGCCAAGTATCATTGGAGTGAGACGGAATCTCTGTGGAGATCATGTTCACCGAGGAAACATGATTAGGGGGGTCCAAAATTAGAAAAACACCCATGAGAGATGAATATTTCAAAAGGCCAACCCCTATACTCTCATACTATTTGGGCGTTTGTCCAATGGAATGAACATGGTCACCAGGATGAGTAGTAGTGTCCGGTGTGCAAAAATCTAGTTGGTCAATAGTAACAATTTTTCCTTGGTGGGGGAATTGTACTATGCGAAAGACTGAAGAGGCTACCGCATGCATGGTGTAAAACCAATTGCGACCAAGCAAGAGATTGTAATCTATCGGGGCTGAGACCACTTCCACATTAATGGTTATGGTCTTCCCACCAAAATCAACTGCGAGAGCTTGTAAGAGCCCATGAGGTCTAAAGCCACGCCCGTCTAATGCTTTCAATGTGGTAGGAGAACGATTCAATTTGGGAGAACCGATGGCTCTCCAACAAGTGATCAACATGATAGTAGTAGAGGCACCTTCATCCAAAATGGAGCGATGGACAATTTTCCCAGCAATGTTTGTAGCTACTTGGAATGCGAGCTGATGGGAAAGCCTCGACTTGAAGTAGTCAAGTTAGAACATGATGGTATTCGAAGAATCATGGTCAACTACACCGATTGCTCCGAGGAGAGTTTTGCGTTGATTGGGACAATTCTACAAAAATTCCAGCGTGGACATGGCGCAAGGAGCTTGTGCCAAGTCTTCCACGATATTGTAATTTTGTGCTGCCCAAGCATTAGGATTGAAAATGGATTTTCGAATCGTGCTCTTGGGCGATCGTAATATCAAATATAAAGATGGATTCTCAATGGTGAGGGAAGTTGATGGTATAGTGACATCAAGTATAGAGTTGGAAGTTTTTACAGCATTGCTTCTAACGGGTTCTTTCGAAGGGATCGAGTCGTACGATCATGAGCGAGTGTTCAAATTGATCGTTTCATTATGCACCATGAGAACATGCGCGGTATTGGATGGTTCCCCCTGGGATGGGGGGGTTTGAGCAATCATTTGCTGATTTTGAGTGGGAAATGGATCGTTGAGGACTGCGGGAAGCGGTTTACCCCCTAAGAAACTTTTGAACTTCATCTCTATGGGGACACTCTTTGGAGAAGTGATCATCTCCACACAGTAAACAAGGATATTTTAGCTTCCGTTTCTGTTTGGTGTCATCGGGAGTTCTCTTTTGTTCCTGCTGGGTGGAAGATTTCTTAGGTTTCCCTGTGTTCTTCTTCTTGCCACCGAACTTCTGAGATGAAGCTGATTGGACAAAATTCACCTCTTCAGTTACATTAGGAATGGTTGATTTGGTGGTGCTATGACCAACCTGAGTTGGTAATGGGGAGGAACCATGGAGGTTCGACGATCCAACAGTGTTAGAAGCAGGCTGGGTGTTAAGGGATCCAATGATGCCATCAGTTTGGGGTCCCTTAGGAGGTTTTGTGGGGTCATAAGTGTCACAGGGTGCGTCGGGGAGAATCTAAAACAACGTGCTCGATTGAGCGTAGACTAAGTCTAGGTAATGGGCACGAGCAATAACTTACTCTTTAGTGACAACACCGCCCATGGTGACATCTCAAGCTATGTGAGGGATGAGGGACTTCGTGAACCAATCTGCTAGGAGTTGATCGGGAATGGGAGCCTTAATCAAACGTCTTCTCCTTCGCCACTCATGTATATGAGTAGAGACATGAGTAACGGTATTCTGACGGAGAGAGGTGAGAAGGTCTGTATCAGTTTCGTACCATATAGGCAGTTGGAAATGAGTCAAGAAGTTCATAGCAAGAGAACCGAAATCATGAAAAGAATGAGTTGGTAGTTCAATATACCACTTTGCAGCCGAACCAGTGAGAGTCCGTTGAAATAACCTTAGAGGGATCGAGTCGTCCATCAGAGAGTTGGATGAACACCACAAGTGGTATGTCATCACATGGTGTTTAGAATCCTCGTCCGGCTTGCCGTAAAACTTGGGGATATCCAATGGAAGTTTCCCCAGAATCGGGGGCCAGTTAGTTCCGTGGTAGATGGGGTCATTTGTCAGTCGAGACAGATCGGGTAGGTCCAAAGTAGCCAAAAAGGGAAACTGCTAATTAGGATGCGAGTACTGATAATACTGATAAGGCATGTAAGGACCGGTAGGACCTCGTATTGACTGATTAAAAGGTGACCATGGGGGGAAACTGACCATAGGGGTGTGTGCCACCCGGATCATAGGGGGGTCCGCCACCATAAGGTGGTCCGTTCCAATAAGGCAAGGTTCCACCTCCACCACCGGAAAGAGGTGGAGGTCCACTGCCACCATTGGGGGGGAGGTGGAGGTCCATAACCATAATAAGGTCGACCATCATCACCTCCACCTGGAGGGGGTGGCGGACCACCTCCACTGCTAGAAGCATGGGGGCCCCCACCACCTCCATCGCCATAGGGATGAGGGCCTCCACCACCACCACCATAATAATTAGACCCACCACTGCCCTCGCCTAGAGGGGGTGGGGGACCACCTCCACCACCCGAAGGGAAATGTCCTCCCCCACCATAATAGGGTGGTCCTCCACCGCCTCTGCCTGGGGGGGGTGGATCATTCTCGGCCCAGCCGGAAGGGTGGGGGCCATTGTTGGTAGAATGGGTTGGACCTCCGCCAGAAGGTAGAGGTCTGCCTCCTCCAAAGTTAGGTGGGGGTGGACTGATCGGGGGTGGTGGCACTTGGGGGATAGTTGGTTGGGTCCATGTTTTAAAACGGGTTGTTTCCCCGATAGAGTGTATGGGTTTCCAGGATAAGGTATCCTGTATGGCGCATTTCTGGGGTGAGGTTGACCCGGTGCAGGGTTAATCAAACCTGGATATGCTTGACTCCATGAGGGTTGATTTACATTGGATGGCCCCCCAACATGAGATAATCCCACGGTGGATGGTGTAGTGGGTTGAGAAGTTCCAACGGGAGGCCCGTTGGGGATTCCGCTGGCCATGTTAGGAAACGGGGGTTGCCCCCAGCCACAATAGATTGACCATTATTCAAAGGTTGAACCAATGTAGTTTGTTGATTAGCTACTGTAGTAATAACGTTACCAATGAGATAATCCGTGGGAATGGAATATCCTCCCCTTGAATTTTGAGGTGGGGGAGGAGCTGGTAAAGTAACTGTGGTAGTAACAGGTGTGTTGGACTGTTTTCCTTCCACTGGCTGGTTCACTTGAAGTGCAGGACTGGACCCTTGTGAGGGGTGACCAGTCTCATTGATGGTCGCGTGGTGGGAAGATGGTTCGGGTGAACCATAAGATATCGGATGAATTGAGGTATCTCTATACCCAGGTCGTTGCTCAAGACTTTGTCTTCGAAGTTCATTACCCTAAATACGTAACCGATCCAAGTGTTCATGAATGGGTGTAAAGATTTCAGTGGGGTCGGGCATGTAGAAGGGTCTAGAGAGCTCTATAGTAGTCCAGTTGGGTGGTGATGCGATGGAAAAATGGGCCACTGGGTGACCGGAAGAAGATGTCCAGTTGGCTGCTGAAGGACCAACAGCTGCAGTGGGTTTGTCCTGGGGTCGGTTTATCCATTCCAACAATCCAAGTTCTCCCGGCATGGTAGGATAAAGATCTTGCGAAGTGGGGACTTGTGCTCCTTCATCCTGCGGGGGATGAGGGGCAGGTGAATCTGGAGGAGTTTGTGGAAACAAACGTCCTCCAATATTCAGAGTGGAGTTTTCCACTTTAGTAACTACGACCATGTTACGCTAATCCATTCTTACCCTCGAAATAACTTCCAGATTAAGGGGATATTCGGGTGATAAGTTTAAAATCCTACAAGACCTTCTCTAGGGAAAATCCACTAGAATGTCAAGAAAGTCAGCTAGAATGGCTGAAACAGCGTTTCTCCTAAGGGTAAGCTAAAAAATAAAAGCAGACCAGAAAAACCTACTCAAACTAAGGCAACAGGCAAACTTATGTGACAGAGTGGATTCAAATTCTAGAACCTCACGGGATTATCAAGGCATCGCAAACCACGATATACTATAGGGTCCAACAATATGACGCAACAAGGATTGGGACCGTACCCTTGCCTGCATACCCGATTACCTGGACAGTACGTGCGTGCTAATCTCCCCGAGTGCTGTTCTTGGTGTATTGCTTTGCCAAGATGGCCAAATGGTTAACTCAGTTGGTTTCAAGAATCCTAGTGGTGTCTCCCGATACATGCAAGGTACGTGGGAGTTCAAATCCGTAGTGGTGTTGTCTAATGCACAATTGTTTAGCAAGAGACCTTCCGATATACTACTGAGTGCGTGATACACCCTTCGATATATGCCAAGTACAGATTATGGTACTTGGTGGGTACGTGAAGGAGCTCGATATACCGATAAGTACATGGAAGACTACAATACCCCCGGGATACAATGCTAGCAAATAACGACAGCTTCCACGCTTAACGACGCCGGAACACGTCTCTAACTGACACACAAGTTGCTATAAAATTTTACCTAGTTATACTGTTAATTTTATGTGGACAGTTAGAAGAATGCATGAGGTGAGTACATAATCGGAAGCATAATGCAAGTCCTAGCTACATGCATGAAACATTCTTTTCTTTCAATGAATTCTAGCTATGGGAAGGAGAAATATTTTTCTTTCCAACGAGATTGCCAAAACAACACAATCTAACAGTTCCCAATTCAAACAAGTTTTACTATGAAAGTATTCTTTTCATTTTTGCGAAACATAAAATCACAACATTACTGATCCAAATCACAACATTTTTTTCTTTTTCTTTTCAAAATGAAAATGATACTGGGTAATGAAAAGAGAGAATTCTAAGATGGAGTATGCAAGCTTTTCAATTTCACTTTCAATGTCCTAAAAGCAATAACAAATAAAAAATGCACCTATCTTTCCCTAGCATGGAAATACTTTGGCAAAATTGGAAGTGTAGCTTGAGTCTTTCAAGAAGATGAGCGATTCATAATTCAAGAAAAACACAAATGATCATACATTCATTCAACTTTCCAAAAGATTGATAAACAAAACATTCCAATGCAAGAAAAATGTTTTTCAAAAACACTCAAGAAATGATGGGAAAGAAGCCCTTTTAACTTTTCAATGGATGCATCAAAGAATAAACTTGATAACAATTGAGCTTTTAGATCTAAATGAATGAAAAGAAAACACTACTTGAAACACTTGGTACACTCAGAAAACTCAAGAAAAGACAAGCACTCAATCGAGCTGAAAAACACACTTAACTCAAAATCAAACAGTAGCAAGCAAACCGAGCAAGCAAAGCTCAAAAAATAATGTAAATGAGGTCTGGAGGCTGATCTAATACAATGATCAGATCAGGGATGGAAGGAAGGGAATGCAAGGGTGAGCGGATGAAGGTGGAGGAGGCAAGAGCGTCCACCACTACTGGTCCTCAGACTTGTCCAAAATGGAACCCAAAATCAATCCAAACAAAACCAAACACCCAATACACAAATCAAAAATGGGATCTCTGGCTGGATCTTGCAGCACAGAGGGAGTTCATACAACAAACCAAAGTTCAGATTGACAAATGGAGAGGGGATGCCTACATGCCAAATTTTGACAAATCAGTGCACTTTGTGCTTGTACACAGTGCGACGTCACAGTTTACCAATGCGGGAAGTGCGATGACATCACAATATACCAATGAAAGGGCTGCAACAAGTGACTAACAAGTAAAGAATGGAGGCCAGAAATGACACAGTGTCACTCTGTTTCCACTAACCAGGTGTGATAGGCGAGATCTAAGTCCAAAAATGAATCATATCTCCAAGCAATGAACTATGGAATGGTTTGGAAATGAGTAGTATAAACTCAGAGGAAGCAGATCAGAGTCTTCAAGATGAAGATTTGATAGTGAAATCAACTCACGAAGCAAATGACAAATGGAAGTCTTGTGTCAAGCAATCAACTGAAAATGACTCTCAGGAAATTACAGAATCAGACATCTTCCCCAGTATGGTCGCCAGATTTGTTTATCGGACAATCTACCAAGAGCGGACTAAAGGCTTGATCTCCTTAGCTCAATGTAAGTCTAGAACAAATAATATAGAACACAAAATAATTTCCGAGATCATATAGAAACACGAATGTAAGAGTAGATCGTTTACCTTAGATTCGTAGATCCCTTTCTCCTCCATTGATCCAATGCTCCAACGCTTCCAGATCACAAGTAGCTAAACCTTGTTGAACATGTGACAGACCATGAGAAGTGAAAGCATATATCTCATATGATAGATCTAAGCTAACAGTTAAGGAGGAAAGCTCTAAAGATCATCAAAGGAGACAACATTTATGGAAAGAAATTATATTAACTGTATTGAAGAGTGAGGAGTACAATAGAAAAGAAGATTACAACCATCACCTTAATGTCGCAAGCTCCTTCCGACAAGCCATGCTAAAGCTCCAAGAGAGAAGTGAATGTTCCCCAAGCTAGATTTTTGGGTCTATTGGGCTTGATTTCACCAGCGTGAGAATACCATAGACTTCCTCCCCTTAGAATGGGAGTGAGCTTCATTTAAATAGGACTAAGTGGATAGGATATGGATAGGATAGGTTGATATATGATGGGAGAGGCTTAAGGGATCTTTCCAAAGTGTTAGGAATCGAATGCCAACTCTCCTAAGAGGTCAGGGATAGGGTCCCAAGTCAGTAAGCTTCGAGAAAGAACTCGAAGAAGCTATTTTTTCCATCTAACTGACTTTGTTGCACCTTGTAATGGAGCAAGGTGTGACATCGCAGGTTGCAGGAGTGCAGCCTACTATAACCTCTCAAAACCTAGCACAAATGTATACAAATCCTTCCAGGTAAATCACTTAATTAGGGTAACTTCAGGGATGTATACACTGAAACTGATGATGGGAAGATTTTAGGTGTAACAGCCATATATGTCTCTTTCTCTCCAAAAACCCCACTCCTCACTCCTATAACTAATAACCCACCCCCTCTCCCCCCGAATCTGTCTCTCTCTTTATCGTAAACCCCAAATACCCCTTCGACCCCTCTCACCCAAATCTCCCCCCCCCTCTCTCTCTCATACCCCTCTACTCCTCCAACAACCCCCCTCTCTCTCTCATTTCCCTAACACCCTCCCATTCTCTATCTCTCTCCCACACACACAAACACACCCTAATCCTCCCCCTACCAATAACCACCTTCTCCTCTCTCTCTCTCTCTCTCTCTCTCTCCACCCTAATCCTTACTAATCCCCTTTCCTAGTCTTTGATGCCCTTAATACTCCCCCTACATCTAACACCCCCTCCTCCTCCTCTCTCTCCCTCTCTCTCTCATTCTCTCTCTCCCATTCTCATATATCTACACCTAAACCCCACCTCCCTCTCCCTCTCTACCCCAACCCCATAGCAACCACCCACCTTGTTTGTCTCAAACTCTCACTACTCCTAATCCCTCTCTCCCTAACCCTCATCCTATGATACCTACCCATAAAAACCCCATCTCTCTCTCTCTCTCTCTCTCTCTCTCTCCTAATCCCCCCACCCCTTAACTAATATCTCTCCTTTTCAATCCTAATCCATCTCCCACTACCACTTACTAACCCCCCCTCTTTCTCACCCAACCCCATAACACTGCATATTCTCTCTCTCTATCTCTCTCTCCATCTATCTATCTATCTTATATATATATCTTTCACACACACACCTACTCCTCTCGTTACAACTAACCCCCCTTCATCTCTCCATAATCCCTCATCCTTCTCTCTGTACCCATAACCACCCCCTTCTCCCCTTTCTCTCTCTCTCCTACTCCCCCTACCCCTAAACCTCTCTCTCTCTCTCTCACTCTCTCTCTCTCTCTCTTCTTGTCTCTCTTCCCCCTCTTCCCCCTAATCCTTAAAATTACACTTTCTTTGTCATCCTCCTCCATATACACCTATACCACACATATCGCCCTCTCTCTCTCTCTCTCTCTCAATCTATCTATCTATCTATCTCGCTCCCCCAACCCCATAACACATGCCCACCCTCTCTGTCTCACACCCTTCACTAGTTGTTAGGCCCTCTCTCTCTCCCTAACCCACCTCCTACTATCCCTACCAACAACCACCCCCTATGCCTCTCTCTCTCTCTCTCTCTCTCTCCCTAACTCACCTCCTACTATCCATACCAACAACCACCCCCTCGGCCTCTCTCTCTCTCTCTCTCTCCCCTAATACCGATACCTCTTAACCCCTCTCTCTCCTTATCACTTCTAATCCAACTCTCACCACCAATTATCACCCCAATCCTCTCTCTCTCCCAACCCCCTAACACTGCATACTCTTTCTCTCTCTCTCAGACACACACACACACACACACACCTTCTCTTCCACTTACAACTAATCCCCCCCCCTCTCTCTCTCTAAATCCCCATACTTCTCTCTGTAACAATAACCACCCCCTCTATCCCTTTCTATATCTATCTCCTACTCCCCCCTAAACCTAAAGGTCTCTCTCTCTTTATTTCTATCTTTCTCTCTCTATAACTCACACTCTCTCACCGTGCCCCACCATATACCTCCCTTTATCTCTACATTCCCTAATATTCCCTAGACCCCTGCACCCCCTTTCCCCACTCTTATATATATATGTTTCTCTTCCCCAATCACCAACCTCTTCCCTCCAACTAATGAAACACAACCTCCACCCCTCACCTCTCAACTCTCTCTCTCTCTCTCACACACACACACATAGAAACCATTAACACCCCCTATCCCTCACCACCCTCCATATCTCTCTCTGTACCCCACCCTGTACCCACCTTCTCTCTAACATCCCTAATCTTCCCCAAACCCCTACCATCCTCTCCCCACTACGATCTATCTATCTCTCTCTCTCTCTACCCCACCCTATACAACCCTTCTCTCTAAATTCCCTAATATTCCCTAAGACACTACCCCTCTCCCCCAACTATGATATCTGTATCTCTCCCTCCCCCAACCCCCCTCCTACTCCTACCCCTGATCACCCACACCCTCCCCCATTCACCTTTGATTCTCTCTCTCTCTCTCTCTGTCTCATAAACACACAAACCTCTACTCCCCCACCTACCCCTAAGTCTAACCCCTCTCTCTCTCTCTCTTCGAACCACCTAACACAACCCTCCCCCCCATTATCTACCTCTCTCTCACACACACACCCTTAATCCTTCCCCTACCATTAATCCCCATCCTCTCTCTCTGTCTCTCAATATACCACACCTACTCCTCCCCCTACCTCTAACACTCGCTCCTCCTCCTCTCTCTCTCTCTCTTCCCCATAACACTTACTAACCCCCTATCTCACTCTCTCTCTCTACCATACTCTTCCATCTACATATAAACCCACTCCTCTCTCTCTCCCCCCAAACCCCAACACCCCCCTCTCTCTCAGACTCTCACTATTCCTAACCCCCATGTTTCTCACTAACCCCCCTCATAATATCCATAAGCCCCTAAATATATCTCTCATACATGCCCTTCCCTAAATCTCTCTCTCTCTCTCTCTCTCTCTCTCTCCCTCCCTCTCTCTCTCTCCCTCTCTCTCTCTCTCTCTCTCTCTCCCTCTCTCCCCCTCTCCCTCTCTCTCTAACACACAACCCTTATTCTCTCCCCTCTTACCCCTAACCATTACTAGCCCCCTCTCTCACTATCACTCTCCTAATCTCCACCACCCTACAACTTACCACCTCGCTATCTCTCTCGCTGTGAAAAAACCATATACCCCCTCCTCTCTCTCTTTATCTCTCTCTCTCTGTCACACACACACACACATACAACTCCCTCTATCCCTAAACTACTCTCTCTCTCTGTCATTCGCTCATGTCTACTTCTCCACCTACCCCTAACCCCACCTCTCTCTCTCTCTCTCCCCCAACCCCCTCGTAGTCTCTCTCTCTCCCTCTCTCTATGTAACCTACTCTCCCTAGCCTTTACTAAACCCCTCTCTGAATATCTCTTCCCCTAACTATAACCCCCCACCTCCCCCTCTCTCTCTCCCCCCTCTTCCCTGAAACCCTTACAAACCCCCTCTATCACACTCTCTCTTCCATACTCCTCCATTTTCACCCTTGACTCTCTCTCTGTCTCTCTAGAAGGCACACACACACACATCGCCCTCCATCCTCCATATACCCTAACACACCACTGAGTCCTCGTTCTCTCCCTCTCTCTTTCTCTCAAACATAGACACCATTAACACCCATTTTATCTCTCCATCTTAATCCTCTACCCCTATCACTTACCACCATCCATCTCTCTCTCACTCTCCTTCTCCACCCCACCCTATACCCACCTTTATAACATCCCTAATATTCCCTAAAACTCTGCCATCCTCCACCCATTACGAGCTCTCTCTCTCTACCCCCACCCTATACGTCCCTTCTCTCTAACTTCCATAATTGTCCCTAAACCACTACCTCTCTCCCCCGACTGTGATATCTATCTCTTTCTCTCCCCCAACCCACATCCTACTCCTACCCTAATCACCCACACTCTCCCCCATTCACCCCCCAATTCTCTCTCTCTCTCTCATACACACACACCTCTCTACTTCTCCACCTAACCCTAAGTCCCACCCCTCTGTCTCTCTCTTCCAACCACCTAACACTGCCCCAATCTCTACCTATCTCTCTCTCACACACACTCCTAATCCTCCCCCTACCACTAAACCCCCTCCTCTCTCTCTCACACTTACTAACCACCTCTCTCAATATACCATGCCATACTCCTCCACCTACCTCTAATGCCCACTCCTCCTCCTCCTCCTCTCTCTCTCTCTTCCCCGTAATACTTACTAACCCCCTATGTCACTCTCTCTCTTTTACCTACTCCTCCATATACACCTAAACCCACCTCTCTCTCTCTCCCCCAAACCCCCAAAACCCCCCTCTCTCTCACACTCTCACTATGCCTAACCCCCATGTCTCTCCTTAACCCCACTCATAATATCCATAATCCCCTAAATCTCTATCTCATACATGCCCTTCCCTAAATCTCTCTCTCTCTCTCTCTCTCTCACACACACACACACACACACACACACACACACACACACACACAACCCTTATTATGTCCCCTCTTCCCTCTAACCATTACTAACCCCCTCTTTCACTATCACTCTCCTAATCTCCACTCCCTACAGCTTACCACCCCGCTATCTCTCTCTCTTTGACACAACCCCATACCCCCTCCTCTCTCTCTCTCTCTCATGCACACACACACACACATACACAAATCCCCCTACCCCTAAATTACTCTCTCTATTTTTTATCCTAATATGCCTTCCACTACCACTTACCACTCCCTAGCCTCTCTCTCTTTCTTCCCCCACCCTATATCCCCCTTCTCTATTACTTACCTAATGCTCCCTAAATCCCTAACCCTCTCCCTTCTCTAATTTTTATCTCTCTCTCTCTCCCTACCCATAACCACTCCCTTCGGCCCTCTTTGTATATCTCTCCTACTACCCCTAACTCTCTCTCTCTCTCTCTCTCTCTAGCCCCACCCTATACTTCTACTTCTCTCTAATTTCCCTAATATTCCATAAACTCCTATACCATGATATCAATCTATTTATCTCCCTTGAACACCTTCCTAAACCCTATCTGTAATCACCCCCATCACTCCCGACTCTCTCTCTCTCTCTCTCTCTCTCTCTCTCTCTCTCCCCTAGCTCTATACCCCCCTTCTTTGTAACTTCCTTAATATTACCTAAAACCCTACACCAACTCCCTCACTATGATCTCTATCCCTTTCTCTTCAAAAAACCCCCTCCTCCCTCTTATACCTAATAACCAACACCCTCCTCCCCTCATTCCCTGTCCCTCTAAAGCTCTCTCCTAAACACCAAACACACCTTGTACCCCCCAATTCTATCTCTCTCTCTCATACCCCTCTACTACTCCAACTATGCCTAACCACAACCACACTTTCTCTACCAATGACCCAACACCCCCACATTCTCTCTATTTCATGCACACACACCCTACTCCTCCCCCGAAAACAAGTTTCCCTCTCTCTCTCTCTCTCTCTCCACCCTCCTAACCCTTACTAACCCCCTCTATCATTCTCTAACCCCATACTAGTCCCCCTACCTCTAATGGTCCCTCCCCCCTCTCTCTCTCCCCTCTCCCCCCTAACATTTCCTAAACCCCTATCTGACTCTCTCTCTACCATAATCCTCCACATGTAGCTAACCACCATTGCTCTCCCCTTCCCCGAACACCACCACCCTCTCTCCTCTCTCTCTCTCAAAAACTCTATCACTACCCCTAAACCCCCTCTCTCTCCTAAACCCCAGTCATACTCTATGTAACACCACTCATACTCTTGGTAACCTCACTCATACTCTCCCTAAGTCTCTCTCTCTCTCTCTCTCTCTCTCTCTCTTCCCCCACCATATACCCCCCTTTTCTCTTATTTTCCTAATCATCTCTAAACACCTATCCCCTCCCCCCTCCCCTACTTGTATTTATTTCTCTCAACCAATTTCACTCCTCCCCCTACCTATAATAACCCACACCCTCCACCCACTCTCCTACTGACTCTCTCTCTCTCTCTCTCTCACACACACACACACACACACAGACACACACACACCTCCTCCCTCCCCCCTACTCCTCCCCCTACCTCTACCCTCCTCCTCCCCCCTGCTCTCTCTATCTCTCCCTATCTCTCTCCCAATCCATTACTCACCCGCTCTCTCACTCTCTCTCCCCCCTACTCCCCCTACCTCTACCCTCCTCCTCCCCCTACTCTCTCTCTCTCTCTCTCCGTTATTTATCTTAACCACTACTAATCCCCTCTTTCACTCTCTCCCATACTCCTCCATCTAGAACTAAACCCCATCTCTCTCTCCATATCCCCTAATGTCCAAATTCCCACCACCCATAAACCCCCCCCACTCTCTCTCTAACCTCCCTCCTACTGTCCATACCAATAACCACCCCATCCTCTTCCTCCTCCTCCTCTCTCTCTCTCAACCCTATACCCCCCCTTCTCTCTAACTTCCCTAATATTCCCTAGAACTATTCACCCACTCTCTACATTGTCATATATATATATATATATATATATATATATATATAGATATATATATATATATATATATATATATATATATATATCTTTCTCTCAAAAACCCCCCCTCCACACTCCTATACCTAATAACCCACCTACTCCCACATCGCCCACTGAATATCTCTCTCTCTATCTATCTCCTAAACCCCCAAAACCCCTTCACCTCTCCCCCTCACCCCCATCCACCCTCCCTCTCTCTCTCCCATACCCCTTTCCCCCCCATCTCTCTCTCTCATACCCCTCTACTCCTCCAACAACCCCTCTCTCTCTCCCATTTCTCTAACACCCTCCCATTCTCTATCTCTCTCACACACACACAAACACCCTACTCCCCCTACCACTACCAAACTTCTCCTCTCCTCTCTCTCTCTTTCCCTTAACCCTTTATAATCCCATCTCTTTCTATTTGATACCCCTATTACTGCCCCTACCTCTAACACCCGCTCCTCTCTCTCTCTCTCTCTCTCTCTCTCTCTCCTAATATCCTTAACCCTTACAAAACCCCTCTCCCACTCTCTCTTCTCCCTACCCTCCCCCACCTACAACCCCCCACATCCTACTTCTCTCTCTCTTCCCTCTCTTCCCCTTAACCCTTACAAACACCCTCTCCCAGTTTTTCTCTCCCATTCTCATACATCTAAACTTAAACCCCACCTCCTTATATCTCTCTACCCTAAACCCATAAAACCAACCAACCTTATCCATATCACACTCTCACTACTCCTAATCCCCCTCTCCCTCCCTAACCCTCCTCCTATGATTCTTTCTCTACCCCCAACCCCATCCTCCTCCCTCCCCCTTAATCACCTACATCCTTCCTCATCACCCTTCAACTCTCTCTCTCTCTCACTGACACACACACACACCTAACCACCACCCCTATCTCTCTCTCTCCCAACCTCCTAACTCCCCCCAATCTCTACATATCTCTTTCACTCTCTCTCTCTCTCTCACTCACACACACACACACACACCTCTACTCCATGCACCCCTAACCACCACACCCATCTCTCTCTCGCAACCTTCTAACACTCCCCAATCTCTCTCTCTCTCTCTCTCTCTCTCTCTCTCTCTCTTTATCTCCCTCTCTCATCTGTGACTCCTCCCCTACCACCAACCACCCTCCTCTCATTCTCTCTATTGATTTCATTCCCCTACTTTCCCTCACCCTTATTAAGTACCCCCTCTCTCACTCTCTCACCCCCTACTCCTCCCCTACCTATAAAACCTCCTTCTCCCCTCTCTCTATCTATCTGTATTACCCTTAACTCTTATTAACCCCCTCTCTCACTCTCTTTACCCTAATCCTCCAATTACACCTAACCCCCATGCCCCTAAACTCCTAACACAACAACCCTCTCTCTCTCTCACACACACACACACTCACTACCCCTAACACCTCCTCTCTCTCATGAAGCCACTCTCTCTCTCTTCCCCCAACTTATACACACCCTTTTCTCTAATATCCCAACTCATCCCTCAACAACTAGCCCCTTCCTCCACCTTGATCTCTATCTCTTTCTCTCCCTAAACTCCCCTCCTCCCCCGACCCCATGACTCTCTCTCTCCTTTGTATACTTTTTCAACTACCCCTAACCCAACCTCTCTCGCTTTCCCATACCCCCATAACACCCCCCCTCTCTCTCTAACCTACTTTTCCTAACCTTTACTAAACCCCTCTCTGAATCTCTCTTCCCCATAATCTTCCCCTACCTATAACCCCCACCTCCTCTCTCTCTCTCTCTCTCACACACACACCCCTACTCCTCCCCATACCAATAACCCCCTCATCTATCTCTCTCCCTCTCTTGCTAAATAAATACCTCTCTTAATATACCACCCCCTACTCCTCCCCCCACCTCTAACACTTGCTCCTCCTCCTCCTCCTCCTCTCTCTCTCTCTATCTTCTCAATAACACTTACTAACTCCTATCTCACTCTTTCTCTCTACCCTAATATTCCATATATGCCTAAACCCACCCCTCCATCTCACACACTCTCACTATGCCTAACCCTCATGTCTCTCCCTAGCCCCACTCATAATCTCCCTAAGTCCCTAAATCCCTCTCTCATTCATTACCTCCCCTGAATCTCTCTCTCTCTCTCTCACACACACACTTAATCCTCCTCCCCCTACCTCTTACAACCCACCTCTCTCTCTCTCTCTCTCCTCTAAACTCCTAACACTTAACATTCTCTCTCTATATATTTGACACATACACACACCCCTACCCCTCCCGTTACCATTAAAACCATGACCTCTCACTCAAATGCCCCCTCCTTTTCTTTGTACCAATAACCACCCCATTTTCCCCTTTCAATATCTCTCTCCTACCCCTCATCCAACTAAATACCTCTCTCTCTCTCTCTCTCTTAATATTCCTCCCCGTACCTCTTACCATCCATCCCTCTCTCTCTCTGCCAAACCCCTAACACCCCATTTTCATCATCTCTCTCTCCCACACACACACACACCTACTCCCCCCCTTAGGAATAAACCCCCCCTCTCTCTCCCTATCCCCATCCTTCTCTTAGTACCCATAACTACCCCCTTCATGCCTTTTTATCTCTCTCTCCTATTCCCCATACCCCTAAACCTCTCTTTGTCTCTCTCTCTTCCCCCACCCTAGACTATCCCTTCTCTATAACTTCCCTAATATTCCAGAGAATCCTACATCGCCTCCCCCCACCATGACTATATCTTTCTCTACCCCAACCCTCAACCTCCACCCTACCCCGAATCACCCACAACATTCCACCCTAACCCATCAAATCTCTCGCTCTCTCGCTCTCTCTCTCTCTCACACACACACACACCTCTACTCCTCCTACCCCTAACCACCACCCCACTTAGTCTTCCAAACCCCCAACACTACACACATTCTCTCTCTCTTCTCTCTCACACACACACCCTACTCCTATCCCTACCACAAACCCCCCTCGTCTCGCTCTCCCTTTCTCTCTCTCTGCCCCTAACCCTTACTAATCCCTCTTTCACTCTCTCACTCCATTACTCCTCCACCTACCTCTAACACCCCTCCCTCTCTCTCTCAACCTTGTAACACCCCCAATATCTAACTCTCCATCTCTGTTTCTCTCTCTCTAACATGTGACTCCTCCCCCTAGAACCAACCCCCTTCCTCTCATTCTCTTTTTGTTGATTCCATTCCCTCTTTTTTCTAACCCTTACTAAGTACCCCCCTTTTTCACTCTCTCACTCCCTACTCCTCCCCTACCTCTAACAACCTCTTCTCCTCTCTCTCTCTCTCTCTTACCCATAAATGTTACTAACTCCCTCTCTCACTCTATCTACCCTAATCCCCCACTTACACCTAACCCCCACACCCCTAACCTCCTAACACCCCAACCCTCTCTCTCACACACACACTTTCTCTACCCCTAATGCCTCCTCTCTCTCTCTCTCTCTCTCTCTACCCACATGCTAGGAACCTATGTAAACCGTTCTCTTTACTATGTTAGTATATTGTTATTGGACGCATATGCTTTGTAAGTCGTCCCGTAGTATTTGTTGATCCGTAGTTTATATTAGCCCATAGTATTGACCCATAGTATTGGACGCATATGCTTTGTAAGTCGTCCTGTAGTATTATATGTCCCATGGTTTTGACTCATGGTATTGGGCATAGACTTAGTATATAAGTGTGTGTTGAGGTCATTGAAGGCACCGTGAAGTTAATTGTATTGAGCTTGCTCAAAGGAGGTTGCCCCCTCGAAGTGGCCCATGATCAATATAAAAGTGATTTTGTTCTATTATTTCTGCTATTTCGGATATTCTTAGTAATTAATTGTTGCAGGTGCATCTCATCTGGTATCAGAGCACTTTCCTTGGCACAAGTGGGAATTTTTTTTTCTTTTTTTGGGCGGAGACTTTCAGATCCATTTCTAAAACTTTCTACACAAAATCAGAAGAAACGGATTGCATATCTGAATTCCTCTTTCAAAAATACGCAGTTTAAAAAAAAAACATCTCATTTGGAGTTCTAAAAGTGGAGATATCGCGAATTTAAAATCAGCAATTTTTCAGAATTTCGGTGACGGTCGCGGAAATTGCGGCGAGAAAATCTTTTGACCGAGTGCCTAGATTTCTATTCCGCTTTCATGGGTAGAAGCAGAGTGGTTGTTCCAGTTCCGGAAACATGCTATAATAGCAATTATGAGCAATATAGATCCGGTTTTTGAACATTGGGTGAAATTTCTGCCCAAATTTTTTCTATTGCAAGTTCGGATTTGAGAATCATCCCTATCCGCTTAACTGTGGGAAGTACTTGGGCATAAGCCCTAAAACTCATTGTGAGGAGTACCACAGGAACCCCGAAGTAGTTGGCCCATTGAGAGGACCTGCCAGCGAAAAGGGCAACAACCCCTACCTGATTGACTAGTTCCCACCCGTGAGGTAAACCAAGAGCTGTCGTTTGTGGCAAAGCGGTTATCAGTTTTACCTGAGCCGTGGAGTGAGGGGTACTGCCGAGTGAAACCCCTGAACTGTTAGGAAGCCGCACATACCTGGGGTCCATATCTACTTTCAGCTGAACTATTGTTGATCACTGCTGCGCCGTTTCAGATCATTTGCAAGCCGTTCCAGATTCAGCCGTTTTCAATCCATTCAGCGTTGTTCCAGATCCCTTTCAAGCCGTAGCCGCTCCAGTCTGATTAAAAATAAAAAAATAAAAAATAAAAAAAAATAAAAAAAAATAAAATAAATAAATAAATAAAATTTCACTTGCAGCCATCCAAACCAAACTCCAAGATCTAGATGAAAAATTTCTCAGCCATCCAAACCAAACTCTAAGATCTGGATGAAAAATTTCTCAGCCTCCATCTTCAACATTCAGCCATGAACAATAACCGACAGCCAAAATCTTTTGCAGCCACCGAGTTCTCTTCTTCCAACAATTTTCGTGGGCCGAAGCTTGATTTTCCTCGCTTCAATGGTACTGATTCGACGGGATGGATATACCGAGCAGAACAATATTTCAGTCTGCATAATACTTTTGATGTCCAGAAAGTTCCACTTGCATCCTTTCATTTGGAATAGGAAGCCCTTCAATGGTACTGCTGGTACATCAAAGCTCATCCCGAGCCAAACTGGACAGATTTTTGCCAACTCATGATTTCACAGGAGCACTCACTAAACTTCACCAAATTGGCACAGCGAGAGAGTATCATATAGAATTTGAGAAATTGGCCAATCACACAAAAGGATTGTCTGATGAATTCTATAGGAGTTGTTTTATAAGTGGTCTCAAGGATGAAATTCGCTCAGAGGTCAAAATGTTTTGTCCCAACACAATGATGGAAGTCCTAGGGTTGGCTAAGCTGGCTGAGGACAAGATTGCAGCTCAACAACGCTCCAAACCCACCCTTGTTCCCTTCAGAAATATGGGTTCCCAACGACCTCCCATCACGCCTTCTCCTCAACCAACTCCTATCAAGCATTTGTCTGAAATAGAAATGCAGGCACGCCGAGAAAAAGGGATTTGCTATAATTGTGATGAGAAATTCACTCGGGGACATAGATGTGTTCAACAAAAGCTCTATCTCTTGGATGTGGATTCTCCGCCTGCCTTAGAACTTGGTGAAGTAGCTACAGATACAGTGGATGATCAGATCGACATTCAACACCCGCCTGTTGACACCCCATTTTAGGATGACCCACCTGAGATGTCTCTCCATGCTGTAACCGGCGTCACCACCCCACAAACAATGCGGGTCAGGGGATACTTCAAGAAGCTCCCTCTTACCATACTCATTGATTCGGGTAGCACTCATAACTTCATTGACCCTCGAATTGCCAAACAGGCTGATTGTTTTGTCCATCCTTGCTCCAGCTTTGAAGTCATGGTTGCCAATGGGGGCACCTTACCTTGCAAGGGGAAGTGTCACAATGTGCGTATCTCTATGGAAGATTATAACCTACGCTCTGACATGTTTTCCTTGCCCTTAGGCGGATGTGATGTGGTTTTGGGCGTTCAATGGTTACGCACACTTGGCCCCATCTTATGGGATTTTGCTGAACTTTGGATGCAGTTTAAAGTCAATGGGGCACAACACAAATTTATGGGCTTACAACCAGGGTCTCTCTGCATCATCAGTTCACATCGCCTGGAAAAACTCCTTAAGAAGAATTCACATGGTGTCATCGCTCAGCTCAATTCCATTCAGATGCACCCATCAACAGTCTCCACTACTTCCTTGGATAGATATGAAGGTATCTTTGCTGAACCAATGCGCTTGCTACCTTCACGAGACCTTTCCGGTAAGAATTTAGCCACATCTACCTCTCAGCAGGAAATGATGGCTATTTTGCATGCAATACAGAAGTGGCAGCCATACCTATTAGGGAATTATTTCTGCATCAAGACTGATCTCCCAAGTCTGGAAAATTTTCTGGAACAATGGGTCTCCTCCCCAACACACCTGAAATGGGTTATCCCTATGTGATCACTTACAAGAAGGGTAAGGACAATATGGTGGAAGATGCTCCTTCTTGCACAATTGATGACCCAGTTTCTCTTACAACTCTTTCTCTGCTTGTTCCAAATTGGGTGCAATATGTTCAACATGGCTCTCTCTTCTATGAACTCCATGCTTCTTCATCAACAGGGCACTCTGGGTTCTGCAACAGGTATGACCAAGAACAATGTAACTTCTTTTGGCAGGGACTAAAAATGACAATTCAACAGATGGTGGCTGACGATGATACTTTCCAAGTCAACAAGGGTGAAACGACACTCCTTTCGGGATTGCTCAAACCCTTGCCCATCCCTAAACAGCTTTGGCCAACTATTTCTATGGATTTCCTAGCAGCGCTCTGGTGGTACAATACCACATCTCACAGAACACCATATGAAGCGGTCTGTGGACAAACACCGCCAATTCTTCTTCCATACACCCTTAGCAGCTCCCTAGTTCAGGCAATTGACTTGGTTCTTCGAAACTGCAATCAGATTCTTCTCATTCTGCAGGACAATCTTCACATGGCAAAAATTCGCCTGAATCAACAAGCCGATCAGCACCATTGTGAGCGCATTTTCCATGCAGCTGACAGGGTTCTTCTTCATCTACAGCCTTCCAAGCAATCCTCCTTGACACTCCAAAGGCGTCAGTGGCCTGAAATGCAACCGAGGATGCTACCGGGGAACCACTCCTTCAGCTTCTGCAGCAATTTCTCCAACCAAAGCTTTGAGGACAAAGCTTTTTCTAAGGGAGAGGGGATGTTAGGAACCTATGTAAACCCTTCTCTTTACTATGTTAGTATATTGTTATTGGACGCATATGCTTTGTAAGTCGTCCCGTAGTATTTGTTGATCCATAGTTTATATTAGCCCATAGTATTGACCCATAGTATTGGACGCATATGCTTTGTAAGTCATCCCGTAGTATTATATGTCCCATGGTTTTGACTCATGGTATTGGGCATAGACTTAGTATATAAGTGTGTGTTGAGGTCATTGAAGGCACCGTGAAGTTAATTGTATTGAGCTTGCACAAAGGAGGTTGCCCCCTCGAAGTGGCCCGTGATCAATATAAAAGTGATTCTATTCTATTATTTCTGTTATTTCTCATATTCTTAGTAATTAATTGTTGCAGGTGCATCTCACCACACCTTATACAGTCTCTTCTCTCTAATCTCCCTAATCATCCCTCAATAGCTAGCCCCTCCCCCCACCTCGATCTCTATCTCTTTCTCTCCTCAAAATCCCCTCCTCCCTCTACCACTAATCATTAAAACCATCCGCACCCCATGAATCTCTCTCTCTCTCTCATGTCTACTTCTCCACCTACACCTAACCCCACCTCTCTCCCTCTCTCTCTCTTCCAACCCCCCTAACACCCTCTCTCTCTATCTCCCACTAACCTACTCTCCCTCTCCTTTACTAACCCCCTATATGAATCTCTCGTCCCCATGCTCCTCCCTTACCAATAACCGCCCACCTCCTCCTCTCTCTCTCTCCCCTCTTCCCTGAAACCCTTACAAACCCCCTCTATCACTCACTCTCTTCCATAATCCTCCATCTTTCCCTAAACCCAATCTCTCTATCTCTCTCTCTCAACTCTCTAGCAACCCCATACCCTCTCTCTCTCTAACACTCACTACTCCTAAACCTCCCTCCCGCTCCCTAACCCCCCTCCTATTATTGCTACCCATAACGACTCCCTACGCCATTATCTCTCTCTCTCTTAATCCCCATACCCCTTAACCCCTCTCTCTTTGTGTCTCATACTCCACCTCCCCCTACCACTTACTGTTGGGCCCCAAAATAGCCCCTTTTTTCCTATACTTATCAACACCTTTTTCCCTCATTTGCCTCACTTTTCCATAACCCAAGCACGGATCTTCCCAAGTCAAGCATGGATTTCAACAGGTATAATCTATTATTGCTTTATCTTATTAATTCCTAACATTGTTTATGGTTATGAACTTTATCTTTTTATTTGTGCTAACATATATTGATTTGATAATGATAGTTTAGAGCCTTGAAAGACCACAAGTGTAGCAGCTCATTGAACCTATGGAGGAAAGGAATACGTGGTGCTAGATGTCCCTTCCTGGGCCTAACCCTTCAACTATCTCTCTCTCTCTCTCTCTCTCTCTCTCTCTCACACACACACACACACACACCTAACCACCACCCCTATCTCTCTCTCTCTCACAACCTCCTAAATCCCCCCAATATCTACATCTCTCTTTTACTCTCTCTCTCTCTCTCTCTCACACACACACACACACACACACACACACACACACACACCCCTCTACTCCACGTACCCCTCACCACCACACCCATCTCTCTCACACAACCTTCTAACACTCCCCAATCTCTCTCTCTCTCTCTCTCTCTCTCTCTCTCTCTCTCTCTCATCTGTGACTCCTCCCCATAACACTAACCCCCCTCATCTCATTCTCTCTCTATTGATTTCATTCCCCTACTTTCCCCCACCCTTATTAAGTACCCACTCTCTCACTCTCTCACCCCCTACTCCTCCCCTACCTATAAAACCTCTTTCTCCCCTCTCTCTATCTATCTGTCTTACCCTTAACTCATATTAACCCCCTCTCTCACTCTCTTTACCCTAATCCTCCACTTACACCTAACCCCCATTCCCCTAAACTCCTAACACAACAACCCTCTCTCTCTCTCACGAAGCCACTCTCTCTCTCTTCCCCCAACTTATGCACACCCTTCTAACTAATCTCCAAAATCATCCCTCAACAACTAGCCCCTTCCTCCACCTTGATCTCTATCTCTTTCTCTCCCCAAACTCCCCTCCTCCCCTGACGCCATGACTCTCTCTCTCTCTCTTGTCTACTTTTGCACCTACCCCTAACCCCACCTCTCTCACTTTCCCCTACCCCCATAACACCCCCCCTCTCTATCTAACCTACTTTTCCTAACCTTTACTAAACCCCCCTCTGAATCTCTCTTCCCCATATTCTTCCTGTTGACATCCAAAAAATGCTCACTAGCTCATTTCGCTATTCACATGACCCATTTGTCCACTTTTCCTACCATTTTATCCTCTAAAACCTTCAAAAGGTCACTAAAAAGACCAAAAATCACCTTTTTCTCCTCAAAATATTTAATTTTCCTCTAAAAAAAAAAAAACCCTCAAAAGGGGTCCAAAATTCCAAAAAACAATTAAAAGGGAATAAAATTCAAAATATATTCAAAAAAGGAAAAAGAGGAAAAGAAAACCTAAACCATTTTTTACCAATACCATTGGTTTCCTTAAACCATGGTTGTTTTCTCCATCACCCAAAATCTATAAAAAGGTGATAAGGGCTCCTCACTATTCATCCACACTCATCCTGTCCTTATGCTGCCAATTTCTTCCCTGATATCTTGAGCCATCATTTGAGCTTAGATCCATCTTTGGAATCCCTTCTTGGCCAATCCTCCCACTTGTATTTGGAGAAGAGAAAGATCATTGGAGCATTGGAGCACCTCACCCTTGTAACTGCTCAAGCTCAATCATCCTCACCTTTTGAGGTAATCTGTTATTTGTAAAGCTATTTTTCATAAATAAAAATTTGTTTTACATGGATCATTTGAGTTTTTACTATTTACTGTAGATTTACTTTCCTTGCACATCTTAGATTAATATTTGTTTTTACATTAGTTTTTATTACTTTAATCGAGACTGCTACTACGAAGTTAGTATGTGCTCATATGCACATGCTTGGGTGAAAACCCAAGCAACACTTCCCCTACCTATAACCCCCACCTCATCTATCTCTCTCTCAAACACACACATACACCCCTACTCCTCCCCATACCAATAACCCCCTCCTCTCTCTCTCTCCCTCTCATGCTTACTAACCACCTCTCTCAATATATCACCCCCTATTCCTCCCCCTACCTCTAACACCCACTCCTCCTCCTCTCTCCCTCTCTCTCTCTCTCTCTCTTCCCAATAACACTTACTAACTCCTATATCACTCTTTCTCTCTACCCTAATCTTCCATCTACACCTAAACTCACCCCTCTCTCTCACACTCTCACTATGCCTAACCCTTGTGTCTCTCCCTAACCCAACTCATAATCTCCCTAAGTCCCTAAATCTCTCTCTCATTCATTACCTCCCCTGAATCTCTCTCTCTCTCTCTCTCTCACACACACACACACACACACACACACACACACACTTAATCCTCCTCCCCCTACCTCTTACAACCTACACCTCTCTCTCTCTCCCCCAACCCCCTAACACTTAACATTCTCTCTCTCTATATTTGACACATACACACTCCCCTACCCCTCCCATTACCATTAAAACCATGACCTCTCACTCAAATTCCCCCTCCTTTTATTTGTACCAATAACCACCCCATTTTCCCCTTTCAATATCTCTCTCCCACCCCCCATCCACCTAAATACCTCTCTCTCTCTCTCCTAATATTCCCCCCCTACCTCTTACCATCCATCCCTCTTTCTCTCTCTTCCAAACCCCTAACACCCTATGTTCTTCATCTCTCTCTCCCAAACACACACACCTACTCCCCCCCTTAGGAATAAACCCCCCTAGATCTCCCTACCCCCATCCTTCTCTCCATACCCATAACCGCCTCCTTCGTGCCTTTCTATCTCTCTCTCCTATTCCCCCTATCCCTAAACCTCTCTCTGTCTCTCTCTCTTCCCCCACCCTATACTATCCCTTCTCTATAACTTCCCTAATATTCCCTAGACTCATACACCCCTCCCCCCACCATGACTATATCTTTCTCTACCCCAACCCTCAACCTCCACCCTTCCCCTAATTACCCACAACATTCCACCCTACTCCCCATCAACTCTCTCGCTCTCTCTCTCTCACACACACACATGCACACACACACACACACCTCTACTCCTCCACCTACCCCTAACCACCACCCCTCTCAGTCTGTCAAACCACCAACACCACATGCATTCTCTCTCTCTCTCCCTCACACATACACACAACTTACTCCTATCCCTACCACAAACCCCCCTCATCTCTCTCTCCCTTTCTCTCTCTCTGCCCCTAACCCTTACTAATCCCTCTTTCACTCTCTCACTCCCTTACTCCTCCACCTACCTCTGACACCCCCCCTCTCTCACTCTTACTCGTAATTCTTACTAACCCCATCTCTCTCTCTTACTCATAATGCTTACTGACCCCCTCTCTCGCTCAAACTCTATCATACTACACCACCTATACCTAAATCCCACCCCTTTCTCTCTTTTCCATAACCCCATAATATACTAAACTGATCTTTCATACACACTCTAACTATCCCTGTACACCCACTCTCTCTCTCCAACACCACTCATACTCTCACTAATCCCACTCATACTCTCCATAATCCATTCTCTCTCTCTCTCTCAGACCCCACCCTATACAGTCCCTTAATTATAATATCCCTAATCATCCATAAACATCTACCCCCTCCCACTACCTTGATCTCTATATCTTTCTCTTCCAAAACCCCCCTTATCTGCCTACCCCTAATCAGTGACACCCTCCCTACATGCGCTCCTTGACTCTCTCTCTCTCTATCTCTCTCTCTCTCTCTCTCTCTTGTATACTCCTCCACCTACAACTAACCCCCCCTATAGCCTCACCCTCTCTCTCTCTCTCTCTCAAACACACACACACACACACACACCCCTCTACTCCAACCACCCATAACAACCACCCCTCCCTCTCTCTCCCAACCTTGTAACACTCCCCCAATCTCTAACTCTCCATCTCTCTTTCTCTCTCTCTGACATGTGACTACTCCCCCTAGAACCAACCCCCCTCCTCTCATTCTCTCTTTGTTGATTTCATTCCCTTTTTTTTTCTAACCCTTACTAAGTACCCCCTCTTTCACTCTCTCACTCCCTACTCCTCCCCTACCTCTAACAACCCCTTGTCCTCTCTCTCTCTCTTACCCATAAATGTTACTAACCCCTTCTCTCACTCTATCTACCCTAATCCTCCACTTACACCTAACCCCCACACCCCTAACCTCCTAACACCCCAACCCTCTCTCTCTCACACACACTTTATCTAGCCCTAATTCCTCCTCTCTCTCTCTCTCTCTCTGCCCACACCTTATACAACCCCTTCTCTCTAATCTCCCTAATCATCCCTCAATAGCTAGCCCCTCCCCCCACCTCGATCTCTATCTCTTTCTCTCCTCAAAATCCCCTCCTTACTCTACCACTAATCATTAAAACCCTCCCCACCCCATGAATCTCTCTCTCTCTCATGTCTACTTCTCCACCTACACCTAACCCCACCTCTCTCCATCCCTCTCTCTCTCCCAACCCCCCTAACACCCTCTCACTCTATCTCTCTCTCTAACCTACTCTCCCTCTCCTTTACTAACCCCCTATCTGAATCTCTCTTCCCCATACTCCTCCCTTACCTATAACCCCCCACCTCCTCCTCTTCCAACCCCCCTAACACCCCCTCACTCTGTCTCTCTCTCTCTAAACTACTCTCCCTCTCCTTTACTAACCCCCTATCTGAATCTCTCTTCCCCATGCTCCTCCCTTACCTATAACCCCCCACCTCCTCCTCTCTCTCTCTCCCCTCTTCCTTGAAACACTTATAAACCCCCTCTATCACTCTCTCTCTTCCATAATCCTCCATCTTCACCTAAACCCAATATATCTCTCTCTCTAACAACTCTCTAGCAACCCCATACCCTCTCTCTCTCTAACACTCACTACTCGTAAGCCTCCATCCCTCTCCCTAAGACCCCTCCTACTATTGCTACCCATAACCACTCCCTCTATCCTTATCTCTCTCTCTCTTAATCCCCATACTCCTTAACCCCTCTCTCTCTTTGCGTATCATATTCCACTCCCCCTACCACTTACTGTTGGGCCCCCAAATAGCCCCTTTTTTCCTATACTTAACACCATTTTCCCTCATTTGCCTCACTTTTCCATAACCCAAGCAGGTATCTTCCCAAGTCAAGCATGGATTTCAACAGGTATAATCTATTATTTCTTTATCTTATTAATGCCTAATATTGTTTATGGTTATGAAATTTATCTTTTGATTTGTGCTAACATGTATTGACTTGATAAAGTTAGTTCAGAGCCTTGAAATAGCACAGGTGTAGTAGCTCACTGAACCTATGGAGGAAAGGAATACATGGTGCCAGCTGTCCCTTCCTGAATTCGGTTCCATGTATCATTGTGATAGCTCAAGCATCCTTCCACGAGGCTAGCTGCGACTGGGTCACGATAAAACATCCAAGCATCTTCTCTTCCAATTAGTTGGAATCTATTTGGTCTGTTAATAGCACGGAGTAATAGCGCAGGCCTGAACACAAAAAAATTCATTCAATTTCATTCATGGATGTAACTATTTATGTTTCAATTTGGCAGCTTGAAGATCGTAGATCTTCATGGCTGCCTGATATTTGTGGGATGAAATTATGTCATATTTGTATAGATGTAAGAAGGTGTTTTGAGCCTAGGGTTGGTTATTTGGCATTTGATTGTAAGAGCTGTAACAGAGTGTTGTAACTATGGATCTACCATTTTAATACAAGGAGCATAATTCTTGATATTCCTATGTCTTAATGTGTGTTAGTTTCACGGCATCTATGTTAGAAGGCCAGGGCCCGCCTTCTCACAGATATCGCCGAGTTAGGTAGATGTTTTAGTTTTCTTTCTGTTATTTTGGTGTGGAATTACAGTAGGAATATTTACAGTGAGTTGCAACAGTAGTTGTTAATGATTTCATTTTCATTTGGCATGCTGCAACAATGTGGTGTGACAATCGACTATTTAGAATAGTTTTCCTTTTGATGCAAGTGTGTTAGTTCGATTTTATAGTCAAGCTCAACTCTGATTTCTTTTTGTCATTTATCTTTCTTAGAATTCGCCAATTTAGTCAAAATGGTTCAAACCTAGTTCTGGTTCATTACTGTTATTTATCTTTCTTGGGATTTATTGGATTGGACAGGTTATGGTTTAAGTTATCTATAGTCTTATATTTTTAGGATTTAACTTCTTGGAAAAGTAAGTCTAGTTTATTTATTCTTAGATCAGTAACTGCTGGATTGATGTTGTAGGAAAGTAGAAGTCCTTTGAAGTTCTTAGATGGATAATTTGGATTAGATTTAGCAATGAGTTGAGTTTGACTGACCAATTAGGTAGGATAATTGATCTTCATTTCATTCAATCAGCTACTTGAGTGTTTATGCATAGATTTTGCTAATTGCCTTTGAAATAACAAGACCTACCTAGGTTGATAGTTTATATTGACCATTATGTCTGTTAATTAGAATTGATTAGCATATAGAGTGACCAACATTTTGGCATTGTTTCCGGGGATGGTAATTGATAGACATAGATGGTAGTTAATTAATTGATTTCATTAGCTATGAATATTTGAAGCTTGCATGAATACAAGAAGAAAAACTCAGGAACCCCCCCAAAATACTAACCCTATAAGTGGAAGAGGTCATGGCAGTAACCAAGGTTTTGGAAGACAGAAATTCATTGATGAAATAATTGCCAAAGCCGATTCCTCTACCAGACCACCACGAGCATCTTTAGGAAGAGGAAAATTCATTCTCACTAATATTGAAACATCTACATCAACCACGAAGAACGCAACTGGACCTTCAACTCCCATTCCTGAGAAGAAACTTCCTGAAGATAAAGGACATCGTGCAGGTGCAGTGGTTCGAGGGGATATCTATCAAATCAACGGGCACAGAGTAACTAAAGAAGAGTGGGTAGAACATCTCCAAGAAGCAGAGGAAGAAATAAGGCGAGAGGAAGAAAGGAAGAGGAAGAAATAAGGCGAGAGGAAGAAAGGAAGAGAGAAGAAGAAGAAAGGGAAGAGGAAGAAATAAGGAGAGAAGAATGAAGGAACTACGGAAAAATGGATAACGGATATCGTGAAGAAAATCATGAACATCCTAATGGCCATGAAGAGGAAACAAGGGACAACCAGCATGGATACAAGGTTGTCACGCTTGAATTTCCGATTCGACGAGTACTTGGGGCTGCTCCTATGAAGAATATCTCACCATCAGTTTTGTCGACTTTCCATGGAAAGTCCATTGAAGACCCAAACGAATTCGTTTTTGAATTCGATATCCCCTATCGCAGCTATGACTATACCTCCAGTGCGCAGAAATTGAAATTATTTTTTTCCACCCTAAGGAAACGCTCTGCGTTGGTTCATGAGTTTGGGTCGTGAAACCATTACTACCTAGGAATAGATGAAACAAATATTTCTTTCCAAATACCAATACTATTGCAGAACCAAATATAGGAGAGAATAATTGTTTAAAATGGTCCAGAAAGAAGAGGAGAGCTTGGAATATTTTATTGAGAGATTTTTGTATAATTTACAGAGGTCTGGTCATGCTGATACTGGGAAAGATGTACTCAAGATTATCTTACTATGTGGGATCAAAGAAGATTGCCTAGACATGTTGAATTTGTTGGGGAAGGGGGATATCTCAAAAAAACCATTTGAAAATATCATTGACTTATGTCGAATAAATTCGAGGGGATCCTCTAGAACCAACAATCGAGACAGAGAACGAGATCGAGATGTCCTCACTGGGACACAGAAGTCATCCAGTGGAGGGGCCACTCGGGAAGAAATAGGAAACCTTCTTGAGAATTTTAAAACAGATATGATGAGCTCTATCTCCTCGCAGTTGGATGCATTGAGAGAAAAAAATAGGCAAGCAGAAGATCTGGCACTTGGTGTATTCTGTGCTAAATGCAGGAAGAAGCACCCATTGAAGGAATGTCTGCTTGACAAGGTGGAGGTATGTCGAATATGTGAATTGGATCATGACACTAAAGAATGTCCTTCACTTCCCAAAGTCAAAGAAGTCCTACAGGCATCTACTTCAGACGTGGAGCAACCTTATTTCATCGCTCAGAAGAAGCCTTGGCACCCTCGAAATCAAGGTATGGACCCAGATCCATCACCTTTCTGGAATAACATGAAAAATATGAATAATCAGTTTCCTTCACATTATTCCTATTATAATAACCAATGGCATCCACCTCAAAATTCAATGCAAAATACTGATCCTTGGATTCCATGGGGACAACAATCAAACCAGCAAGCTCCTTAGTCTCCTGGTTGGAGAAACTCCTACCCAGGAAATCAATTCCCTCACAACCAAAATCCTCATCAACAGTATTCTCACCAACAATACCAACAGCCGCAGCTACAACTACAAAATAATGTCGCACCAATGAACATACCACTATGACCATAGCTACCTACTCAGCCTAACCCCAACCTGAATAATAAGGCAGTACATCAATTTGAAACTGCCAACATGCCAGCTTATTCCACTTCCCCAATTCCTTGGAATGACATGCACCTATGATCAGGGAGGGTAGTGGAACCCATCGTCATTGAGGATGTTCCATCCTCTGTGACTGAAGCGAGAATGAATCAACAATTCTAGAATTCAGTTAACACAGCAATCCCCATCATTGAGGATGATGAAACTCCTACTGAAACACTAGCTAAAAGACGGGAAGAAACACACATTTAAACACAGCCTACACAACTGACAAGAGAAACACCATATCCTAAATGTTTGGCCTTATAGAAGATAGTGGAACAGCATCGGTTCAATCTCTTAGGAGAATTGATAATGGGAAGGGCTCCACTAGCTACGTATGACAAACCATGTAATCCTACTCTCACAGTATACATTGCACATACTCAGATACCCAACGTCTTGGTAGATTTAGGTGCATCCATAAATATCATGACCATTGAGACTATAAGGAAGATGGGACTCACTAATCTCAGGCCTACCCCTACCATACTAGAACTGGCTGATAGGTCCACTATCAAACCTGAAGGAATATTAGATGACCTGGTGGTCACTGTCGATTTGTGGGAATACCCTACAGACTTCTTGGTTTTGCAACCTAAGTCACAGCTGGGGGGAGACCCGTTAATCCTAGGACGACCATGGTTAGATACAACAAACGCATATATCAACTGTAGATCAGGATCCATGACGATTTCTGATGAGACTAACATTAAAAACCTGACCCTATATCCTCCAGCCAAACCAAGTTCTGATGTTGAAACTCTAGTATGGATGGATTTGGAGGAAGAGGAAGGAATTCAACTGTTGTTAACAATCAGGTATGCCCTGAATTTCAAAACTGAAACTGAAGATGATGCCATCAGCAGTTTCATTAGTGATCGCACATCTGTCACTAGACATGCATATCAAATTCTGAACAGCACCTTAAGTGAAAAAGAACAAGAAGATCTTATTGAAGAGACTCTATTTAGTGATGCCGAAATAATCCCAGTTATGAAAAACTCGAAAAGTACTCCAGTAGAAATCGAGCCTAGAAAAACTTTGAACATTAATCCGAATCTTGCACCCCATGAACTGGAACGTATTATCACATTGCTAAAAAAAAATAAGGGATCCTTTTGCATGGGAATATACAGATATGAGCGGTATCCCCTCAAATTTGTGTACCCACCATATTTATATCAAAAGTGACTCCAGGCCAGTGTGCCAACCTCAACGCTGAATGAACCCAAATTTAAGGGATATTGTGAAGGAAGAAATTCAAAAACTCTTGGAGGTAGGATTTATCTACCCAATTTCAGATAGTGAGTGGGTTTCCCCACTCATGATTGTACCTAAAAATAATGGAAAATGGAGAGTCTATGTAGATTACAAAGAACTAAATAAAGCAACATAGAAAGACCATTTTCCCTTACCATTTATTGATCAAGTTCTGGACACCTTTTCTGGAGAGAAATTATTTTCCTTTCTAAATGGATTCAATGGTTATAATCAGATCCAGATTGCCCCCAAAGACCAAGATAAAACCAAATTCACTTGCCCTTGGGGAACCTTTGCATATAGGGTGCTTCCTTTTGGGTTATGTAATGCACCAGCCACATTTCAGAGAGTTGTGATTGGGATCTTTTCCGAGATGTTTAACAATTGCATGGAAATATTTATGGATGATTTCACTCCATACGGTAGTAGTTTTGACGAAGCATTGAAGAATATGGAAAGAGTTTTAGAATGCTATGAACAAACCCACCTGTATCTGAGCACTGAAAAGTGCCACATGATGATGGATGAGGGTATAGTTATGGGGAACTTTATCTCTGCTATAGGTATCCAGGTAGATCCAGCGTAAATTAAGGTAATCACAAACATTCCCACTCCTGGAACATAGAAAGAGGTACATAGCTTCCTTGGGCATGCTAGTTATTACATAAGATTTATAGAAATTTTTTCCAAGCTAGTGTTTGACGGACAATCCACTCGAGCGGACGCAAGCCGGATCTCCCTAGCTCAATGTGAGTCTAGAACAAATAATACAGACTATAAACCACTTTCCTAGATCTAGTTAAGGATCAAGTCACTAGATGTCTTACCTTAAGTTCGTAGTCCTTTCTCCTGGATGTTGCTCCACGTCTCGCGGTCGTCAGATATTAGCTGCAAGACCTGTCAAGACACATAGAACAAGACAAACAAGTAAAGAGAATCTATACAGTAACAGATCTAACTAAATAGTTAAGCAGGTAAACTACATAATATCATCAATCACAACAATATTGGTGGAAAGCATTTATATTACTGTAAATATAGGTAAAGTACATAGAAGAGAATGATCACAACCGAGGATTAATGTAGCAATCCTTCTCCATCCAAGCCAATTCCATATCCTCCCAAGGAAGTGTGAGTCTCTCAATGGATGAGTAGAGATCTCTCCAAGATGATTTCACCAGCATGTAGACACTATAGACTTCCTCCCTTTGGAGATGCGTAGAGCTTCACTTATATAGGACTAAGTGGATAGGGTATGGATAGGGTAGGTTGAGATATGGTAGGAGAGAGATAGGGGATCCTTCCAAGAGGTTAGGAACCGAGTTCCAGCTCTCCCACAAGGTCAAGGATAGGGATACATGTCAGCTGGCTTTGAGAATGGGCTCGAAGGAGCTATTTTTGTCCATTAAATGACATCGTTGCACCCTGTAAGAGAGCAAGGTGCGACGTCATAGGTTCCATGAGTGCATCCTGCAATGACCTCTCAAAACCTAGTGTAAATGGGTTATATCTATTCCAGGCCAATAACTTAGTCAAGTAAACTTGAGGGATGTATACACTGAATCTCCTAATGGTAGGATTTTAGGTGTAACAGAATGCGCCCCAAAGCATGAAGCTGTTGAAATTTGGACAGGTGAAATGCTTTGACAAAAAGAATGGCAATAGCTTGTCGGATGAAGGACGTTGCTGCAGTACAATTGACTCTGAGTACACAGTCTCGTATAACATACAACATGGCTGCCGACCAATACAATGTAGATCCATGTGAAAATCCTCACAGCATATCTAAGAGCTGATGTATACCTCACAATGAAAGAATTTAGGAATAAGATTAAGAGTGGTCAATGTAGTAAAATGAGCAACAGAATAATACAGTAGAACTCGGATAGAAGAAAAATAACTTCACACACACTAATTAATTAATCACAATATGGACAAATAAGTGGTACAATGCATGAGGATTCGAATGCCAAGGTGGCAATTCGAATTAGCCTTCATGGAGTGATCAAAATTTCATTGGAGTATCATCGGAGCACAACTAGAAGTCTTCATCATCATCAATGGAGTCATCAATGCTCAAGTAACTGTCAACCATCAGTCAAATTGAGTCTAACTAAGTGTGGTAGGTGTAACAGAGTGTAACTGGCACTAACTGAATGAAGGAGCCTCAGTGGAGGGTGCATGAGGAGCTAACTGGAGTAAGAATGGGCAGTTCAGTCTCACTGGAGGTCTATTGGAGTGATATAGTTAGTTGAGAGTCAATCTAGCCTTAAATCAAGGAAAGAACTAAAGATAACTCAACTAACTAAAGTGGTAGGTGAGAGAGGATGAGTGGCTTCCTTAAATCAAGGAGGAAGGGTTCACTAAGCTCTAGGAGGGATAAAACTGATCTGAGAGAAGCTCCCAGGGGCTGGCTAACTGAGGCTAGGTGTTGGGACTGATGACTGGGATGCATGCAAGCAGAATGCATGATGCATGCAGGAATGCATGCAAGACTAAAAACTACAAATAATGAAAATGCTGGTAGGACTAGGGTGGAGTATAGGAATATACTAACACCCCCCCTTAATCCATCCTGGGACCTGGTAACAGAGACCAAAGGTCACCCAATACAATGAATAATAACAGTAAAAAAATCGAGGAAATGGGGAAAACCTCATGGGAAAAATACCCCCCTTCAAAATAGACTGTAAGGCACACAAAAAAATAAGTGCTCCAAACTCAAGGAGGTGTGATGCTTGGTCACATGTCTGGAGGTATATTCTTCTTGGGAAGAAGTGGATCATGCTCAAAAAGCATGTGCTTGTACTTGCTCTTCAGATCAAATGCGATGAGAACAAATTCAAAAGTATGAGGATGATCCTTGAACCTGTGATTCGAATCAGTTGAGGTAGGATCAAATCTATGAATGTGTAGATAGTCTTTTGTCTTCTCCTTCGAACCATCATAGGTGAGATTATTCCCAAAAGAACCATGACATGATAGTAAATTATTTGAATCCAAATCAGATCCAAGACTTGAAGAATGGTTTCTTAAGATCTCCTTTGAACCATTTGAGGTGAGATCTAAACCATTGAATGCATGAGAAATTATCCCAAGCGAATGGCAATGGCCATCATGGGTGAGATTATGCCCAAAAGAACCATCAAATATTAGTGATAGCTTGGAATACAAATCAAATCCAAGACTTGAATCATGGTTTCTTAATATCTCCTTTGAACCATTAGAGGTGAGATCTAAACAAGTAAATGCATGAGAAATTATCCCAAGCGAATGGCAATGGCCATCATCTTCAATAACCTTCTGAAAGCATGAAATAATGATCATATAGTAGAACATAAGAGGTGAGTGATCAAGGAGAGCTAATGCATTACCTCCAATGGATGATTTGAAATCCGAAACATTCATGAGATCATGATGCAAACCAACAAACTATGGTGCAAGAGAGGATTTAGGAACCTCTGCAATTTCTAGAGTGTGAGCTTGCACAAAATTTGAAATAGAAGGAATTTGGAGCATGAGTGTAGAATCTGCAAGTTCTTCTTCTTTGTGGCTAAATTCAATATGAGATATCTTTGATACTGATTCATGATCAATGATATCATCAAGGAGGGTGAATGCATCACTTTTCTTGCTCTCAAAAGGGTTTGGACCAATCCCTTCATTATGTCTGCCAAATATTTCATCTAGGTGGGCCCATAGCTCTTTTGGAGACTCAACATCATCAATGAATTGGTGTACCAAGCATCGAGACATAGCAAACATCATTGTTGAAAGGACACTGTCACCTTTATTTAACCAGTCAATCTCTTCTTCAGAGGATTCAAACTCTCTTTCAAAACAATAATCAAAGAGACCATTTCTCTTCAAATGTGCTATCATCTTTGGTTTCCATTCATCATAGTTGAATGGAGAAAGAGGATCATAGTTGAACGGAGGAGGATAGATTTATTTTGAATACATGGAAGTTGTAGAAGACCTGCAAAAAAAGTAGAAAAGTCTGCAACTGCTACTGCTGCAAAAATGCAGAAACTGCTGCAACTCCTGCACTCGAAATCTTGATAATAACCTGCAAAAAAATCTCAGGAATGGAGATAAACAATACTCTCAACATGCTATGATACCATGTGAAAATCCTCACAGTAGATCTAAGAGCTGATGTATACCTCACAATGAAAGAATTTAGGAATAAGATTAAGAGTGGTCAATGCAGTAAAATGAGCAAAAGAATAATACAGTAGAACTCGGATAGAAGCAAAATAACTTCACACACACTAATTAATTAATCACAATATGGACAAATAAGTAGTACAATGCATCAAGATTCGAATTCCAAGGTGGAAATTTGAATTAGCCTTCATGGAGTGATCAAAAGATCACTTGAGTGTCATCGGAGTCATCATCATCATTGGAGTCATCAATGCTCAAGTAACTGTCAACCATCAGACAAACTAAGTCTAACTGAGTGTGGTAGGTGTAACTGAGTGTAACTGTCACTAACTAAATGAAGGAGGCTCGGTGGAGGGAGCATGAGGAGCTAACTAGAGTCATAATGGGCAGTTCAGTCTCACTGGAGGTCTGTCGGAGTGATACAGTCAGTTGAGAGTCAGTCTAGCCTTAAATCAAGGAAATAACTGAAGATAACTCAACTAACTAAAGTGGTAGGTGAGAGAGGATGAGTGGCTTCCTTAAATCAAGGAGGAAGGGTGCACTAAGCTCTAAAAGGGATAAAACTAATCTGAGAGAAGCTCCCCGGGGCTGGCTAACTGAGGCTAGGTACTGGGACTAATGATTGGGATGCATGCATGCAGAATGCTTGCTGCATGTAGGAATGCATGCAAGACTGAAAACTACAAACAATGAAAATGCCGGTAGGACTAGGGTGGAGTATAGGAATATCCTAACAATCCATGGTAGTAATGACTGACTGAACACAATCATGGCCACTAGAAAAAAGCGTAGATCCATGATAAGATGATAACATAGCCATGACCAATACAAATGTGGATATGTGCGATATGACTCAATACAAAATCCATCGCAACCTGGGTAAAACACGACTCCCCAGGGTCTTCAAGCTAAACCCGCAATGATACGAATCTATCCATGTGATTACAAATGTCTTGACATCAAACATGGTAGAAACCACTTGATTACTGGTCATTGATGTATACCGTTAACAAGTGCGAGGGAAATCACCATTAATGTCAATGATTCCCAAGGTATCACAGTACATATCATCAAGCGTGAATAAATGATTTGAAGTCGAACGCAAGATGAAATATTTTGATCAAGATTCAATTATGTAAACTCATGTCGAAAGCGTGGTAACCTTCCATTGAGGCATGCAGGGCCAAGGTACTTGGTTGGTTTCTAGATTCAATCCTTGGATGAGGTGTTGAATTTGACAAGGATGAATCCATCGAAGGAGGGCCATGATGAATCCCCCATCATCGACGTGAAACACAACAAAGGATGTGTAGAGCTGATCGGATTGTACAATAACATGCAAGACTGTCTCAAAGTAGATCGACATGATGGAAGGTGTACTGACTGTAGATAATGAGTGGTGAGAGTGTTCTTGAACATGGGCGTGGCATGCCTTGGTGGTATTGACTTGATGAGTTGTGGTACAAACTCCTAATGCAACTGATGGTGGAAGCGTTCTTTGAATGACTCAAAGGAGTAACAAGACTTAGGAAATAGGTAAAACTCAAGGACAAACGGATGATCCAAGTGCAGTATGCAAATGCAAATGAGTGCCATGTTCAAGAAATGAATAGGTACTGCCACTGATAAGGGTGTAACATAAAAGATTTCATTTTTCCCCATCATGAACAATGAGTGCCTCATGTGTTTATTACGAGCTTGATGAGGGTAACCAGATGCTCGATATAGCTCATCTCATAGATGAGTCCAATCCCAAATATTTTCCGAACCTAGGATAGGAGGGGTTCGTCCCATGGCGGGCCCTTCAATGTAAAAGTTTAACAAGTCCATATAAGGTAAACTCAATCGTCATTTCATGTTTAGAGAGTCTGAAAAGAACTAAAGAAGACTCCAATGGTCCTTTTTCGTAAAGTTAGCCTCATCGCCCGAAAAATGGTAAAACAATGCGGGAGAGGACTCTTCCAGTCATGATCGGCTGGAGTATACCTTTTTCGTACGTAGTGCCCCCCTAGTCCAAAAAAGGGGTAAACTATCACCAGGAAGACAACCATTCAAATTCTTTAACAAACGTGAACGCGACAAGTTCGCTTGGTAGTATTTTTGTATTTTGAGAGCCTGAAAAGAGCTTAAAGATAGAGTCCAAGGGGGTTCCTTTTCCATAGGAGTTTAATGAGCCTGGAAAAGTGATAAATTGTAACTCGGTAACTTATTCTCATAGTTTCAAAAGCGTGAGAAAGAACAAAGAGTAAGCTCATTATCATTAAATAATTACAATCTAATGAATGAAAAGACAATGACAAAACACACAAGGGGTGTTCATACCCGAGATGATCATTCCAATGCAAAAATGGCGTAAAAAGACACTTAATGGCTCCTGCACACTTCAAAACTAGGTAAAATGGTCAATGAAACATTCAAATGCAATAAAAATGATCCAAACTATAGCAAATGACCTAAAGGCATCAATTATTTGAAAAACGAATATTCCTTTTGTTTATAAATAGAAAAATGGGTCAAATAGAGTCACCATTGTTTCATTTGCCAAATTTTGGAGGAGAAGTACCATTTGGAGCCAAAACTTCACTTGTCGATTTTGGGAGCTAGGAGAAACCATTTCACTAGCCGTCCGGAGTAGGTAACTCTAAACTTCATCCAGCATAATTGCAGTGGTTTACATTTTTTATTTTTGTTCATTTTTTGGGGTTTTGAGTGGATTTGTGGAGGGCTATTGCGTCCTCGGTTCGTTGCATGTGGCCCTTACGGGAACTGCGATGAACCTGGGTCGTCACAAATCCCGCAAAGGTGGACTGTGGTGACGTCGCACTGTCAAGATTGACGGCGTGTGATGGTGGAAGCGTCCATCCCAACCAACAAACCAAGCCCAAGAAAAGACCTTTCAGTGGTTGAAGTGAGTATTAACAATGTTTAAACTCTCCTTTTGGCAGGTTACAAGCACCCAAAATGGTCTTGGAGTGGCGTGAACGGGAACATGAGGTAGATGATATGCAAATTGAAAATGATCCATTATGTGTGACAGTGTTGAGGAATTGTGGTCTGCTAAAGTTCTTCAAGATCCAGGGTGTGAGAGACCAAATCTCCTTGTTGAGGCATATGCTTAGATGTTGGGATGCGGCTCAACAGTATTTTGTGATCGGTGAGCATGTGCTTACCATAGATGTCGAGGACATCTACTTCTTGACTGGATTGTCCTGAAGGGGGGACAATGTGCTTCTTACTGGATCACGGGGAAGTGATCAAACCATGGAGGACATGATCCTACAACACTGCACTCCTCACACTTGTGCTTCTAGTGGGAAGATTCCCATAAAATATGTGCGAGAGCATCCGTTGTGTGCCATTTTTTTCACCATTACGAGGATAGCAGGGATTCAGGCTCCTCACTTGGCTACTCGGTCTCAGATGCTATATGCAGAGGAATGTATGTCTCTGAATATCTTCAACTAGTGCAAGGGACTCCTCGCGAACATTCGAGCTCAGCTGACCAAGTGTCAGCGAGGAGAGCTCAAACAGTTCGGATACAGGTCGATAGTGATCTTGTTCCTTTTGGAGCGAGTTCCCCTCTTGTGCCCTCAGGTGCCGTTGGATGATAGGGATCCTAGGGATCCTCACATGGCTAGATGGACAGAGGTGATGGCCTGACATGGTGGGGGCCCCATTATCTCATATGGTGCTGAGTTCTTCAGCTAGCTAGAGGGCCAGTTGCTTATGGTAGAGGACTACCCGTACAGTGGTACGAACTACAAAGATGACCCAAACCTGGTACTACCCGAGGGAGCAGTATGGGGAGACATAGGTGAGAACAAATAACCCTTGTACTTTTTAATTTTGTGCATTTATGATTTTTTTGTTATAGTGCTGACGAGATAACAACATGTGTGTGCAGATGTGGGCCCCGTACGACCAGTAGGAGTCTCTCTTCTTGCGAGGAGAGAGAGAGGAGAGGGAGCAGTCATGGCTCCAGCTGTACATGCTGCCATCGCAGATATGGATGGAGTCTACGCGAACCTGAGTGGGTTGACGTTAGACGTTCCCGAGCCAATGGTAGATGAGGTACCGTTGCCCATGCAGGTGTATACAGTTGGAGCATCTGCGTGCTTCAATGCGCTGCTTCGCAGGGTTGCGAGAGCAGTTGACTATTTCCACACTTGGCAGGCTCGAGCTGTTAGACCTAGGGGTGTACGGGCTAGGTGCTAGGCCTGCTATTGTTATCATGGATGTACTGATAGCTTAGAGGCCTCAGATTTTCTGTACTATTGAAAGTTGCGAGGCTTCATATTTTGTACCAGCACTACTTTTATGATGATATATATATACAGACATTTTGGCGGTTTTATACATTATGTGTTTTAAATGGATGAATGGTGTGATATTGTTTATGTGTTTGCTTATGAAATGAGTTATTTACATGTTATGTCTACTTTTAACAATTCATAAATATGCTTATCTGTGTGCAATGTACCAATCCAAGATGAAGTTGGCCATAGAGTTGGAAACTGTGTTCACATCTCGTGGAATGTGCAGGTACTGAATGGACTCGAAGGACATTTCCAGAAGACGGACTCGTCTATAGAGATGGAGTAAGGTAGGATCGCGGATGGTGTAGACTTGGTTAAGATGAGAGACCATTAGTTGAGAATCCAAGTGGATGATAACATGGTCCATACCCAAAGAAATAGCGTTGGTTAGGGTTCCAATGACTGCTTGATATTCTGCAGCATTGTTGGTTGTGAAACCTAGACACATTCCTCCTGAGCTAATGAGCTCGCTAGTAGGTGAATAAAGTACCCAGGTTGTCGAAGCAAGGTTATGGGTATGTCGGCTGGCATCGTCCATGAATCCATAGCACATTCCCATCTGCACACGCAGACAGAACATGGTATAAGAAATGAAACAAGACTTAAACACTCAAAAAATCAAAGTGTCACACCACACAAAAACACACACACGCCATGTACAGTATATACAAAAGTACTTATGCATGAAAGACTCAGGCATAGTACCTATTCAGGTAGAGCCCATTACGGGGCTCACCCAAATATATCCCGTCATAGTCTTCAAGCTCATAAGCTCCCTTCTCTAAGACACGTTTCACTATGTAAGGTCCATGCCACATGGACTCAAACTTTCCTTCCCTCGGCTTATCATGTTTTTGGTCATATGTGAGGACCAAATATCCTTCGCTGTAGGTGTGAGGTTCTACTGACTTGTCGTACTGTTCTTTGATGTGTTTCTTATGAGCCTCGTTGGCAAGAGCGGCATCTAGGCAAGTTTCGTCGAGCTTAGCTAGATAAAGGAAGCATTCTTCCTCAGTAGTAGTGTTTGGGAGAAATTCGATGGCGAGCTTGAGATACGAAATCTCGCACTCAATGGGAAGGACCGCCTCCAATCCATACACTAGTTGGAAGGGAGTAAATCCAGTGGCGGTTTTAACAGAGGTTCGATAAGCCCAAAGTGCGGAGAAGAGCATGTTATGCCAATTGGACTTGTGCATACCCACCATACGTTGGACCATAGTTTTCAAGACCTTGTTAATGGCCTCGACCTGTCCATTTGACTGTGGGTAGTACGGTGTTGAGTTTTCATGGAGAAAACCCAATCTATCGCTCAACTCGTCAACCATATGGTTCATAAAGTGAGAAACATGGTCAGTAACTATCGCTTGAGGAACTCCAAACTGCGCTATTACATGATTAAACATGAAGAGTGTGGCAGTCTTGCCATTGTTCATGTATGTAGGCATTGCTTCATCCCACTTTGTAAAGTAGTCCACAGCTACAATGACGTAACTATGCCCCCCAGCCGAGGTAGGCTTACAATGCATGAAATCGATGCCCCATTTAGTGAAGGGGCCAACGACAATAACCGGGTGTAACGGGGCGGGATGGGTGCGCTTTTTCGTACAAAAATGTTGACATGGAGGACATTTTTTCATGGCCTCAATGCAATCTTTGAAGATAGACAGCCAATAATATCCAACACGAAGAATCTTCTGGGTTGTAGCCATCCCAGAGAGGTGACCGCCACATGCCCCAGCATGACAGTCATTCAGAACATGTTCAGCCTCGTCATGAGTCAGACAACATCGAAGAATAGACTTGATACCACGACGGTACAAAGTATTACTGATGATCGGGTAATACTTTGCATGGTTGCGTATTCGACGACGGTCGTCGCGAGACAATTGAGGGCTGAAACATTGGGTTTGAAGATACAAAGTGATATCTCCATACCACAAATCAGATGTACTGATAAGAAACAATGACTCATCCGGAAAAGAGTCATTGGGATCAAATTCAACATCAGTATGGGGGAGGTCGCAGATGAGGTCAGCAAACACCAAAGAATTTTTAGACTTAGCCTTTTCGAAAAGAAGATCAAATTCTTGCAGTATCATGATCCAGTGTGAATACTTGCCCCCAAGTACCTGACGAGTCATAACGTGGTACATGGGGTTCGAATCGGCGATGATGGTGGTGGTGCGAAGCAAAATGTATTGTCGGAACTTTTGCACGGCGATGACCACCGCAAGAGAGAGCTTTTCGACATGTGAATAACAAGTTTCAGTGTCAATGAGACCTTTACTGGCATAGTATATCACATGTTCTTGGGCGTTCTGGTCTTCCTGTACTAAAACCATGGCGATAGTGGTGTCCGAAGCTGTGAGATATAAAATGTAATCTCGATAGTAATTCAGGGGTTGGAGCACAGGGGAATGCATAGTGGCATGTTTCAAACTATCAAAATATTGTTGAGCTTGATTATCCCAAATGAACGGGATGTCTTTTTTCATCAATCTCATGTAACCCTGCATCTTTTGTATGAAATTACAAATGAAGCGCTGTAAATAAGTGGCTCTTCCTTGCAGACTCTGAAGTTCTGTAATGTTGGTTGGAGGTGGAAGAGTGACAATGGCTTCCACCTTCGAGGGATCAATACGGATCCCATCTTTCAAGACGATAAAGCCTAAGAGGCGTTCGAACTCGACACAAAAAATACTCTTGCAAGGATTCAGACGGATATTGTATCGCCTGCATCTGAGGAAAATGGCCATCAGATGATCTAAGTGGAACTCGCACTGCTTTGAGTGAGCAAGGAGGTCATCCAAGTAGGGTTCCATAAAGTCCTTCACATCATGGAAGGCATACAACATGGCCCGCTGGAATGTGGCACCAGCATTTTTAAGACCAAATGAAAGTTTACCATATGCAAATGTTCCCCAAGGACAGATGAATGCAGTCTTGTGTTGGTCGACGGGGTGGATCTCAATTTGGTTGTATCTGGAAAAGCCATCCATGAATGAAAAAATGACATTTCCAACACAATTTTTGATAATCTGGTCGATGAAGGGAGTCGGGTAGTTGTCCTTAGGACAAGCTTTGTCAAGATCCTAATAATACACACAGACACGGATGGTCCCCTGCTTTTTATTAACAGGGATGACGTTTGAGACCCACCTTGTCAACGGGATAGGGTAAATGAAGCCAACCTTTAAGAGTTTCTCAATCTCTACCTTGATTGCCGCAGCCTTCCAAGGGTGTACCGATCGCAACTTTTGGCGGACGGGTTTGATGTCGGAATAGGTTTTAATTTTGTGTAAAACAATGGAGGGGTCAATCCCAAGCATCTCCTCGTAGGTCCAAGTGAACACATTTTGGAATCGCTTGAATAAGGTTGTGGCTGTGATGACTTCTCCTGGGGAACACTTCTGGCCTAACTAAATGTGTTCCACTACACCAGGAGTAACCGAAATGTCTATCAAAGTGGTAGGCTCAATGTTGGCTAAGTTTCCTTCGGAGTCCGTTTGACATGCGAGTATCGAGGACTGAGAGCCAGAGTAGATATCCGGTGTAAAGATGGTGTGAATGTTGCTCTCCACAGTATCCACAAAGGGAAGGAAAGACGAATGATGATGGAGGTCTTCCCACGGAGGATCATCTGCACTCATGATTTCCATAATGGACTCGTCAAAATGAAAATTTCGTAGCATAGGATCGGATGATGTCCATTGTAGAGACAAGGAGGTGGAGGCCATAGCTAAGTGGTCCTCCGGTGCTGACTGGATAGCCTCGTACATGATTTTAGCAGGTGACAGAGGCATGGTGTCTCCAATCAAGTGTGTGGTGGCTTCATTAGGTACAAGCCATGAATCAGTGGAGTTAGGGGTAGATGAAATCTGTGAGGAGATCATGTTCATCGTGGCAACATGGTTTGGGGGACCTGAAGTAGGAAAGATGCCCAAAAGGGATGAATCCTTAAGGAGGCCGACCCCCACACTCTCATACTTTTTGCAAATATTTTCCAATCGAAGGAATGTTATCACCCGGGTGAGTAGTGGTGTCAGGTGTGCAGAAATCCAGTTGGTCGACTGTGACAATTCGGCCTTGATGGATGAATTGTACTATGCGGAAGACAGATGATGCAACCGCAGTCATGGCGTAAAACCAGTTACGACCAAGCAGAATGTTATAATCTAACGGGTTAGCGACCACTTCCACGTTAAGGGTTGCAATATTTCCTCACATCTCGGCTGGTAAATCTTGTAATAGCCCATGAGGTTGAAAGCCACATCCGTTGAAGGCTCTCAAAGTGGTAGGAGAATAGTTCAACTCGGGAGAGCCAATCGCTCTCCAACATGCGATCGACATGACTGACGTAGAGGCTCCTTCATCCAAAATGGTACGATGGATTGTCTTCCCAGCAATGTTTGTAGTAACTTGAAATGCCAATTGACGGGAGAGCCTCAATTTGAAGTATTCTAGCCGGAACATGATGGTATTTGATGAATCCGAGTCAACTGCACTGATGGCAGCGAGGAGAGTCTTGCATTGATTTGGATAGTTTTGCAAGACCTCGAGCATCGAAATAGCACAAGGAGCTTATGCAAGGTCCTCTACAATTTTTTAGTTTTGAGCAGCCCGAGCATTAGGATTGAAAACTGATTTTCTAATCGTGCTCTTGGGTGGACGCAACACTAACTCGAAAGAGGGCTTCTCAATGGTGAGAGGAACAACTGGTACAGTGACGTTGGGCATTGAAGTGGAAGCTTTTTCAGTATTACTTCCAATAGGTTCTTTGGCTAGAACGGAGTCATACAAATGAGAACAGGTGTTCAAGTTGATAGTCTCATTACGTACCATGAGAACATGTGCAGTGGTGGATGCTTCTCCTTGGGAAGAAGAAGTGTGAGCGATCGACTGTTTATTTTGAGTAGGGAAGGGATCATTGAGAACTGCGGGTGTGGGTTTTCCCTTGAGAAAATTTTGAACTTCATCTCTATGGGGGAACTCTTTAGAAAAGTGATCATCACCACAGAGTAGGAAAGGATACTTCAACTTCCTTTTCTGTCTGGTATCATCATGGATGCTCTTTTGTTCCTGTTGGGTGGAAGATTTCTTAGGTTTCCCTTTGTTCTTTTTCTTACCACTAGACTTTTGAGGTGAAGCTGATGAAACATAATTCAATTCTTCAGTGACAGCAGGAGTGGATGATTTGGTGGTGATGTGACCATCCTGTGTTGGTGATTGGGAAGAACCCTGGGGGTTCGACAAACCAACAGTTTGAGACGAAGGTTGGGTGTGAAGGGGTCCAATGATGCCATCGGCTTGGGGTCCCTTGGGTAGTTTCACGGGATCGTAAGTGTTGTGGGGTGTGTCGGGAAGAATATCAAACAACGTGCTAGATTGAGCATAGACTAAGTCTAGCAAATGGGCACGAGTGATGGCTTGTTCCTCAATGACAACGCCTCCCATGGAAACATCTCGTGCTATGGTAGGAATGAGAGACTTCGAGAACCAGTCTGCTAGGATTTGATATGGAATAAGATCCTTAATAAGACGTCATCTCCTTCGCCACTCATGTATATGATCGAAGATGTGAGTGGTTTTATTTTGAAGGAGTGAGGTTAAAATCTCTGTACCAGTTTCATACCATATAGGCAACTGGAAATGAGTCAAAAAGTTGATAGCAAGAGAACCAAAATCAGGAAAAGAGTGGGGTAGTAGTTCAATATACCACTTGGCATCCTAACCAGTGAGAGTCCATTGGAATAACCTAAGACAAATCGAGTCGTCCATCAAGGAGTTGGATGAACACCATAAGTGGTATGTCATCAAGTGGTTTTTAGGATGCTCACCTAGCTTGCCATCAAATTTTGGGATATCTAATGGAAGTTTCACTGGAATGGGTGGTCAATTAGTTCTGTGGTAGATGGGGTCGTTGGTGAGGTGAGATAGGTCAGGTAGGTCCAAAGTAGCCAAAAAGGGCAACTGCGGATTAGGCTGTGGGTACTGATAGTACTGATAAGGCGTGTAAGGACTTGTGGGACCTTGTATCGCTGACCACAAGGTGTTCCAGGAGGAAACTGGCCATAGCGGTAGGGGTCGCCCGGACCAAATGTAGGTTCGCTGCCATAGTAAGGTGGTCCATTACCATAATAAGGTGGCTCATTACCATAATAAGGTGGCCTGTTACCATAAGGTGGGGGCCCGCCTCCACCGCCGGGAGGGGGTGGCCTACCTCCAAATGGTGGGGGTCTACCACCACCGCTAAGGTAGGATGGGCCGCCACCGCCTCCACCGGGAGGAGGTGGTGGTATGCCACCACCATCGAAATAGGGTGGAGCTCCACCACCTCTGTCGGGAGGGGGTGGTGGACCACCACCGCCGTCGAAAGGGTAAGAGCCTCCTCCAAAACCTCCACCATAGTAGGGTGGTGGTCCACCACCACCGCCACCAGGATGAGAAGGTCCTCCACCACCACCACTGGGGTGGGATGGTCCTCCACCACCACCACCGCTAGGAGGGGGTGGTCCTCCACCACCACCACCAGGGGGGTTGGGCCATGATGACCGAAGTGAGGTGGTCCTCCACGAGAAGGTAGAGGTCTGCATCCTCCAAGGTTATGTGGGGGCCCGCCGCCTCCAATGGGAGGTGGGGGTGGACCAAACGGGGGTGGAAGGACTTGAGGGACTGTAAGTGGGGGTCCATGTTGTAAAACATTTTACCGTCCCCATAGAGTGTAATTATTTCCGAGGTAGGGTATCCCGTAGAGTGTGTTTTCGGGATTAAATTGACCCAACATAGGGTTAATATAACCTGGATACGCTTGACTCAATGGAGGTTGAATTACGTTGGACGGTCCCCCAACATGAAATAGTCCCGTAGTGGAAGGTCCAGGAGGTAGGGAATTTCCAACAGAAGGACCGATGGGAACTCCTGTTACGATATTATGGTTAAGAGATGGGGGTTTCCCCCCAACAACAACTTGTTGACCACCAAGTAAAGGTTGACCCAACACTGGTTGTGGATTATTGACCGTAGGATTACCATTACTTGTAAAGGTAGGGGGTAAAGAGTATCCTCCCCTCGAAGTTTGGGATGGGGGAGGAGCAGGTGACGTAACCGTGGTGACTACAGGTGTGTTGGACTATTGTGCTTCAATAGGTTGGGTCATGAGGGGTACTGAACTGGTCTCATTTCTAGGGGACGTATGTGCATGAATGGATGGTTGACCAGTTTCAGCAATGGTCACATGTTGCGTGGATGATTCTGGTGACTCAAAAGATAAAGAGCGACCTGGGATTGGTAGGTCGTTGATCCTTAGTTGAAAATTTCAACTTCTAAACTCCTCACCCATAGCATGTAAACAAGCTAACTGCTCACGATAAGGTTCTAAGCGGTCGTCGGGGCTAGCCCAATTGTGTGGGGATACAATGGAAAAATGGGCCACTGGGTGGCCTGTAGAAGATGTCCAATAAGTCAATAAAGGACCAATAGCTACTGTGGGTTCATCTTGGGGTTGATTTATCCATTCCAATGATCCAGGCTCTCCCGGTGCAACAAGAGGTGAGTCTTGTGAAGTGGGGATTTGTGCTTCTTCACCCTGCGGGGGCTGAGAGGTAGGTGAATATGGAGGAGCATGAGGAAACAAAAGTCCTCCAACATTCAAAGTGGGGTTCTCCACTTCATGTGACCTGACCCTGGCTTGTGGATCCATTCTTACCCTCGAAATTACCTCCTGGTTAAGGGGATATTCGGGTGGCAAGTTCTGAATCCTGCGAGACCTTCTCCAAGGAAAGTTAACGAGAGTGACTGAAACAAAAAGTTTCTCCCAAGGAAAGCTAAATGAAAGAAAAGAAGACCAGAAAAAACCCTACACAAACTAAGGCCACAAGCAAACTTATGTTATAAGAGTGAATTCAATGGTCTGGAACCTCACAGGATTGTCAAGGCTTCGCAAATCACTATATATCGCAGGGTCCAACAGTAAAATGCGACAAGGAGGATTGGGACCATACCCTTTCCTGAATACCCGATTACCTGGACGGTACGTGCGTAGTAATCTCCCTGAGTGTTGTTCTCTGTGTATTGCTCTGCCAAGACGGATAAAAGGTTAACTCAGTTGGTTTCAAGAATCCTAAGGGTGTCTCCTGATATAGGCAAGGTAAATGGGAGCTCAAATCCGTAATGGTGTTTTCTAATGCTCAATCGTTCGGCAAGAGACCTTCCGATATACTACCGAGTACGTGAAACACCTTTTGATATACGCCAAGTACGTGTGGTACTTGGTGGGTACGTGAAAGAGATCGATATACTGATAAGTACGTGGAAGACTACAATACCCCTAGGATACAGTGCTGGAAAATAATGACAGCTGCCACGATTAACAATGCTAGAACACGTCTCTAACTTACACATAAGTTGCTAAAATTTTTACCATAGTTCTACTGTTAATTTTATCTGGACGGTTAGGTGAATGCATGAGGTGGGTACATAATCGTAAACATAATGCAAGCCCTAACTACATGCAAAAAATACACTTTTCTTTTGATGAACTCTATGTATGGGAGGGAGAAACTTTCTTTTTCTTTCCAACAATTTTACCAAAGCAACACAATGCAATGCAATCCCAAATCTACGAAAAATGATAATGAAGTATTCTTTTCCTTTTCAGCGAAAACATAAAATATTAACACAAAACTACTAAGCCAAATCAAAGCATGTTTTTCTTTCTCTTTTATCTTTTCAAAACGAAAATGATGCTAAGCAATGAAAAGAGAGAGTTTCTAAGTAGAGTATGCAAGATTTTCACTTTCACTATGATGGCCTAAAAGCATAAAAACCAAAAGATACATTTAACTTTCCAAGCATGGAACTACTTTTGCAAAACTTGATATCTATCTGAATTTTTCAAGAAGATGAGTAACTCATAATTCATGAAAAACACAAATAATACAATTTTCTTTCAACTTTTTTAAAAGATCTACAAATGAGACATTCCAATGCATATGCAATTCTTCAAATGAGCTTGAGAGATGATGGAAATAAAATACTTTTGATTTTCCAATGGATGTACCAAAATAACAATTTGATAACAGAATGCTTTTCAAGCACAAATATTGAAATGAAAAGACTACTTGCAGCACTTCAATAACTCAGAAAAATCTCAAGAAAAGATGAGCACTCAATGGACTGAAAGTACATTCAAACACTCAAAACCAATCGGTAACAAGCAACACTAAAGCAAGCAAAGCTCACAAAAATGAAAGCAGATTAGGCCTGGAAACCGATTCAATACAATGATCAGATCTGGAAAGGAGAGGAGGGAATGCAAGGGTGAGTGGATGCAGGTGGGGGAGACAAGAGTGTCCACCACTACCGAATCTCAGACTTTTCCAAGACAGAACCCAAAACAACTCCAAATAAAACCAAACAACTCGATCACACAAAGCAAAATGGGGTCTCTGACTGGATCTTGCAGTATAGAGAGAGTCTGCACACAAACCAAAACTCACAACAGAAATGGAGAAGGGGTGCCTGTATGGAAAAAATGGCAGATCGGTGCACTCTATGCTTGTACATAGTGTGACATCACAGTTCACCAGTGCGGGAAGTGCGACGGTGTCGCATTAGACCAATGGAAGGGCTGCGACGAGGGACTAACAGGCAAAGAACAAAGATAAAAAATGACACATTGTCGCTCTGGGTACACTAACCAGGTGCGACAGGCGAGATCCAAGTTAAAAAATGAGCCAAATATCCAAGTAATGAGCAATGAACTGGTTTGAAAATGATAAGTACAAACTCAGAGGAAGGTAATCAGACTCTTCAAAGTGAAGATCTGGTGATGAAATCAACTTAAGAGGAAAATGGCAAATAAAAAGGCTTGTAACAAGAAATCAACTGAAAATGACATTCAAATTGACAACTACAAAGCAATGTTCTTCCCCAGTATGGTCTCCAGATTTGTTTGACAGACAATCCACTCGAGCGAACACGAGCCAAACCTCCCTAGCTCAATGTGAGTCTAGAACAAATAATACAGACTATAAACCACTTTCCTAGATCTAGTTAAGGATAAAGTCACTAGATGTCTTACCTTAAGTTCGTAGTCCTTTCTCTTGGATGTTGCTCCACGTCTCACGGTTGTCAGATCTCAGCTACAAGACCTGTCAAGACACATAGAACAAGACAAACAAGTAAAGAGCATCTATACAGTAACAGATCTAAGTAAACAGTTAAGCAGGTAAACTACGCAATATCATCAATCACAACATTATTGGTGGAAAGCATTTAGATTACTGTAAATATAGGGAAAGTACATAGAAGAGAATGATCACAACTGAGGCTTAACGTAGCAATCCTTCTCCATCCAAGCCAATTCCATATCCTCCCAAGGAAGTGTGAGTCTCTCAATGGATGATTAGAGATCTCTCCAAGATGATTTCACCAGCATGTAGACACTATAGACTTCCTCCCTTTGGAGAGGGGTAGAGCTTCACTTATATAGGACTAAGTGGATAGGGTAGGTTGAGATATGGTAGGAGAGAGATAGGTGATCCTTCCAAGAGGTTAGGAACCGAGTGCCAAATCTCCCACAAGGTCATGGATAGGGATCCATGTCAATTGGCTTCAATAATGGGATCGAAGGAGCTATTTTTGTCCATTAACTGACATCGTCGCACCCTGTAAGAAAGCAAGGTGCGACATCGCAGGTTGCATCAGTGCAGCCTATGACGACCTCTCAAAACCTAGTGTAAATGGGTTATATCTCTTCCAGTCCAATAACTTAGTTAAGTAAACTTTAGGGATGTATACACTGAATCTCATGATGGTAGGATTTTAGGTGTAACAGCTAGCTTCTCCTTTATTTACTTTGTTAATGAAGGATGTACAGTTTGTTTGGACAGATGCATGTCAAATAGCATTTGAAGAGCTCAAGAAAAGGTTATACACAGCACCTATTCTACGAGGACCTAACTAGGATTTTCCTTTTCATATTTCCTCTGATGCTTTAGATACTACTGTTGGATCAGTGTTGGGACAGCAGGAAGGTCATAGTCCATATGTTGTTTATTACATCAGTAAGAATTTGGCCCCTGCTGAACTAAACTACACAGTTATAGAAAACGAATTCCTTTCTATTGTTTATGCCAATAATAAGTTTAGACATTACATCATTGGGTATCCTACTTTCGTGCACACTAATCACTCAACCATTAACTACTTAATGAATAAACCTATCACTAATGCTAGAGTAACTAGATGGTTGTTATTGTTACAAGAATTTGATATTACTATTGTGGATAGACCAAGAAAAGAAAATGTCATTGCCGATTTTCTTTCTCGACTTACTAACAATGTTGATGATGCACCAGTCGAAGATTCTTTTCCTGATGAGAATTTGTTCGCAGTCTCAGCTCATTCCCCATGGTATGCAGATGTTGCTAACTATTTGGCTGTAGGAAATATTCCAGCACACTTATCAAAGAGAGAAAAAAGGAAAATCATACAACAGAGTGCTAGATACTGCTAGATAGATGGTCATCTCTTCTACACAGGTCCATATTTGGAAATCAGAAGATGTGTGAGGGAGGATGAAATTTACAATATCTTGAAGGATTTCCACGATAAGCCATGTGGGGGGCATTTTGCTGATAAAAGAACTGGTCATAAACCATTAAGAATAGGGTATTTCTGGCCAACAGTGTTCAAGGATGCGAAGAAATATGTTCAGGCTTGTGACAGCTTCCAAAGAATGGGCCAGCCAAATAGACTAGATGAAATGTCGCTTCAGCCACAGCTAGTGGTTGAACCTTTTGATAGATGGGCTATGGATTTCATAGGGCTAGTAACCCTCCTTCTAAGAAGAAATCTTATATCCTGGTTTGCACAGATTATAAGACCAAGTGGGTGGAGGCTATAGATTTGGTCAAGTCCAATGATCAAGTTGTAATGGATTTCTTATATGAAGAGATCTTCACCCTCTTTGGAGTACCCAAAGAGATAGTTACAGATGGAGGACCATAGTTTGTGTCCCATAAATTGGAAGCCCTATTGCAGAAATATCACATTCAGTATAAGATAACCTCGTCATATCATCCAGAGGCCAATGGTCAAGTGGAAAGCATGAATAAGGTAATTGAGGCTATTCTGACAAAAATGGTGAAGAGCCACCGCAGAGATTGGGTTGAAAGACTTCCAAAAGCATTATGGGCATACCATACCACATGGCGCAACACTACAGTTTTCTCTCCATACGAATTGGTGTATGGTAAGAACACTGACTGTCCCATTGAATTTGAGATCAAAAATCTAAACACAGCCATAGAAGCAAACCTGGATTTAACAGAGGCTCAGAGGAACCGATTGAATTGGTTAAATGAAATTGATGAGAAGTGCACAACTACTGTGCATCAGATAGCATTAATTCAACAGCAGTGCTCCAAATGGCATGACAGGTTCATAAAGAAGAAAGTCTTCTGCAAAGGAGATTGGGATTTAATGTATGATTCACGGTTCAAGAGGGATTTTAAACGCAAGTTACGTACAAGATGGATAGGACCCTACCAAATAGACAGGGTGATTGACAACGAAACAGTCTGCTTGACCACTATTGATGAAAACCAAACACCATTATTCACCAATGGTCATCGGCTGCGACTGTATCATAAACCAATTTCAAAGAATGCATTCATTTTGCATGTTGCAGTTGATCCAGATAATCAACTGATGCAGGAGCATGGATTTTCCCTTATCCCTGAGAATTCTTAAAAAGAACTACTGCAATTCCGCACAAAAAATTGTACATAAATAAATCGTTGTTTTCTTTTTATTTTATTTATTTTTAAGCTTTGATTGGTTTTTTTCTTTTTAGAATTGTGTACAGGTATATGCATGAAGGTTCACTCAAACAGAAGCAATCGTAATTTGGGCCAAGGGATTGCAGTAGTTTTGGTTGATCTTCCTATTTCTGGACAACTCCTTGAAAGAAAAGTGACCGACGTTGCAACGCCAATTACTCAGTTAAAGCTTTGCCATACTTTCCGTTTTGCAGCTGTAACTCTGTCAAGATTTCTATTTCCCAGCTACAACTCTGCCAACTTTTCTATTTTCACTGCTGCAACTCCACTAAATCCTGCCAAATTTCCCTATTTTCGTAGCTGCAACTCTGCTAAATCCTGTCGAATTTCCCTATTTTCGCAGCTGCAACTCCGCTAAATCTTGCCAAATTTCCCTATGTTCGCAACTGCAACTCTGCTGAATTTCCCTATTTTCGCAGCTGCAACTCTACTAAATCCTACCGAATTTCCCTATTTTCGCAGCTGCAACTCCGCGAAATCTTGCCAAATTTTCCTATTTTGGTAGCTGCAACTCCGCCATATCTTTCCAATTTGTAGTTGCGACTCCGCTAACTCCTCAGTTAAACAATTTTTCTATCTCCGCCAGTTTTTACCAATCTGCTCCAATGTCCATGAGGAACATTAGAAGATCAGTTGTTCACCACGTACTCTTATGATTTATGCTAGCATGGATGTACTTTACCTTCCCGGTCGACAATGGCCAACTCATGGAAGCATGTGCGCAATTATGTTTTCACCATTGATGCGACCATGAAATGGTGCCACCATGGATAAATGACGGCTCAGCGTTATATTGGAAGGTATGAGTTTTAATTATAAAAATAATTAGGAATAAATTGATAACAACAGTCATAATTATACCTTGTCGTTAGTCCCTGTCAGTCAACCCTAATTAGTTCACTGCAAGGGAAATATGTCAAAAACTACTTCCCGTACTTATGATTTGACCATCTTTTTACCCAAATCGTGCAATATCCTGCCAACTGATTTCATTCCAAAAATAACCATGCCAATTCCCTAAAATAGTCATGCCAAATTTCTAAAAATACTCGATTGAGCCTCAGCTATCCATCTCTTGTTAGTGCATGCTGTAACTCCAACATCCAGATCTGGTAAATCTAGCATTCGCTAACAGAATTTGCAAACAGGAAGCAATATGGGTATCCTAGTGAGATATGAACCTAAAAACATAGCGTCTCTGCGCGAAAATGGGGAAGTCTTCACCATATTTCAGGAAGTCGAGTGGATAGAGTACTTCCAGATATTAAGTGGCTTCCATGAGGACACAACACTGCAATTTGCTCTAAACGTGACCGATACTCACTCAAAAGTTAGAGGGCTACAAATAGATGTTACAAAGGTAATTGTGGCGGAAGTTACAAGATTGCCCCAGATTGGGATGAGATGATTTGGTCGAAAGGCACACAATTTGACCGCCGTGGGATATTTTCTTGTAGGAGGTGAAAACATTCAACCAAGAGGAAGGGGAACAACACTGGAGTCGCTTCCAAGACCCTGGGACCAGTTTTCCATCTTTTTAAAGAAGTACATCACTTGTGAAGGCAAGTACAAAGCCGTTTATATCTCTGAATTTTTCCTACTATCCATTTACGCCATGGTAGATTACTTAATAAGTAGTTTTATCTCCTAAGAACCCTACAAAACATGGCTCACTATGAAAAAGCATCTCGACATCATGTATCTTCCCTAACAAATCATGGATTAATCAAATTGTTAGTTTTAAGGGCCCTTGCACATCAAAATTTAACATGGGAACAATTTGTTGTTGGTCCAAGGGTACCCCGAGAACCTGCCTTGGAAATAGGAGGCATTGAGGTAGAAGGTGATGACCTGAGCTCCTCGGATTTAGCTGGGGGAGGGATAGAGTGTCAGCAGACCAGTTGGAGGATGTTTAGAAGGAATATATGGGGGAAGCTGCAACAGGAGCAAACCCTGTTAAAGAAGAAGTTACAATGGGGGTTTTGGAAAATGAAACTGTAATATTAGAAGTTGTAGTAGTAGAAGCTAAAACTGGAGCAGCAGTAGATGTTGCGACAGTGGAGGTTGTGGCTGCGGAATTTGCCATGGAAGAGGAAGAACATTATGGAGAGGCAATGGAAGGAGGAGATATGGAAGTCTTGAACGTTGAATCCTCCCCTGAAATAAGGGGAACTATAATTAAGGAGGAGGAATTTTATGTCGAACCAGGGAAAGTTAGTGAATTGAGACCCGAACCTTCCATCCCTATTTCTGAAAATGTGGAGACTCTTTTGTCACATAGAAGAAGGAAAATACCAAGTGTTAAGGGCCAGACACCCAATCCTGCGAAAAGGAGAAGAACCAGAGCTACTACTGTGGCAATAGCGATACATGCAATAGGGGAAAATGTTGAAATTCCTATTCTAAAACCCCGATCACCCGTTGTTACACAAGAACCTACTGCAAGTGAACCCCAAATTGAAAACTTACCTTTTTAGAATGATTTGTTAAAAGAGGAAGTACAAAAGATTTAAGATGAATTGCATAAGTGGAAAGAAGCATGCAAAAAGCAGGCAAAGAAGAGCTTGAATACTTTAATTGAGGTTACAGATCAGTTGGAGAATTCACCTCCTGTTTTGGAGGATGGAGGACATGAGGAACTGATATGCTCAGAATGTGGAGATATACTCCAACTTGCAGGGTGTAAAGTCATAGTGGTGGAAGAAGCAGCTCAAACAGTATATACTTTGAATGAATCACATAAATTGGACGTTGTTACACAAGAAACAACATCCTCAAAATTGTTTGTTGAAGTTGTGACTCAAACAGAAGACGCCGAGATTGGAATACAAGAGAAGAATGTTGTTACACAAGAACCAACTTCCTTAAAATTGTTTGTTGAATCTGTGACTCAAATTGAAGTTTCTGGGATTGAAACACAGAAAAGGGATGCTGCTACACAAGAACCAGCATTCCCAAAATTGTTCGTTGAGGCAGCAACATAAATTGTGTTGAGATATTGTAACTTCAAAGAATATTATAATTGTACTTTATTATTCCGGAGATGTTTCATTCCTCCGTAAAGATCTTATTGTATATTTGGAGATGTTTATTCCTCCGTCAGAATGTGGTAACTTGGGTTATTAGACTTCCCTAGTGGAGGTCGGCCCTTTATGTGTTATGTGGGTCAAAGGGTTATTAGACCACCCTAGAGGGGTCGGCCCAGTCAGTTGTAGTGGGGTATTTAACCCATTGGTTAAATACGAGCCTACGTGTACCTATGTAAAATACATGTCAGTGTAGTGTATAAATAGAGGAGGTGTGTTCCTCATTTGACACACTCACACACTTGAGGATAGCGCACTTGTGGAGGAGAGATCTGCTATTGTGGAGGAGGAGATCATGTCTCAGGGTTTCATCTTTGTATATTGCTGGTCATCTATATTGAGGAAGCTTTGCTGGGTTTTCTACCCCATGAGGGTTTCCCAGGATAAATCTCTGTCTCTTATGTTTATGCTGTGCTTGTTGTTTCTTCAGTGATCCTGTATATGCTATTATTGTGAAATGGAATGTAATGCTGCTATTTTCTGTCTTAGCATATTGAATTTTAACAAATTGAAGCCGCTGGGAATGGAATACAGAAGAGGGATACTGCTACACAAGAACCAGCGTTCCCAAAGTTGGTTGCTGAGGCAACCACACAAACAGAGGTTGTTGCAACACTGCTGGAGGAAGAAATTGCTAAGTTGTCAATGTAGAATGAGAAGGCTAAGACATCTGGTGATAAGGTAAAAATGCAAATATCTCAGGAGATTATTGAATTAGACATTGATGATGAGGATGATGCAAATGATATAAGAATTCAAGGATTGGTGAAGGATATTTCATTATTAAGGCTCGAAGTAAATAAATGGAAGGATCATGCTGACTAGTGTAAGGAAGGGATGGTTCCCCTTTTTGAGAATAGAAATACCATCATAGAATTGAGGGAAAAATGGGAAGAAGAATTGATCTTTCAGAAATTCCAATGGAAAAGTGTGCAAAACGAATTAGAGGAGATGAGAAAATTCAAGTCCATGCAGAAGGAAAAAGAACAAATGTACACTCTCTCTCAGGAGTTGTTGAGCTTTAGATCCCCATCTCCTTCCTATCTAGTGTTCCTTTATGAATAGATGACTCTGTTTAAATTGAAAGCCTTGAAGGAAGGAAGACCTTATCAGTTGATAACCTCTCTTCAATTTCTGGAGACCATTTTGCAGAGCAGTTTCATGGATCAAAATTTATTGTGCAAATTATAGTTACATGAGATGGCATGCTTCATGGATTCTCTCTCTAACCTTGTTCCTTATTTGGGTGATGTTCAGTTGAGGGCCTTCACCTCTTTTGTCACTAATCAAATGCAGTGGGGGAATTCCTTTCAAACCATTTCTAGGAATGAGGATAGATCCAATATATGGATTAGAAGTGAACCTCAATCTCCTCGGGTTCTTATTGCAAAGCATGAAAGGAGCCTTTCATCCCCTATGAAGGTTCAGCTGCTGATGGATTTGCAAGAGAGGGTCACCTCCACTTGTGTTAAATTGATTTCCAAGTAGAAGCTTCATGACCTGGAAGGAAGCAAGCATAGATGGAAAGCCTCTTCTCCATCTTTGAAGGAAAGGGACCCCTACTGTTTTAAGAACTTTAAGCAGACTCTTCCTAGGGTGGAGGGATATGTCAAGTGTATGGAGATATGTGGACCCCACTGGTTGGGGCTAAAATTTAAGTTTCCACTTATATCGATGCCAAGGAGGAAATACAGAGGCAATTATACATTGACCAAGACAGAGAAGAAACCGTGTTGGGAACAGTGGGTTTCCTGTAATGGATTTTTGGGCTTGGATGAGAAACCTGAGATTTCTTTCAATTTTTCTCTTCTCCACAAACGAATCTTAGAATCAGACTCAGACTAGTCGGATGTATTTCATGAGGACATGAAAATGGATAGATGGGGGGAGATGTTGGGTCCCAAAATAGCACCTTTTTTCCTATACTTATCAACACCTTTTTCCTTGATTTGCCTCACTTTTCCATAACCCAAGCAGGTATCTTCCCAAGTCAAGCATGGATTTCAACAGGTATAATCTATTATTTCTTTATCTTATTAATGCCTAATATTGTTTATGGTTATGAAATTTATCTTTTAATTTTTGCTAACATTAATTGATTTGATAAAGATAGTTTAGATCCTTTAAATACCACAGGTGTAGCATCTCGCTGAACCTATGGAGGAAAGGAATACGTGGCGCCAACTATCCCTTCCTGAATTTGGTTCCATGTATCGCTGTGATAGCTCAATCATCCTTCCACGAGGCCAGTTGTGACTGGGTCACAATAAAACATCCAAGCATCTCCTCTTCCAATCAATTGGAATCTATTCGGTCTGTTAACAACACGAAGTAACATCGCAGGCTTGAATGCAAACAACTTCATTCAATTTCATTTATGGTTGTAATTGTTTCTATTTCAATTCGGCAGCCTGAAGATCATAGATATTCATGGCTTCCTAATGTTTGTGGGACGAAATTATGTCATTTGTGTATAAATGTAAGAAGGCATTTTGAGCCTGGGGTTGGTTAATTGGCATTTGATTGTAAGAGCTGTAACAAAGTGTTGTAACTGTAGATCTACCATTTCAATACAAGGAGCAGAATTCTTGATATTCCTGTGTCTTAATTTGTGTTAGTTTCATGGCATCTCTGTTAGAAGGCCAGGGCCCTCCTTCTCACAGATATCGTCGAGTTAGGTAGATTCTTTATTTTTATTTTTATTTTTTATTTTGGTGTGGACTTACAGTAGGCATATTTACAGTGAGCTGCAACAGTAGTTGTTAATGATTGAATTTTCCTTTGGCGTGCTGCAACAATATGGTGTGATAGTCGACTGTGTAGAATAGTTTTCCTTTTGATGCAAGTGTGCAATTTCACTATTACAGTCAAGCTCAACTCTGATTTCTTTCTGTCATTTATCTTTCTTAGAATTCACCAATTTATTCAGATTATGGTTCAAGCTTAGTTCTGGTTCATTACTGTTATTTATATTTCTTAGGATTTATTGGATTAGACAGTTTATGGTTTAAGTTATCTATAGTATTGTATTTTTAGGATTTAACTTCTTGCAAAAATAAGTCTATTTTATTTATTCTTAGATAAGTAATTGTTGGATTGATGTTGTATGAAAGTAGAAGTCCCTTGAATTTCTTAGATGGATCATTTGGATTAGCTTTAGAAATGAGTTGAGTTTGAATGAGCAGTTATGTAGGATAATTGATCTTCATTTCATTCTATCAACTACTTGAGTGTTTATGCATAGATTTTGCTAATTTCCTTTGAAATAACAAGACCTACCTCGGTTGAAAATTTATATTGAGCATTATTTCTGTTAATTAGAATTGATTAGCAAATAGAGTGACCAACATTTTGGGCATATTAATTGTCTAATTAATTAAACAGCTGAAACTACCAGAACATAAATTGTCAACCCAATGAAGTCTTTTGTTTCAAAGATATCATGTAAGATCTATGCAAGCATAGTTTCTACCTGACACTGTTGATCTATTGGTATGAAATTGAAACTCTTTGTAAACTAGATCACACCTTCTTGAAAAGAAATCAAGCCTAAAACCTATTCATGAAACCAAACTGTAAATCTAATCACACTTCAAACAAAATCATTTCTTATGAAGCAAGATCTAATTGCATAAATCTAAAAGAAGTGCTATGTTGGCGAACAATCTATCAAAAAGAAATTAACATGAAAAAAACAATGATAAATCTAACAAAGAATGAAGCATGAACTAAATAATAAACAAATCTACACAATAACACACTTACAATCAACACTATCAGCATCTACTCAGGGAAGAGGGCCCTTCCTCCACTTAGAAGATGTTGATAGTGTTGATTTTAAGTGTGTTATTGTGTAGATTTGTTTATTATTTAGTTCATGCTTTCATTCATTGTTATATTTGTCATTTTTTTTTCATGTTAATTTATTTTTGATAGATTGTTGGCCAACATAGCACTTCTTTTAGATGTATGCAATTATATCTTGCTTCATAAGAATTGGTTTTGTTTGAAGTGTCATTAGATTTACAGTTTGGTTTCATGAATAGGTTTTAGGCTTGATTTATTTTCAAGAAGGTGTGATCTAGTTTACAAAGATTTTTGATTTCATACCAATAGATCAACAGTGTCAGGTAGAAATTGTGCTTGCATAGATCTTGCATGATAGCTTTGAAACAAAAGACTTCCTTGGGTTGACAATTTATGTTCTGGTAGTTTCAGCTGTTTAAATAAATTAGACAATTAATCTTCCCAACATTTTGGAGTCATTGTCGAGGATAGAATGCTCAATATAAATGTTGGTCACTCTATATTCTAATCAATTCTAATCAACATGCAAAATGCTCAATATAAATTGTCAACCCAAGTAGGTCTTGTTATTTCAAAGGTAATTAGAAAAATCCATGCATAAACACTCAAGTAGTTGAATGAATAAAATGAAGATCAATTATCCTACCTAACTGCTCAGTCAAACTCAACCCATTGGTTAATCTAATCTAAATTATCCATCTAAGAACTTCAAAGGACTTCTACTTTCCTACAACATCAATCCAGCAGTTACTAATCTAATAATAAATAAACTAGACTTGCTTTTGCAAGAAGTTAAATCCTAAAAATATCAGACTACAAGTAACTCAAACCATAACCTGTCTAATTCAATAAATTCTAAGAAAGATAAATAACAGTAATGAACCAGAACTAAACTTGAACCATAATCTGACTAAACTGGTGAATTCTAAGAAAGATAAATGATAGAAAGAAATCTGAGCTGAGCTTGACTATAATAGCGAACTAACACACTTGCATAAAAAGGAAAACTATTCTACATAGTCAATTGTCACCACACTATTGCAACACGCCAAAGAAAAATGCAATCATTAACAACTACGGTTGCAGCTCACTGTAAATATGCCTACTATAATTCCACACCAAAATAACATAAACAAAAATAAATCATATACCTAACTCGGCTATCTCTATGAGAAGGCGGGCCTTGGCCTTCTAACAGAGATGCCGTGAAACTAACACAAATTAAGACACATGAATATCAAGAATTCTGCTCCTTGTATTAAAATGGTAGATCCATAGTTACAGCACTCTATTTGAACTCTTACAATCAAATGTCAATTAACCAACCCCAAGATCAGAACACATTCTTACATTTATACACAGTTGACATAATTGCGTCCCACAAATATCTGGCAGCCATGAATATCTATGATCTTCAGGCTGTCGAATCGAAACAGAAACAGTTATAGCCATGAATGAAATTGAATGAATTTGTTTGCGTTCAGGCCTATGCTATTACTCCATGTTGTTAACAGACCAAATAGATTCCAACTGATTCAAAGAGAAGATGCTTGGAGATTTTATCGTTACCTAGTCGTAGCTAGCCTTGTGGAAGGATGCTCAAGATGTCACAGTGATACATGGAACCGAATTCAGGAAGGGACAGTTGGCACCATATATTCCTTTCCTCCATAGGTTCAACGAGCTGCTACACTTGTGGTCTTTCAAGGATTTGAACTATCTTGATCAAATCAATACATGTTAGCACAAATTAAAAGATAAATTTCATAACCATAAACAATATTAGGCATTAATAAGATAAAGCAATAATAGATTATACCTGTTGAGATCCATGCTTGACTTGGGTACATACCTGCGTGAGTTATGGAAAAGTGAGGCAAACCAGGGAAAAAAGTGTTGATAAGTATAGGAAAAAATGGCTATTTTTGGGCCCAACATCTCCCCCCAGCTATCCATTTGCATGTCCTCATGCAATATAGCCACCTAGTCTGAATCTGATTCTGAGCTTCGTCTGTGGAGAAGAGAAAAATTGAAAGAAATCTCACGTTTCTCACCCAAGTCTAAAAATCCATTACAGGAAACCCACTATTCCCAACACCGTTTCTCCTCTATATTGGTCAATGTATAATTGCCTCTGTATTTCCTCCCTCATGTATATATAAGTGGAAACTTAAATTTTAACCCCAACCAGCGAGGTCAACATACCTCCATACACTTGACATATCCCTCCACCTTAGGAAGAGCCTTCTTAAAGTTCTTAAAATAGTAGGGGTCCCTTTCCTTCAAAGATGGAGAAGAGGCTTGCCATCTGTGCTTCCTGCCTTCCAGGGCATGAAGCTTCTACTTGGAAATTAATTTAACACAAGTGGAGGTGACCCTCTCTTGCAAATCCATGAGCTCCTGAACCTTCATAGGGGATGAAAGGCTCCTTTCATGCTTTGCAATAAGAACCCGAGGAGACTGAGGTTCACTTGTGATCCATAGATTGGAGTTATCCTCATTCTTATAAATGGTCTGAAATGAATTCCTCCATTGCATTTGATTAGTAACAAAAGAGGTGAAATCCCTCAACTGAATATCACCCAAATAAGGAACAGGGTTAGAGAGAGAATCCATGAAGCATGCCATATCATCTAAATATAATTTGCACAATAAATTCTGCTCAATGATACTACTCTGGAGAAAGGTCTCCAGAAACTGAAGGGAGGTTACCAACTAATAAGGTCTCCCTTCCTTCAAGGCTTTTAATTTAAACAAAGTCATTTGTTCATAAAGGAACACTAGATAGGAAGGATATGGGGATCTAAAGATGTTGAGATATTGTAACTTCAAAGAATATTATAATTGTACTTTATTATTCCGGAGATGTTTCATTCCTCCGTAAAGATCTTATTGTATATCCGGAGATGTTTATTCCTCCGTCAGAATGTGGTAACTTGGGTTATTAGACTTCCCTAGTGGAGGTCGGCCCTTTATGTGTTATGTGGGTCAAAGGGTTATTAGACCACCCTAGAGGGGTCGGCCCAGTCAGTTGTAGTGGGGTATTTAACCCATTGGTTAAATACGAGCCTACGTGTACTTGTGTAAAAGATGTGTCAGAGTAGTGTATAAATAGAGGAGGTGTGTTCCTCATTTTATACACACTCACTCACTTGAGGATAGCGCACTTGTGGAGGAGAGGTCTGCTATTGTGGAGGAGGAGATCATGTCTCAGGGTTTCATCTTTGTATATTGCTGGTCATCTATATTGAGGAAGCTTTGCTGGGTTTTCTACCCCATGAGGGTTTCCCAGGATAAATCTCTGTCTCTTGTGTTTATGCTGTGCTTGTTGTTTCTTCAGTGATCCTGTATATGCTATTATTGTGAAATGGAATGTAATGCTGCTATTTTCTGTCTTAGCATATTGAATTTTAACAAAAGATCAACATTTCCTGAGAGAGAGTGTACATTTGATCTTTTTCCTTCCGCATGGCCTTGCATTTTTGCATCTCCTCTAATTATTTTTGCACACTTTCCCATTGGATTTTCTGGAAAATCAATTCTTCTTCCCATTTGTCTCTCAATTCCCTGATGGTCCTTATGTGCTCAAAAAGGGGAACCATCCCTTCCTTACACCGGTCAGCATGATCCCTCCATTTCTTTACTTCGTTCCTTAATAATGAAAGCTCCTTCACCAATCCTTGAATTCTTCTATCATTTGCATCCTCCTCATCATTAGTGTCTAATTCAATAATATCCCGAGATATTTTCATTTTTACCTTATCACCAGATGTCTTAGCCTTCTCATTCTGCATTGACAACTTAGCAATTTCTTCCTCCAGCAGTGTTGCAGCAACCTCTGTTTGTGTGGCTACCAAAGAAACCAACTTTGGGAATGCTGGTTCTTGTGTAGTAGCATACCTCTTTTGTATTCCATTCCCATCGACTTCAGTCTATGTTACTTCCTCAACAAACAATTTTGGGAATGCTGGTTCTTGTGTAGCAGCATCCCTTTTGTGTGTTTCAATCCTGGAAACTTCAGATTGAGTCGCAACTTCAACAAACAATTTTAAGGATGTTGGTTCTTGTGTAAAAACATTCTTCTCTTGTAATCCAATCTCAACATCTTTTTTTTAGTCGCAGCTTCAACAAACAGTTTTGAGGATGCTGGTTCTTGTGTAACAGTGTCCAATTTCTATGATTCACTTGAAGTATATAGTGTTTGAGATGTTTCTTCAATGACATATTCCTGGAGTGTTGGTTCTTGTGTAACAACCTCCTATTCTAAAATTTCAATCCCTTCAGACCATCGAGATTGCTCTTGAGTCACTTCAATGTCGCCTGAATAATGAGACTGAACCGGGAGTAGTTCAGTATCCCCTGATGGTTGGAATTGCATTTATTCACCCTCTTGTAGCTCCTGATAAGGAATCATGTCCACTTCTGGCTCATTCTCTTCCATTAGCTCTATTGTAGGTATTTCTTCTCATCCTTTCCTTGCTTATGCGAATTTTCATGTTGCTACTTCCACCACTGTGACTTTACACCTTGTAAGTTTAAGTATATCTCCACATTCTGAACATATCAGTTCCTCATGTTTTCCATCCTCCAAAACAAGAGGTGAATTCTCCAACTGATCTATAGCCTCAATAAAAGTGTTCAAGCTCTTCTCTACCTGCTTTTTTCCATGCTTATTTCCACTTCTGCAATTCATCTCGGAGCGTTTGTACTTCCTCTTTTAACAAATCATTCTCAAAAAGTAAATTTTCAATTTGGGGTTCACTTGCAGCAGGTTATTGTGTAACAATGGGTGATCGGGTTTTAGAATAGGAATTTCAACATTTTCCCCTATTGCATGTACCGCTTCTACCGCAGTAGAAGCTCTGGTTCTTCTCCTTTTCGCAGGACTAGGTGTCTGGCCCTTACCACTTGGTCGTTTCCTTCTTCTATGTGACACAAGAGTCTCCACATTTTCAAAAATAGGGATGGAAGGTTTGGGTCTCATTTCACTAACTCTCCTTGTTTCAACACAAAATTCCTCCTACTGAATTATAGTTCCCCTTATTTCAGGGGAGGATTCAATGTTCAGGACTTCCATATCTCCTCCTTCTATTACCTCTACATAATGTTCTTCCTCTGTTGTTGGCGGGAAATACTACCCTATAGTGATGAAATAAACACTATCAACTTAAGGGGGTGACAAGTAAACATACTGATTGCATTATAGAAGCGTTTATAAAGGGAAATAGATTAGAGACCTTGAGGACACACCTTGTGAACGAAGTTTGATCCTAGCTTTTGTCCAACCTTGCACTCGATCCTTCACTCAATCTCCCATCCGATAAACCTGCAACACAAAGACCTTTCTTAGCGTATCTTGGCCAATATAATAATGATGGAATTGAAAAGTAATTCAAACATCAAGCATTAGCCAACATTGATCCAAACAAATACATAATCCATTAAGCATTTGATTTGGGACGAGAAAGATGTTTCAACCTTTTATTGTCAAAAACATGTGAATAATACAAATTATACCTGACTTTGCAGCATGCTCATGTAACCTGATCCTAGGTTCCTGCTCCTCTATGACTTCAAAGTTTCTCCAGTGTAACCACCTTAAATACAAGCTTCTCATATAAGAAGAGTCTCTCTATGGCTCTCATGCCCAACCCCTCTCTTCAATCCTCCTTGTATTTATAGGACAAGGTAGGCAGTTCAAGTCGAGAGGTGGTTGAAGGGAAAGTTGGGGAAGTTGGGAAACCAACTGTAACTAATCCAAATTCATCAAATTAATATTTTTTTGATCATATTTTAAGATGTGCACGACTATTTCACAGTGGAGTAGCGCCCAACATGCAACTTTAGTGTTTAACAACTAGCATTTGCCACTTTTTTAATGTTGTGCGCTAGTTTACTGAAGTAGAGTAGCGCATATCAGGAAGTGTGCACTACTATATAGCTTACAGAGTAGGGCATATGCACTAGTTTGCTTAAGAAGAGTAGTGCCCATGCCAAAATATGATATTTTTTAGGGTTTTGTCAGCTTGCAGGAAGGTGAGTCAAGTCAAAGTCTCATCTGAGGTTATCATGCTCTTCAATCCAAGTTGTCTTTTTGTGTGATCGACAGCTCAAGGTGATCACGGATGGAGAAGTGAATATTTGACCTATAACAAATGCCCCCTAATGTGTGAGATCAGAGGGAAACGATGGTTGAAATACATTATAATCCAAAGCCAGAGGAGGAGCAAGAAACCGCAGAACCAAGTCACAAGAACATCTTAAACAAAGATCAAGGTCAGTGAGCAATTACAATCTTGACATCATATAGATGTGCAGTGTGATACGAAATGATCTCTGATACATAACGAGGAGATGTATATATAGCATGGCCACTTGAAATACAAGCATGGATCCATGTCAAACTGAGAGATCATAGCCATAACAACAAACTAGATCTATGTCTCATGGAGAGCCGAATATAAGTGAGGCTCAGTCTTGCACAACTTGGGTGATAACATAATGAGGTAATGTCATCAACATCCCAAGGTCTTCATCCAAAACAACCCAAGGTACAAACCTTAACCATGTGAATAAATGAGCTGAAAGTCGAACATGGGGGGTGTCGTTTGATTACCAGTCGTTGATGTATACCATTAACAAATGCGAGTGCTTCCACCGATGATGATGATGGGGCCCAAGGTACCTAGTAAGATCCAACAAGTGTGAATAAGTGTACTTGGAGTTGAACACTTGAGGATCCTGTCGAATAAGAGACATTGATGTATTCTCATGATTCAACAGCGAGGAAAATTGCCACTGGTGACTGCAATCTCCAAGGTACTAACCAAAACTCTAAACGTCATTCCCAGAGAAAAATGAGTTGATGTTGATGGGAATAATTTCATTGGAAGGGAGGCCTTAAGGAATCCTCCATCATCCAACACGAGGGACACTCAACTGGTATGAGCTAATATGGAGTAATATATGTAACAAGACTGACACTAGGGTGGCCGACACATGAGGTCAAGGTAAATTGTAGAATGGCCGACACAAGTTATATCCTTGAACAATAAGCACGACACAAAGTGACTTAAGCAGTTTTCAACAAAATGGGGAAAATGATATAAGCCTATAATGTAGGAGACATTAGCAGACCTTCCATATGGTTGGAAGAATAACCAACCGGGGGAGTAAACAACTTGGAGATCAGGTTCACCCTAAAGTAAAAAACTAAACCCAACCGACATGATAGACTCATGTAGGTGTTGTGTTCAAGGATAGAACTGACTAAACTGCCTTTGACACTAAAGATATGATACATCTTTCTCATCCCTTATTCTTTTTAGATAAAAGAATACCTTTCTTATTGTTTTAATGATTCCAAGAAAGAATGAAAACTCAATAGATCCAACCATGTAAAAAGTTTAACGAGCCCATGGGAGGAAGACTCAGGACCTTCTTCATTGTTTACAAAGTTTGAAGAAGAGATAGAAGATTACTCTATATTACTGATCTCTGGGTTTTAATATCGAGCCGAGATCTGTTCTTGCTCACCGATGTTTTCAATTTTAAGGAGTCTGAAAAACTTAAACAATAACTCCATACACCTACTCATGGATTTTAATATCGAGCCCAAGTAGGTTAATGATCACCGGTGTTTTCCTGTTTATAGAGTCTGAAAAACTTAAACAATCCTCTTTACACCTATCCGTGGATTTTATATCGAGCCCGGATTGGTTTATGCTCGGCCGTGTTTTCTTGTTTATATCTACTTGAAAAACTTAAACAATCCTCTATTTACCCTCTCGTGGATTTCACATCAAGCCCGAGTAGGTGAATGCTCGCTTGGTGTTTTCATGTTTAGAGAGCCTGAGAACCCTAAAGAAAGGCTCCGAAAGGTCCTTTTTCGTAAAGTTAGTCTCCTCCCCCGAAAAAGTATAAAATAATGGAATAAGAACTCTTCTAGTGTATACAAAAGTATACCTAGAGTATACCTTTTTCGTAAATTATCCACCAAGGCCCAGAAAAGGGGTAATTCTATACTTGAGTGGATGAGCCTTCAATTACTTTAACGATCTTGAAGAGGACAAGTTTTCTCGGCAATATTGTTTAGGTTTCAATAGTCCAAACAAGAGCTTAAAATGACTTAAATGACAGCTTCTAGGATCATGACTCATGATCTGCCAAAACTATGACTTCAACAAATATGTTAGTAATTGTGACAAAAAATCTTAAATGATATGTAAATTTAACTATGAGCTAGTTGAAAAGGTCTATCATTAAGAAAATTAGTCTTAAAGGATTGATCCTACAAAATTTTAGTGAAAAAATGAGAACCATTAGGTGAAATTACCATAGTACCATATGTAGCTATTAATTGATTAAATAGAACAAATTGGTAGAATTTGAAACTATAGAGATTTTACCAAAGTGGGTAAAAATTTAAAAACAAACTCGTATATGTAATTTCAAAATTAAAACTCAAATTTCATTTTGGTTTTGTAGGGCAAGAAAATTGGGAGTAAACCCTTGGATTTCAAACCTTCGTGGTGATCAACTCAAGCAACCAATCAACATTTTGCCTGCATCAAGTAAGTTTATTTCATCTTAACTTGCATTTCCATTATTTATTTGTCAATTTTTGAGCTAAAAATCAATTTTAAGGCCATGTTCACATCGTGAGAAGCGTGTGTGCTACTCTGTAGTAGGAATAGTAGGGCATACTGGGAGGTATGCGCTACTCTGCTTATACACAGTAGCACCCATGCATGACTGTGTAGTTTATACAGTAGCGCACACCCTTGAACATGAAGAAAAAAGTGTTGAGATGCTAAAATTTGACTAAATTGTGTGGCAGTATGGTACTTGTTTGGAGGGAGAGAGAACATGAGGAGATGGATAGGGTGGCAATGCAAGACCCAACCACTCTCCATGCCCTCCGAAGATGTGGTTTGTTAAATTTTTACCGAACCGTGAACATGAGGGAACTCAATCGATTGCTGCAAAGACTCGTTCAATATTGGGATATCTATGCCAATGCATTTGATATCCAAGGACAAACCCTAGACCTTACTGTTGACGACATCTACTTCATTACCGGACTCTCTAGAAGGGGAGGTGCGTTAAATTTGAAAGGATCTTCTCGCAATGTGGGGGTAATGTCGGTGCAAGAATATTTAAATGCATACTGTGTGGTAGGGGTTGAGAAATCAGGAAGTCAAATCCTAATTTCTACCATTGAAATTCTCCCTTTGAGGGTGATTGTAAGTATGCTAAACCGCATGGCGAGGAGTGCCACACAACATTTAGCTTCAAGGCATTCCATGCATATTGGTGTTAGATGCTTGCAAGGTCATGTGTACGATTGGTGCACTATTTTATTGGCGAACATGAAGCTTCAACTCACAGGTTGTAAATATGGGAGTATGAAGAATTTTGGATACGGCATCATTCTATGTACCTTCTTCTTCAAAAGGGTACCTGCTCTTAGCATGGGGATGCCTCTACCTCTAGCTAAACCTCGTGAGCCAAGATTGGTCCATTGGGGTGACATATTTCTCCGCCAGAGTGGTGGTGAAAGTCACTTTTGTTATTATATTGATGATTTTTGGGGGTGGTGGGAGAGACAAGTGCCGGCATTTGAGCAGTTTCCATACGCTGGATTGGACTTCCGCTATGATTCAGAGCTGGTACTTCCTCCAGGTTGTGCCTGGGGAGATATTGGTATGTTTTTGTTTTGAGAATTATTTAATTTTTTTCAAATTTTCAAATATTTGATTTTTACGATGAGTTTTGAAGTACTAAACAAGTGTCAAATGCAGATATTGGACCTGTTCATCCCAAGGGACATCCTACTATCTTCGTGAGGCCAGCAGATGTTGGTGCAGCTGATGCTATGTTAGGGACCATAGAGTGGAAAGTGAGTCGGCTGACTCATGATGTTCTTGCATGCCGTATGGACCAAATACCTATTGATATGCAGGAAGATGTAGTTGGGGTGCCCTTAGCATGGCTTAGGGTGTTGCGGAAGATATCTAGGTTGGTCATATGTTATCGGGATGCAGTAGATGACAATGAGGCCCCTCCTTCTCCATAGGAGATGGATACTTTATGTGTATATTTTTGAGGCCACCGAGCCCAGTTTTGTACTTTATGACATGACTTGTGGTAGATTTGTGATCTAAAACTCATATTATATTTTTTGATACAGTATCAGATATATATACAGTATCGGTTATGTACATGTGTGTGTTTTTAACTTTATGTGTGAAATTCTATTTATGGAAATGCATGATACAAATGCCAATCTAAAACATAATTTGCAAATGAATCAACTAATGCATTTAAATTTCTTGGAATGTGTTGATATATAATGGATCAAACTGTTTTTCCAATAATCTAACTCACAAAAACTGTCGTAGCAAAACAGGATCTCTAATCTGGTAAACACCCGTTAACTGAAATACAACTAGTTGCGAGTCAAGTCTTACCTTCAAATGTGAAATGCCATGAATAAGAGCATCTCAGAGAATTTCTATAACCGCACTGTACTCAGCTACATTGTTCGTAGTGGGACCCAAACACCCCCCCCGAAGAGAACAGTTGACCAGCTGATGAGTAAATGACCCAAGCTGCTGAAGCCAACTGTCGAGTGTGGCAACTGGCGCCATCATCAAATCCTAAGAAATGTTCAGTCGACATTTGATACATGAAATGAAGACACACATAAGGTTAACTAACAAGCACAAGCAAAAACTATCTCTGCAAAATATACATCTATGTTACAAGAAAAAGCACAACTGCCTAAGTGTAGTACTTCTTCAGGTAGAGCCAATTTCTAGGCTCAAGCAGCTTATTACCCTCATAGTATACTAGCTCGTAAGCACCCTTCTTCAGTACTTTAGAAACTATGTAAGGCTCGAGCCACATGGACTTGAACTTGCCAGGTCCTAGAGGTTCCTTGTCCTGATCCCAAAGTAGAACAAGATCTCCTTCAAGGAACACCCTAGGTCTGACAGACTTGTCATATTGTCCTTTGATTCGTTTCTTATGAACTTCATTTGCTGTGAGTACGTCGCGGCGCTATTCATATAGATGCTCTAAATGCAACAAACGTTCTTCCAATGCTGAAGTATCCGGTAGTAATTGAATAGCCAGTTTTAATGAAGGAATATCGCATTCAATCGGATCGACTGCTTCTATCCCATGCACAAGCTGGAAGGGAGAGAACCCGATAGCAGTCTTTACATTCGCTCAGTAAGCCCAAAGAGCAGGGTATAGCATGATGTGCCAGTTATTTCGACTGGCATTAACAGTTCTTTGTAGAATTACCTTTAAAGTTTTGTTAACTACTTCGACTTGTCCATTCACCTATGGATAATATGAAGATGAATGTTCTTGCCGAAAACCTAACATTGTGTACAGATCGGTCATCATGCTATTCTGAAAATGACTGCCGTGATCAGTCACAATTTCTTTGGGTATGTCGAACCTTGCAATAATCTGATTGAATACAAAATAAGCGACAGTTTCTCCATCTGCCTTGACAGTAGGCATTGCCTCGGCCCACTTGGTGAAGTAGTCGACGTCAATGATGATATAATGATGTCCTCCAGCCGAAAATGGATTGCAAGTCATATAATCAAACCCCATTTTGTGAAGGGACCTACTGTAATCATAGGATGAAGAGGGGCTGGATGTGCTCTCATTTTCCTGGTGAAAAACTGACATGGACGGCAGCGTTTCATAGCTTCCACACAATCTTTAAAGATTGTGGGCCAAAAATACCCGGTACGTAGTATCTTCTGAGTTGTTGCAAACCCGGAAAGATGACCCCCACAAGATCCACTGTGAGCATCATTTGATATTGCTTCTACTTCTTCTAAAGTCAAGCAACGTCGTAGGATGGAATCTATCCCACGTCGATACAAAGTATCCTAGATGATGAGATAGTTTTTCGCATGACTTTTCAGTTTGTGTCGTTCTTCTCTAGAAAAAGTGGTAGGACACCTCAAAGTCTGGAGATATACTAAGATATCCCCGTACCATGGGTCAAAGGAAGCAATAAGGAAGATATTTTCATCTGGGAATGATGATTCTTCCTCGACATGCTCTAAGTCGCTCGGAAACTCTAAGATTAACTCAGCGAACACTAGTGATTTCTTCGACTTAGCCGATTGAAAGACCAAATCGAACTCTTGTAAGATTACAATCCATTTATTGTACTTCCCACCGATGATGCGTCGAGTGAGAACATACTGAAACGGATTGAATTCTGCTATCACAGTAGTTGTTCATAAAAGTATGTAATGATGAGCCTCTGTACCGCATAGACCGCAGCAAGTGCTAACTTCTCAACATGCAAATATTTAACCTCAGGAGCTATCAATGAGTGAGAAAGATAGTAAAAAACATGCTCTTGGAGCGTGTCGTCCTCCTGAACTAGTACTATGCCAATTGTATTAAGAGATGCCGCCAAATATAAAAGAAAATATTTTACATAGTCCAGTGGGATCAACAAGGGGGCTGAAAGTAGTACCTTTTTCAAGGCCTCAAACGATGCTTGAGCAGTCTCATCCCACAAGAAGTATGTATCTTGTTTAAGCAGTCTCATAAAACCTTTTGTGATCTTAGCATAGTTTATGATAAAGCATCGCAAGAAGTTAGACATGCCTTGCAGAATTTGAAGTTGTCGCAAGGTGCGAGGAGGAGGAAGATTTACAATCACCTCAACTTTTAATGGGTCCACCACTATGCCACGACTAGATACAATAAAACCCAGTAAACGTCCCGATTCGACACAGAACACGCACTTGTTAGGATTCAATCAAATCTTATATTGTATGCATCTTTCAAACACAAGTCTCAAATGCGCTGGATGATCTCGTCTCTTTCGAGATCGCGTCGGGAGGTCATCCAAGTAAGGTTCAACTATGTGTTTGATATCATAAAAAGTGAAATTCATAGCTCGTTGGAACGTAGCTCTAGCATTCTTTAAGCCAAACGGCATCTTCCGATACGCAAAGGTTCCCCATGGGAAAATGAAATTTTTTTTGTATTGATATTTGGGTTTGATTATATCCCGAAAATCCATCCATGAAAGAAAACATCTCGTGTCCCGCACATGCATCTATGATCTGGTCGATAAACGGTGTAGGATAGTTATCTTTCGGACAAGATTTATTCAAGTCCCGGAAGTCGGTACAAACTCGGATGGTACCTTGGTTTTTATCAACCAGAACGAGGTTTGAAACCCATTCAGTCATGTCGATCGAGTAGATAAATCCGGCTCTAAGCAATTTTCAACTTCCGCCTTAATGGCGGTCGCTTTTTGAAGATTCACATGACGAAACTTCTGTCTCACAGGTTTTGCATTAGGGTATGTTGTGATGACATGCTCAATGATGGCTGGATCGATTCCTGGAATCTCCTCATAAGACCAGGCAAAAATGTTGTGAAATTCTTTAAAAAGATTGGTATACAGAGCAATATCTTATGGAGAACAGTCTGCACCAATAAAAATGTTTTCCACGACTCCGAGTTTGGTGGAAATGTTAATCAGGATGGTTCTCGATATATTATCCATATTCCCTTCAGCGTAAACAACTCTTGAAGTAGAAGGAAAAGATGACAAATCAACAAATCCACCCGGTCTCATAGAGAATTCTCCTCTCTCTATCCTGTCTAAGTTTGAAAGCAGGAAAGACCTGTGATGCATATGTTCCCATGGATGGTCCATGCCCATCATGGCTTCCAAAATGGCTTCATCAGACGGTAAGACCGTGTCTAAATAGTTGAAGAGTGGGTAGAATTCAATGACCATGCAGGATCATAGTCCATATCCGACTCAGCAGAGATTGGCGGAGTCACGATATGTTCCATTGCAGCATGTTGAGCTTCCATGTATGCTATCTCTACAATGGTTAAAGGCATTGAAGGTTCTGATACAATAGGAAGGATCGACGGATCAGTCCTAAGACCAACCATGAAAGTTTCAATAGAAGTACCTACATCAGAACGCATGAAAAGAACAGGAGAGGGTAGGTAAAAAGTGCCTATTAATGACCCGTAAAGTCTTGAACCTAAACTCTCACTTACTGGGGCAATTTGATCAACTAAAGGAATAGTGGTATCCGATGAAGTCTAGTTGTTTTTCCAAGAGAACGAAAGTTGATTGACCGTGACGGTCTTGCCTTCGTGAGAGAACATAACAACTTGAAAAACTGCCGATGCAATGGCTCACATGGCATATGTCCAGCTCCTTCCTAATAACATATTGTAATCAAGCGGAGTGTCCAGAACTTCAATCTCTACAGCAACTATCTTACCAGCAAGTGTAATTTCAAATGATGGTAGAACTCCATGTGGACGAAAAGTCCTGCCATCGAAGGCAGTAAGCAACATGTTAGAGGGGGCTAGCTCGGGAGAACCCAAAGCTTTCCAACAATAAATGGACATCACGCACGTCGATGCGCCCTCATCTATGACACCCCATCTAATGGTCATAGGACCATGGACCACTTCTATATGTAGGGAAACATGGTACGACAACCGATATTTGACATTAGACATATCAAAGCGCACAGTCATGTTGGATGATTCCATACTTCCAATCGCTGCCAGAAGTGCATTTCGTTGTAACGGACAACTTTTCAAAACTTCTAAGGTGGACATAGCACAAGGGGTCTAGTCTAGATCTTCAACCACATTGTAGTTGGCAGCAGCCCGTGCGTTGGGATTGTGCAAAGCCCGTTCCAAGACACCTTTTGGGATCTTGGGCTGTGGGTCCACAGGTATGTGGAGAGGAATGGAAGATTCTGGAATCTCTTTATCTTTGTTCTGTGCATCCGGGGTATAATTTCTTGCTTGCGTTTACAAAATTGCATCCACGCTAACCATATTAATGAAAATTTGATCAACTGAAGCATGAGTAGTGCCCCCAGCCTTGGAGGTGCCAGAAGCTGAACCCTGCCCCTTAGGAAATGGATCTTTAAGTACGGTAGGTTTCTTTTCTTGAAGTAACTTCTGGGCTTCTTCGAGTAGAGGGCATTGGTGAGTGAGGTGATCCTACTTGCAAAGCTTACCATGGAACTTAACCTTCTTCTTCTCTTTGTTACCCTCCTCGGCATTCTCTTTGTTTTTGGGATTTTGATGGTTCCCCTCTCCTTTCTTGCCCTTCTTTTTCTTATTGGACTGCCGAGGGCCCTTTTGATTGTTTTGAACCTAGTTCACAGATTCAGAAGTAGAAGGAGAGGTTGTGACGGAGGTCACTTCTACAGTGGATTGTTTAACGGATAAGGCATGAACCTGTTTAGTCAGTGCTTCGAAAGCTGCAGAATCTACTGAACCCACTATGCCGTCAACATGTGGTCCAATTTTAGGTCGGCCAAGATCAGAGTTTGATCGCGGTGCGTCTGGTATAATCTCATAAAGTAACCCAAATTATGCATAAACGAGGTCTAGCTGTTGGGTTCGTAAGATGGCTTCTTCCTCTGTAGACACTCCAGAAGTAGCTACTTCCTTAGAAATATAAGAAAGTAGTGATTTCAGATACCACTCAAGAAGAAATTTTGGAGGTATGTTGGCTTTAATGAGCCTCTTCCGTCTTCGCCACTCCTGAATGTGATCAAATAAGTGAGTGGCTTTATTTTGTCTAAATGTAGACAGAAGATCTGTTCCGGCATTGCACCGAACAGGAAGCTGGAAGTGGTTCAGAAAAACAGTCGCGAGTGTTGATGTATATGTAACTTCGGAATGTATTTCACATATATGTATATTGTATTCCTATAAAGATGTTATTATTCCTCTATACGGAAGTGTCGTCATTTATATTGTAAGTGTTGTAACTTATACTTGATGGGTTATTAGACCACCTTGTTGGGGTCGGGCCTGTATAAGTCATGTGGGTCAAAGGGTTATTAGACCACCCTATTGGGGGTTGGCCATGTGGTTCAAAGGGTTATTAGACCACCCTATTGGGGGTCGGCCTAGTCAGCATTATGTTATGTGGTTAAGTTAAGGCCGACCTGGTAAAGGTTATTAGGCAAGTCAAGTCAAGTATAAATAGAGTGTGGGAGGCACTCTATTTGATCATTCGATTCTCTCTCACACTCTCAGGAGAGTGGCGCACTTGTGGAGGAGGAGAAGCTGCTATTAGGAGATTTCTATCTCTTATTCTTGGGTTGTATCATTGCTCTATCTATCTCTGAGGAATTTATTGGGGTTTTTCACCTTTATAGTTTTCCCCAAGTAAACTCTGTGTCTCTTGTGTGCTTGCATTATTGTGTTCATGATTGATATGTTTTAGATATGTTGTACATGTTGTTCTCTCAGTTAATATCCTAGATCAAATTGAAGTAAATTCTAAAAAAATAACATGGTATCAGAGCTAGCCTGAAAGAAGGCATGGTATGGCATGTATGACACTTGTTGCACTTACAATGTTAGGGCTTGATATAGAAAAAACCAGTCATCATAGTACTTTCACTATAAATAAATTTTGGCAAGGTTTAAATATCTTAAAATCGTACAAGGTGAATATAAGATCCCCATGTACCTTGTGTCCAAAGGACAACCTCTAATTCATTGTACTTTGTGATTTATGGTCTGTACAATATAGGGTTTCTGCCTCTTCCAGATCTCAGTCAAAAATAGGTTACCTTGGAAAAAAGGTCATAACTTGGGCTAGGAAGCTCCAAATTAAATTTTGTAAAATGTGACAGGTAGTGCACGGACTGAAATTTACCAGGTAACGTTTGCAGAGGTTGAAACTGAACCAGTGACACGTGGAACGCCATGCAAGTTCACTCTCCTGTTTTATCCCATAAACAGGTCACGTTGCGACACTTGGAATAACTCTCTCTCAGAGAATCCATTTGAGGTCAGACCTATGGGGTTGGAAATATGACAGGTAGGGATATCACAGGAAAATTGTTTATACCCTATGGATCGAAAAGTACAGAGTTACACCATAAACAATCAGGTACATATTTCTATCAAAACATAATTATTTTTTAGCACCTTCATTCATGGCTTCTGGAATTTAGGGTTTTGGAGAAAGTTGTAATTTTTGTAATCGGAGACTATAGCTGAATGCTACTCATCAAAATCAAAATTTAGAGACCAAGATCAGAATTTTTGGTTTGGCAAAAGGCCGGGCTTGATCAGACCCTAGTTCAGGACTTTGATCGGAAAAGTGGAAAATTAGGGCTTTTGCAAAAATGGGAATTATTTAAATCTGTGACCACGGCTGGAAGCTCCTCAGAAAAATAAAATCTTAGAGCTTTGGATAGAACCTTTTGATTGGGAAGAAGGGTGGGATTTATCAAACCCTAGTTTGGGGTCATGTCCAGTGAATCCAGAAGTTTCAAAGGCAAATTTGAGGGGTGAAACTTTGCAGTTTTCAAATTCTTAATATACCAGCTTAATCAACTCATTAAGGTGCATCTTTCTATCCTTTTAGAAGTTTGAAATTCATAGTTTGAATTTTTAAGGTTTCTCTAACAAACCCTAAACCAGCTCCAGATCCAGTTCTTGCAAATCAAGTGGATTGGGTTAATCGTAGAAAAGAATGGATTGGTCACCTGCATAAGTGAAGAAGTTTTTGTTTCAAAGGGAGATGAGGCTAAGGCCTTACATAAGAAGATTACAAGCAATCTCGACAGGTATGACTCATCCAGGTATGTTTCGAGATTTGTTCATGATTAAGTTTATGGTATGATTGTCTTCATAATATTATGGTTAGTACAATCTTGATTAAATTTAGACTTATCGTATCACCTTAATAAAACTATGAATACATGATAGAAGATATTCATTGATTAGGGTGTTGACACTTATGATTGTACTAATACATTATGGTGTTGTATGAGGTTTATGTTTTTCGCTAACATGAAAGGTACACCAAGAAATACAAATCATGATCATGATGACATGAGGACAAAGATTCATCCATTGTCATAAATCACTTAGAAGATCTATTTGCGAGGTATGTATAACTTGGTTCTATAATGGTTAACCTATGAGATATGCAGGTTACTAGCACAAGTCATTGAAGAGAACAAGAAGACATCATGTAGGTATGTTATACATAACTAGCTAACATACCAATCCAGGTATGTTTTTCCTATATCAAGTTAGAATCCTACCTTGTGTTTGGATCCCTTATATAAGTATACTTGGTATGATTGGTTATGTTTATTCATAAATTTAGAAATGTAAGTAATCAAGGGTTTATGCATTTTATGTCTCTTATCTTGATTGATGATTTAACTAACCAGAAGAGTCCTATGATCAAATAAGAATATGCATGAGTAAAAGAAGACTTCCCTAAAACCTTGAATACTAATGTTTATTATTTGTGTTTGAAATGATCATGACTATACATGTTTAAGATTATTGTGTTTTGATAGTATTAAGATTATACTAATGAATGTGTGATTATGTATGAGACCTCGAGGATAACAAAATGATGATACTAATAAACATGCATAGTGATGGATATAAGTTCAAGGATAGGTAATCCAGGAAGCAAAGATCAAGAGGGAGCACACTCCAGCTATTCCTGCAAGGAAGTAAAGATCAAGAAGGAGAACACTCCAATTGTTCCTGCAAGGAAGCAAAGATCAAGAGGGAGCACACTCCAGTTGTTCCTACAAGGAAGCAAAGATCAAGAGGGAGCACACTCCAGTTGTTCCTACAAGGAAGCAAAGATCAAGAAGGAGCACACTTCAGTAGTTTCTGCAAGGATGTAGATATTCAGAGGGAGTTGACCACTTCTCACAATCCACATTAGAATGGAGTTGCAGAAAAGAAGCAAAGACTGAGAGGGAGTCAACCCAACAAACAAACAAAGATAAGTATTTGAATTATCATTCCTTGCATATTTTATTAAATAATACTGTTCAATAATGTATATACTCATGTTCCTAGAATTAGGTTGTGTATTATGCATATTAGAATAGTTGCATTGATGAATAGTATACTACTAATATACATGGGTAAGTGGCCTATGGCACTGTACAACATTCCATTGCTACTTATCTAGAATGAAACCTCTTTGCTGACATGTTGGGAGTTGTGCACACTCTTAACAATGTTCTGGTAGATATTGGAAGGCATCTAGAAAGTTACGAGATATGGATAAATGTTGTATTGAAGCATTGGCTAAGGTAATTGCATGACTATATGACATATTTCTTTATGTGTAAGAATTTTTTCTGAAAATTATGAGATGTTTTCTAATCATGCAATTTAACTTGTTGTGTAGGAAAGATCATATACCATCACCTACAAAAGAAGGACTACAACATTTGTTCAGCAACAAAGTTACCTATTGAAAATATTGAAGTTCCCAGGATCTGGGAAGAATGCCATGATCGAGGAGTACCAGTCGATCATGAAGATGTTTGGGATGCAGTCCCAAGACCTAAAGGGGAGTCTGTAGTGACTTCCAAGAGGATCTACAAGACCAAGCTTGCTTTTGCTCCTGTTAGATCCGTACTTGCTCTGGCTGCAATGATGAAATGGAAGATACACCAGATGGATTTCAAGACAGCTTTCTTGAATGGTGTAGTTGAAGAAGAAGTGTATGTGGAGCAGCCACTTGGTTCTGAGACATACGAAAATGAGTCATATATGTGCAGAACTTGGTATGGTATGATAGACAGATTTTTATCCAGTTTGGGCTTTACCAAGATTAATGTAGATTCCAACCTTTACCACAAGGTTGAGGAAGGCAATCCAGTGATACTCTTATTGTATGTGGAGGACCTGTTTGTAATAGGAGAGGATAGATTGATTGCCGACACGTAGCGAAGTTTGCTACCGAGTTCGAGATGAAGAACTTGGGGATGATGCACTATTTGTTTTTGGCATGGAGGTGTGGCAGAGTGCAGATGGAATCTTCCTTGGACAAGGGAAGTATGCAGTAAAGATCCTAAAGAGGTTCGGGATGATGGACTGCAAGGACATGGCCACACCTATGGCATCGAACCTGAAGCTTATGTGTGATGCTTCATCTGAGCCGGTTGATGTCATTATGTATCGTTAGATGATTGGTTCCTTGATGTACCTGATGAACACGAGACTAGATACTTACTTTGCGGTGAACACATTGATCTAGTTCTTGATGAATCCGAGGAGTGTTCACCTGGTTGCTGTAAAGCATATTCTGAGGTACCTGAGGGTACAATTGATTATGGGCTCAAGTATGATGCGAATCAAAAGTTTAACCTGCAGGGTTATGTTGATTCAGATTGGGAAGGCAGTGCTGTAGATAGGAAGAGCACTTCAAGGTGCTACTTCAATATGGGATCAAGTGTGATCTCTTGGTTTAAGAAGGAAGCAGTCCTGCGTAGCACTGAGTACAGCTGAAGCAGAGTATGTTGCAGCTTTTTCAGCTAGTTGTGAGGCAGTATGGCTTCGAAAGCTATTGTCTGAGTTATTTGATCTCCCGCTGGAGGCTACTAGTATCTTTTGTGACAACTATAGTTGTGTGAAGCTGTCTGAGAATCCCGTGTTTCATGACAGGTCGAAACACATAGAGATCAAATATCACTATATCAGGGATATGGTGCAAAGAGGAGTAGTGAAGCTCCTGTATGTTGCGACGAATGAGCAGATTGCAGATGTGTTGATGAAGCCACTAGCCAGAGTGAAGTACTTCAAAGAGAGGCTTGGTGTCCTTCAGATTGATGACACTTCGAGGAAGAAGTGATGGAGACATTTGCTGAAGCCACTCCAAACATGTTGGAAGGAGGATCCTTCACATGGCTGTGGATGTAAGCACTGGATGATGAGCATCAGGACGATGCTCCAATTACTGCTCTGTATATGCATCAGGTGGATGATGGAGATGATCAGTTGGATCATTTATATGTATATGTATGTACGCATCATGTTGGATGTTGGATATGATCAGTTGGATCATTTATATATATGTATGTATGCATCATGTTGGATGTTGGATATGATCAGTTGGATCATGGGTATGTATTTGTAGATGTATCAGGTGGATACATTGTATGATCAGGTGGATCGTGTATTTGTATATGTATCAGGTGGATACATTGTATGATCGCGATGATCATGGATGACGAGCTTCAAGATGTTGCTCTAGATATGCATCAGGACGATGCAGTGATGAGTATCATGACGATACTCTAGATGATATGCATCGGGATGATGCTATGATGATGATCAGGATGATCATATGTATCAGGTGGATACATTACATAATCAGTTGGATTATGTGTGATGAGTTCCGAAGACACAGATGCACAATGCCTTTCCGACATGGTGGTAGATGTGTTCTCCCATGTGCGTTGATGTAAGTGCGGAGCCTTTCCGACATGGTGGTAGATGTGTTATCCCATGTGCGTTGATGTAAGTGCAGAGCCTTTCCAACATGGTGGCAGATGTGTTCTCCCATGTGCGTTGATGTAAGTGCAGAGCCTTTCCGACATGGTGGCAGATGTGTTCTCCCATGTGTGTTGATGTAAGTGCAGAGCCTTTCCGACATGGTGGTAGATGTGTTCTCCCATGTGCGTTGATGTAAGTGCAGATCCTTTCCTACATGGTGGTAGATGTGTTCTCCCATGTGTGTTGATGTGAGTGCTGAGCCTTTCCCAGATGGTCAGAGGAAATTCCTTCCATGCCGGTGAGTGTAAGTGCTATGTTGTGTGCATCTAGACTGTGCTTCATCAACGATGATCATGAGTATTAGGATGAGTGTAAGTGTAAGTGTTGTGTTGTGTGCATCTGGACTGTGCTTCCTAGACAATGATCATGAGTATCAGGATGATACTCTGTGGCCGTGGACAGGTTGTGCAGTAGCATGTAAAAAGTCCTGGGAGATCCGATAGGTTGAGCTGTGTGCTCGTAATCAGTCCTGGGATGCTCTTTCGAGGTTTTGTTGACTCACGTAATAATTCCTGAGGATTCCACAGTATGGACAGTGATGATGAAGACCTGCAGGTGGTGGGCCTACATCCAGTATGAAAAATGACTGGCTCTGTAGAACTTCCTATGACGAGTAGATCAGAGATTGATTGAGATAGCAACAGTAGTGACGATGACCATCATTCGAGGACGATGATTCGCTGATGATGATCCAGAGAAGAAGACTTGTGCTAGAAGACCTGTGTCGAGAAATACCTTCCTAGTTAAGAGGGAGTGTTGATGTATATGTAACTTTGAAATGTATTTCACATATATGTATATTGTATTCCTATGGAGATGTTATTATTCCTCTATACGGAAGTGTCGCCATTTATATTGTAAGTGTTGTAACTTATACTTGATCGGTTATTAGAACACCTTGTTGGGGTCGTCCCTGTATAAGTCATGTGGGTCAAAGGGTTATTAGACCACCCTATTGGGGGTCGGCCTAGTCAGCATTATGTTATGTGGTTAATTTAAGGCCGACCTAGTAAAGGTTATTAGGCAAGTCAAGTCAAGTATAAATAGAGTGCGGGAGGCACTCTATTTGATCATTCTATTCTCTCTCACACTCTCGGGAGAGTGGCGCACTTGTGGAGGAGAAGAATTTGCTTCTAAGAGATGTCTATCTCTTATGCTTGGGTTGTATCATTGCTCTATCTATCTCTGCGGAAGTTATTGGGGTTTTTCACCTTTATGGTTTTCCCCAAGTAAACTCTGTGTCTCTTGTGTGCTTGCATTATTGTGTTCATGATTGATATGCTATAGATATGTTGTACATGTTGTTCTCTCAGTTAAGATCGTAGATCAGATTGAAGTAAATTCTGAAAAATTAACAGCAAGATCCCGAAAATTAAAAAATGTAGCTACAGGTAACTCAATGTACCATTTGGCTGCAGCACTGGTTAAGTTTCTTTGGAAAAGTCTTAACCTAATGGAATCTTCGTTCAACGAGTTCGAAGAAAACCATAAATGGAAAGTGGTGACATGATCACCAGGGTCTTCACTAGTTTTTCCTTTGAATTTTAGAATGTCCGAAGGTAAGTTGGTAGGAACTGGTGGCCATGTAGCATTATGGTACACCGGATCATTCGTCAACTTGGAAAGGTCTGGAAAATTCAGAGTTGCCAAAAATGGTAAACGAGGTCTACAAGATGGCATTTGATAAGTTGGGGTCATAAAGGGAGAACCACCCATAGTTTGACCCGTAAACTACTGGTAGGGGTTGCCCCCAACCATCTGTTGGTAGGGGTTTCCCCCAGCCGTCTGCTTGTAGGGATTGCCCCCAACCATCTGTTGTTATGTGAAAGTGTTGTTGAAATTCCCCCACCCAAATGAAAGTGGGTTGGTGCTCTGTATATTCATCCACTGTGGCTGGATGCTAGCCCTGCCATATTGTTGATTAAGGATGTTACCCCCCTCCTCAAGAAAACAAAGAAAAAGGGGTTTTTACAGTAGGTATATTACTTTGATTCATGTTGTAACCTGCAAAGGTGTTAAAACCAGGGGTAGTCGAGGTGGACAACGCAGTCATGGTACTCATGACAGGCATAGTTGCAGAAGCGTTCGGCCCTACATTGGGTGTGGAAATCCAAGTACTAGGTATATGATATGGCTGTTGAGTTGCAGGAGGTGGAACAAGATTCACTATACTACTGAGTCCAAAAGTGGGTGTAGAGGCGGATGCCAAAGTTGTTGAACCTGGCATGCCTAAGGTACTGGCATTAAAGCTGAAGAACGGAGTTGAAACAGAAATTGGCTGTGTCAAACTCGGTGTAGTAGTGGAAGGAGGATTTACAGTGTTTGTATTCATACCTATTGTGGGAGTCTGTGTAACTCCCTATTCGCCTCCTGGGTTAGTCATAAAATGCTCAGGTGTGAAAAGATATGCACTATAATCAAGTTGCTGGAAACCAACAGGTACCAGAAGAGGATTGTTAAGCCCAATCAGAGGAGGATTAAAAGGAGTATTAAACTCACTAGAAGTGAGATCCTCAAGCTCAACTATATTAAAAGCTTGTTGATCTAGAGTCCCGGGTTGTGGTTCCTCAAGAACCTCTATTTCACCAGTAGTTTCAAAAGGACTACTGGAGTCTATCCTCTGTCGTCTTGGTGGTGGTAGTGGTTCCACTCTAAGTAGGAGAAGGTTTTGCAACCTTCGAGACCTATGAAGCTGTTGGTCCTCCACAATTATATATAAAAATAAAACTAAGTAAAGCCTAGTGGCCACTAAGACTAAGGGGAAAACAACACACCACTAAAAAATCCTAAGTATACAAACCAGGAAAACAAGATGCCTTCCGGAGAAGATTTTGGGATGATGAGGGCCCAGAACAGATCAACGAAGGATGAAGAACAATTACCCGGGGGTCCACAATAAAATGAATAAGGGTGCAAGCACTGGAATCACCCAACCGCCCTCCCAAATACCTGCAAGGGATTTCCTCCCACGTCTGCCCTAGGTACAACAGATATACCCTCTGCTGTCACATGTGTATGATCCTATGTTCAGATACTAAGGCTACCATACATACAAAATATCCTGGGGGGACAGTCATCAGCCTGATCAAAACGCGTGGGCAAGGTAGCAAAGCTTGAAGTCTGGATGGACCCCCGTACGCGAATCGACCCTAGTTTATGGTCAAAAGGAACGTGAGGGAGGTATCCTCAATGATTCCCATATTCCACGGCCTCATGCTTAGCTCTGGTTTCAGTAGAGTTCCCCAGGAATATTTGATATATATGGGTTTACCTATATGACAGTCGCACTATGATTTTTGAGTAATGAAACAAGCTTCGAGCAGTTTAAGGTGTTTTAAGCTCAAAACTCTAGCCTAGACTTGTTGGTGTTGTGTATCCCTAGAAAGAAAATCGTTTCTAATTGATTTTATTAAGATTCTTTTTAAGGTTACTTTTTACTCAACGGGTAGTGCATTGTGTGGTGTGGTTGCAACAGAGAGTAAAGTGCATGAAATAAACAACTTTCAACAACAAAAAAACTTTTTATTTTTTGTTTTATATTCTTTCCAAAATGAAGAGTAAGCAAACCTAAACAAAGCTTTCTTTTTGTTTTATTTTCAAATTCTAAACAAAGTAAACTATGCAACTCTACAAAGATCATAAGCCTCACTATTCTAAGCTACCAAACTTATTTTTCTTTTTCTGTTATATATGAACGAAAAAGAACTTGAAAGCGGAAGTAAGTAAGACCTATAAAAGATGTGCAAGTATGGAAAAATGATTCTAAAGTTCACAACAATTGAATCAATGATCCAACAAAGACTTGTCCTACAAGTTTTTTCAAATGAAAAATCTCTTGAACTTGGAAGTAAAGTGTGAAGAAAACAAGGAGGAAAGATGCTTAAAACTGGAAATCAAACTTAAAAGAATTCTCCAAAGCACTAAACCCTAACAAGAACACTAAGCCAAGTAGTAGGTAGGCAAGCGAACTAAAGACGACCTTACTAACACAATGACTCAAAGGTGAAGCAAACTAAAGTACTTCAAACTCACTTGATACTAGAAATGACAGCGAGGTCAAGAAATGTCGGGACTCAAAAACTTTGAAAGACACCCCAAAAAGTACAAAAGATGGGTCAAATCCTAAATCAAAGGATGAGACACCCAAAGAGCATACAAGTGTTGCAACAAACATCAAATGTTGAACACAAGGGTTTGTAGGTCTGCAACACACTACTAGGGTATGGATGAGCAACTGTGTTCACTAAGGAATGAAGCACAGTCTCCAAAAAGAGTCACAAATGAACAAGACACTTCAAAAGCAATCAAATCACCAAAAGATGACCTAAAGGACTCAAAAGAAGCTAATGAGACTCAACGAAGGATTACAGACCTCAAAGACCAGTCAAGAAGACCAAAAACAAAGTTAGAAACCCACCCAAATAGGCAAAAACTCAACCCTACTTCAAACAGAGAGCTACAAGAATGTGCCCTACTGTGCAGTAGGAAAAGTAGTGCATTTGGGGATGTGTGCGCTACTGTGCAGAGGCAAACTGGCACATATGCGCTACTGTATGTACAATATAGTAGCGCACAAGTCTTAAAAAGTCAAAAGCTAACTTTGCAGAGGTGTAAAAAGACTGATTCAAACAAAGGGAAGCAAGTAGGGACAACCTACAGGGCTTCTCAGAAGATTAAAAGGGTTAAGAAGTACTGGAAAGACAACAAGAAGGGTTTCCTAGAGCAGAAAAAACAACGTCCCTAGCGGAGTCGCCAGTCTGTTGGCGGTAAATACTACCCTATATTGAGGAAATAGACACTATCAACTTAAGGGGGTGACAGGTAAACATATTGATTGCATTACAGAAGCGTTTATAAAGGGAAATAGATTAGAGACCTTGAGGACACACCTTGTGAACGAAGTTTGATCCTAGCTTTTGTCCAACCTTGCGCTCGATCCTTCACTCAATCTCCCATCTGATAAACCTACAACACAAAGACCTTTCTCAGCGTATCTTGGCCAATATAATAATGATGGAATTGAAAAGTAATTCAAACATCAAGCATTAACCAACATTGATCCAAACAAATACATAATCCATTAAGCATTTGATTTGGGACGAGAAAGACGTTTCAACCTTTTACTGTCAAAAACATGTGAATAATACAAAGTATACCTGACTTTGCAGCATGCTCATGTAACCTGATCCTAGGTTCCTGCTCCTCTCTGACTTCAAAGTTTCTCCAGCATAACCACCTTCAATACAAGCTTCTCATATAAGAAGAGTCTCTCTATGGCTCTCATGTCTAACCCCTCTCTTCAATCCTCCTTGTATTTATAGGACAAGGTAGGCAGTTCAGGTCGAGAGGTGGTTGAAGGGGAAGTTGGAAAAAAAAACTGCAACTAAACCCAATTCATCAAATTAATATTTTTTTGATCATATTTTAAGATGTGCGCGACTATTTCACAGTGGAGTAGCCCCCAACATGCAACTTCAGTGTTTAACAACTAGTGTTTGCCACTTTTTTAATGTTGTGTGCTAGTTTACTGAAGTAGAGTAGAGCATATCAGGAAGTGTGCGCTACTATATAGCTTACAGAGTAGGGCATATGCACTGGTTTGCTTAAGAAGAGTAGCACCCATGCCAAAATATGATATTTTTTAGGGTTTTGTCAGCTTGCAAGAAGGTGAGTCAGGTCAAAGTCTCATCTGAGGTTATCATGCTCTTCAATCCAAGTTGTCCTTTTGTGTGATCGACAGCTCAAGGTGATCATGGACGGAGAAGTGCATATTTGACCTATAACATCTTCCATTGCAGCTTCCACTGTTGTAGCATCTATTGTTGCTCCAGTTTCATCTTCTACTGCTACAGCTTCTAAATTTACAGTTTCATTTGCCACAGCCTCCATTGTATCTTCTTCTTCAACAGGGTTTGATGTTGTTGTAGTTTCCCCCACATATTCCTTCTGAACATCCTCCAACTGGTCTGGTGACACTCTATCCCTCCCCCCATCTGAATCTGAGGAGCTCTGATCATCACCTTCTACCTCAATGCCCCCTATTTCCAAGGCAGCTTCTCGGGGTACCCTTGGCCTAGCAACAAATTGTTCCCATGTTAAATCCTGATGTGCAAGGGCCCTTAAAACTAGCAATTTGATTAACCCATGATTTGTTAGGGAAGATAAGGGATTTTGAGAAGTTCTGACATAATGAGCCTGACTCGGGAGTAGTTCAGTATCCCCCGATGGCTGGGGTTGCATTTATTCATCCTCTTGTAGCTCCTGATCAAGAATTATGTCCACTTCTGGATCATTCTCTTCCATTAGCTCTACTATAGGTATTTATTCTCTTCCTTTCCTTGCTTGTGGGAATTTTCATGCTACTACTTCCACCACTGTGACTTTACACCCTACAAGTTTAAGTATATCTTCACATTCTAAACATATTAGTTCGTCATGTTTTCCATCCTCCAAAACAGGAGGTGAATTCTCCAACTGATCTACATCCTCAATCAAAGTGTTCAAGTTCTTCTCTGGCTTCTTTTTGCATGCTTCTTTCAACTTCTGCAATTCATCTCAGAGCGTTTTTACTTCCTCTTTTAACAGCTCATTCTCAAAAAGGAAATTTTTAATTTGGGGTTCATTACAGTAGGTTCTTGTGTAATAGCAGGTGATTGGGGTTTTAGAATAGGAATTTCAACATTTGCCCCTATTGCATGTACCACTTCTGCCGCAGTAGCATCTCTGGTTCTTCTCCTTTTTGTAGGACTGGGTGTCTTGCCCTTACCACTTGGTCTTTTCCTTCTTCTATGTGACACAATAGTCTCCACATTTTAAGAAACAAGGATGGAAGGTTTAGGTCTCAATTCACTAACTCTCCTTGTTTCAACACAAAATTCTTCCTCCTGAATTATAGTTCCCCTTATTTCAGGGGAGGATTCAACATTCAAAACTGCCATATCTCCTCCTTCCATTGCCTCTACATAATTTTCTGTCTCTGCCATTACAGCTTCCGCAGATACAACTTCCACTTTCGTAGCATCTATTGCTACTCCAGTTTAAGCTTATGTTGCTGCAGCTTCTAAATTTATAGTTTCATTTGCCACAGCCCCCACATCTTCCTTCTAAACATCCTCCAACTGGTCTATTGACACTCTATCCCTCCCCCCAGCAGAGAGTCGGGTGACCCAGGTTCAATCTCTAACCTAATCTCCCCCTCCTTTAATAACCCCCTATCTAAATCTCTCTTCCCCATACTCCTCCCTTACCTATAACCCGCCACCTCCTCCTCTCTCTCTCTCTCCTCTTCCCTGAAACCCTTACAAACCCCCTCTATCACTCTCTCTCTTCCATAATCCTACATATTCACCTAAACCCAATCTCTCTCTCTATCTCTACCAACTCTCTAGCAACCCCATACCCTCTCTCTCTCTAACACTCACTACTCGTAAACCTCCCTCCCTCTCCCTAACCCCCCTCCTACTATTTCTACCCATAACCACTCCCTCTGCCCTTATCTCTCTCTCTCTCAATCCCCATACCCCTTAACCCCTCTCTCTCTTTGCATCTCATAATCCACCTCCCCCTACCACTTACCACCCCACCTCTCTCTCTCTCTCTCCTCCATTTACCCATATCCCATGTCTCTCTCTCTTCCCTAACACCCTAACATGCACATATCTATCTATCTATCTCCCTACCTCTTGCTAACCTGCTCTCTCACTCTTTATTCTCACTACTAACCCCCTTCCTCTAACCCTTCATTACTCTCTCACTCTCTCTCCCCACTATCTCTCCCTCATACCCCTCTACTACTCCAACTATCCCTAACCACAAACACACTCTCTCTCCCAATGCCCTAACACCCCCCCATTCTCTCTCTCATGCACACACAACCTACTCCTCCCCATACAACAAGTTGACCTCTCTCTCTCTCTACTCTCTCTCTATCTCTCTCTCTCTCTATCTCTCTCTCCCTCTCCCTCTCCCTCTATCTCCCCCTCTACCCCTCCCCCCTCTCTCTCTCTCTCCCTTAACCCTTATTAACCCTCGCTGTCACTTTATAACCCCCTACTAGTCCCCCTACCTCTAATACCCCCTCCCACCTCCCTTTCTCTCCCCTATTACCACTAACATTTCCTAAACCTCTATCTCACTCTCTCTCTCTACCATTATCCTCCACCTGCAGCTAACCACCACCACTCTCCCTCTGCAATATCCCCTAAAACCACCACCCTCTCTCTCTCAAACACACTAGAACTACCCCTAAACCCCACTCATACTCACCCTAATCCTATCTCTTTCTATCTCTCTCTCTCTTCCCCCACCATATACCCCCCTTCTCTCTAATTTCCCTAATCATCTCTAAACACCTATCCCCTCCCCCTACCCCTATGTTAATTTCATTCCCTCACCTAATTTCACTCTTCCCCCTACCATTAATAACCCACACCCTCCCCCCACTCGCCCAATGTCTCTCTCTCTCTCTCTCTCTCTATCTCTCTCTCTCTCTTTCTTCCCCCTACTCCTCCCCTACCGATACCCCCCTCCTCGCCCCCCCCCCCCCCCCTCTCTCTCTCTCTCTCTCTCTCTCTCTCTCTCTCTCCATTATTTCTCCTAACACTACTAATCCCCTCTTTCACACTCTCCCATGCTCCTCCATCTAAAACTAAACCCAATATCTCTCTCCCTCTCCCCTAATGCCCAAATTCCACCCACCGTTTCTCTCACACACACAATATCACTACCCCTAAACCCCCCCTCTCTCTCTAACCCCCTTCCTACTCTCCCTAGCAATAACACCCCATCCTCCTCTCTCTCTCTCTACCCTATACTCCCCCTTATATGTAACTTCCATAATATTCCCTACAACCTTACACCTCCTCTCTGCACTATCATATATATCTCTTTCTCCACAAAAAAAACCCTCCTAACTCCTATAACTAATAACACACCCCCTCCCCCCCCTCGCCCCCTGACTCTCTCTCTCTCTTTTTCTCCTAAACCCCAAACACCCCTTTTCCCCCCCCTCACCCCATCCTCCCCCCTCTCTCTCTCATACCTCTCTACTCCTACAACAACCCCTCTCTCTCTCTCCCATTTCCATAACATCCTCCAATTCTCTATATCTCTCTCTCTATCTCTCTCACAAACGCACCCTACTCCTCCCCATACCATCAACCACCCTCTACTCTACTCTCTCTCTATCTCTATCTCTCTTCCTAACCCTTACTAATACCCTCTCTCACTCTTTGATCCCCCTAATACTCCCCCTACAACTAACACCCCTTCCTCTCTCTCTTTGTGTCTATATCTCTTTGTCTCTCTCTCCCCCCCACTCTCTTTCCTAATCTCCCAAACCCAAACAAACCCATCTCTCACTCTCTCTTATCCCTACCCTCCCCTACCTACAACCCCCCACATCCTCCTATCTCTCTCTCTTCCCCCTCTTCCACTTAACCCTTACAAACCCCCTCTTCATTCTCTCTCTTCCATTCTCATACATCTACACCTATACCCCACCTTCCATCATCTCTCTATACCAACCCCATAACAACCACCCACCTTTTCTATCTCACACTCTCACTAATTATAAACCCCCCTCTCTCCCTAACCCTCCTCCTACGATCCCTACCCATCAACACGCAAACTCTCTCTCTCTCTCTCTCTCTCTCTCTCTCTCTCTCTCTCTCCCCTAATCCCCCCATGCCTTAGCTACTCTCTCTATTTATCACTCCTAATCCATCTCCACCTACCACTTACCATCCCCCCTCTTTCTCCACCAACCCCCTAACACCACATATTTTCTCTCTCTCTCTCTCTCTCTGCATCTCTCTCTCTCTCTCTCTATATATATATATAGATCTTTCTCTCACTCGTACTCTTCTCACATTTCCCCCACCCTCTACCATCGTTTCTCTCCAACTTCCCTAATATGCCATAGACCCCTACATCTGCTTTCCCCACTATGATCTCTATCTCTTTCTCTTCCCCAATCCCCATCCTTTGCCTCCCCTCTAATCACCCAGATCCTTCCCCCTCACCTATTAATTCTCTCTCTCTCTCTCTCTCTCTCTCTCTCTCTCTCTCTCTCTCTCTCTCTCTCTCCCCCCCCCTCTCTCGCACATAGACACACACCCATCTACTCCACTTAACCCTAACCACCACCCCTCTCTCTCTCCCAAACTTGTAACACTCCCCCAATATCTAACTCTCTCTCTATCTCTCTATCTCTCTCCCTCTCTCACCCGTGACTCCTCCCCCTTCCAATAACCCCCATCCTTTCATTCTCTCTCTATTTATTTCATTCCCCTACTTTCCCTAACCCCCTACTAGTCCCCCTACCTCTAATTCCACCTCTCCTCTCCCTCTCTCTCCCCTCTTACCCCTGACATGTCCTAAACCTCTATCTCACTCTCTCTCTCTACCGTTATCCTCCACCTACAGCTAACCACCACCCCTCTCCCTCTCCCATAGCCCCTAAAACCACCACCCTCTCTCTCTCAAACACACTAGCACTACCCCTAAACCCCACTCATACTCACCCTAATCCTCTCTCTCTCTCTCTCTCTCTCTTCCCCCACCATATAACTCCCTTCTCTCTAATTTCCCTAATCATCTCTAAACACCTATCCCCTCCCCCCACCCCTACTTTTATTTCATTCCCTCACTTAATTTCACTCTTCCCCCTACTAGTAATAACCCACACCCTCCCCCCACTCACCCAATCTCTCTCTCTCTCTCTCTCTCTCTCTCTCTCTCTCTCTCTCACCTCCTCTCTCACTCTCTCTTCTCCCTACTCATCCCCCTACCGATACCCCCCCTCCTCGCCCCCCCACTCTCTCTCTCTCTTTATTATTTCTCCTAACACTACTAATCCCCTCTTTCACTCTCTCCCATGCTCCTCCATCTAAAACTAAACCCAATATTTCTCTCCCTCTCCCCTAATGCCCAAATTCCCCCCACCCTTTCTCTCTCACACACAATATCACTACCCCTAAACCCCCCTCTCTCTCTAACCCCCTTCCTACTCTCCCTACCAATAACCACCCATCCTCCTCCTCTCTCTCTCTCTACCCTAAAGTCCCCCTTATATCTAACTTCCATAATATTCCCTACAACCTTACACCCCCTCTCTGCATTATCATATATATCTCTTTCTCTACAAAAAACACCCTCCTAACTCCTATACCTAATAACACACCCCCCTCGCCCCCTCGCCCCTCGAATCTCCCCCCCTCTCTTTCTCCTAAGCCCCAAACACCCCTTCCCCCCCCTCACCCCATCCTCCCCCCCCTCTCTCTCTCTCATACCTCTCTACTCCTACAACAACCCCTCTCTCTCTCTCCCATTTCCATAAAATCCTCCAGTTCTCTATCTCTCTCTCTCTATCTCTCTCAAAAACACACCCTACTCCTCCCCATACCATTAACCACCCTCTCCTATACTCTCTCTCTATCTCTCTCTCTCTCTTCCTAACCCTTACTAATACCCTCTCTCACTCTTTGATCGCCCTAATACTCCCCCTACCTCTAACACCCCCCTCCTCTCTCTCTTTGGGTCTATATATCTCTGTCTCTCTCTCCCCCCCATCCTCTCTCCTAATCTCCCAAACCCAAACAAACCCCTCTCTCACTCTCTCTTCTCCCTACCCTCCCCTACCTACAACCCCCCACATCCTCCTATCTCTCTCTCTTCCCCCTCTTCCACATAACCCTTACAAACCCCCTCTTTAGTCTCTCTCTTCCATTCTCATACATCTACACCTAAACCCCACCTTCCTTCATATCTCTATACCAACCCCATAATAACCACCCACCTTTTCTATCTCAAACTCTCACTACTTATAAACCCCCCTCTCTCCCTAACCCTCCTCCTCCGATCCCTACCCATCAACACCCAAACTCTCTCTCTCTCTCTCTCTCTCTCTCTCCCCTCTAACCCCCCCACACCTTAGCTACTCTCTTTATTTGTCACTCCTAATCCATCTATGCCTACCACTTACCATCCCCCCTCTTTCTCCACCAATCCCCTAACACCACATATTCTCTCTCTTTCTCTCTCTCTCTCTCTCTCTCTCTCTCTCTCTCTCTCTACATCTATATATATCTCTCTTTCTCTCACTCGCACTCTTCTCACATTTCCCCCACCCTCTGTCGTTGTTTCTCTCCAACTTCCCTAATATGCCATAGACCCTTACATCTACTTTCCCCACTATGATCTCTATCTCTGTCTCTTCCCCAATCCCCATCCTCTACCTCCCCCCTAATCACACAGATCCTTCCCCCTCACCTATTAACTCTCTCTCTCTCTCTCACACACACACAGACCTAAACACCACCCCTATCTCTCTCTCCCAACGTACTAACTCCCCCCCAATCTCTACATCTCTCTCACTCTCTCTCTCTCTCTCTCTCTCTCTCTCACACACACACACACACACACACCCCTCTACTCCACTTAACCCTAACCACCACCCCTCTCTCTCTCCCAAACTTGTAATAGTCCCCCAATATCTAACTCTCTCTCTCTCTGTCTCTCTCTCTCTCCCTCTCTCACCCGTGACTCCTCCCCCTTCCACTAACCCCCCTCCTTTCATTCTCTCTCTATTGATTTCATTCCCCTACTTTCCCTAACCCTTATTAAGTACACCCTCTCTCACTCTCTCACCCCCCCTACACCTCCCCTACCTCTAACACCCCCTTCTCCCCCCTCTCTCTCACTCTATCTTACCCTTAACTCCTACTAACCCCTCTCTCACTCTCTTTTCCCTAATCCTCCACTTACACCTAACCCCCACACCCCTAACCTCCTAACACAATAACCATCTCTCTCTCACACACACACACTCTCACTACTGCTAACAACTCCTCTCTCTCTCTTTGTGCCCCCAACTTATACACGCAATTCTCTCTAATATACCAAATAATCCCCCAATAGCTATCCCTCCCCCACCTCAATATTTATCTCTTTCTCTCCCAAACACCCCTCCTCCCCATACCCCTAATCACTGACACCCTCCCAACCCCATGGCTCTCTCTCTCTCTCTCTCTCTCTACCCCTAACACCACCTTTCTCTCTGCCCCCTAACCCCATAACACCCCCCCTCTCTCTCTCTTTATCTGTCCATCTATCTATCTATCTCATTTTCACACACATACTCCTCCCCTTACCACTAACCCCCTCCCTCTCTCCATAACCCCCCATCCTTCTCTCTATACCCATAACCACCTGATCCTCCCCTTTCTATCTCTCTCTCTCCTACTCCCCCTAACCCTAAACCACTCTCTCTTTCTCTCACTCTCACTCTCTCACATTTCCCCCACCCTATACACTTGTTTCTCTCCAACTTCCCTAATATTCCATAGACCCCTACATCCCCTTTCCCCATAATGATCTCTATCTCTTTTTCTTCCCAAATCCCCATCCTCCACCTTCCCCCTAGTCACTCGGATCCTTCCCTATCACCCTCTCTCTCTCTCTCTCTCTCTCACACACACACACACACACACACACACACACATAAACACACCCCTCTACTCCACTTAACCCTAACCACCACCCCTCTCTCTCTCTCCTAAAATTTTTAACACTCCCCCAATATCTAACTCTCTCTCTCTCTCTCTTTCTCTCTCCCTCTCTCCCTCTCTCACCCATGACTCAACCCCCTTCCACTAACCCCCATCCTTTCATTCTCTCTCTATTGATTTCATTCCCCTATTTTCCCTAACCCTTATTAAGTGCCCCCTCTCTCACTCTCTCACCACCCTACACCTCCACTACCTATAACACCCCCTTCTCCCCCCTCTCTCTATCTTACCCTTAACTCTTACTAACCCCTCTCTCACTTTATTTACCCTAATCCTCCACTTACACCTAACCCCCACACCCCTAACCTCCAAACACAACAAACATCGCTCTCTCTCTCTCTCTCACACACACACACTCACTACCCCTAACAACTCCTCTTTCTCTTTGTGCCCCCACCTTATACACACAATTCTCTCTAATCTCCAAAATCATCCCTCAATAGCTAGCCCCTCCCCCCCACCTCCATCTCTACACTCTTTCTCTCAGTTAATCCTCCATCGACACATTACCCCCACCTCTCTCCAAACCCCCTAAAATATCACATAAACCTCTCTCACACACTCTCACTACCCCTTACCCCCCTCTCTCTCCCTAACCCCGTTCCTACTTTTCATATTGAAAACCAACTCCTTTGCCTCTCTCTCTCTCTCTCTCCCCCTACCCCTAAAATGCTCTCTCTATTTTTTTCTCCTAATCCGCATTCCCCTACCACTTACCACCCCCAAACTCTCTCTCTCTCTTCCCCCACCCTATACCCCCCTTCTCTATTACTTCCCAAATTCTCCCTAAATATCTCTCTCTCTCTTCCCCCACCCTATACCCCCCTTCTCTATTACTTCCCAAAATCTCCCTAAATACCTACCCCGATCTCTATCTCTCTCTCTCCCTACCAATAACCACCCCCTTCATCCCTCTTTGTCTATCTCTCCTATTACCTCTCTCTCTCTCTATGTGGCCACACCCTATCCTTCCACTTCTCTCTAATTTCCCTATATTCCATAAACTACTATACCCCCTCCCCCCACCATGATATCCATCTCTTTATATTCCCCTACCACCCTCCTCAACCCTACTCGTAATAACCCACACCCTCCCCGCCTCACCCCTTGAATCTCTCTCTCTCTCTCTCTCTCTCTCTCTCTCTCCCTCTCCCTCTCTCCCTCCTCCCCCCAACTCTATACCCCCCCCTTCTCTTTAACTTCCTTAATATTCTCTAAAACCCTACACCAACTCCCCTCACTACGATCTCTAACTATTTCTCTTCAAAAACCCCCCTCCTCCCTCCTATAACTAATAACCAATGCCCTGCCCCCTTCACCTCCCATCCCCCTCTCTCTCTCTCTCCTAAACCCAAAACAACCCTTCTACCCCCACTAACTCATATGGGATTAAAATTCGACAGTGAAATCTGACAGTACAAATAAAATCAGGAAAATTGTTGGAAGGTACATGTATTTTTTTTAAATTATCGACATTCGTTGGATATGTGACCCACCATCAGATACTTGACCTTCAACCCATCATAATGTTAGACAACTCACGAGTTACTTAATTAATGCTTTATCCATATTCCCGAATATCTATTAGCTTCGACATTGTTGCTATAGTTGCGACGGTTTTCAAAATCTCTAGGCCCTACTTCGTACTATTCATAATACAAAATTTGGTGAGGAAAATGTCACATAACATTCATCAAGGAGGCCAAGGAGACATGGGATCTGCATTGGGGGTTTCGAAGGATGAAAATATTATTGCCTTTGTCAAATATGAAAGGGATTAAAGATAAGGAAACTTCTAATAACAATAGCTAAAAGCCATTGTAGAAACTATGGACACGTTGAAGGATGGCATGAATATCATCCATTAGTAAGTTATTCATTATATATCTTTGTATTGCAGATCGTTTTTGTAAATTTTTACAAGGAAATGCAAATTCCTAAGGACCTGCAAATTGATCAATAAATACTACATGTTAGGGGTTAGGGTTTAAGAGTAACAAGTGTCCATCATCCTACATGTTAAGAAAGCTAAACTTTTTCCAAAAAAAATTCAACATATTCTTAAACATCTTGATAAATTTCACAAGATTCACCACATTGATTTGTTGTGTTTGTTTCTTGATATCACCCAAGCTGAATACTCAATATAGAATACCAACTCCTAAGTACATCTGACTCTTGGATGGACAATAACCTGTTAAACCTTGAGCCCTTATCCCTTGAACCCTTATAAACCCCTAAACCATTAAGTAATACCCCTATCCATGACTCCTAATTACCCCATCTTAAACCCTAACCCCTAATGCTCAGAACACTGACGCATTAACCCCTAATCCCTAAACTATTAACCCCTTGTAAATTAAAACGTGGTTTCCAATTGGGTTAGGAAAAGTTGCAATCCACTTAAAAATTGTGGTATCCAAGTGATATAAAGAAAGACATATATGTGTGTGTATGCGTCAACATATATATAAATAATGTGTAAATACCCCGCTCGAATATAAAGAAAATCAAGGCAAGCAAACATTGGACCGATCCAAGCATAAGTATCTGTTGGCCCCCAACAACTCCCCTTAATTTTACGAAATAAAGGGGCCCCCATTAGAATTTTGTAAATACTTAGTTTCCTTTCATCTTATCTTTCTTGATTTGGTAGGTGATTTCATGGCATTTTTCCTTGATCTTTCGCTCTTTGCACCGCTTGTTCTTTGGCTTGGTTTTCATTTCATAAAATTTGATGATTTTTGTCACTTAACTCTCTTAGTTTCTTGGTTTCTCAATCATGCTCACATGCTCTTATCTATGCTTGTTTGAATTGGCAACACACTTCAAATTAAAAAATTAGATCAATTTGGTGTTTCGACAATCTCATAGGAATTGACTCTCTTTATCAATGGTTAAATGAGTTTTTTGGGTGGATCAAGATAAATTATTTAAATGATTAATTTTGAGGTGGTTTATCTACACCTAAAAAGAATATGCAATAAGGAATGGAAGCAAGATCTTAGTTCTAATTTTGGATGCCTTATCAAAATTTTCAAGCTTCAAAATTTTAATTAAAAGTTTGCCTTATGTGTATTTTATAATTTCAATAATTTTATTAAGGCCTACTTTATATATGTGATTAACCTTATGTCTTAAAAGAACTTACTTCTAAGACTAAATTCAAGCCAAGAGTTTATAATTCTAGTAAAGGCATCTATCTTTTATGAGAGTTTATTTTGGTGATTTTTCTATAGTTGGAAACAAATTTAATTATTATTTTATAAATTGAGAAAACGAATTATTTGTTTTACCTTAAATAAAAAAAATTGTTTTATTACCATTTTGATTCATATTTTAAAACATAGTTTCAATTTCATTATATTTAATATGAACCAAGATTTTATAAAGCCTATAGATTTATTTATGGTTATCACATATATTCATTAAAAGGAAACAACTTTATTATGGTGTGTAGAGAGCCAAAAGACCAAATCTATCAATTTTTAGAAAGATGATAAATTTGTAACATTTAGCAAATAAAATAATCCAATTTAAGTGTTAGCAAATTACCTTTAAAATGTGAAGCAATAAAACCATATCATACAAGGTTTTTACAAGAAAGTATTTGTAAACGTTCACAAACTTGTGGGGTAACTAATCCAATGTATTCTTACCTTACTTTATGGACTTTAATATTTCTTTAATCAATAACTAAAACTCACATTTCCTTTTGAGCTTCAAACTCTTAAATTATTTGTCTTTTCTTGGATTATTCAATATGAAATCATGAAACATTTAATTGCTTGGTATATGTTATCATCACACGAATTGCCTTTCCTTTTTGAAAGAAATTGTTGGTTCGATAGTGACAAAATATGTTAGTTTGGGCATTTTTCATTACCTTTTTAATTTTCTCCTTCTAACTCTTTATCACTATGTATGAAACAAAATATGAGGAACCGTGACGCTCATGTGTATTAGAGTATGAATATGAAGCCAAATAAGTTATTACTCTCGCTATTGCACAGAACCATGCTTACGATAAGTTAGCAAGAAAAGGAGGGATTGCTGCCAGGTTTTATTTATAGCAGAGAGATGTTGAACTATCACCGTTTTAAGATATTAAAGGGATTACATTGTTGTAGAAATATGGCTCTCATTAGGCGCTAGAGGGGGGAGAGGCTCTGCTTTGAGTTATTGCTTTGAGTTTGTGTTGGCATTCTTCAGACAACATTGGTTACTCGTACTATCTTGGATTTTTATTTCAACATATATATATATATGTCCTGTTAATTTTGCCATACATTCTTTGTTCATTTTATGCATGTATACTGTGTTATAATGCATGAATTGATCTTTTTAATTTCTGAGCACAAATTGTTGGATTTATGTTCTATTAATTTCATTATCATTTATTCATAATTGGTTTTTGTCATTATATGATTTATGTTATTAAATATTTAAATATTGTTTCATTGGAATATTGATTGTTTATTAGTGTTCTTTTGCAACAATATTCACAATTAGATCAGAAATGAATAACAATTTTAACTCTCTTTATTTATGCTCCTGATCAGGATAAAATTAGTCTTAATATCAGAATAATATTTTATTTCGTAGCAGAAACCTACAGGTAATTTAGCAGCTACTAAATTGTTGTTACAGTTGAGCAGCTACTAAATTTCTGTGTTTGACCATATTAGAATACGCCTAAGATAACAATTTTATTTAATTTGAATTGGTAGGGACTAATCACACACCTCACACAAACCTAATTGTGAGACTCTCTATTCTAGAGAGAAAACTTATATAGGCAGCGGGGCATTTGCTCCCGCGAGAGATAGCTACTTTAAACACACCGAGGGTTTTTTAAGCACTCTGTGTGGGCTATTTCTCCTTGTAGGCCTCGAGATAGAAAATCTGGCCAACAGTATCTTGTAAGTGTGTGTGTGCAAATATGTATATAAATAATGTGTGGATACCTCGCTCGGATCTTAATAAAATTAAGGAAAGCAAACATTGGATCGATCCAAGCGTAATTATCTTCAAGAATATCACAAGTAATTTATATATCAGACAATCAATCTATCCTTGACAAAGCATAAAAACTCTCTACATGAGGATCGAGCTCCTATTGAGGAAGATCGAGACTCAACAAAAAGGATCTATGTTATGCATAAACGACCATGTAAAACGTAACTTGATACACTACAATGGGATGGGTATATATGTATTATATCGGCTACCAATCTTAACCATGGGTATAACCCAAAAATCGACCTCATGCTCAGATCCAAGGATCCAAGGATACCCTTTCCCAAATCCTAAGAGAGTCAAAGAATTTGATTGTGGGTCGAGTTGAGTATGAGTAAAATCAAAGCAAACTTCATCTATAATAAAAAATCTAGGCAGATCAAACAACTCAACGAGTGGAATGAGAACCTACTACTCATATCCAAACATGCAAAGTGATGGCCGCTATGGGTGAAGTGTTCTCCTATTGCATACTCAATGTTACATATATATCAGAGACTGAGCCCTCAATCATATCCAAACACCCAAATAGGGAGATCGACCCCTCACAATAGACAATGCTAATAAGAAATGGTGGGGTGTCTATCTAGATGACTAGCGACACCAATGGTGCTAACCAAAGGAGTAGGTCCAAGTATTTAAAATGACCCCGACTATCTACACGGGATTGAATCATGAGTATTAACCTATTGGGAAGGATCTTACCATGGCATAAAATCATAGGTGGTATAGAAGGATATGTCCTTCGATGACGATGGAGTCAATCCTCTGCTCGATTGAAAGAATGTGACGTGGAGACTATTCCACTGTCTACTCTGTCGTGTGCTGGATCACTGCTCGAAGGGCCACATCTATGGTGACAAGAAGCCATGGATTTTACTATGGCAAATCCTCCTCCTCTACAATAATTGAAATCAATGGATAGATATAGGAGCATACTCACCCTGAGGGGGAAGATGACCTCTCCACAAGAGCACTACCTCAAACATTGTGGAATCAATTCGATAGAGATTCTACAAGAAAGAAAAGAATGAGAGCTCGAGAAAAGACTATCCCTCATAAATTGATTTGGAGGGGCTGAGATGTTTCTCTAACAGATGGAGAAGATCATGAGAATCAAAACAACAAAGCTATGCATGAGAAGTGGATTTTTCCAAGCCGAGTGTTCAATGGAAGGAACCCTCACCCTCACATTAAAAAAAAGTAACTATCCTTCATGCCTAAAAGAAAATGCCTCCTCTTGTGAGGCCTAGCATAACAAATTCTAATTTGGTCATTGGTGGTATCAACCTCATCTCCATGGATTCTCACGATGACTTGGACAAGGGCATGTAGCCTAATTAATGTGTGTTTTATTTTTTATTCACTAGGAAATATGCCAACACCTGCTATTCCGACGAATCAAGGTATGGACGGAATTACAATCATTACATAGCCAAAGTCGGTTCCCAAGGAGCAAGTGTCACAAAGAGAGATTTGAAACTGGGTGGAGAGGATATAAACATTCATCCAAACCACCCAATGTACACTCAATTGACAAATATGTGTGGTTTTTTATTGCTATGCTAGCTCCCTAAGGTTAGGATAGTTATTAATTGTGGTGCCTAGTAATGTTTAAATATGAGGTATGTTGAGTATGATATGATATTTTTCCTAGGGTTGGGTTATAAGTAAGCATGGTATGCATAGTTAAATAATTAAAATAATATGTATATATAGAGAGAGAGATACATATGTATATATATATATATGTATGTATGTATGTATGTATATGTATATACATATACATATGCATACATACATACATACATACATACATACATACATACATATATATATATAAAGAAATCAATGAATAGCTTTTGCTCCTTCTTGAAGTTACGATGGGAGAAAAACAATAATAAGTTAACCTCTATACTTAATGATTGAATGGGTACCAGATGTGGTCGAGGTAAGATAAACAGTATGGATTGCAACAAGACTTTGTCTGAGAATATTTAATTAAATTTTGAACATATATAAGATTTATATTCATAGTTTCAATGCTACGACTAACCTGGTTAATGGAAAGTAGGTGAAGAAGGAAGTAGATGGTTAAGTGGTATGCTTAGACATAGCAATAGAAGTACTCTATTGAGAAAAGGTAAGCACTCAACTAGATAGTTCTCGCTGAGAAGATGATGTGTATGCTTAGTTGCAGCAAGGTACATCCTCCTTCGAGTGAAGGTAAGCGCTCGCCCAATGCCCTCTCAACAATATTTTCATTATCCTCTGACTTAGCACATATGAAAAAAAATAAAATCTAATTGTGTTGGGTACATTACAAATATCTTTAAAACTTCTTCATTTTCTTCCTTTGTCTTTGAATAGATGAGTTTCATCTATAAATACAAGTGCAAATATGTCAAGTTACTTGTCGAAGACATTATTCATGAGACACATGAACATTGCAAGTGCATCGGTGAGACCGAAAGATACCAACACAAACTCATAATGCCCATATCGAGTTCTAAAAGTTGTCTTCTGAATGTCTTGACCTTTAATTCTGAACCAGTGATTTTCAAATCTCAAATCAATATTAGAAAACACTTTCACTCCTATGACCTAATCAAATATATCATCGATCCTCAGAAATAGGATACTTATTTTTAATGGTAAATTTATTCAGTTGTCGATAGTTAGTGGACAGTCTAAGTGACATGTTTTTCTTTTGGACGAACAAGACTAGGGATCCCCAAGGAGAAACACTAGGTAACTAAAGTTATACTAGTTTTTCCATCCTCATTTGATAAGTTTCCCTCTAAATGGGATCTACTCCAACTACCAGGTCAATGCTAAAATCTAGGTCCCTCTTTAGAGGCAGACCAGGTAATTCTTCTAAAAATATGTCCTTGAATTCCATTAAAACAAGGAAGTATTCTAGCTTATATTCAACTTCCTTCGCAAAATATGTTATTTTAATTGCATATAGATTGCATCGTTTTATAGCATTGTGTTTCAACTTTGTTGTTGCTGCAACATCCCCCCAAAAAATTTTGTAGATATTGGGGTCCCTCCTATTATTTTCTTTAGAAAGTTTACTTAAGAGCTAAAGCTTTCCCGAGAGGGTTTTTATACTTAGTTTTTTCTAGAGAAGTCAGCCTTTCTTTTGAGTTTGTTCATCTTTTCTTCCAAGTCAAAACTCAAGGTTCTTACCCGCAATGGTGGAAGAACTTACCCTTTTCACCCGCAACGTCGGAAGAGTTCATCAAGTACTACTGCAACAGGCACCTCTTTTATCAAGTCTTCCGAACTTTCGGGCGAACTTGGAAAGTTCTGCCGCAACGGCGGAAGAACTCACGAAGTTCTGCCGAAGCATCGAAACGTTTTCTAATCTTTTGCCGCATTGGGCACATGTTTCTTTTTCTCAACAAAACCTCTGAGCGTCGGATCAACTTGGTAAGTCTCGCCGCGACCGCGGATGAGCTTTTAGAATTCTAGCTGCAACGAGCAGTCACGTTATTCAAAATACACGAAACCTTTCAAATCGGATGAAACTTATGAGTTCTCCCCGCCATAGTGGACAAACTTGGTATCTTTTGCCGAAACAGTGGATTAAAATTGCGAGTCTTCACCGCAACGTCGGGTGAGTTTTATTTCTTCCTTCCGGTTTCGGCGGTTATGCTTGACTACCAAGTGTGCCGAGGTGACCCAACCGTACACGCTTTTAATAATGTTTTAAAGCATCCACCAACCTCTTGATTGCCCGCATGTGTCAGCTCTTGTATAAGGGTTTGGAGAGTTTGTTTGTTTTTTATTGATAGTTTTTGTATCGGAGAATGTCGTTTTGAAGCTGTTAGACTGCTCCAGCTTAGTTTATTTGCCACATAGTCATCTTCCAACGAAACCAATTGTCTTTTGCTAGGTAGGTGGTTCTAGCACTATTTTTTATTTACTTTTAAGTGCGTCAAACCGTTCTCGGTGGTAATATCCCCGTTTGAGTTGCATGGCCGGTAGACGTTCTGCATGTTTTTGTTACTTTGGCCATCCCCAAGCCTATAACTTTCAGCCATGGACCCTTTCAGTCTTCCCCAAATCCCTTGAACTCACAAGTTTCAACCCCCCTAGGAGGATTTTACCCATCTCGCCACTTTCGTTTTCGTCTGAGGAAATCTTGAACAAGAAAAACTCAGTTAGCGTTCCCCCCAAAAACTATTCCCCATGGATAGGAAAAGTTTAGTTCTGCTAAAACAAAGTTTCTTCTCGTAGTCAGGTTGGCAGTGTCACATATTATCATACTGGTCTTATATTTTAAAATTATGGCGTCTTGCTCCATGTTCTATACTATTTTGTAATCTTATGTTTATTCATGCGTACTTGCTTGATAGGATTAAGCCTCAATGCCTAATGGTAGCAGAAAGAAAGATAAAATGATTGAACCAGAACTTGCCGAGCCAATATTTGAAACATTGTTCGAAGACACCAGGTCCATCACAGGAGTCCCTCCTGAAGTGAAATGGGGAGATGTTTACCATATGCTCAGAGGCCAGGAAATTCCAGGATCTCTCTTGGAGGAGGAGCACATCTATCAAAAAATCAGAAGCTCTAGCATATCCAGAGATTCCACTCGTCCTGAGTTATTTCCCTTCTCAGAGGGAATTGGATGGATTCTCAAGCATGCAAACCCGGTAACTAAAGTATTGCATGATAGAAAAGGAGAGGATTTTTCCTCGTTCCATCCAGCCTACATTGCAGCAGCCTACAAATTACCGCACTCTCAGCAGCCACTGAATGATGAATGGCTGGGGAAGATGGACAATCTTGAGATGGCTAAGAAGCTGCTGATCATAGGAAAGCAGCTCAGGAAAAGAGACAGCGATGAATATGAAGTTCAAAATCTGAGAGCTCTTTTTCGGATGATCACCCTCATGTTAAACAGAATTTTCGGCATGCCCGATGGAACTGTCTACAGTATACAATGGGCACCCATCATTCATTATGTGGCATTTAAGGAGACTGTCTTTGATTGGGAAACTATCCTATCAGATAGTTTTTTGTCCACTGTAACCGCAGCCTAAGAAGGATTGGCTCTAAAGAAGTCAGAATTTTATATGTCTTCATATCTCATTGATTGCATCTTAGCAAAGCACCCTTTCCCTAAGCTAGGTTGTGTTTGGGATCAGTCCAACACCCCAGTCTAGACTGCTTATAAGATACTGTGGGATCAGAATTACAGGATGCATTACAAACTCATCTGTGAAGAATTCATCATACCTCTGTATGAACAAATGTTTAATGAAGCACCTAATTGCTTATCAGAGAATGCCATGGCAATGATGGAAAATTATGGAGATTTATATTTTTCAGAAGACAGTACTTATATCAGAATGTATGGAGGCACTAAGCCACCATATATCTTTCCCAGATACGCTATTGACTACATAGTCTTGAAAGAAGCAGTTAGGAAAGTTTTTCTCGACGGAGTAGGAGGATTTTTAAATAAGTTGAAGAAGGCTTAGTTCCCTTCTTTTCCATTCTATGTGGGAGCTTATAAGTTCTCAGGGGTTGCCTTAGCTGAGGAATTCATTCAAGAGCTAAACATTTTTCACTTCGAAGAAGCAATATTCCATAGGAATGATAGACAAAAAAAATTTGCAGAACATTGTAAAGAGTTGTACGCCCACTTTGATTACACCCACTACTACGATCAAGAAGAGGAGGTATATAGGGGAATCAGCAACATGACCGAGTTGCAAATTTTTTGTCACAAGGGTGGAGTTGGTTATAGTTCTACTGTTGTCCGAGACGCCAAAGAATCCAAGTTGCAGAAAGAAAAGGAAGCAGCAGAAGCTCTAGCCAATGAAGAATTGGGGCTAAAGGAGGAAGCAAATAGGATCCAGAAAGAAGTTTTCGATAAGTTGCAAGAGGAGCAGGAACAAGCTCTTAAATTTTAGGAGGAAGAAAATCTTAGGCTGCAAGAAAAAGAAGCCCAAAGGCTTCGTGATCAAGAGTTAGAAGAGTCAAGATTGCCGCAAGACGCAGAGGAGCAAGAAGAAAGATGGCTCAAAGCCGAACAAGAAAATAAGGAAAATGAAGATGCTCAAGCTGGTAGTTCCCACATGTAGGACATGGATGTAGGGTCATCCCAATTGGTATAGACCCCGCCCGCCGAAGAGGGTATTCCCATAGAAAATATTCCACTGATCCCTTTCACCCCATCAAAGGATCACACTGTATCCCAATGGAACATATTTGTATATAACAGAGATAGGACATCAATTTTTTTGAAGTCGGAGACAAGGTTAAAGAGACTTTTTGAGTTAGACATCGTCACCCATCTCGAAACTACTGTTATGCAAAACACAAAGAAAGCTCCTGTGGCTATGGCATCTGTTGTTGTGGTAGCAGCCAAAGCAACCGAAGACAACGTAATCAACATAGTTAATGAGTTCGAGTCAGCTAAGAAAAGGGCTCGTATGCTGCAGCACATTGTAGCTAATGAGCAATCTTATAGATATCTCGTGGTAAAGAAGTACAATCAGCTGTTTTCCGATCATAAGGAGTTGTCAGATAAATTTCAACACCTAGAAGAAGAAAAGGAACACCTGGTAGTCCAAATGATGGTAATTGAAGCAGAGAAGAATGATTTTGAGGCCAAATTTTTTCAATTAGAAGAAGACAAGCAGTTAATGACTAAGCAGTTAGAACAAGCAAATAATAGAGCAATGGACATGTCTCCCTTTCACGAGCAATACTGTGACATCTTGAGACAAATGCATGCAACACAAGAACTAATTACTGAAGAGGTTTGCAAACTTAAGACCATGCTGGATAGAATGAAGGAAATTAATGTTGAAGCTATTAGACTTAGAAACAAGTACACTCGGGTAAAAGCAAACATTTTGAGCCAGATGGAGTGGAGAGAAGGAAAGGTGGATTTCCCCAAGCACCTCTCGTTCAAATCGGTAGTCGATTTTAAGGAAGATATAGCCCTCATGGAATTTTGCAGGAAATGCGGCGCCAAACTAATTACTAAGATCCAGGTTACAATGGGAAAATGTAATAGCCTGTATCAAAAGATTCAAGAAGTGCATGAAAAGTGCAAGGTTGTATTTCCCCAGACCCTTGATGAATTTCCAAGTAAATGTTGATGTATATGTAACTTCAGAATGTATTTCACATAGATGTATATTGTATTCCTATAGAGATGTTATTATTCCTCTATATGGAAGTGTTGTCATTTATATTGTAAGTGTCGTAACTTATACTTGATGGGTTATTAGACCACCTTATTGGGGTCAGCCCTGTATAAGTCATGTGGGTCAAAGGGTTATTAGACCACCCTATTGGGGGCCGGCCATGTGGGTCAAAGGTTTATTAGACCACCCTATTGGGTGTCGGCCCAGTCAGCATTATGTTAAGTGGTTAAGTTGAGGCCGACCTAGTTGAGTAAAGGTCAAGTCAAGTTAGTGTATAAATAGAGAGTGTGTCTCTCTCATTTTACACATTCTATTCTCTCACTCACACTGTGGAGAGTGGAACACTTGTGGAGGAGGAGGATCTGCTGCTAGGAGAAGACTATCTCTTGTATTCTGGTTGTATCATTGCTCTATCTATCTCTGAGGAAGTTATTGGGGTTTTTCACCTTTATGGTTTTCCCCAAGTAAACTATGTGTCTCTTGTGTGCTTGCATTATTGTGTCCATGATTGATATGCTGTAGATTTGATGTACATGTTGTTCTCTCAGTTAAGATCCTAGATCAGATTGAAGTAAATTCTAAAAATTTAACATGGTATCAGAGCTAGCCTAAAAGAAGGCATGATATGGCATGTATGACACTTGTTGCACTTACGATGCTAGGGCTTGATATAGCAAAAACCAGTCATCGTAGAACGCTCGCTATAAATCCGGTTTGGAAAAGGTTTCGGGTCTGAAACTTTTACAGGTCAAAGCTCAGATCCCCATGTACCTTGTGTCCAAAGGAAAACCTCTAATTTGCTGTACTTTGTGATTTATGATCTGTACAATATAGGGTTTCTGCCTCTTCCAGATCTGAGTCAAAAACAGGTGACCTTGGAAAAAAGGTCATAACATGGGCTAGGAAGATCCAAATGAAATTTTGTGAAATGTAACGTCCCCTTCCATCATCGAATGCAGGGAAGGAAACGTTGAAAACACACCGGGCTTTTGGCAGACTTAGCCCCAGTATTTTTACTCATAAAATACATAACAATTAAAATCTTCTGTGTGCAGATTCAACTCAATATAAACACAACGGAATTAAACATAATAATACACAGAAGCATAGATTCGCATCAGCATATTTATCTTAAGCAATCAACATGCAGAGAATTCAATTCCCTTCTTATGCTACTTCATATCGATTTCATTAACATGCAGAATAATCATTCAAATACCACATTGCAGAACACAGAACATATATATAAATTAAAATCACAGAGAGCACTTATCTTGCAACACAATTATCCAACGACTGGCTACGTGTGAGCAACGTTCCACCCAACCATAGATCTCTGTCCAGCCTGTATTCTTTTAGCTGAGAGATCACCCCCGAGCTGGGCTGTGTATCCACTAAGGAGGAACTAGATGGCTCACTCACAGTCAGGGTTTCACTCAGACAGCGATGCTAAGCCAACACACAGTTGGGTTTTTCAAGCATGCAATGGGAAATGGAGGAGGATGCTAGTCCACTGAGCTCAATCCCAGAGCCACATACACTTCATGTTGGACTCAGCAATCCCATCCTCTATTCATACATCCACTATTGGATTTCTCACAACTCTGTCACAAATAACCCCAAATCCGTCACTGATTTTTTGGGCGGTTAAAACTGGGTTTTCCCATGGATTTTGGGGTAGCTATTGCTCCCAAATTCGCCCCAAGGCTCATAAAAATGGATCCCCCATTGGATTTTACTGTCCAATACCAAATATGGGCATTTTTGGCTCTTCAAAACGTGGGTTCTCTCAAGGTCGTGATTTCTGGTTTTTCTCTCTGCTGGACATTCGTTTTTGGATGGAAAATGGTGCTGGTAAGTTTCACAATGGAATGGGGATGAGGAAGAAGCAACTCCCATGAGATAGAGTGGCTTGTGGTACAAGAAAACAGAGCCCATACTCTGCCATACAAATTTTTGGGCTGCCCATGCTCCATTGAAGCCATGGACATAATTCCTCAACCACTTCCTTACAATCATAAATAAATGTCAGCAAGGTAAGTCAAATGGGTTCTCAAGGTGACATATGGAAGCCTATGGTTCAATCCCACAACCCCCTCACCACTCCCTAGTGGATACACATGGCCCCTTCTCATTCGTTGCTTCCATAGCCAGTTTTGGAATTTTATATTGCATGATGTTTATTTACATCCTTTTTACAATTTCCATGGCTTAAGAGCACATGGGCATCAAAATATCAATGCTTTCCTTTTAAATCAAAATTCAGGTTTTCACTAGCGGGGCCTTGTCCTTGAGCTCCACACTAGGAAAACATACATCACATGTACACATTATTTACAATAAATGCTAATACATCCTAAGAGTCAGAATGGGGTATTACAATCCCCTCCCCCTTAGAATAACACCGTCCTCTATGTTCCAAGACTTAGGCATACATATACAATTTACACATATCTAAAACTTCAAAAACTTTGCAGATCTGCCCTGCATTCTGTTCTTTACTTTGAACTTTCAGAACTAAGTCCTTTGATCTTCACGAGATGCTCCTACTGATTCGGATCTTCCAGCTCATCCATAAGTCTGAAAACTTTATGGCTGCTACCCTCTTGAGGTTCTCTGGTTGGGCAGTTGCGGAGGCAATGATCCCCTCCACATTTCCAACACTTCACTGGTTGCTTCATCTTTACCTTCTCAATTTCCTTTGAGTCTTCCCACCTGGAGCGTTTCTTAATCGGACGATTGGATGAATGCTTCTTCATTGATCCACTTTTATTTCCCTTGTTGATTTCCCTCATAATGCTTTTTACCTCTTTCTGTAGACGAATAGAGTCCTGCAAGACCTTGTGGTTCATCTCGTTCTAGTGCTTTTGCATCTTGAGCATCTCTCCAAGGTTTTCTTGGGTCTTGGCAATTGTTTAAAGAAGACTTCCAGCCAATTCTAATAGCCCTTTATCTGTTGCCATGGTCAATGGAAACAACTGACCACACTTTGCTCACTAGCAACACTTGCCTGCACCAGCTGCAACCAATTGATTCGATTTTCACCTATGAAATTCATCATTACAATCCTCGTTAATCCAAGCATAACCCAATCATAAAAAAAAAATCATTCAATGGTTTTTCCCTAGTGGACATGGGTAGTCCATTCTTTACTCATGAGACTTCCACACTTTTTATGCTTGCCCAACATACACATGAATTCTTTCATGTTCATCCATTCACAGGAAATTTATTAATTAGCATTCACAATTTACTTTAATCAAATAAACACACTTTTACTTTCAGTCATGCATGCATTCAACAATTTTTCTAATTCTATAAATGCATCAATAAAAAGGAAAGAGAGAGAGTAGTAAGAGTTTTCTCCTCTTAGTCTTGTTCCATTCTGGAACCCACACCACCACTGTAGTTTTCATGCTCCTGTCCTCTTTCACTTCAACGTGAATGCTTGACCTGCCCTTCTTGGCTATGACACGTAGTGTCTATGATCTATTCCAGACCTCTCAACCATGGAGTTCCTCCACTTGGTTGGTCTAACTCTTTGCTGCTAGGACTCACATAGTTCCACTATCCCCATCTTTCATTACTGCTCATGCTGAGCTCTTTAGGGTGGTTACATGTCCACACGCACCCTTGAGATGCTTTCATAGTCATTGCTTCCAGCAATACCTACACTCAAACATTGAATTAATTCACATGTTTAGTTTATTTTCATAGGAAATCATAACCAAATCATATACACATGTATATTCATAAGCAAGAAATTACAAGATAACCAAATACTTATCTGCACTATATGTCTTCACTTTATTCCATAGGGTCCTTCTTTGCTTTACAAGCCTTGGAATCGCCTATGGATTTGGGTGTTTGGCCAGCGCGCAGGCTGCCCCTCCACATCAAATAGTCCTGTATGTTTGTCCAGCACGCAGGCTGCTCCACAACATCAAATAACCTTGTATGTTTGGCCAGCACGTAGGCTTCTCCAAATCACCAATAATCTTGCATGTTTGGCTAGCACGCAGGCTGCTCCAAATCATCAATAATCTTGCATGTTTGGCCAGCACGCAGGCTGTTCCAAATCATAAATAATCTTGCATGTTTGGCCAGCACGCAGGCTGCTCCAAATCATCAATAATCTTTCCCAACCAGCCACTCTCTGGATTTACCAAGCAATTTATAGTTCTTTCAGGGTCCTTGCTTCCTGTATGACCAAGGTTTCCAACAAAGAAACAATAGTGCATCAGCTTAACTGTTACAAGCTTTATGCTTGAAACCTTCATTATTTCAAATAAGAAATGAATGAAATTGAATACTTATCTGTATTGTGCATTTCTTCTCTGGTCCATAAGGTCCTGCTTTTACTTTATAAGCCTTGGGATCCTCCTGCGGACTAGGATGTTTGGCCAGCACGCAGGCTGCTCCAAATCATCAAATAATTAATGCCCTACCAGTACACCTTCACGCCGACTGGGTTTACCAAGCATTTGGTGGTGCCAAACCAGTCCCATACCTGGTTGGCCCTCTCCATTGTCGATCCAGCACATACGTCTGGGTCATTGGCCAATGGAAGGTAACTGCACCACCGACCATTACAGGTCAAGGCAACACTACTCTGCCTTAGGCTTGCACCGGCCTTTCACATGTATCACAATCCCTCAATGCGCATAACAATTCTTCACCCACACAAGGGTGGCACTTCTTCTCTTGTGTAAACCGGCGGTTCCATTTAGGAATTCTTTAGGTGACTTTTTAACTGCAGGCTATCATGGTCCCATGATACCCACTCACCCTACACAAGGGTTACCACTGCTCCTACAGTCCTCTTGAGTATTCTTTTCTTTACTTTTCCCTTTAATGTGCAGCACTGAATTTCATATGTATAATCTGTCAACACAAAATGGATAGCAAGCTCATTAGTGTTGCTGCTCTAGAACTGTAAACATATTTCATAACATTCACTATCCAACCTTGAAACACCAGGAATGTGTCCATTCCCTTAAGGCGTAGTCAATATCGGCATCCTTATCATAACTCAGCACCAGAAAGGCGTGCACTCCTTACTGATGTGAACTATGAAGGTCCTAATCATACTTCAAGCAATCCGCCATAATGGAAATAAAATCAAAACATGCTCTGCATATTAACTCTAATAATTAGACATGCATGTATGTATATATATATATCATTCAGGGTTTATGGAACACTTATCCATTTTGCAGATGTTATTTCTCTTCTTTAATGAGGAATGGAGGCTCCTTCTCTGAGCTGACAGTCCCTCGGTTTGCCATCCCAATTCCTTTTGATGTTACCTAACCTTCATATGTCTTACTGACATAATCTTCACCATCCCACTCATATTGTTTACCAATCATGTAGTGCAGATGAGAGGTTAATAATGTCTTATGGTATTTCACCTGAAACGCATTTTCAAATCATGGAATCCCTTCCCATGAAGTTTGGCTTCTGCAGGCCCAATCTCATGGTCTTACTGCAATGTGTCTTCCTGGCACACTTATTGAACAGCCAAACAATTAGCAACATTTAACAATACAATTCAAATCCGATTGTTCCATAACAAATCCATGGCACTAATAATTAAATTCAGTATGAATTTGCAACTCTGTCTACTACAGAAATTTGTTTTCTTATCCATGAGGCTATCCTCATATTGTTTGGCTCCTGTAAGTGACACCACTCTTCCCGTTATGGTCTTATTCCCGCTGCCATACATGAGCATCCACTTCCAGCATGTCCTCCTGACACATTTTCATATAAGCCAAACAGTCATTGGCAATTATTAGCAGAATTTCAAATCCGAAACATTTACAAATCTGAGATTTACAACTGTTCTTACTAACAAAACTTAGAGCTCTCAACCATGAGATTCCTTCTCATAAGCCCTAGATCAAATTTTCAATCAGCCAAACACTTCGTAAGTCTCTATGCCTATAATGTTTCATTGCTGCAACAGTTACTAAAACATTTTCAGAATTATAACATTCCATAATTCAAAATTTTCAGCTGTTAATATATCAATATCACCAAAATTTATTTACTTCACGTGCATCATTAGCATACTCAGTTGCAAGGTACAGTCACATCATTCATACAACTCTATCCTTCCACAGAGCATTCTAGCAGCCCATTGATCATGATTGGGCTCTTCATGCACTTACTATTCTACATTCATAACAGCCCATGAAATGATCCTAGAATTATCATCAATTCATCATTTCATTCATTATTTATTTTGCAATAACATATGCATCATCCCTATGCATTCATACAATGCATCACAAGATTTATAAAATCTCTTAATGCACATCTACTCAATGCTACCTTGCATTGTTTCATGAGTACTATGCATTCAAGCATATTATGATTGAAACATGACTATCTCATATAACTTTCATTACCATAATCAGGACCACCAGTCCTCATTTGCTTTGGTTATTAAACACATAACCAACATACACATGGCATGATATAAATTCATATGAATGCATTGAGATTTCTAAACAGTCATAGGGTGTAAGGATCATTTCCTTCATTTATCCACACCTCACCAAGCTTGGTAGGTTAACAGTCCCAATCGGTATTCAATATCACATGCAAACTAACTCATCATAGCTCAAACATTGTTGAAGAGATCTTACCAAATCCACTTTCAACATTCATGCAATTTGGCACCAATAATCATTACCTACATGGTTACCATTAACATCGTCTGATGTTACCTGATCAGTTGGCCTCTTACCAAGGCTGCTCAGTCCTTTTGCCAACTTTATGATCATATATTTTTTGCACCATCCTTTCTGCATAAGGTTGTTGGCTTCATGCAACAACATCCTCAACACATTTAGCCATGCTCTTTGTTATCTTTGGTCCTACAACCAATACCAACATCAATAGTGATTATCAACCACAACATTCTCCATTAGTGGTTCATTGCATATGTAGACTTCATTATTTTACCAATATGCAATATCCCATTTATGCACAAGCATTTCCATATGCACTATGCAATGTTTGTTAAGATGCCATCTAGTGCATATACATCTATGTAATCCCTTACATTTTTAACATTTTTATGCCATATGACAATTTCATAATTATAAGTATGATAACAAACAGGGGTTTAAGGAATTCTTTCATTTTCGATCCCTCATCGTATCATGGAATTCCTCTTCCATATCATGCAATTGTATCAAAATTTAGAGACCAAGATCAAAAATTTTGGTTGGGCAGAAGGCCGGGCTTGATCAGACCCTAGTTCGGGACTTTGATTAGAAAAGTGCAAAATTAGGGCTTCTGTAAAAATGGGAATTTTTGAAATCTGTGACCACGGCTAGAATCTCCTCAGAAAAATAGAAGCTTGGAGCTTTGGATCAAACCTTTTGATTGGGCAGAAGAGTGGGCTTCATCAAACCCCAGTTCGAGGCCACGTCCAGTGAATCCGGAAGTTTCAAAGGCAAAATTGAGTGAAACTTTGCAGTTTTCAAATTTTGAATATACTAGCTTGATCAGCTCATCAAGGTGCATATTTCTATCCTTTCGGAAGTTTGAACTTTTGGGGTTTCTCTGACAAACCCTAATCCAGCTCCAGGTCCATTTCTTGCAAATCAAGTGGATTGGGTTAATCCTAGAAGAAGATGGATTGGTCACCTGCATAAGTGAAGAAGTTCATGTTTTAGAGGGAGATGAGGCTAAAGCCTTACATAAGAATATTACAAGCGATATCGACAGGTATGACTCATCGAGGTATGTTTCGAGATTTGTTCATCATTAAGTTTATGGTATGTTTGTATTCATGTTATTACGGTTAGTACAATCTTGATTTTAGACTTGTCGTAACACCTTAACAAAATTATGAATGCATGATAGAATATATTCATTGATTAGGGTGTCGACACTTATGATTGTACTAATGCATTATGGTGTTGTATGAGGTTTATGTTGTCTGCTAACATGAAAGGTACACCAAGAAAGACAAATCATGTTCTAGTTCAAGAACATATGATCATGGTGACATGAAGACAAAGATTCATCCATTGTCATGGATCACATAGAAGATCTACTTTCGAGGTATGTATAACTTGGTCCTACAATGGTTAACCTATGAGACATGCAGGTTACTAGCACAAGTCACTGAAGAGAACTAGAAGACATTATGCGGGTATGTTAGACATAACTAGCTAGCATGCTAATCCACGTATGTTTTTCCTATATCAAGCTAGAATCCTACCTTGTGTTAGGATCTTATACTGTTGTGTTGTTGATAATGATTATTCATGAAGTCATAGGTTTGAATAGTCATGGCTGTATGCATATTATGTTTCTTACCATAATTGATGATATGACTAACCAGAAGAATCATGAAGGTATAGGTTTGAGTAATCATGGGTTTATGCATTGATGATTTAACTAATCAGAAGAGTCCTATGATCAAATAAGAATATGCATGAGTAAAAGAAGACTTCCCTGAAACCTTGAATACTAATGTTTATTATCTGTGAATGATCATGACTATACATGTTTAAGATTATTGTGTTTTGATAGTATTAAGATTATACTAATAAATGTGTGATAATGTATGAGACATCAAGGATAACACAATGATGATATTGATAAGCATGCATAGTGATTAAGGATGGATGTAAGTTCAAGAACAGGTAATCTAGGAAGCAAAGATCAAGAGGGAGCACACTCCAGTTGTTCCTGCAAGAAAGCAAAGGAGCACACTTCAGTAGTTTCTGCAAGGATGCAGATATTCAGAGGGAGTTGACCATCTTTCTACATTCCACAACAGAAAGGTGTAGAAGAAGCTACTTCAGCAGCTCCTGCAAGGAAGCAAAGACTCAGAGGGAGTCCACCCAGCAACCAAACAAAGATAAGTATTTGAATTGTCATTTCTTACATAATGTTATTCAATGATATATATGCTTATGTTCCTAGAATTAGGTTGTGTATTATGCATATTAGAATAGTTGCATTGATGAACAGTATACTACTAATATACATGGGTAAGTGGCCTATGGCACTGTACAACATTCCATTGCTACTTATTTAGAATGAAACCTCTTTGCTGACATGTTGGGAGTTGTGCACACTCTTAACAATGTTCTGGTAGAGATTGGAAGGCATCTAGAAAGTTACGGGATATGGATAAATGTTGTATTGAAGCATTGGCTAAGATAATTGCATGACTGTATGACATATTTCTTTATGTAAGAATTTGTTCTGAAAACTATGAGATGTTTTCTAATCATGCAATTTAACTTGTTGTGTAGGAAAGTTTGTATACCATCACCTACAAAAGAAGGACTACAACATTTGTTCAGCAACAAAGTTATCTTTTGAAAATATTGAAGATATTGAAGTTCCCAGGATCTGGGAAGAATGCCATGATCGATGAGTACGAGTCGATCACGAAGATGTTTGGGATGCAGTCCCAAGACCTTAAGGGGATTCTGTAGTGACTTCCAAGAGAAGCTACAATATCAAGCATGCTGCAGGTGGTAGCATAGAGACTTTTGCTCTTGTAGCCAGATCCACTTCCATTAGATCAGTACTTGCTCCGACTGCAGTGATGATAGGGAAGATATACCATATGGATTTCAAGACAACTTTCTTGAATGGTGTAGTTGAAGAAGAAGTGTATGTGGAGCAGCCACTTGGCTCTGAGACACATGACAGGGAGTCATATATGTGCAGAACTTGGTATGGTAGGATAGACAGTTTTCTATCTAGTTTGGGCTTTACCAAGAGTAAAGCGGATTCCAACCTTTACTACAAGGCTGAGGAAGGGAATCCTGTGATTCTACTCCTGTATGTGGATGGCCTGTTTATTACAGGTGAAGATAGATTGATTTCCGACACGCAGCGGAAGCTTGCTGCCAAGTTCGAGATGAAGAACTTGGGTATGATGCACTACTTTCTTGGTATGGAGGTGTGGCAGAGTGCAGTTGGAATCTCCCTTGGACAAGGGAAGTATGCAGTAGAAATCCTGAAGAGGTTTAGGATGATGGACTGCAAGGATATGGCCACACCAATGGCATCGAACCTAAAGCTTCTGTGTGATGCTTCATCTGATCTGGTTGATGTCATGATGTATCGTCAGATGATTGGGTCCTCTATGTACCTGAAGAACACGAGACCAGATATTTGCTTTGCGGTGAACACATTGAGCTAGTTCCTGACGGATCTGAGAGATGTTCACCTGGTTGTTGTAAAGCATATTCTAAGGTACCTGAAGGGTGCAATTGATTATGGGCTCAAGTATGATGCGAATCAAAAGTTTAACCTACAGGGTTATGTTGATTCAAATTGGGCAGGCAGTGCTGCAGATAGGGATCAGGTGTGATCTCTTGGTTTAGAAGGAAGCAGTCCCGCGTAGAACTGAGTACAGCCGAAGCAGAGTATGTTGCGATGGATGAGAAAGTTGCAGATGTATTGACCAAGCCGTTGTCCAGAGTGCAATTTGAGTACTTCAAAGAGAGGCTTGGTGCATTTCAGATCGAGGTTCCTTCCAAAGGGAAGTGATGAGTCCGGAAGATGCAGATGCACATGATCTTTTCTGACATGGTTGATGTGTTCTCCCTTGGTCGTGATGTAATTGCTGAGCCATTTTTCACATGGTGGTAGATGTGTTCTCCCATGGTGAAAAAGTAAGGGCTAGAGCCTTCCCCGAATGGTGGTAGATGTGTTCTCCCATGTCGGTGGTGTAAGTGCTGGATGATGTGCATCTGGGCTGTGCTTCGTGGACGATGAGATGATATGAAGAGGATGATGCTTGTTATGATTAGTTGGATCATTTATGTATATATGCATCATGTTGGATGCTGGATATGATCAGTTGAATCATTTATGTATGCATGCATCATGTTGGATGTTGGATATGATCAGTTGGATCATTTGTATGTATTTTGTATATGCATCATGTTGGATGCTTGGACCATGTATCTGTATATGTATCAGGTGGATACTGAGATCATGTATGTTGATATGTATCAGGTGGATACATTGTGTGGATCATGTATCTATGTATGTATTAGGTGGATACATTGTATGATCAAGTAGATCATGTATGATGATATGTATCAGGTAGATACTTGGTATGCATCAGGTGGATGCAGTGTATGATTAGGATGATCATAGATGACGAGATTCAGGATGTTGCTCTAGATGACATGCAGCAGGATGTTGCAGTGATGATGATCAGGATGATCATGTGTACATTAGGATAATGTATGATGAATATCAGGATGATACTTTGTGGCCGTGGATCAGGTTGTACAGATGAGCATGTCTAGGAGATCCTATAGGTTGGAGTTGTGTACCCGTAACAGCCTGGGATTCTCTTGCGAGGTTTTTTCCTATGGCATGTAATTTTCTCCTGGGAGATCTAGACAGGATGAAAAAGGCCTCAGATGCTTCAGCAAGGTTTTTCCATGACCACATGTAATTTGCTCCTGGGAGATCTGAACAGGATGACAAATGCCTCAGATGCTTCAGCCAGGTTTTGTGGTGGACCACATGTAATGTGCTCCTGGGAGATCCGATAGGTAGAGTTGTGTGCTCATAACAGCCTGGGATGCTTCAGCCATGTTTTGTGGTGAGATCACATGTAATGTGCTCCTGGGAGATCCGCCAGGTAGAGCTGTGTGCTCGTAACATCCTGGGATGCTTCAGCCGGGTTTTGTGATGGGTCACATGTAATGTGCTCCTGGGAGATCCGACAGGTAGAGTTCTGTGCTAGTAATAGCCTGGGATGTTGCAGCTAGGTTTTGTGATGCACGTAATAAGTCCTAAGGATTTCACAGTATGGCTAGTGATGATGAAGACCTGCAGGTGGTGGGCCTACATCCAGTATGAAAAAGGACTGGCTCTGTAGAACTTCCTATGACAAGTAGATTCAGAGATTGATTGAGATAGCAGCAGTAGTGATGATGACGATGACTCGATGACGATTATCCAGTGACGATGATCCAGAGAAGAAGACTTGTGCTAGAATACCTGTGTCGAGAAATACCTTCCTAGTTAAGAGGAAGTGTTGATGTATATGTAACTTTGGAATGTATTTCACATATATGTATATTGTATTCCTATAGAGACGTTATTATTCCTCTATATGGAAGTGTTCTCATTTATATTGTAAGTGTCGTAACTTATACTTGATGGGTTATTAGACCACCTTGTTGGGGTCGGCCCTATATAAGTCATGTGGGTCGAAGGGTTATTAGACCACCCTATTGGGGGTCGGCCATGTGGGTCAAAGGGTTATTAGACCACACTATTGGGTGTCGGCCCAGTCAGCATTATGTTAAATGTTTAAGTTGAGGCCGACCTAGTTGAGTAAAGGTCAAGTCAAGTTAGTGTATAAATAGAGAGTGTATCTCTCTCATTTTACACATTCTATTCTCTCACTCACACTGTGGAGAGTGGTGCACTTGTGGAGGAGGATGCTCTGCTGCTAGGAGAATACTATCTCTTGTATTCTGGTTGTATCATTGCTCTATCTATCTCTGAGGAAAATATTGGGGTTTTTCACCTTTATGGTTTTCCCCAAGTAAACTATGTGTCTCTTGTGTGCTTGAATTATTGTGTCTATGATTGATATGCTGTAGATTTGTTGTACATGTTGTTCTCTCAATTAAGACCCTAGATCATATTGAAGTAAATTCTGAAAATTTAACAGTAAAGAGCAATGCCTCTCTGATTTAAAAGATGAGCTGGGATTTCAAATGGAATATGTGAAAAGAATTGATGTGTTAACTACAGATGATCTCCATCACTACATCGGGCTACCATCATTACACAATCAAATGCTCCATGAAATCCGCCAGATAGCAATAACAGAAATGCAAAACATCGAGGCAAAACTCGACAGGCATGTGACTTCTAAGAAAATCTTGCTTCCTTCACCTGCCAATGTTGTTATAAGAGACACTGGTGTTTGGTTCATCTATATTGCAGAGGAAAATAAGAAGGTAGCAGCAATGGAAGGGATCGATAAAGGCACATTATCTACAGCAGAGACACCATATGAGACAGAAGCACCTGAAACGACTGCTACAGTTGAAGCAAAGGCACCACTTCAGAACTAGCTCGACAGACATAATGCATTGTTTTTTTTTCCCTGTTGTCAAATCATGAATTCAAAGGACAGCTGTCAATTTTGTTTCTCTTATGTAAAGGAGGCCACAAATCACTTCATTTTGTAGAGCATTTAAAAGAAAATTTTAAAAAAAGGGAATTAAAGAAAGGAGACAGGTGGCAACCCTAGAGGCATTTTGTAAACTTATATATAGATGGTTAGTGTAGAGTAAAAGGGACTTTTGGCAGGTGAAGGACAGTTTCTAGCTTGTACATGAACTATTTCTCTGCATGTATAAGGAATTCAATTTTACCTAATGAAAGCCTAGGAGACTACATTTTTTCCTGAATGATGTGTTGGATGTTTGCTGGATTACTCTTCTGTTATTCACACACTACTGTGAGATCTTTCTTTACTATTGTGAATTACTTCTGTGTAATGAATGATTCTCCTATTTTCCTGTGCAAAGATGTCTGTCTCAAATGAGTAATGGAATGTTTTGACTGAATTAAAGCTATCTTTAATATCTTTTATATTCTAATGTAGATGCATCTTTATGGTTAAATGGCTATCTGTATGATCTTTAGATGTTTCTGTCAATTTATTGGTCATCTTTAAAATTTTCTCCTTGCAAGGATAGATTAAATTTGCTTTCACAGTTTTAGATTAATTTAGATTAGCTACCTGCATTTAGCTTAGGGAACTTGCATCTCATCTTTAAAATAAAATAACTAAACGGTGGATCGGGCCGCAACCGGTGCAAGAGTAAGAATCTTTATATCTTATGGTAGTTGGAACCGTTAACCGGAAGGATTCCCTACATCAAACGGTGGACAATCTAATTGGGACTGTCTACCGGGGAGAATCCCTTACTGATTGATGCTACGATTTCTGAGGCATCAATAGTTTTTGGCACTAGAAGGAGGGCCACCAGTGTATGGCTAATACAAAAGACTCTTCTTTAAGAGGAGATCCATCTGGAAACCCGCTTAAAACAGCAATCCCAGACAATTCAAATATGGAAGTGACAAATCAAGAAAATCCCAATTCTGAATTTGAAAATCAAGAAACACTGTATGCTATACCTTTTGAGGAAGTAGAAAACCTAAGAAGGCATACCCATGCTTACATTAAATAGCTTGGCGGTTTAAACGTGATTCCCTTTCTTCCTAGAAGAAGAGCTCCAAGAAGGGAAAGACAATATACACGTGATTCTATTTTGGTCCAGAACTTTGAAGAATTAGTAAGTTTATCCTTGGAAGAAATCACAGAACCTCTTGGAGAAATTGAACTTGAAAACCTTCAAGATCTTGAGGAACCTTACACTCCAAAAAATTCTCCGCCTCACACTCCACACGATACTCCACCTAATTCCCCAAGGGGAAATATGGTTGTGCCTGCATGGAGAGCAAGAGGAGCATTAAATTTAGTTGGACCCTTTCATAATCTTCCTAAGAATCCTGAGAAAGTTTTGCCTAAGTATGACCCTGGAAAAGGTATCTCTGTTGAGGATCACCTTAAGAGATTTTATTTAGATTTGAGCCTTCTAAATGTACAACACAAAGATGTAGTCTGTAGACTCTTTCCATATACTTTTGAGCCTAAGGTATCATCCTGGTACTTTAGTTTACAAGCTAGCTCAATATCGAATTGGGAAGAATTTGAGAAATATTTTTTAAAGAAATATGGGAATCAGAAGACAGTAGCTACACTCATGAAAGAATTGATATCCATGAGAATGGAAAAGAAAGAAAAGGTTCAAGAATTTAACCAGAGATTCACTACACTGTTAAATAATTTTAGTGAAGCAACTAAACCCGCAGAAGAATCTTTAGTTGAATATTATACAACAGCACTCGATCCCCCCATAGCAATGTTTGTTAAAAGAACTAAGAAAACTACCTTAATAGAAAATTTTGAAGAAGCTAGGAAGGTAGAGGAAGAAGCAGACAGTATTGCTAAACACGCTCTTGATTTAGAAGCAAAGCCAGCAACTACTAAGAAAACCCTACTGTTAACAAGAAACAAAGAAGAGCCATCGGCAGACATGGAAAATGTAGTCAAAATTATGCAAAAGCTGTCAAATAAAATTGTAGACCTTGAAAAGGATAGAGCGGCTAGTACATCCAGGAAGCCTTTTAAGCCTTTCTACAAGAAAAGAGAAGAAAATGACCAGCTGCATCCGCCTATGAAAAACTCTCCTGTTTTAAATTTAAATGAAGTAGGAATGGAACATTTAAATGAAGTAGGAATGGAACATTTCTGCATTTTTCATCAGGAACCACACTCTGAAAAAAGATGTCCACAATGGATAAATTCAATGAGCTTAGTGATGAACCAAATGCTGGACTCACAAATTCTGGATCAAGACAATCCTCTGGAAGAGTAGACTCCTGAACCAGAAGACCCCGCCCCAGACACCACTATGGTCTTATGGGACTAGGTAACTTTAACTGAACTGATGGAAGACGACCTTGAAGAAATTAAAGTTTCAGCAGTTAATATCACTACCCGTAGTAAAGGTTATATCACCGATCCAAGCTCAACCATGGCCAAACCTAAAGCCTCCAAAGAATTACCTAAAAGGCACATCACGGTTATTCCACAACAGCCCAAGGCTAACCAAATACCTACCAAACAACCAAACGTAGAAATGACTCAGCAAACTAAGGTAACCTTAAACAAGACAAACAATCAACCAAAAGTTGTAAAGGAATGTGACATGGGATATGACATCATCGAAGACATAAAGAAAGTAAAAGAAAACTTGTTTATATTCGTTATGTGTAGTTTTCCTCAGCAAAGAAAGAAGTTGTTACAAGCTCTTGAATCTCAATTGAGCGGTCCGTTAGCAGACACTCAAGAAGATCCTTAAATAAATGAAGCTAGTATTGGCGGGAAATCTAAATCCCAAACATTACCTTTTCTGTTGACCTTGAAATCTTCAATCACAACGTGCATAATTGTTTAGTAGATTCTGGGGCTTCCTTGAATGTAATGCCTCTGTCTATTTGTAGAAAAATCAATGGGCAGCCAATTCCATCTCTAGCCTAGATTATTCAGTTGGATAGAACTGTTGTTAAAGTAATTGGGGAAATGAAAGATGTGCTTATTAGATTGTCTCCTGATTCTAGAGTGTGTCAGTTCATAGATATAATGGTAGTTGATATTCCGGAAGCTTATGGTTTGATCTTGAGTAGGGACTGGTCTACAAAACTAGATGGTTATTTTGCAACATATTGGTCTCACTTATGGTTACCATACCAAAATAGGCAAAATCAGATCAAAGTACTATGAGAACCACACATGAAGCAGAATGTGACTCAGCTAGAAGAAAAAAATGAAGCTGTAGCTTTTTCATCTTCAATCTTGGTAAATTGTTTCTTGGAAATTGAACCGGGTAATTATCAATCCGAAAGTGTTTGCCATGAATCAGATGAGCAGTCGGATCTCCTTCAATTCTCCTGGACTGATGATATTGACTGTAATATAGTTAGCTTAATTGCTGATTTAGAGGATAAAGATACTAACTTAGTTAGATCAAAGAATGTTTTTTGGGTATTATATTTCGATAGTTCCAAGACCTCGGAAGGGTCTAGAGCTGGATGTGTGTTAGTTGATCCTGAAAACAACAAATATTTCTTATCATGTAGATTAGAGTTTGATTGTACTAACAATACTGCTGAATATGAAGCTTTGGTCCATGGATTAAAGAAAGCCATCGGTTTAAAGGCTAAATACCTCAAAGTATTTGGTGATTCGGAGATAGTTGTCAAACAGGTAAGAGACACGATCCATTGTCTTTCACCACATCTGAAAGGATATCAGTCTGAGGTATGGGATCTGGTTACAAAATTTGAAGCTTTTAATATAAAATTTGTTCCCAGATTACAGAATGTTGCTGCTGACTTATTAGCTACCTCTTCTTCTAGGTTAGTGCCTACTAATAATAAATGTTCTATTGAATTGGTTTTTAGGCCTTCTGTTCCAGATAATATAACAAATTTCAGGGTGTTCGATGATGACAACCAAATCATTAGTTTCCTTACCAATGAAAACATGTTTCAAGAAGCTTTTATAGATGAAGAAAAACATGATGCTGCTCTGCAAGATAAGGACGCAGTCAAAGGAAATTTCATTCCCAAAGGAGTGAGATCACTTGAAAGTTTGTTCGATCTGCAAAGCAAGTTCAAGAGACCAGCAAATGTGAAAACTCATAGTTCTACTATGCAGTATGAATTGATAAATCTAGGTACAGTAGCCGAGCCAAAATATGTCAATCTCGGTAGATGTTGTTCGCCAGGTGAAAGAGGAAAATTCATCAAACTTTTTCGGCCATATAAAGATGTGTTCTCTTGGACATATGAAGATCTAAAAACATATGACACTCGTATCATTCAGCATGTTATACCAATGAAATCAGGTGTTAAACCTTTTCAGCAGCAGCTAAGAAGGATGCACCCTACTCTCGAACCTTTAATTCAGAAGGAATTAAAGAAGTTATTAGACGCTAAGATCATCTTTAAAGTCCGGCATTCGGAATGGGTCACTAATTTGGTTCCTGTAAGGAAGAAGTCTGGAGAAATAAGACTATGTATAGACTTCAGAAACCTAAACAGAGCATCTGATAAAGATAATTACCATGTTCCTTCAATGGAACAAATTTTGCAGATTGTGTTTTCTGTACTAGATGGTTTCTCCGATTACAATCAAGTGTTGGTAGCAGAAGGAGATCGTCTTAAGACTACTTTCAGCACCAAGTGGGGAACATTTGCATACTGAAGAATGCCTTTGGGCTTGATAAACGCAGGAGCAACTTTCCAGCAAGCAATGGATGTTGATTTTCAAGGATTAGGAGGTCATTGTGTTGTAGTCTATCTGGATGATGTAACAGTATTTTCAAAAAAAGAGAAGACCATGTTTTCCATTTAAAACAGATTTTTGACTAATGCAGGAAATGTGGCATTTCTCTAAATCCCAAGAAAAGTGTCTTTGTTGTTCTTGAAGGAAAACTTTTGGGCCACATTATCTCAAAGAAGGGAATTTCGATAGATCAAGAGAGAGTGCAAGTTATCAATAAAATTCCCATGCCTCATAATAAAAATATATGCAATCATTTATGGGCACAATCAATTTTGTTCGAAGATTTGTCCCTGACTTTGCTCAAACCGTCAAACCTTTGCAGAAAATGGTCAAGCAAAGTGTGCAGTTCAAATGGACAGATTTAGAGAAGGACGCATTTAAGGATATCAAAGCATCCATAGCCAATGCCCCCTCTCTAAGAAGTCCATATTTTGACAAAGATTTTATTTTGTATACCTTTGCTTCAGATGATTCCCTCACAGCCATGCTTACACAAAAGGTAGAAGCAGGAGATGAATACCCAATTTATTTCATGAGAACTGGTCTACAAGGCGCCGAACTAAACTAACTTGTTGTTGATATACAAGCATACATAGTATTCAAAGCAGTAAAGCAGTTCAGGCCATATATTCTTAAGAACCGAATTAAAGTCATAGTTCCCCATCCAGCTGTCAGATCTCTTTTCGTCCAGAAGGAATTAGGAGAAAGAAGAGGGAATTGGGTCACAACTCTTCAAGAATATGATTTAGAATTTAAGCCATCTACCATCATTAAAGGTCAGGGCCTATGTAAATTGCTCACTGAACATCCAGTTGATGAAGAGCAGAGTTGGGAAAATGAAGCTGATCTAAACATGGCTGAGGTATGCCCTATTTTTACAGCTCCTGATTCCTGGTATAGAGATCTAGTACACTATTTACAACACAGATACTTACCAGAGCACTGGGGTTTTAAGCAAAGAAGGGCACTTCATTTGAAGTCAGCAGCGTACCAAATTATTGATGGCATACTTTTCAGAAAAAATTATGATGGCATCTTTCTCAGATGTTTAGAGAAAGAAGATGCAAATAAGGTGGTCAAAGAACTACATGATGGCCCCGCTGGAGGACATTATTCCGAAGATACAACAGCTCACAAAATACTAAGGGCTAGATATTACTAGCCTACTCTGTTCAAAGATTCTCATTCCTATGCACGGAACTGTGATGTATGCCAAAGAAGTGTTGGGAAATTACCCAAAGCAGCAAGACCTTTACAGCCGGTTATCATCTTAGAACCTTTCGAACAATGGGGTATAAACGCCATTGGAGAGATAAAACTGAATTCTTATCTAGAACACCGGTATATCCTGATATCCACATACTATTTTACAAGATGGACAGAGGCTGTCCCATTGCGCAAAATCAACGAGGATGTAGTGATAAATTTCCTAAAGGAGAATATTATAACCAGGTTTGGGGTTCCAATTTCCCTAGTCTTTAATAATGAAACTTATTTTTCATCTTTTAAGATCAACGAATTTTTTTATGAGAGAGGAATCAAGTTACATTATTCAGCCAATTATTATCCCCAAGGAAACGGATTAGCTGAATCTTCGAACAAAAACCTCATTCGGATTCTCAAGAAGACTGTAATCGAAAATCAAAGGAGCTGGCACATAGCTCTACCCAATGCCTTATGGGAAGATAGGGTTACTCCAAAGAATGTCTTAGGGATATCCCCATATACCCTTGTCTATGGTAAAGAAGCTATCCTCCCTCCTAACATATTACTCCCATCTTTGCAATTGGCCCAAGCCTCTCAAGGTTCCAATAGTCAAGTTCTACAATCTAGAATTGACACCTTGCTAAAACTAGAAGAATCCCGGCTGAAAGCCAAAGGCTGTTTCCATCAACACCAAGACATAGTCAAAAGGTGGTTTGATAAGCGAAAATCTGGCAAGAGAAGTTTCGAGGTAGGTGACCTAGTTTTGAAGTGGGACCATCCCCATGAAGGTAAAGGAATGCATACAAAATTTCAACACTTATGGGTGGGCCCTTACAAAATTTCTGAAAAGCTTGGCCCTACTACCTACAAGCTAAAGGACTTACAAGGAGAGGAAGTAACCCTACCTCTCAATGGCCTCGCTCTGAAACAATACTTCTCATAGTCCTTGGAGGACTCCTTTGTACATAAACTTTTGTTTCTAGTTGCTTACTTGTTTGATTTTGTTTTATCTTTTCTTCAAGTCATCCTGTTTTGTTTTCCACTTTTCTTCACCCTCAGTTCTGTCTTTATCTTCCAAATAAAACTCAGCTGAACTTTTGGTAAAACATAAGATGGATCTTCGAGCCAAGCTCAATCCTGAAAGGTCGAAACTCACTTACAAAGGAATTTTTTGGTGACTTTGTTTTCAATGTTGATCTTTCGGCAATTTAGAGATCCTTTTTCTGATTGGTCAAAATAAACCTGATTTCATAACTCAGATTCTACATTTCTTCCTTACTATCTTGGGGCTCCATTCACATTAACTTAAATACCTGTCTCAAGGAGTTCACTATAATTTGGACCATGGAAAGGAAGCATGTCTCACGGCAATATGGCATTTAAAATGATCCCATGCTACAAAGAAAAGCCAAAAGGGCTTATACTAAAGAGTCTGATTTCCATAAATTCTCGCCTCAATCAAAGCACGACAGAGAAATGCAAAGCACACTCAATGAAGAAAATCTATACACCGTGGTTCTTCTCCGTCCGTGAAGCTTGATAATCAGACAAATTTATCGCTCACAAAAAAGGACACTATGGATTGAAGGACCAAAATCAAACGGATACAGGTTGAAGAGATTCATTTTTGGAAAAACTCAATTTACTAAAGTCACAAAGAAACATCCAAAAGGATGCAGATAGCATCGGAATGAGGAACAAACGAATATGTCCATGAGATTTTGTTACGATCCTGTGGAATCTTTTAAAGTTGATCTCTAAGAGGCAGAATTCTAAAATGAACTTCATACTCAGGCCCTGAGAGAGTTGGAAAGAAGTATGATTCTAAGTTACCCTCTCCCAAAATGACCATGATGATGACAGTGATCACTGTATTCATGAAAGCTGAACTATGAAGACATTTTGTTGCCCATATAAATCAGCAGTTTGTAAGTTTTTCTACCCCTAAGGAGAGTTATTTTCAGAGATCTGTGTTCACCAGAGAATCGCCAATTGTTGTTGCTGCAACATCCCCCCCCAAAATTTTGTAGATATTGGGGTCCCTCCTATTATTTTCTATAGAAAGTTTACTTAAGAGCTAAATCTTTCACCAGAGGTTTTTATACTTAGTTTTTTCTAGAGAAGCCAGCCTTTCTTTTGAGTTTGTTCATCTTTTCTTCCAAGTCAAAACTCAAGGTTCTTACCCGCAACGGCCGAAGAACTTACCCTTTTCACCAGCAATGTTAGAAGAGTTCATGAAGTCCTACCGCAACAGGTCCCTCTTTTATCAAGTCTTCCGAACTTCCGGGCAAACTTGGAAAGTTCCACCGCAATAGCGGAAGAACTCATGAAGTTCCGCCGAAGCATCAGAACGTTTTCTAATCTTTTGCCGCATCGGCCGCATGTTTCTTTTTCTCAACAAAACCTATGAGTGTCGGATCAACTTGGTAAGTCTCGCCACGACCGCGGATAAGCTTTTAGAAGTCTAGCCGCAACGAGCAGTCACATTATTCAAAATACATGAAACCTTTCAAATCGGATAAAACTTACGAGTTCTCCCCGCCATAGCGGACAAACTCGGCATCTTTCACCGAAACAGCAGATTAAAATTGTGAGTCTTCGCCCCAACGTCGGGTGAGTTTTATTTTTTCCTTCCGGTTTCGGCAGTTCCGCTTGACTGCCAAGTGTGCCGAGGTGACCCAACCGTACACACTTTTAATACTGTTTTAAAGCCTCCACCAACCTCTTGATTTCCCGCACGTGTCAACTCTTGTATAAGGGTTTGGAGAGTTTGTTTGTTTTTTATTGATAGTTTTTATATTGGAGAACGTCGTTTTGAAGCTATTAAACTGATCCAGCTCGGTTTATTCGCCACATAGTCAGCTTCCAACGAAACCAACAGTCTTTTGCCAGATAGGTGGTTCTACCACTGTTTTTGCTTTTACTATTAAGTGCGTCAAGCCGTTCTCAGTGTTAATATCCCCGTTTGAGCTACATGGCCGGTAGATGTTCTGTGTGTTTTTGTTACTTTGGCCATCCCCAAGCCTGTAACTTTCAGCCGTGGACCCTTTCAGTCTTTCCCAAATCCCTTGAACTCACGAGTTTCAACCCCCCTAGGTGGCTTTTACCCATCTCGCCACTTGCATTTTCGTATGAGGAAATCCTAAACAAGAAAAACTCAGTTAGCGTTCCCCCCCAAACCTATTCCCCATGGATATGAAAATTTTAGTTCTACTAAAACAAAGTTTCTTCTCTTAATCAGGTTGGCAGTGTCACATATTATCATACTGGTATTATATTTTAAAATTCTGGCGTCTTGCTCCATGTTCTGTACTAGTTTGTAATCTTATGTTCATTCATGCGTACTTGCTTGACAGGATTAAGCCTCAATGCTGTAGGGTAGCAGGAAGAAAGCTAAAATGATTGAATCAGAACCTGCCAAGCCAAGATTTGAAACACTGTTTGAAGACACCAGGTCCATCATAGGCGTTCCTCTTGAAGTGAAATGGGGATATGTTTACCGTATGCTCAGAGACCAGGACATTCCAAGAGCTCTCTTGGAGGAGGAGAACATCTATCAAAACATCAGAAGCTCCAGCATATCCAGAGCTTCCACTCTTCCTGAGCTATTTCCCCACTCAGAGGTAATTGGATGGATTCTCAAGCATGCAAACCCGGTAACTAAAGTATTGCATGATAGCAAAGGAGAGGCGTTTGCCTCATTCCATCTAGCCTACATTGCAGCAGCCTACAAATTACTGCGCTCTCAGTAGCCACTGAATGATGAATGGCTGGGGAAGATGGACAATCTTGAGATGGCTAAGAAGCTGCTAATCACAGGAAAGCAAATCAGGAAAAGAGACAGCGAAGAATATGAAGTTCAAAATCTGAGAGCTCCTTTTCGGATGATCGGGATGTTAAGCAGAATTCTCGGCATGCCCGATCGAACTGTCTACAGGATATAATGGGCACCCATCATTCATTATGTGGCATTTAAGGGGACTGTCTTTGATTGGGAAACTATCCTATCAGATATTTTGTCGTCCGCTGCAACCGCAGCCCAAGAAGGACTAGCTCTAAAGAAGTCAGAATTTTATATGTCTTCATATCTCATTGATTTCATCTTGGCAAAGCAACCTTTCCCTAAGCTAGGTTTCATTTGGGATCAGTCAAACACCCCAGTCTATACTGCTTATAAGATATTGTGGACTCAAAATTACAGGATGCATTACAAACTCATATGTGAAGAATTCATCATAGCTCTGTATGAACAAATGTTTAATGAAGCACCTAATTGCTTATCAGAGAATGCCATGGCAATGATGGAAAATTATGGAGATTTATATTTTTCAGAAGACAGTACTTATATCAGAATGTATGGAGGCACTAAGCCACCATATATCTTTCCCAGATACGCTACTGACTACATAGTCTTGAAAGAAGCAGTTAGGAAAGTTTTTGTCAATGGAGTAGGAGGATTTTTAAATAAGTTGAAGAAGGCTTCATTCCCTTATTTTCCATTCTATGTGGCAGCTTATAAGTTCTCATGGGTTGCGTTAGCTAAGGAATTCATTCAAGAGATAAAAGGTTTTCACTTCGGAGAAGTGATATTCCATATGAATGATAGACGAAACAAAGTTGCAGAACATTGTGAAGAGTTGTACGCCCACTTTGATTACACCCACTACTACGATCAAGAAGAGGAGGTATATAGGGGAATCGGCAACATGACCGAGTTGCAAATTTGTCGTCACAAGGGTGGAGCTGGTTATAGTTCTACTGTTGTCCGAGACGCCAAAGAAGCCAAGTTGCACAAAGAAAAGGAAGCAGCAGAAGCTCTAGCCAATGAAGAACTGAGGCTAAAGGAGGAAGCAGATAGGATCCAGAAAGAAGTTGCCAATATGTTGCGAAAGGAGCATGAACAAGCTCTTAAATTTCAGGAGGAAGAAAATCTAAGGCTGCAAGAAAAAGAATCCCAAAGGCTTCATGATCAAGAGTTGGAAGACGTAAGATTGTGGCAAGCCGCAGAGGAGCAAGAAGAAAGACGGCTCAAAGCCGAACAAGAAAATAAGGCAAATGAAGATGCTCAAGCTGGTAGTTCCCACATGTAGGACATGGATGTATGGTCATCCCAATTGGTACAGACCCCGCCCGCCGAAGAGGGTATTCCCATAGAAAATATTCCACTGATCCCTTTCACCCCATCAAAGGATCACACTATATCCCAGTGGAACAGATTTGTATATAACAGAGATAGGAAATCTATTGTTTTGAAGTCGGAGACAAGGTTAAAGAGACTTTTTGAGTCAGACATTGTCACCCATCGTGAAAATATTGTTATGCAGAACTCAAAGCAAGCTTCTATGGCTATGGCATATGTTGTTGTGGAAGCAGCCAAAGCAACCGAAGACAACGTAATCAACATAGTTAATGAGTTCGAGTCAACTAAGAAAAGGGCTGGTATGCTGCAGCACATTGTAACTAATGAGAAATCTTATAGAGATCTCGTGGTAAAGAAGTACAATCGCCTGTTGTCCGATCATAAGGAGTTGTCAGATAAATTTCAACACCTAGAGCAAGAAAAGGAACACCTAGCATTCCAAATGATGGTACTTGAAGCAGAGAAGAATGAGTCTGAGGCCAAATTTTTTCAATTAGAGGAAGACAAGCAGTTAATGACTAAGCAGTTAGAGCAAGCAAATAATAGAGCAATGGACATGTCTCCCTTTCACGAGCAGTCCTGTGATATCTTGAGACAAATGCATGCAACACAAGAACTAATTACGGAAGAGGTTTGCAGACTTAAGACCATGCTAGATAGAATGAAGGAAATTAATGCTGAAGCTGTTAGACTTAGAAACAAGTACACTCAGGTAAAAGCAAACATTTTGAGCCAGATGGAGTGGAGAGAAGGAAAGGTGGATTTACCCAACCACCTCTCGTTCAAATCTGTAGTTGATTTTAAGGAAGATATAGACCTAATGGAATTTTGCAGGAACTACGGCGCCAAACTAATTACTAAGATCCGGGTTACAATGGGAAAATGTAATAGCCTATATCAAAAGATTCAAGAAGTGCATGAAAAGTGCAAGGTTGTATTTCCCCAGACCCTTGATGAATTTCCAAGTAAAGAGCAACGCCTCTCTGATTTAAAAGATGAGTTGGGCTTTCAAATGGAATATGTGAAAAGAATTGATGTGTTAACCACAAATGATCTCCATCACTACATCGAGCTACCATCAGTACACAATCAAATGCTCCATGAAATCCGCCAGATAGCAATAACAAAAATACAAAACATCGAGGCAGAACTCGACAGGCATATGACTTCTAAGAAAATATTGCTTCCTTCACCTGCCAATGTTGTTATAAGAGACACTAGTGTTTGGTTCAGCTATATTGCAGAGGAAAATAAGAAGGTAGTAGCAATGGAAGGGATCAATAAAGGCACATTATCTACAACAGAGACACCATCTGAGACAGAAGCACCTGAAACGACTGCTACAATTGAAGCAGAGACACCACTCTAGAACTAGCTCAACAGACATAATGCATTGTTTTTGTTTTTTCCCTGTTGTCAAATCATGAAGTCAAAGGACAGCTGTCAATTTTGTTTCTGTTATGTAAAGGAGGCCACGAATCACTTCATTTTGTAGAGCATTTAAAAGAAAATTTAAAAAAAGGGAATTAAAGAAAGGAGACAAGTGGAAACCCTAGAGGCATTTTGTAAACTTATATATAGATGGTTAGTGTAGAGTAAAAGGGACTTTTGGCATGTGAAGGACAGTTTTTAGCTTGTATGTGAACTATTTCTCTGCATGTATAAGGAATTCGATTTTACCTAATGAAATCCTGGGAGACTACATTTTTTCCTAAATGATGTTTTGGATGTTTGATGGATTACTCTTCTGTTATTCACACACTACTGTGAGATCTTTCTTTACTGTTGTGAATTACTTCTGTGTAATGAATGAATCTCCTATTTTCCTGTACAAAGATGTCTATCTCAAATGAGTAATGGAATGCTTTGACTGAATTAAAGCTATCTTTAATATCTTTTATATTCTGCTATAGATGCATCTTTATGGTTAAAGGGCTATCTGTCTGATCTTTAGATGTTTTTGTTGGTTTATTGGTCATCTTTAAAATTTGCTCCTTGCAAGGATAGATTAAATTTTCTTTCACAGTTTTAGATTAATTTAGATTAGCTACCTGCATTTATCTTAGGGAACTTGCATCTCATCTTTAAAATAAAATAACTAAACGGTGGATCGGGCCGCAACCGGTGCAAGAGTAAGAATCTTTAAATCTTACAGTAGATGGAACCGTTAACCAGATGGATTCCCTACATCAAACGGTGGACGATCTAATTGGGACTTTCTACCGAGGAGAATCCCTTGCTGATTGATGCTACAATTTCTGAGGCATCAACAAACTGCAAAGTGAAAATTTGTTTCACTGAGAGTCCCCCTAGAGATCATTAGTGTTATGTTTTACTTGTTTAGCATATAACAATAAACAATATATCACTAAAAGAAATACAAGCACAAAAAGAACACAATGAACACAATATTTCACTTGGGGAAACCACAAGGGAGAAAACCCTGGAAAAATCTTCCTCAATATAGAAATCACGAAGTACAAAAGTAAACTCCAAGACTAAATCAGCTACTCTTCCACTTGTGCAAACTTCTCTCTCTCCTATGCGAACTTGTGTGAGTGAATGAGTGATTACAGATGAGAGACACCTCCTCTATCTATATTCTTCTGTTGGGGTGACTTTTCCCCAATAGGGCCGACTTCTCCTAACTGACTGGGTCGACTTGTCAAATACATAATATAATAATCTCTTATGGGTTCTTCTAGGCCAACACAAGACCTAGGGTTTACATTGAATCTTTAAATGACTCTTACATTATTAATTACATCATGACATCTCCCGGAGGAGGAATACAATAATACAATAGACACGTATCAAATAGAATATCTTCCGCATTTACATTCTTTTAACACTCCATCTTAACTAGGAAGGTATTATGCAGGTAACAACAACATATGCACAACTGACTTGTGAAAATCTATATGTCGTAGGAAGATTTTGGATCATCATCTGTTTGGGGTATCATCTGCTGGAGTAGCATCATCAACGTCTGTTGGAATGTCATCATCAACATCTTCATCATCATCTGCTAGAATATCATCATCAACAACATCCTATGTATCATCGTCAGCAACATCCTCTGTTGGAACATATTATGTTGGATCAACAACATTGTCAGTTGGAACATCCTCGTCAACAACATCATGGGCTGGAACATCTTCTGTTGTCAGCAACATCATCAACTAGAACATCTTTTGTTATTAGCAACAGCATCAACTGGAACATCCTATGCTAGAACATCCTCGTCAGCAACATCATCAGCTGGAACACTATCAGTCAGCTAGTACTGATCTTATGTCCCCAATACAGGCATCTATCCTTACGGATAGGAACTCTATTAGTCATCCAGTACTAATATTTTGTCCCCAGGACAGGCATCTATCCTTACGGATAGGAACTTTATTAGTCAGCCAGTACTGATCTTCTGTCCCAGGACAGGAATCTATCCTTACGGATAGGAACTCTATCAGTCAGCCAATACTGATATTCTGTCCACGGGACAAGAATCTATCCTTATGGATAGGAACTCTATCAGTCAGAAAATATTGATCTTCTATCCCCAAGGCAGGCATCTATCCTTATAGATAAGAACTCTATCAGTTAGCCAGTACTGATCTTCTATCCCCAAGACAGGAATCCATCCTTATGGATAGGAACTCTATCAGTCATCCAGTACTGATCTCTGTCCCCAGGACAGGCATCGATCGTTATGGATAGAAACTCTATCAGTCATCCAATACTGATCTTTTGTCCCCAAGACAGGAATCTATCCTTACGGATATGAAATATATCAGTCAGCCAGTACTGATATTTTGTCCCCAGGACAAGCATCTGTCCTTACGGATAGGAACTCTATCAGTCATCCAGTACTGATATTTTGTCCCCAGGACATGAATATATCCTTACGGATAGGAACTCTATCAGTCATCTAGTACTGATATTCAGCCCCCAAGACTGGCATCAATTCCGAAGAAATGCAACACTATCAGTCTCTCTTTCGAGAGAGGTCCCTCTGGACCACACCAAGCTTTTCTCGAAAGTATTCCAACTTTACGCGAGAAATAGGCTTAGTTAACACATCAGCAACTTGTTCCTCTGTAGGAACATACTTGAGCTTTACAGCTCCCTTCTGTACCATATCCCGGATATAGTGGAATTGATCTCAATGTGCTTGGATCTATTATGGAACACAGGTTTCTTTGTCATCTTGATGCAACTCTATTTGTCACAGAGTATCTCCGTAGCATCAATATCTACATCGAACAATCATTCCAACATCTTGCGAAGCCACACTGCTTTGCTACAAGATGAACAAGCTGCTACATATTCAGCTTCTGTTTTACTGAGTGCAACACAGGGTTTCTTTCTATTGATCCATGATATCATACCTGATGCCAAACTAAAACAACATCCTAAAGTGTGTTTCCTGTCTTCGGCACTTCCGACCCAATCTGAGTCTGTGTACCCGTACAACCTGAACTCACTATCCCAAGCATATCTGAGTCCATAGTCCAATGTACTCTTTAGGTAACTCATCACATGTTTTTCTACAATCAGGTGAACACTCCTGGTCTCCACCTATACTGACTCAACGTGTTCACATCAAAACATATATCTGGTCGAGTATTGGTCAAGTACATCAATGACACAATGTAATCTTTCTATACATGGCGACATCCACTATATCTGATGAAGCATCATTTAGGAGCTTCAAGTTTGTCACCATCAGAGTAGTCATGGCCTTACAATCCAACATCCCAAATCTCTTCAGGATCTCAACTGTGTATTTTCCTTGACTTAGGAAAATATCATCTGGAAACTTCCATACTTCAATACCTAGAAATTAATGCATCATACCAAGGTATTTCATCTCAAATTTTGTTGCAAGCCTTCTCTTACATTCGGTTATGGGCTTGTCTTCTCCTGTCAAGAACAAATCATCTACATACAGTAGTAGTATCATAGGTTCATCATCCATAATATTGTAATAAATATTAGAATCTTCTTTACTCTTGGTAAATCCCAAACTCATCAGGAAGCTGTCATTTCTTCCATACCATGCTATGGGTGCTTACTTCAACCCATACAATGCATTCTTCAATATGCATACATGTGACTTTCTATCATATGTTTCAAATCCTTCTGGCTGCTTGATATATACTTCTTCTTATATCTTCCCATTCAGGAACATCGTCTTTACATCCATCTGATGTAACTTCCATTTCATCTTGGTTGCCAAGGAAATAATGGTTCTAATTGAAGTATATATGGCCACGGGAGCAAAAGTCTCCTCATAATAAATTCCTTCCTTTTGCGAGAATCCTCGTGCTACAAATATTGCCTTGTACTTTTCAATGCTTCCGTTTGTTGAGTGTTTTGTTTTGAAGATCCATTTTGACGATACACATGATTTATCCTTTGGTATTGGTACCACATCCCAAACATCAGTCTTGATGATGGATTTGTATTCTTCATTCATAGCATCCAACCATTCCTTCTTCTTCACTACATCTTCAAAACAAGTTGGTTCCTCTTCAACAAGGTTACAAATCAAGGCTACATAACTAGAATATGGCCTTGGTCTTTTTCTCTCTCTACTGGTTCCTTCTAGGGCACCATACCTTCCTGCATCTTGAATTAATTCTCGTGCTCAAGCTGGTCTTCTCTTTCGAGAAATATCCTCGTGAGGTGTCTCCTCAGGTCTCTGAGGTTCTTCCATGTCATGATCCTCTGGAATAGGATCTTCTTCAATATTTTTGTATGGCACTTTACTTGTTTCTATAAATCTAGGAGCCTCCTCCTCTTCATCCTCATGAGTCTTATTGGATTTATTGAAGGCTGTGTCTTCATCAAATGAAACATCCCGACTGAGCTCAATCTAGCGGAATCCTGGGATGTAGATACAGTAAGCCTTACATTGCTCACTATATCCCACAAATATTCCCTTATTACCTGAAGGTTTCCTTTCAGATACACCATTTTGTTGTGGATTATAGGGAATAATAAGCTCCCTCTTAATCCCTGCTTGTTTACAGAAATATTTGAAATCACCTGAAGTATATTCCCCTCCATTATCTGACCTTAAAATATTTATCTTTTTCTCAGAGAGGTTTTCTACAAGAGTCTTGAACTCTTTAAACTTTTCAAAGACTTCATTCTTATTATTCAAAAAATAAATCCATGTTTTGTGGGAGTAATCATCAATAAAGGAATCATACTATACATACCTGCTTAGAGAAGTGGTGGACATAGGTATACAGATATCTGAGTGAATAATATCCAGAATACCTTTCGCTTTGTTGTCGCTACTTGGAAATGGGTTCTTTGTACTCTTTCCTTGATCACATTCCTTGCATACTCCTTCATTATCCACATGGATTTCCGGTAGTCCAGTCACCACCTTACTTACTATTGGTAAGGCTTTGTAGTATACATGAGATAGTCTTCTATGCCATAGCTCATAAGGGATCATGGTATTGGTCATCAATGATGTATATGCATGACCCTTCAGTTTGTAAAGTCCTCCTTCTTCTAATCCAATGACTACAGCATCATCAATAGTCTTTCCCTTTTTCCACATAAGAAATTTACCATCTATAAATGGAATTCGAAGACCTTTCTTATCTAATGCAGAAATAGATAGAAGGTTCTTCTTCAAAACAGGTACATAAAGTACATATTTCATATTGATGGAATTTCCATAGTCCAATTTATAAGAGGCTTCTCCCATTCCTTTGATGGGATATTGATAATCATCTCCAAGCTTTACCTTGTGTGGAGACTCCTTCTGAATAAGATGTGAGAGGGATTCTTTGTATCCCGTCGTGTGTTTTGAAGCTCCACTATCTACTAGCCAAGTATCATTCCCATGAGATATTGAACCAGTGAGCGCTGATATTAGAACATATTCTACATTGGATTCTTCATCACCTCTGGTTTTGAATTCTTCGTCATATTCACTATATTTCGTTGCATGTGCATGAAACCTCTTCTTTTGCTTCTTATGATGTCCATATTTGGATGGACAATTTCTCGCTAGATGTCACGTCTTGTGACAAGAGTAACATTCAACGGAGGAGAGATCTCTCTTGAATATCTTGTTCTTTTGATGTCCTTGAGATCTTCTGGGAGAGTGGGTACGTACATCACTCTTCCTTTTCCTTCCACCTTTGGAATGAGTTAACAAAGCTTGATCTTCATTGTTGTTTAGTTTCTCCTCTCTCACCACTATTATTTCTTCATCTTGCGCACACTCTTCCCATAGCTGTCTGAACTAGATCAATTTCTTTCTAGCACAAATGCCACGAACAAATGGTTCCCAATCTCTCGGGAGACCATTCAAAGTGGTCATCACAACTTTTGCATCCTCTACCATGTATCCAATAGCTTCTAGTTGTTCTTTTATTTCAGACACTCTGGAGAAGTATGAGTGCATGGACTAAGGATTCAAGTTCTTCACACCCTTGAGTTGATTTCTCAAGGTCATCTTCCTATTGATATTATTTCCTTCAAACAGGTTGGTCAAGGCATCAAACATTTATTTTGGGGTCTTCTTGGAAGACATATGGGGGATCAAGTGGTCTTTGATGGAATCAATAATGATCATTTTTGCCTTGACTAAATTCTTCTTATGCCTTCCTTTGGATTCATCTCCCTCTGGTTCTATAAGTCCTTCCTTTACATAGTTTTCTAGGTCATGTTCTTCAAGAATAAGCATGACTCTATACTTCCATGCCCTAAAGTTCTCAGCTCCCTCAAGCTTCTCATCAAGCTCAGTATTGCTCATCATCTTGATATAATGAGTACTTCAAATGGAAATATAATAGATTTGAGACTTACGAGAAAAATTGTCCTTCTGAAATATGCTTCTTCCTTGACCTGGGGTTTGTCAGAGAAACCCTAATTTTCCAACTTCAAGGTTTTGGAAATCTGATTGGATGAGCAAATTCGCCTCCTCAAGGTGAGTTGAGAAAAGTACTCCTTCTCCCAATTCTGTGAGCATATGATCCAAAAACTTGATGCCCTAGTTCTCCTGGGCTGTAGTGGGGGACCCAAAAATGAAAATTCTCAGAATGAAAATATGCTTCGATAGAAAGATGCGCCCTAGTGAGGTAATTTAGATGCACTATATTTTTCAGCAAATCTGTGGAGGGAGCTCTTGGAACAAGAAACCCTAGTTTATGTAGTTACGGAGGCTGCACAATGTATTCTTTCAGGCCAGCTCTAATACCATGTTAGTTTTTACTTGTTTAGCATATAACAACAAACAATCTATCAATGAAAGAAATACAAGCACATGAAGAACACAATGAACACAATATTTCTCTCAGGGAAACCACAAGGGAGAAAACCCCAGCAAAATATTCCTCAATATAGAAATCACAAAGTACAAAAGTAAACCCCAAGACAAAATCAGTTACTCCTCCACTTGTGAGAACTTCTCTCTCTCTCCTATACAAAATTGTGTGAGTGAATAAGTGATTACAAATGAGAGAGACCTCCTCTATTTATATTCTTCCGTTGTGGTGACTTTTCCCCAACAGGGCCGACTTCTCCTAACTGACCGGGCTGACTTGTCAAATACATAATATAATAATCTCTTTTGGGTTCTTCTAGGCCGAAACAATACCTAGGGTTTGCATTGACTCTTTCAATGACTCTTACATTATTAATTACATCAATGACATCTCCCGGAGGAGGAATACAATAATACAATAGACAAGTATCAAATAGAATATCTTCCAGAGTTACATTCTTTTAACAATTAGAGAATTTCTTCTTATGCTTTTTCTTAGGTAGTGACCTCATAGTACTATCACTTTCTAATCTATCAAACATGACCTCTTCACTCCTATTTGAGTTGTTTCCTACCTCAGGTTGGAGTTTAGACTTTAATTATGTCATATCCCTCAAAACCACTACTTAAAAAAAAATTATTATGCATGCCTCGAATTGTTATCATCATTATCTTGTCGTTAATCCACTCATTTGTCATTGATCTACTTGTGACTATCATTAATGATTAACATAATACTTTAAGTGGAGACTTTGTTTGGTATTATAACTCATTCCTTCCCTATTTTATGATTGCTTCTTGTCAATTAGTTCCTTTCACAACTTCTTAACCTACTACCACTTGCATTCCATTCTCTGCCAAACATACTTGGCATAATTTCAATGTATTTCTCTTATCCCGAGTTCTTACAATATTTACACTCTTATCTAGACTGTTTCTAAATCCATTATTAGCCTGAGTTTCATAGTTAGTATAGCCTTATAGGCTATGGTCTATGCTAATATAATATTGGTTCGATTACCCAACTATTAACCTCATTAACTATTCTATATAAACAATTTAATTAGATCTATGGCTTACCAACATTGTCATGGGGACTCCCAACCCATAACCTAACTTTATACTTTACGTTATACACATTAACTTTGATTTTTGGATTACTTACTGATTCAAAGGCTTGTCCCAAAGTATAATTCAAGATAGACATTATAACATGGACATCATTTAAATATTTTTAACGTTACTTAGGGGTGGAAATAAGGTTACATATACAAGTGTATACGACTCCCTAGCCATCGCATTCCCATGTGTTGACCCCAATGGGATATAACTCTCCACCGTAATGATAGTATTTATTGGTTAGTGGGTTACACATCTACCCTTGGAAGCATCCAATCATATCACTATTTAATACACTGGATAGTGCGGATCTATGTGGCCCTTCGTAGAATTAATGCATCTGGGTACTAGTATCCTCCACGATGATGTTGGAATATTCTCACCATATTGTTTTAGTTTTACATGCATGCATGCATTCCATGTAGCACTCCATGCATCCATGCATCAGAAGTTGAGACTCCTAGAACCTAGTCCCTATTTTGGGCCCCCTGGAGCTCGTTTTTTTTCATCATTAGCCTCCTAGCCACTTAGTGCGCCTTGTTTCCATCACTGGAGTTACAATGCACCCTCATGTACAGATTTAGGAGATCTATCAGTCAATTCCATGATTTAGGGAACCTTGTCCCCTTGATTGCTCACTTAACTGACTATAGCCCCTAGTTGACTGCTTCTGAGTGTAGAAGCGCCCTCCTTGACCACTGAAAGCTAGTTATATTCCCCCTTGGAGTCTCCTCCCCTATTTTAGTGCCCACATGATTCAGTTATGCTTAGTACTACTCCAGTTGATTGATTATTCATCATTAGTGGCCACTGAACCTTATCGATAGGTGGTTCCAATGCAAACTAAGCCATGACTTGAGCATAATTCGAATTCTCCAAGGAGTATCAAATTGATTCTATTGTATTATCATTTTTTCCATCTTACAGCTAATGAATGTATCAACAACAGTTTCTCATATCTTTTGAGTTTCACGAGTGAATTTTATTATATTTCTTGCTAATTCTTCTCTGAAATAAACACTGTGAAATTATGAGGTTTGTTCAAGCTAAGTGATCTACCCCTGTGGAATTTCACATGGTATTAGAGCTTGTGAGATATTTTTGAGTTGCAGCAGTTTATTGAGCAGTTGTTTTTCAGTAGTGCACTAGAAGCCTCTGGATTTCCACAACAAATCCTGGTGCCATTGCATTGAATTCATTGGAGAAATCCTTTGAGGTCTATCTAGGTGTTAAGGATCCAGATAAAAATGCCTACTTCCCTAAAGCAGTGTTCAATAGATTTTGTAACGATCCTCCAAATAAATTTCCATTGTTTTGCAAGTTATTCCATCATCACTAGTGCATTCATTCAACTACTATAGATCTCACCTTGATTCCCAAGCTCACTCCCTTCAACTTCTTCGAATGGAAGGGACAGATAGAGATATTCATGCTCAACAGAGGTCTCTACAGAGTGTTACAAGGAATTGAGATCGAACCAAATGGCGCAACAGAAAAAGCCAAGTATCTAAACAAACTTGATGAAGCAGTTGGATTGCTATGCCTCAGCATCTCCAAAGATATACTCTTTCATATCTCCAGTCTCAAAAATCCCAAGGAGGTTTGGACAAAGATCTAACCTTTATTTGGGAAACATGATGATTTGAGAGGGCATCAATTGGAAAATGAGTTGATCCCACTGAGCCCCAGCAGTTTCAAATCCATTGCAAATTTCTTCGCAAGGTTCAAGAACTTGGTTGTGTAGGTAAACTATGTGGAATTGAGAAAGAAGACAAGCAATTGATTCTTGTTATTCTTTCAAAATTGGGTTCAGACTATTTTGTGTTTGTATCCACCTTCCAAATAGCAAAGCATTCAATACCAAACTAGAAAATTCCCACTCTAGATGCATTCATCCCCTCTCTCACAAAGGAGCCGGACAAATTGGTGCAGGTGGGAGTAATAAAAACAAAGAGGGATCAAGCTCTTGCTGCAGGAAAAGGAAATAATGTGAATGGAAAAGGGAAGCAGAAGGGTAAGGAAAAGAAACCTTACGAGCAGAAATCAAATGATACTCCCAAACAGTCAGAAGGGACCTCGAATCCAAAGAGAGGCAAGTAAAACCAGAAAGAGAACCAAATGTCCATATTGTAACAGAGGTTTTCATCCAGAAAGTGCTTGCATGAAGAAGACCATTGATCTCATGGCTGAACTTCTCGAGAAAAACATTATTCCAGTACCTGCAAATGCAAGAAGAAATGAAGTTGATCCTAAATCATAGGACAAAGAGAGGTGTATTGCACTCATGGTTGGCACTTCGAATGAAACCACCTTCATCATAGATTCTGGAGCATCCAGACACATTTATGCTTCCAAGGATCTATTCTATGAATTCGAACCCTCTATTGGACCTTCTATCCTGATGGGAAATGATTCTAAAGTTTCCTCAGAAGGGATTGGAAGGATCAATCTGGATCATGGGTACTTCAATGATGTGCTCTATTTTCCTACTCTGGAAGCTAACCTCCTTTCTATTTACCAAATGACCCATATAGGAGTTCCCAAGAAAGTAATTTTTTTTCCTAATGTGGTTGAAATCCAAGAGATCTCTTCTGGGAAGATCATTGCACAAGGCATTGCAGATCACCATTATAACTCTATGAGTTTTCTCACTTCTTTCCTTACTAAAAAAAAGTGTACTTCTTACTCATGCAAATGAAGTGAGAAGACTTTGGCATGAGAGGTTTGGGAACCTCAACTACAAATATTTGCAAGAACTGCACAATCAAAAAATGGTTGAAGGGCTTCCAAACATCATATTTGCTAACGAAACCTGTAAAGTTTGCTTGATTGGTAAGCATCCAGAGAAAAAGTTTGATAAAGGAAAGGAAAAGAGAGCCACATCTCCTCATGAGTTGATTCATAGTGACATATCATGACCTCTTCCTCACCTATCTTTGAATAATGCAAGAAACATCTTAATATTCATAGATGATTATTCCAGATTTAGTTGGGTATATTTTTTAAAGTTGAAATCAAAAGTCTTTGAATACTTCAAAATTTTTAAAGCTTTTGTAGAAAAGTTCACTGATAAGAAGATCAAGGTCCTTCGTACTGAAAATGGAGGAGATTATGTGAAGAATGAGTTTTAGTTATTTTGTGCAGATGAGGGTATTGATATGCAACACACTGTTCCTTACACACCACAACAGAATGATGTAGCAGAGAAAAAGAACAGAACTTTGAAAGAGATGGCAACTTGCATGCTTGAGTCTAAAGCTTTGTCTCCTAGACTTTGGGCAAAAGCTTTCACCTGTGCTGCATACCTCCATAATAGAGTTCCTCAGAAAGGACTACAAGGAAAAACTCCTTTCGAAGCATGGATGGGATACAATCCAGATGTGTCTCATCTGAGAGTCTTTGGATCCAGAGCATGGGAAAGGATTCCTTCCGAGAAGAGGAGAGATTTAGTTCCACAAAGAAAAGAGTGCATACTGGTTGGTTATGCATAAACTGCAAAGGCCTACAAATTGCTAGATCTATCTACCATGCAGACATTTCTTGAGAGAAGTGTACAGTTTGAGGAGTGGTCATTGCATGATAACCACCATGTCGACGAAGACAGCTTGCCAACCACTCCACCACAATAGATTGAACAAGATAACAAAGCATCCTCTCATGAAAGTTCATATTTTGATTCAGAAAGTGAAGATGAGTGAATGCTAGATCCAGATCCACAAGAACATAAAGATATAGCACCTGAAGATCCACCTCCTCTTCTAAGATGGGATGCCAAGACCCTTGAATCTGTCGGTGATCTTGTTGGAGATCCACAAGATCCAAGAAGAACTAGATCTAAGTTTCAAAATGCAAGGTTTTCACTCTCTCATACAGATCCATTTCTTGTTGACAGATGTTTTCTTATGATTGGATCAGATACAAAAACCTTCTTTGAGGCCTACCAAGATCCAAGATGGATATCAGCTATGGATGAACACTACCAATCTCTTCAAAGGAATGAGACTTGAGAGCTTGTTTCTCTTCCTACTGGAATGAATCTTGTTCAATGTAAGTGGGTATACAGAACCAAGATGGACTCGGATGGAGTCACAAGCAAGTGCAAGGCTCTCTTGGTTGCTAAAGGTTTCTCACAAGTCCAAGGGATTGACTATTCAGAGACCTTCGCTCCTATTGCAAAGATGGAATCCATCTGTCTTGTTTTAACTCTTGTTGCATCCAAGCACTAGAAAGTGCATCACATGGATGTGAAGAGTGCTTTTATTCATGGAGATATAGAGGAGGAGATCTACATGAAGCAACCTGAAGGATACATTGATGATCCTTCACTAGTGTGCATATTGAGGAAGTCCTTGTATGGGCTCAAGAAAATTTTCTTAACACTTCTAAAGAAATTTTTGAATACTCTTCTAATGAGGTTAACAACATCAACATGGTCCTTTTTCAAACCTGGAACAGATATAGGTGGTTGAATGACGATGTGTTCGTAGTAATTGCAAATGCAGGTTCGATCAATAGTTGTATATTGACTCAAAAGTGTGTCATGTGTACTAGATCCAACATTTCTCATTGCAATGGCATGTTTTGTTATAAGCATAACTCCATAACCAATGTATAAATCACATATATCATAAATTTTCCCATAATTAGGGGCCAAAGGATCTTGCCTTTGTGGAGAAAAAATGGAATTAGTGTTTGGTGCATAGATGGTATTCTCTTGGATCTATGCATAGCAAGATACCACCAATATCATCCACAACCATATTGAGTTGGATCACATACCCAACCTTAGAATCACAATGGTGACATGATAGCCCAATCTGCAAACTAACAAGAGGTAAAGCAATATTATTCAAAGTTGTAAGAATTTTATAACTTATTACTCTCTACCTTGTCAGTAGATCAGTGTCATCAATATCAGGGCCACCCATGTTTTCTTCAACAAGATCCACAATCCTTTGTAATAATCCACTATCTAATGGACCAATCTCACCATCTATCAGAGATCATTCCACACTCTATTGCATTGTAGAGATTGTTCATAAGATTATTATATTGTAGAAACCATTCCTTAAATTTTATATAATTTTCCTATCAGAGATGTGCTAAGCTTGATTGATTATTTAAGCCTAATAAACATGCTTTCAGTATACTTGTGGCTTTGCTATATGGCCTAAATTCACAACCATTGAGTTTGGTGTGCATTGTGTTGTCACAACTCTAGCATTGATGGTCTTTATTTAATACTAAAGAGACACACACACATATATAAGTGGCAGTAAAGAGTTATGCATAGTGAAATGTTGTCTTTTGTAGACAATTGCATCAGAGTACATGTATTTGTTAATTAATAGTGCCCTTAGCACCATTTCTAAGTATCATCAAAGACCCAAAGGATTCAAGTCCAAAGGTCTATTTTTCATTACAAAGGTAAAGCATTCACTTTGGAAACCAATTTAGTTTCATATTCAACATCAAATTGTAACTTGCAAAGAGTCATCTTTATAATTTTTCTTGTATTTTAGTACAAACAAAAGTTTTTTTATGTATTAGATTAAATCTAGGTTGAATTGTATTAGGTGCATTCTTGGAAGAAACCAACACCCTTCATTTTCTAAGTTAAAGTTTCAATTATTGAGTCTTATTGTTAAAGGGGTAGAGTTCCAAGAAACCCTGTGAGATCTCAATCGGTGTTTCAAATGGCTCAAACTAAATAATCATAATAGTTACTGAACACTCTAATACCCACCATTGTTGATGAAACAATTGCAAAAAACAAAGCAACTCTCCATCACAATCATTCACAAGCAAAAGTGGAACTTATTCAAACTCAATCACAACTACAACAAAATGAAATACAATGAAGGAATCAGAATTCTAAACTAGTTCTTAGTGATAATAATCCTCTTTTTTATTATAATAATGATTCCTATCAGTAATCATCACAAGATCAACTCAATGAAGCAACATCAAATGTAGAAGATAAAGCATGTCATGAACATGATTAGTTTAATACTTCCAATCCCACTATCATAGTTTGGGAAGAAATCGGGAAAAACAAACACATAACATGTATTAGATATCAAAAGGAAGTGACCTTTAATATCCTATATTATTCCAAACCAATCCAATTTCAAAGTTCTAAATTCTTTCAAGAAGATATGTCTTCCCCTGTTCCAATTTAGCATTAGTTCCAGCATTGTCTTCAAATTGGCCATACGGAGGCTCAGTGTCTTGATCTCCATCCTTGTCAATATTACAAGAAGCATAATCATTTTTAAAATAGATGTTCAAGATTGAAGAAACCTACAGGATTAAAGATTCACTAAGGGTAGATCGATTCTTGGCGATTATCATCAACAACCAAATAGATATATTGTTTATATAGAATAATTTAGTTTCGAGCAATGGCATACCTTGTAGTAGAATGTCTTCATGATTCTCCCTTTGTACCTAAAAAGGGGGATATTATGGATTGACTGTCAGGATTCAAGTTGTAAAACCCTATCAATCAAATAGATTACTCACTAAGCAGACTTTTGTACTAAGGGAATAAGTGAGCTAGAACCAGAGCCAGTAGCCAAAGCCAAAGCTAGAGTCGGAGTTGTATCCAGGAGACAGAATTTGAGCAATTATTTGTGGTCATTATAAATCCACCACCAAGTTTGTGGTCATCATAAAACCACCATTGGTTTGTGGTCATCCAAAACCACCATTTAGTAGAAGACGTTAGCTTTTGCCAGCATTTGGTTTGAGGTCATCTTAAAACCACCACTTGGTTTGTGGTCATCCTAAGACCTCAATTTAATAGAAGACATCAACGTCTTCTAACCATTGGTTCTAGTCATCATAAACCATCTACCAAGTTTGTGGTCATCCAAAGACCACAATTTAGTAGAATACATCAACTTCTACTAGCCATTTGTTTGTGTTCATCACATAACCACCAATTCTAAGAGCACTTTAGTGATGGGTTCAGCTAGTGATAGTTGTCCACTTCCATATTTCATCTCTTTCAGAAAAATTCTTGGACTCACAAACACCCCTTTGGATTAAAGTGGGGAATGTTGGAAACCTAATCATTGTGGTTATGGTAAATTGCATTGTAATATTATTACTATTCACATGAAGAATTATAGGTGAATAGGAAGAGTCATAAAAGAGTACAAGATATCTCTTGGAAGAAAAAACCAAGAGCCATATCTCAATGTATTTATATGTGTATCATATCAATGAAATGTGCATTCATGCTTATCTTTATATATATTTTAGAGTGTTCCAACAAATCCAAATGTTCTTGAGCTTCCATAATGCATGATTCAGTTTTCAATTAGTGTAAGTCAATTCATCTTCACCTATCATGATTATTGTAATTGTAGCAATCAGTAGTGCCCAAGGGATTAGTACTTAATACATTTGTATAACAATTTCAAATTCTCATACATTCTTGAAGTATCTAAATTCACAAGTTTATAAGGCTCAGTTCTTTCAAGAAAAAATAATTGATAAAGGGTTGAAAACCCTACTTTTATAGGTTGGAATCACTTGGAATGCTACCACACAATGTGTTAAGAAAACTCCTTACCCAATGATACAATGGCAAACCAACATCTAAATCATTCATTGGCTCTAGAAAACCCCCAAGAGTCTCCTCGTTTCCACGGTGATTTCTGAAGACATGTCCTATTCAAATGCTAATAATCCATTTTCAAAAGTGTGGCTTGAGTGTGCATAATGAATCTAAATGATCTTGGGCTTCCACAATGCACAACTTAAATTTCGATTATTGCATTGGTGAATTCATCTTCAGCTATAATGATTATTGTAACTGTAACAATCATTCATGCTCTGGGAAATTTAGAGGCACATACATTTATATAGTTATTATTATAGATTATCACAATTTCAAGTGCTCATAAGTTTTTGAAGTAACAAAACACACAAGTTTACAAGACCAATTTTTTAAAAAATTGAGAAAGGTTGACATCCCTTTTCATCCAATAAATTTAAGACTTTTATGACATTTCAACCATAAGACTACTTGATATTAATTTAAACCTACAAATTGGAAAATAAATATAATTATTTTAGAAAAGCATCATCCCTTTTATGTTATTTTCTCAAATTTGAAAATTAAATTTTAATTAATATTAAAAAATTAATGTACAAAACATCAATGTAAACTGCATAAGTTCCTTTTTGTTTTGTTTTTTAAATTTTCTCTTATATATATATATATCTTCCAATTACTTCTTCACATTCTATATTTATAGTCTTGGTAAATGTCATTCGTGGATAATAACAATGCATAGAATCTAGATGAATTCAACCTAGTGACCTTTTATATATTATCTTGCAGTTTTTAAAAAAATATTTTAAAAGGAAAACCTGTGTTTATGTTCTCAATATTTTGTGATATTCTGATATTATAACTATTGTCGATATATTCTACAAATATGCTTTGGTTCATATATTTTTCATAAAAATGTTGTTGATAACTAAATTTGAAGATGAAGATTCCACACATACAAGAACTTCTCTCTCAACCCTAGAGAGGTTATAAAGAGTTCTACATAGTGGAATGTTATCTTTTGTAGACAATTGCATCTGAGTACATGTATTTGTTAATGAACAGTGGCCTTAGCACCAGTGCTAAGTATCATCAAAGTGCCCAAAGGATTCAAGTCCTAAGGTCTATTTCTCATTACAAAGGTAAAACATTCATTTTGGAAACTAATTTAGTTTCAATTTAACATCAAATTGTAACTTGCAAACAGTGATTTCTATAAGTTTTGTTGTATTTTAGCACTTGCAATATTTTTTTTTGTTAGATTAAAATTATGTTGAATTGTATTAGGTGCATTTTCGAAAGAAACCAACACCCTTCATTCTCTAAGTTAAAGTTTCAATTATTGAGTCTTATTGTTAAAAGGGTAGAGTTCCAAGAAACCCTATGAGATCTCAACCAGTGTTTCAAATGCCTCAAATTGAATAATCATAAGAGTTATTGAACACTCTAATACCCACCATTGTTAATGATACAATCACAATCAACAACGCAACTCTCCATCACAATCATTCGCAAGTGAAAGTGGACCTTATTCAAACTCAATCACAACTCCAACATGAAGAAATACAATGAATGAATCAACATTCTAATCTAGTTCTTGTTGATAATAATCATCTTTATGAATCTAGTGATGATTCCAATCAGTAATCATCAAAAGATCAACTCGGTGAAACATCAAATGTAGAAGATTAAACATGTCATGAACATGTTTAGCTTAATATTCCCAAGCCTATTATCATAGCTTGGGAAGAAATTAGGAACAAGAAACACAAAACATGTAATAGATATGAAAAGGAAGCCACCTTTAATATGCTATATTATTCCAAACCAATCCAATTCAAAGTTCTAAACTCCTTCAAGAATATGTTTTCCCCTGTTCCAATTTAGCATCAGTGCCAACATTGTCATCAAATTGACCATACAGAGAATCAATGTTTTGATCTCCATCCTTGTCAATATTACGAAAAGAATAATCATTTTTCCAATAGATTTTCAACATTGAATAAACCTGCAACATTAAAGATTCACTAAGGGTGGATCAATTATTGTCCATTGTCATCAACAACCAAATAGATATATAGATCATATAGAAGAATTTAGTTTCGAGTAATGACAGATCTTGGAGTAAAAAATCTTCATGCTTCTCCCCTAGTACCTAACAAGCGGGATATCATGGATTGACAGTCAGGCTTCAAATTTCAAGGCCCTATCAATCAGACAGATTACTCACTATGTAAACTTTTGTACTACAAGAAGAAGTGAGCTAGAACCAGAGCCAGTAGCCGAAGCCAAAGCTAGAGTCGAAGTTGTAGCTAGGAGATAGAATTATAGCTATGATTTGTGGTCATTCTAACGCCACCACCAAGTTTGTGGTCATCCTAAAGCCACCATTGGTTTGTGGTCATCCAAAACCACCATTTAGTAGAAGACATTAGTTGTTGCTAGCATTTGGTTTGAGGTCATCTTAAAACCACCACTTGGTTTGTGGTCATCATAAAACCTCAAGTTAATAGAAGACATCAACATCTGCTAACCATTAGTTATAGTCATCATAAACCATCTACCAAGTTTGTGGTCATCCAAAGACCACAATTTAGTAGAAGACATCAACTTCTACTAGCCATTTGTTTGTGTTCATCCCATAACCACCAATTCTAAGAGCACTTTAGTGATGGATTCAACTAGTGATAGTTGTCCACTTCCATATTTCATCTCTTTCAGAAAAATTCTTGGACTCACAAACACCTCTTTGGATTAAAGGGGGGAATGATGGAAACCTAATCATTATGGTTATGGTAAATTGTATTGTAATATTATTACTATTCACATGAAGACTTGTAGGTGAATAGGAAGAATCATAAAAGAGTACAAGATATCTCTTGGAAGAAAAAACCAAGGGCCATATCTCAATGTATTTATATGTGTATCATATCAATGAAATGTGCATTCATGATTATCTTTATGTATTTTTATAGTGGTCCAACAAATCCAAATGTTCTTGAGCCTCCATAATGCATGATTCAATTTTCAATTATTGTCAGTGAATTCATCTTCACCTACAATGATTATTGTAATTGTAGCAATCAATAGGGACCAAGGGATTAGTACTTAATACATTGGTATAACAATTTCAAATGCTCATACATTCTTGAAGTATCTAAATTCACAAGTTTATAAGGATTAGTTCTTTCAAGAAAAAATAATTGATAAAGGGTTGACAACCCTACTTTTATAGGTTGGAAACACTCGGAATGCTACCACACAATGTGCGAAGAAAAATCCTTACCCAACGATACAATGGCAAACCAAAATCTAAATCATTCATTGGCTCTAGAAAACTCCCAAGAGTCTCCTCGTTGCCATGGTGATTTTCTCAAAAAATGAAATATTCAAATGCTGATAATCCATTTTCAAAAGTGTGGCTTGTGTGCGCATCATGAATCCAAATGATCTTGGGCTTCCACAATGCACAACTTAATTTTCGATTATTGTATTGGTGAATTCATCTTCAACTATAATGATTATTGTAACTGTAACAATCATTCATGCTTTGAGAGATTTAGAATCACATACATTTATATAGTTCTTATTATAGATTATAACAATTTCAATTGCTCGTCATTTTCTGGAGTAACTATACACAAGTTTACAAGATTCATTTAATTTTTTCTGAAGTAACTAAACACACAAGTTTACAAGATTCATTTTGTTTTTAAATGAGAAACAAGACTATATGAGATTTCAACCATCAGATTGTTTGATATTAATGGAAAATAAATATATATATATATATTTTAAAAGCATCATCCCTTTTATGTTATTTTCTCAAATTTGAAAATTAAATTTTAATTAATATTAAAAAAAACTAAATGTAAAAGAAAAACTGCATAAGTTCCTTTTTGTTTTGTTTTTTGAATTCTCAATTATATATATATATATATATATATATATATATATATATATTCCTTCTTCACATTGCATATTAATAGTAGTGGGGTAATTTCGTACGCGGACAATAACAATGCAGAGAATCTAGATGAATTCAACCTAGTGACCTTTTATATATATATATATATATATACATACCTGCAGTTTTAAAATAAATATTCTTTCAAAAGGAAAACATGTATTTATGTTGTCAGGATTTTATAGTGACCTTATATATATATATAGATATATATATACCTGCAGTTTTAAAAAAATATTCTTTCAAAAGGAAAACATGTATTTATGTTGTCAGGATTTTGTGATATTCTGATATTATAACTATTGTCGATGTCTTCTACAACATGCTTTGGTTCATATATTTTTCAAAAAAATGTTTTTGATAACTGAATAAAGACAATAACGTCTCACTCACCCCTAGGTTAGTAAAGATGCATCATATCTGCTTGGCATTCCACAAGAGGATAATATGCAAAAAAAAATTGTCTGCGTAAACGTGACTTTTCATTTCAGGCACCAAGCTAAAAATAGATTTGATTCAAGGACAAATTTGTTTCATGGAAAATATACAGTTCATGATGAAGTGCCTAATTATCATTATTCATTTGCGACCAACATATTGAGTACAAAATTTTCACAAGTACATGCCATATTTTTCACATAAGTACAAAATTTTGCAGCATCACAAGAATATAAAAATAGGAGGCAACCCATAAAAATCAGAATCATTCGCCATTCATCTGTATAGAACCAAAGGATGACATGGTCTATGATTTACAAAGAATATTTACAATTTAGCATCAACAAGTACACAACGCGAAGTAAAATGTCAAACTTACAGTCACAGAAGATACAGTTGAGTCATAAAGAGACATGATTTTTCATTTTCACAAGCAAATGAAAAATCAATTTAGTTGATGAATAGAAATGTGTCATACTATGTACAAGATCAACCACATGGTTACCACCATCTTTCAATTTTGGTTCACCTCTATACAAAATAAGGCCTTGTTACATACTTTCACCAAGACCACTGTACACAATTTACCATCTCATTATACAACAGGAGGCTGAGATTTTTATGCCACTAACATTGGATACAGATGGGTCCTTTGTAAAATAGACGACACACCTGAAATTTTCTACAGATTGAGTTTTAAATACATGGACAAAGAACAGGCACAAATATGGTTTGAAGAGGACACACCACATTAAATATCTTTGACAAAGCTCCTGAGGATCCAAATCAGCATGTGCAGTCTGCCACAACCGTACATAACTATAACCATGTTAAAACTTTAGTTGACATATCTCATGAACATTTTCAAGTTCAACTTATAACATCAACAAACCAAAGTAACAACACATCGAAGTTATAATTTACGGGTCATCTGTCTCTATAGATATACAGTAGCACATTGCAGTTCCATTGTATTGACAATACAAACATAGCATGCAAACAATCCATGAGATATCACATCATACTACATAGTAAAAATAGAAAATTTCACCTCTACCTCCATGGCAAAACATTTTGCATTCTGATGAATTTCCTTCAGTTGACAACAACCACTAGGCAAGCCGATATGGCTTAGATCACCAGAAAGGACACCACCTGACAAATTACGCAGAGAATACATCAGGTACAATGTTAGTTCTGCATTAATAACTTTGATAGTTTAGAATTTTCAAATACCTCACATAAAGTTATAGAACAAATTTTTAAAGGGAAAGTATTTATGTGAAATAATGTTTGTGAGCATTGTGTTCTTGGTGAGGTGCTCGAGTTGATTTGTTTCCTTGCAATGCACTTACAAAGGGCTCTAAGGAATTGATGGAAGAGTCCATTAATCATAAGTATCTGGACTCTATATACATCCTTGTAATATTAGCAACTTTGACATCTCCAAAAGCTTTATCTCATAATTTGAAATGCTGTACTCTGGCCTCGTATTATAAAATTTGCTCTAATCAACCACAAGGATTACTTCTCTCTAATCATTAGTCCATTCAACATGGGTAGTTATATACATTCTAACACTGCTAGCAGAATTTAAAAGCCAGGTGGTTGGGTTTCCCCATAAGACAAGGACTAAATCTGCTCGGAAAATCCTTCCTGCCAATGGAGTGGTTCTAGATTCAAGATGCTTAAGAACAAGAACTTGCAATGGATCTTGGAATGTAACACAGAGCCTCCTAAATGGCCTCATTTACAAATTAGTAATTACTTGCTTTTATGTTTATAGCGCTTGCTACTGAATCAACTCCTTAGATGTAGGTGTTTACACTCATTTGGTTTTGCATAAGTATTTATCTGTGTTGATCTATGAATGATCATATAATGGCAGCTAACTCCTAAGTATATGAAACAAACCTTTATGCATTCAATTGCCCTATATATTACCAGAAAAGCTGATAACCTGCTATAACTATCATCGAAAGATGTAGTGAGTTAAGGCTGTTCATCTATAAGCACACTTCTATGGGTTACTTCAAGCCAGTGTAGAACCAGTACAGGTACCCAGCCTGTAGGGGTGCCATATTGGGTATGTATGCAAACACATTCAAAGAACTAGACACAGCCAGGGACATACACAGATATAACCTATGTATCAGTGCCATCACCAACATAAGAGAGCATCTATCCCCCAAGAAGGTACTTTTTAAATGGAAAAATATTTTCTAGGATAAAATCTATTTTATCCTAACAATTTTCAACAATACTGTTGAAATGGCTCTCTTTATTATCTTCTGTAAGAAAAATAGTTATGAAATAGCATGAAATTTCTCTTCAATCTTATGGTGGTTGATATATTTAGTGTTTTAATGCAGAGAGATTTTCTTAGATATAGTAGACAAACATGAGGAAGATTCTTGTGGTTGATGATATTTATTACAAAGAGATTTCTATTCCTCAACTAAAAACGTGAAGGTATCTTCCCTAGTTGGGCACAAAGACAAATCGTTTAAGGAAGTGTAAACAGTGATAGCAAGTTCAGATATGCATGAGGTTTAGCATGTACATGCTTGCGACTTTACAAGGAAACATATGACAGAACTTATCTGATTCCAGGATACGAGTTGGAGGACAACTTAAACAATATAGAATTGATAAAGTTATAAGCAGAAGCATTTATAGAAATGAAGCAAATCACTGAAAGATGCAAAAAGCAAATCAGATCAAAACAGTTTTGTATTACTGTGTAGAAGATCTATACATTGCTTTGTGAAAGACAGAGCACAGAAACAGGAAAGATTACTGCTACGCCTATCATGTATTATAGACATAGGGGTACATATGGGTTACATAGGACTACATATTGACAACATGAATTTTTTTTTCAATTGCTGAAGCAATTCAATTCTTCACCATCAGTTATTGTTCATTTCTCAATACACCACATTCAGCCATGCCCTCACATGTGTTGACATCCAGAAATGGTTTGTATTCCTGGTATGCATAGAATGGTGAGTGTGTACAGTGTACACAGATTGCTGAGATGTCCACACAGATTACTGAAATGGGTACCCCTTGGACCCTGTGGGCTATTGCATGCCCCAATCCTCGGCTAGTGCACACAGCAGCTGTTGAAAAGTCCTGGATGGAGGAAGTTGCCGCAGAGAATATGTGCTTTGTGGTGTGTATCACCAATCGGACTGACAGGGTACGATTTGGCAGGCATATGAGAGGAAGGCTAGACCCAATGTCACCTCGGTCTAACTCTAACTTCTTTGGGAATTGTTCACCCAGGGGAGAGCCCTTCTAAGGTACCTGCAAATGACCTTAAGACAAACAAATACCTTCTCTCTTCTTCTAGATTTGAGATCAGTGCCTTTGTTAGGAGTCAACAATGATATGCAAGCATAGTAAACCTTACGGCATATTCAATCTTGACCATTGTATGTAGTTCAAATGTATCAACAGTTGATAAAGCATGTGGTTGACAATCAATATAACTCAGCAATATTCCATAATCATGTGTTATGCCTAGTTAATCTTCAAAGAAAAAGTGCTGATTTAGGCTCAAACTCAGTAGTATTTAAAGCACAGTAAGTATATAGCATGTATGCAACAATATATTGTTGAGGTTGTAGCTTCGTGAGGCATCCTCATACATGTCGTCCCCCAAGAGATTAATAATAAACTATTATTATTATTATGCTCAAACAAGTCGGCCTCAACAAATTATTCAAGTTTGCCCAGCTAAAGTAAAAGGTCACCACATGAAGAGTATATATAGAGTGATGTCTCACTCATTCCAAGCAAGTAAGTTCACTCTGCTCTCCTTAACAAGTGCGCAGCAACAGAAGGAGGACGAAGGCAACAGTAGAAGACTATTCTTGGGTTCGCTATCTTTGAGGGATTATTCTTTGTATCTATGTGATTATTCTGATATCTGGTTGTACTTGTATACAATGTTATCAAAACCGGCCCGGAACAGTCAAAACTGGCCGGTCCAACCGGGTTCAGAGGTTTTCCGGTCCAACCGGCAGTTTCAAACCGTTTTTGGCTGGTTCCATACGGAACCGACCGGTTTCCACCAGGAACCGGACGGTTCCATACAGAACCGGTCAGTTTTCTCAAACTGGCCAGTTCCGTACAGCGTCTTTGTGGGGCCAAAAAACACACTTTTGATTTTTTTTTAAATAAAAAAACCTAAAAATTTGGTCACGTCGGCTTACTTAATGGCCCTACAAATACTATAAACTGTGGTAGGGTGTAGTATTATCTCAGATTCTCATTCAAATTTTCAACAACGTGTAAGTTCAAGTTGTAACTATGTTACTGTACAGTGTATTTACAGGCCCCATTATTGGTTAGACTCTGTTACTGACTTCAAAAAGTATAAGGTAGAATTATACCGAGTATGCTGTGTTATTGTGTTACTCGTAAGTATATCGAGTATGCTGTGTTACTTGTGTACAATAACTTACTATACAGTGTATACGGGCCCCATAAGGATGCCTTCTAAAGGCTTTATTAGGGTGCCACGGTTTCAGCTGTATAAATTCTGGGACAATATTGTCTTGAACTATTTAGGGGGGTGCTAGTCTCTCTTATTTTGGATCTGTAGAAGAGCTAGAAGCTCTTTTTTGGCTCGCTGTTATTATGAAGTTGAACCAATGCATAAATATGAGAAACTTTGCAAATTTGTGTATAATGGTTTGAATTCACATGGATGCACACACATATATATATGTCACACACACATATATATATGTTCGCACACACACACACACACACATATATATATGTCACACACACATATATATATGTTCATGTGCATCCATGTGAATTCAAACCATTATACACAAATATGCAAAGTTTCTCATATTTATGCATTGGTTCAACTTCATAATAACAGCGAGCCAAAAAAGAGCTTCTAGCTCCTCTACAGATCCAAAATAAGATGGGGGGGGTGCTAGTATCTCTTATTTTGGATCTGTAGAGGAGCTAGAAGCTCCTTTTTTTGCTCGTTGTTATTATGAAGTTGAACCAATCCTAAATATGAGAAACTTTGCATATTTGTGTATAATGGTTTGAATTCACATGGATGCACATGAATATATATATATATATATATATATATATCAGTGTTGCAAACATTGGTGCGGCGAAAAAATCGGCAGGGTCCAAGAAACATCATTTCGGGATATCTCGGCAGCACATCGGCAAACATTGGCAAACTTAAAAAATACAAAATTATTCAATTTTTTTTCAATATTTTAAACATCTAAAGCAACAATAACACCAAATAAACACATTGCCACATGAAAATAGAAAGAAAGCCGATATATAAGATGTATAAGATGTCTACAGATACATCACACATAAAAAATGGATCATGTCCTGAATCCTAAGTCATAAAAAATATAACAAATGTATCTCATGATCATCATCATGACTCATGAGTCATCTGCAATGAAATAAAGTAAATAAACTATCGATTCCCTCTACCCCTTTTACAGGAAAAGGTAATCGTTGTGGAAATGACCCTTCCTCTAGAACTAGAAGTAGAAGTAGGTGCCCTTGAGGCTTGTGGGCCTTGTACTAGACTCTGACTTCCACTAAAAGAAGACCCTGCAAAATGATGTCCTCTAGAAATAGGAGAAGGTGGTCGAAATTGATGTCCTGAAGAAAGAGAAGGTCGAGGAGGTAGTCCTGCTCCTCCTCTACCAGTACTGGTGCTACCACCGGGTCTATCTCCCTCTAACTCTGACTGTGGCTCTGACTGTGGCACACTCTCAGACTCAGTGTGAACACTGTGAAACTCCTCTAGAACTGGAACATCCTCATCCAAAGCCTTTGTATCATCATCATGATAAGCCTCTAGCTAATCAGGGGCTACCTCCATAACAGGCTCCTCACACTCCACCCTCCATGCAGCAATGGTGTCAATCCCATCCAATGAAATGGTTGTCACGTCAACTTTTCTCTCATACTGCTTCACCTACAACCTAAGATTGTAGTGGACATAGACCAAATCATTAAAGTGTTGAGTATCCAACCTGTAGGGGGATCATAAATATAAATTATAAATTTACAATACATAAATTAGAAGGTAAAGTGGCATAAAATTATAAATTGGAATTTAATAATTTATAATGAATTTGAAATTCTCTAACCTGTTGCGCTTTTTGGAGTGTACTTTTTCAAATACACTCTAGTTGTGCTCGCAACTGGAAGAGCTACATGTCTAGCTGAGCACCCGAATAGAAATCCTCTGTAGAATAGGTGCGCAACCGCCATAGTTCTCCCACCAGGTATCTACAACAAATTAAAGAAACACAAGAAAAGACAATAAAATTTAAAACAAAGAATTAGAAAGAGAATGAAATTTGAAACTTGAAAGTTAAGCTTGAAACAAGGTGAAGCTTACTTGGCATCAGGTTGGTCCTCTCATTTATTGCTATATCAAACCTAAATAATCCTGTGGATCTCTTATACATTTCCAACTCTTGGGAAAGCTATGTACGCTCAACTACATTAGGCACCATCCTATGGACACACTTGTAGAATCCAGATATAACCTCACCATCAAATCTAAAGCCAAAGGAGTAAGCAAGCATAGGGTTGAGGTATGACCCTGCAACATGAATGGGGCGATGGAGTGTGTGGTTCCATCGCACATCAATCACCTCCCATATTATCCGTTGTCTCTCCTGCCCCTAATCTCCCCTGTCCTCATAATAGGCACAGATGGATTCTTTGGCCCTATCCATGGCCTCATATAGGTAGCCCTGTTATCACACCATAGTAGCAGGGCTACTATTCTTGCTTAGCAGATATCTGCACATTCCAGAGCTTCCATTATTCAGAGCTTGGATATGATGATTGTATACTTTGAGATCACTCATGATCAGAGCAGTGTATTATTCAGAATTATGTTAGACCTTGTGTCAAGGCTGAGCCTTGAGAGTTCAGATTTGATGACCGATGTGACCCTTTATCCCATACAGTTTCAATTCAGTGCCTAGAGTTGTATTGCAACAGTGTTTCGGATGATATATGATGATTATTCTTGTGATGATATTGTATGACCTATGGATGTTTTATCATTGACTGTGGATTATTATCTTGTTGTTTTAGTCTTGTTCATAGCATTGGCTTGGTATATAATTCATGATGTGGCAAAATGTGTAAAACTTAAAATGAACTATAAAATGAACATTTACTTGCACGTTTAGGTTGTTTGACAAAACTCACTGGTTCACTACCTTGAATAGATATGGTCTTACTTGACACCATTTGTCTGCTAGCTTAGGCTCCACCTTCACTTGACTCCATCCATACATGACTTTCCTTATTTGGCTTTAAACCTTGACTTGTCTTACTTGACTTTCTGGTATTGAGGACTTCCCATTTTTCTACCTCTGTGTTTGGACCGCATCCCTGTATGTTTAGTGTCTCGGCTCTGAGTTGGTGACAAAACTTGCCATTGGTAAGTTGGATTGTAGGCCTAAATCATTCTGGTTGGTTGTCCCAATGTTTGGCATTGGCTCGAACTCCCCCTAGTGACTTGAGATGTTGTTGGTTAATACTGAAAGCTCATGTACTACTTATGGAAACTTATGTAAATTCGCCCATGGAAACTAAAAAGGGCAAGAGTGATGAACTGCTAAAAATACTCCTCGATGAGTATAAGAAAGGTCCAAAAAAGTAATGGTTCTTAAAAGTTATATCTAAACAATTGCAGACCTTATATATGTAAACATGCCTTGGATGCAAGCTGCAATTAGTTGTGCTTATCAGCACACCTGAGATCCGAAGGGTTATGTAGGCCAAAAAGTCCATGAGATGAAATTGAATGATCCTGATGAACTTGGATCAACTTGATGTAGACATGATGCCTAAGTTGAATAAGCACTCTTTAAACAACTTACCCATTTGTGAGGCACAGCCATCCCCCGTGTTATTTTGTCCAGCACAGAGTTTGTAGTTTCCCCTTTCTCCCAGTCCAAAGTATCTTTCTATTAAGTTTAGACAAGTCACCCCTTTTCCCAACCTTGTTCCTAGCCTTCATCCTTCGCTAGCAGTTTGACCATGTCTAATGGGTGAGTTTGTCATTTAAACTATTGTGCAAGTAATTACAAATAACAAAGGAATATGCTAACATGATTAATGCCACTGAATGGATGTTATACTTTAAGTTAAGCTATGAGTATGATTAGAGGAACATGTCTTAGTCTACTGATATGATTTATCCTTGGTTGTATATGGACCTAGTCAAACCTAGTTTGACTGTGATCATTTCTTGGGATCCGTGATGATGTGGGCCATGAAGGCTTATTGATTGTGATGTATGGGCCCACATACTCCTATTTATGATACTATATAATGGACATATGATTCAGATGGTGATTGATACAGTTTAGCAGGTTTTATTATTACTTCAGATCATCAGATTATGCACTGTCCATATATGGTGGACCCTACAGCTAGCCCATCAGGGCAACCCATGGTGTATGAGTACACATTTTTAGTCGATTTGGGTCTTCTGGATCCAATGAAACACTTATCTTTTAGTTCTGGGCACTTCTGACAGTGATAGATGCAGTTTTACACTTGTTGACCAGATTTGGGGCTGATTTCCCAGCCTAAGTAGCAGGGGCCATGAGAGGCCAGTTCACCTAGGGCGTTGTATGAGGAGGGGGTGGTCCAGACACTTGTTATTACCATTTATCCCCCCTTCTGGAGAGCCTGGTAGGCTCAGTTTGACAGCACAGGTGCCCTAGGAGGCAGTTTCATCACTTTCATAGTTACTGAGGCAGTCCAGAGATGGGATAAAAGGGTCACTGAGGAATTCGATTTGGGCAATTGAGGCAAGGTTTTGGCACTTGGTTTTCACAGAGGTCTTCCGGGGTCAACCCCCTATCTTCCAACCAGTTTTCATCACTTGGGTTGGTCCACAGAGGCTACAGGAAGCCTTTTACTGCTTGTCTGTCACAGATTTTGAGGACAGATTTGATCATTTGTATTTATTTTGGACATTTTATATTATTTTATTGTGCCATGGGGATGAGCTAGCAAGGATTGATACCTCCTAGCCCCACCATGTGCTTTATGAGTCATGTCCTAGTCATATGAGGCGGGCCCATGTTCTTTTACCCCCTCTAGTGGATGATGGCACCCTCCTTGAGTATCTTTTAGTTATGACGTCATCATTATATTGAGTGATCCATGTGATTATATTGTTAGGCTCATTTTAGCCATTGATTATGTATTGAGATCTTTTAATCTCAACCACTCATTTCAAAAAGTGGTTTTGAGATCTAGGGTTTTGGTCTTTATTATCCTATATAAGGAAGAGACTCCCTATTGTATAGCTCACCTTTGGAGCTCTGGAATATTGGAATAGAACACTTCTTTGTGGAGCATATTTCTCTTGTCTTGTGGATTCTCTTGCATCTTGAGTATAAAGTATCTCTTCTATGTATCATTGTGGGTCTTGGAGCTACATCTTGTTTTCTTGCAGGAAAGTCAAATTGGTGGAGAGGAGGGCGATTTCTTGAGGGTTATTGTTGGAGGGATCCACATATTATCTCTTGGGTTGATCTTGGTGAAAGGGAGTATCATTATTGTATCTTTGTGACATAGTTGATACTTTCTATTACATCTTTCCATCATTTTCTTAATCATCTTACTTGGCTTGTTTCACTTGATCTTGTCTTGTAGGAGGAGGACGTTTTGGCTTGGAGCTCTTGGATCTCACTCTTGAATATACACATAGGGGAATGCTATCAATTTGCAAGGTGGCCGTAAGCAATTGAGGTAAAATCTACAAGGTATGTGCCTATATCCATCCATTCTTCTTCATTGGTCACAAACCCTTAAAAATTAAAACCCTCATTTTTTTTTCTTAGATCTACTTGGATCTAGCCTAGCTTTTTTGGAAAGATATTGAAAACCCACCTCTATAGTATCGACGGCAATTCGGATCTATAGTTTGGTGGTGACTGGGTTCCATTTGACACACTTTCCAAGGTACTTAGCCCTCCTTGAGCAAAATCGCACCACTTGGGAGAAGCTAGTTTGTTTGGTTCCAACACATGGATAGGTGAGATCCCGCTTGATTCATACTCTCCACACTTGATAACCTACCCCTAATGTGTCACTTCTTTGATTTTTGCCTTGGGGTTATCATTCCTCATTTTGGGGGGTTATGCCCACTTGGATCAATTTGGTGACACACTTTCAATCTCAGATTTATGGAGATCTAGCCATTGGATGCCCATGATTTTCAAGATCCACATTCATACTTGCCTAAACTACTTGGATGTACAATTTGATAGCCATTGGACTTGATCTGACACACATTTCCATGCTTTTAACCCTCCTTGGGCAAAGTCGCACTCCTTGAGTGTTTGAGTTTGTCCACTTCTAGGACATGGGTGGTTGTGATCCCGCTTGATTTGGAAAGAGCATACCTTGAAACCCCTACTTAGTATCTCACTTTGTGAAGTTCTGCCTTGGGGGTAGCATTCCTTGTTTTGGGGAATGTTGTCCACTTGGGTTACATCATGAAATATTAGATCTACTAAGATCCAATCATCACATCTTGAATAGCCCACTTGAGTTGCATCCTAGGTGTCCCAATCTACAATTTGACATCTCATTTGACTCCATTAACCCATCTATCAAGGCACTAGTCCACCTAGGGTAATTCACACTCCATGGGAATTGTGTCAAGTCCTAGATCCTATATGTGAGTATCTCTAATTTCACTTTAGATTCATAGATCTACTCATAGTATACCCTTTAGTACCATTTACACCCTTAACTTCACCTTGTGGTCCCATTTGAGCCATTTCCATATCCCAAGGAAGTGGGCCCCACTTGTGTATTTCATGGTACTAGATCTTGTTATCTTATCTCATCATGTGGCCTAAATCATTTATTGGTTGAAACATAAGTCATTCCCTAAGCCTCTTTCAACCACATTTAAACCTCTAAGTCCACCTAACCTTGCATTGGTTTCCATAACTTGTCTTTTACATATCTCTAGGAACCTTTGTTTGGGTCCAATCATCTCTGATTGGTTGTAGGGTCTCCCCCTAGGTCTTGATTCATCTTGATCTAAAGTGAAGAGTGCCTTGGTTGACGTGACTCCCAACTTGCATTGGGGAACCGTGGCATCTCTTAGGTCACCTCTTTAGTTGTCCATCTCCTCTACCATCCCGGATGGGATACCTTCTGGGACAACTAAAAGTTGTGTGATAACAAGCCCATTGCGGGCTTCTCTCCATCAACCAAGCAGAGAACCTTGACCAAAGGTTCGGTGATGGTGCACACTTCCCTCACCGCATCCCAAAAGCTATGATCATATGTAACTAGCCTGAATGTGGCTTGCCCCTCTGTCCTAGTGCTAAATGATAAAGCACGCCACTCAGGTAAACGGAACATCGTCTGCAAGTCCCACATAGAACTTGAGAGAGATTGAAGAGAAATAAAGCTAGTGGCAAAGTGTGTGATGGCAGGACGCACCAACTCTTTGTCACCTGTGAACCTTCTCATAAAGCTAAGCACCACTGCATGATTGTATATGAATTTTGTGATCCTTCACGTTGAATCAATGGTATCCTTGATCCAATCAATCTTGCCTAAATCCTCAAAGATCAAATCAACGCAATGGGCACAAGGAGTATAGAATAGTGTAGGATACCTAGCCATGAGCAGCCTACAACCAGCCACATACTTCGCAGCGTTGTCAGTTATGACTTGGACAATATGTTGTGACCCAATCTCTTGGATGAAATTCGTCACAACATATTGTCCAACACAGATTACTAAAATGGCACGAATTTCTTCCCCCACTCCCGTACGGATGTAAGGACTATGCGGAATGTGCAGACTGTACAGATTTATGCCTGCCTCAAAATTTGTGCAGAAAAAAAATTCCTCGAAGTATGTGCCAACCCTTGAAATCAGTGCCGAGCAACTTCTAGAAAATCATGCCAGCTAAGCTGTACGACCCAACAAATAAGTGCAGTAAAGCTGCCTTGGGATTCGAGCCACCTTCTATTTGGGATGAATCTCTCTCCTAGGGAATAGAGCCACCTAAAAGAAAACTTGCTCTCTAAAAAAACTCACAAATGCCAAAATGCTCACTCTTGGAAAAAACTGTGTCTTGCACATTACCCTAGGCTTGCTCTTATAACTTGAAAGTGACTTTTCACCTTCCCAATCCCTAAATCCAATGGTCAAGAACTAATCTTGTCTTGATAAGATCAAGGGATGAAATTCATTTCCTCCAAAATAAATCACTTACACTTTTTAATAAAGTAATATTACTTTATGAAATACATGCACTTTTATTTCATAAAGTCACTTTATAAAAAGAGCCACTTTATTACAACTTTATAAAAGTCAAGTGCCTAGGTAATGCAAGGTCAATTCCGCATACAAGACAAAACTATGTAGAGTGCCTCTTGAGCTAAAAAGCTAACATATATATATGTGTGTGTGTGTGTATTTTGAAAATATGAATATTTTATGTATTTTTGCTCAATCAGTTTTTTGATCCGTTTTTTTTCTCGTTTTTGTTCAGTTCCGATCCGGTTCCAGGTCCTGGGTCGGCCAGTTAGACCACTGGTCCGATTTTGATAACAATGCTTGTATATTGAAATGATTCTCTGAGTAAGAAAGGCTGCTAGGTTTTCTTCCCTTGAAGGGTTTCCCAGGATAAAAATCTATGTCTTTGCTTCTATGCTTTGGTTATTCTTTCAGCGATCCTATCTTTAATACTGCTACAAATGAAGTGAAATTGTATTGCTATATTAAAAATCTAACATGGTATCTAGTAAGAGCTTTCAATTTTTGACCTAATTTATGCTGGGGTCAAGAACTAGGGCTTCTTGCTTTAAGCCCTTCTGACCATATATTGGGTTCGACCTTAGCATTCTTGAACTCACCCTAGGAGGGCGCACCTACTTGTGGAAGGATACATCCCTACCGGCCATGGAGCGTATGCAAAAGCTTGACAGGGCCAGTAATTATATTTCCGTTGAATTAAAAAAGTTCATTTTGATCTGAAGTTGAAGTTATAGTTTAAAGAAACTAAAAGTTATAATTTCTATACCTAAATCATACTTGTTGTTAGATGAATAGAGAGTTAGAAGCTATTATAATTGTATGGAATGGATGAGTACATTTTAAATTGTTTATTTATTATCAATTAGTGGGTTGGAAATTATAACTTTTATTTTAGTCGGTTATATAGGGAGTTAATTCATGAAGCGAATTACGAAAGGAATATTTATATATTAGACCATTATCGTTGAAATATGAATTTCATGTATATTCACTCATAGTTGAAATTTAGAAAATATATATTTTAAAGTTGGCTATCAAATAAATGATTTGTTGTGATGCGCATTCTTTAAGATATTTAGGGATAACTAAAATTGGGATATATATGTTCTAATCATTTTAGTCATAGTGGATTATGAAATAAATTTATTAATATAATTATGATGAATCGTGTAATTTGTTTGAACTTTGCATTTACATTGCATGATTGCACAATGATGAATGTAGTGTTTAGTAATTCACTAATTTGCATGGGATGGTTTGTTATTGTTGGGATTTATATTTTGCATATTTTTAATATTTTTAAAAAAAATTATAACTCTCACGTCTCGCCGTCCCACCGAATTTCTCTAAAATTTGGGGGTGGTCTCCACACGTCCCGAATGTGCGTCTCCCCACACCCGCGTCCCGCCGTCTCGGAACCTTGGGGGAACATTGCATATTTCTTTATGTGTAAAGAATTTGTTCTGAAAATTATGAGATGTTTCTAATCATGCAATTTAACTTGTTTTGTAGGAAAGACCCTATATCTTCACCTACAAAAGAAGGACTACAACATTTGTTCCAGCAACAAAGATATCTATTGAAGATATTGAAGTTCCCATGATCAGGGATGAAAAAATGGAATGCCATGATACGTCGATCATGAAGAAGATGTTTGGGATGCAGTCCCAAGACCTGACAAGGAGTCATATGTGTGCAAATTGAAGAAAGCCTTGTATGGCTTGAAGCAAGCTCCTAGAACTTGGTCTGGTAGAATGGACAGTTTCCTATCTAGCTTGGACTTTACCAAGAGTAAAGCGGATTCCAACCTTTACTACAAGGTTGATGAAGGGAATCCTGTGATTCTACTTCTGTACGTAGATGACTTATTTGTAACAGGAGATGACAGATTGATTGCAGATACTAAGAGGAAGCTTGCTGCCGAGTTCGATATGAAAGATTTGGGAATCATGCATTATTTCCTAGGTATGGAGGTGTGGCAGAGTGCAGGTGGGATCTTCCTTGGTCAAGGGAAGTACACAGTAGATATCTTGAAGAGATTCGGGATGATGGATTGCAACGCCATGGCCACACCTATGGCATCGAATCTGAAGCTTCTGTGTGATGCTTCATCTGAGCCGGTTGATATCACTATGTATCGTCAGATGATTGGGTCCTTGATGCACCTGACAAACACGAGACCAGATATTTGCTTTGCGGTGAACACATTGAGCCAGTTCCAGACGGATCCGAGGAGTGTTCACCTGGTTGCTGTAAAGCATGTTCTGAGGTACCTGAAGGGTACAGTGGATTATGGGCTCAAGTATGAAGTGAATCAAAAGTTTAACCTGCAGGGTTATGCTGATTCAGATTGGGCTGGCAGTGCTGCAAATAGGAGGAGCACATCTGGGTGCTGCTTCAGTATGCGATCAGGTGTGATCTCTTGATTTAGCAGGAAGCAATCCTGCGTAGCACTGAGTACAGCTAAGGCAGAGTATGTTGCAGCCTGTTTAGCTAGTTGTGAGGCAGTATGGCTTCGGAAGCTACTGTCAGAGTTATTTGATCTCCCACTGCAGACTACTGGTCTAAGTTGCGGGGAAGCGCTCTCCCCCCTCTCGCCCCCGCTCCGGAAGCTAGCTTCCGGCCGAAGCTAGGCGGAAGCGCGCTTCGCTTTCGCTTCCGGGCGGAATCGATTTTGAGAAGCGCGCTTCGCGCAAAAAAAAATCGCTCCCTGCCACTGTGTGAGAGCGTTCAGGAATCAATCCGAAGAGTCGCTTCCGGATCGATTCCTCTTCGCTTCCGTCTCGCTTCCCCCATCGATTCCGGCTTTTAAAAAAACGATTCGATCGCTTCCTGAAATCGATTCTCAGCGATTCCTCGGACGATTCGCCCAAACCCACGATTTTTTGGTTGAGTTGGAGCTCGTGGGGTCCACGCTTGGGGTTTTGGAGGGGGGAATAGGGCTTTGAGGTATAAAGCCCTCCTCCACACTCCATTTTGTCACTTTCATTTGTTTGAGAAGAGAAGAGAGGAGAGGATAGGAGAAGAGAAGAGAAGAGGAGAAAGAGGAGAAGAGAAGAGGAGAAGATGCCATTGGAGATTGAAGAAGGTTGGAATCTTGGATGCTTGGAGCCTTGGAGCCTTGGCAAGTTGACACACTCACTACCATTGGAGTCTTGGACATCCAAATAGGTAGGCTCTAAACCCTTTCTTGTTGATTTGCTTTGTGTTTGAAGTTTGAACTTGAAGTTTTGATGCTTGAGACTTGAATTTTTTAAGCTTGAAATTTGACTAGAATCTAGAATGTCATTGTAAATGTTCCTCTCCTACTCTTTCCCATGCTTTCTCCATCATTTCTATTGCAGGGCAACAGGTTAAACTCTAGTTCCACTTCCAAGTCCAACAAACATGATGATGGGTTTATGGTTTCTTTTGTTGGTTCCATTTGTTGTTTTGATGATGTTCATTGAAAACCAGAGGAGGAATGAGGGAGAGGGAGATGATGAAGAAGTGGGTAGTGGCACATACCATGGAGAGGAGGAGGGAGGGGAAGAGGAGGAGGAGGAGGAGGAGGAGGGAAACCAAATGAAAACCAAGGAAGACACAACACCCTTATGGAAATATGTCACCAAGCAGGGAGGAAGCAAGGGGGGTGGAACCGCCAAATTTGGTTGCCCCCATTGTAAAAAGACTTACACGGGTTCATATACCCGTCTGAGAAGACATCTATGTGGGAACATGCCATGTGATGAAAACAAAACTGTAGGAGTTTGTGTTTGCAAAAGTGTGACATCAACACAAAGAGCCATGTATAAGAAGGAAGAATTTGAAGCACAAAACAAATCAAAAGCAAGGGTTGACCATGACCCCTCAATGAACTCACCGATAGCTAGAGGCCCATCCACCAAAGGTAGTGGATTCTCACCCCCTGGGTCACGTAGGACAATATCAGATTTCCTTGACACCAACGGTAGGGATGACGTGGATGCAAGAGTGTTCCGGTTTCTCTATGCATGTGGCATACCGTTCAATGTCCTTCGCTCACCCTATTGGCATGAAATGGTAGATGTCGTTCGCACTGCTCCAGCAGGATACAAGAGCCCAGGGTATGACAAAGCTAGAACTGTGGGGCTTGACAAGGAAAGAGGCAAGATCCAAAATGCTTTGGGGCAATTCACAAATGCTTGGAATGAGTATGGGGTATCAATTGTATCAGATGGATGGACAAATATAAAAGGCAAGCCATTGATAAATGTTCTTGGTGTGTCTGCTACTGGTGCAGTCTTCCTTTCATCCCATGACTACTCAGATAAATTCAAGACTGGCATAAACATTGCAGAACTCCTACTCAAAACCATTGAATCTATTGGTCCATACAATGTCGTCCAAGTCATAACCGACAATGCTGTTAATTGTAAGGCAGCGGGAGCAATCATTGAAGATAAATACCCCAACATATTTTGGTCTGGGTGTTTGGTTCACACAATGAACCTTTTGATGCACGACATCATTAAGTTGAAGGAAAATCAATACAAATGGATTGATGAATTGTACAAAAAGGGCAAGAAGATGATAAGATTTATAACCAACCGTAGCAATGCCCATGGCATTTTCCGCAGTCACTCAAAGTTGGAGCTATTGAAGATAGCAAAGGCTAGATTTGCTAGCTACTACCTCACTTTCAGGCGCCTTTTGAAGGTAAGAGAGGCATTAGCTAGCATGGTATCAAGTGAGTCATGGCAGGTCTTGAAAGATAGGTGTACATCCGCATCTGAAAGGCTTGATTTTCAGGAGGTGGAAGAAACAGTTCTTGATGCGGGATTTTGGGCAAGTGTCAACTATGTTTTGCAGTTCACAAAGCCCATATATAACATGATTCGGTTTGCAGATACAGATAAGCCGGTGATTGGGGAGGTGTATGAGCAGATGGATAGCATGCTGGGTCAAATTAAAGATATTGTTGAACAGAAAGATCCCATCTTGTATGACCATATTCATGAACATGTGGTCAAAAGGTGGGAACATCTCAACGTTCCACTGCATGCCTTAGCGTATGTATTAACACCAAAATATTATTCTCCATCTTGGTTGGCCAAACCAGCACCTGGGGGTGGGGTTAGGAGAAAGCCCCACACAAATCCAGAGGTACATCTTGCGTACATGACTGCTATAGACAAGTTGGTCCCTGATTTAGAGGAATGTGACATATTGCGCAGTGAATTAAGCAAATACCTCAGTGAAGTTGGTCCATTTGGTACTTTGCATGCAATCAGAGATCGAGATAGGGCGCCTCCTATCGAATGGTGGAACATGTATGGCTCAACATGCCAACGCTTGTATAGATTGGCTGTTAGAGTGCTTTCACAGGTGGTTAACAGTTCCTCTGCAGAAAGGTGTTGGAGCACCTATAGCTTCATCCACTTAGTGAAAAGAAATCGATTAAATGAAAATCGAGCAGAAAGCTTGGTTTATGTACATTACAACTTGAGGTTGTTGACTCATTATTGTGAGCGTGCCAAAACTGATAGATCATATGTCACTTGGGACAACAATCCGGAGGAGCATAACTTGGAGGATGGAGCCATAGCTTTGGAGCGCTTGGAGGAAGAGCTTTTGGGCGATGAGGATGACGCATATGCAGTACCACTACCAATGGCGCTGCCATCTTCTTCCTCGTTTCCAGATGCACCATCTTTGCCTAGAGGTTCACGACCTCCATCTGCATCAGTGAGGGGGGGTCGTGCAGGATCGAGTCTTGGACGTGGCTCAGCAATGGTGGCTCCTGGAGATGATAATCCCACTCCCGTTGTTCAGAGACCACGGGAAAAGAAAATGGAAATTTCTCGTGGCAAGAGGAAACATCCATGATTCCATAAAATCTACTTTTCTTGTATTTTCTTGTTTACAGTACTTTCAAGTTTCGACACTATTGACTCTTATATTTATTATCATATATTTTGTAAACATTACATGGCATTTCAAGTTTGAAGTTTTATGTTGAACCTACCTTTGAATTTGAAGCTTTAAGGTTGAATCTTGATGTTATAACTTATGGAATCATGGATATTGGACCTATGGTTGATGAAATCATGAATTCACTAGTAAATGATTAATGATGATTGATGAATGATGTTATATGGTATTATTGTTTATTTCATGCTTTTCAATGATTAATGATGTTATCTGATGATTGATGAACTTCTACTTGCATTTGTTGACATATATGCATCAAAATATATAAAAAATATATATTATATAAAAAACGCTTCCGGAACTCTTCCTAACCGGAAGCTTTTGAAAATTTCGCTTCTCGCTCCCGCTCCCGCTCCCAAGTAACCTTGCTACTGGTATCTTTTGTGACAACCAGAGTTGTGTGAAGCTGTCTGAGAACCCAGTGTTTCATGACAGATCGAAACACATAGAGATCAAATATCACTATATCAGGGATATGGTGCAAAGAGGAGCTGTGAAGCTCCTGTATGTTGCGACGAACGAGCAGATTGCAGATGTGCTGATGAAGCCACTAGCCAGGGTGAAGTTCAAGTACTTTGGGGAGAGGCTTGGTGTTCTTCAGATTGATGACACTTCGAGGAAGAAGTGATGGACACATTTGTAGAAGCCATTCCAAGCATGTTGGAAGGAGGATCCTTCACATGGCTGTGGATGTAAGCGCTGGATGATGAGCATCAGGATGATGTTCTGGTTTCTGCTTTGTATGATCAGTTGGATCATTTATATATGTACGTATGCATCATGTTGAATGTTGGATATGATCAGTTGGATCATTTATATGTATATGTATGTACGCATCATGTTGGATGCTGGATATGATCAGTTGGATCATTTATATGTATGTATGCATCATGTTGGATGTTGGATATGATCAGTAGGATCATTTGTATGTATTTTGTATATGCATCATGTTGGATGCTTGGACCATGTATCTGTATATGTATCAGGTGGATACACTGTATGATCAGGTGGATCATGTATGATGATATGTATCAGGTAGATACTTGGTATGCATCAGGTAGATGCATTGTATGATCAGGATGATCATGGATGACGAGCTTCAAGATGTTGCTCCAGATGACATGCAGCAGGATGTTGCAGTGATGATGATCATGTTTACATCAAGATGATGTATGGTGAGTATCAGGTTGATACTCTATGGCCGTGGATCAGGTTGTGCAGATGAGCATATAATTTGGCCCTGGGAGATTTGTAGATAGTCTTTCGAGGTTTTGCCTATGGCATGTAATCTAGCCCTGGGATATCTGGCAAATGCTCTTTCAAGGTTTTGCTCTGGGAGGACATATAATTTGGCCCTAGGAGATCTGCAGATAGTCTTTCGAGGTTTTGCCTATGGCATATAATCTGGCCCTGGGATATCTGGCATATGCTCTTTCGAGGTTTTGTCCTATGGCATATAATATGTCCCTGGGAGATCCAATAGGTTGGGCTGTGTGCCCGTAATAAGTCCTGGGATGCTCTTGCAAGGTTTTGCCATGACCACATATAATCTGTCCATGGGAGATCCTATAGGTAGAGCTGTGTGCTCGTAACAGCCTGGGATGCTCTTGCGAGGTTTTGTGGTGAGCACATATAATCTGTCCCTGGGAGATCCTATAGGTAGAGCTGTGTGCTCGTAACAACATGGGATGCTCTTGCGAGGTTTTGTGGTGAGGCCACATATAATATGGCCCTGGGAGATCCTATAGGTAGAGCCGTGTGCTCGTAATTGCCTGGGATGCTCTTTTGAGGTTTTGTGACGCACGTAATAAGTCCTAAAGATTCCACAGTATGGCCAGTGATGACGAAGACCTGCAGGTGGTGGGCCTACATCCAGTATGAAAAAGGACTGGCTCTGTAGAACTTCCTATGACGAGTAGAGTCAGAGATTGGTTGAGATAGCAGCAGCAGTGACGATGATGATGAGGATGCATCGATGACAATGATCCCGAGAAGAAGACTTGTCTAGCAGATCTGTGTCGAGAAATACCTTCCTAGTTAAGAGGGAGTGTTGATGTATATGTAACTTCGGAATGTATTTCATCTATGTATTTCATATATATTTATTGTACCCTTATTAGAGATGTGTTATTCCTCTATAAGGAAGTGTCGTCATGTGGATTGACAAGTGTCGCAAGTGTGTGTACTTGCCGATGGGTTATTAGACCACCATGTGTGGGGTCGGCCCTGAAATATATATTATATTGTGGATGTATCTAGATAGACAAGTCGGCCCCATAGTGTAATTGGGCAAACAGGTTAAGTATAAATAGAGATCGGGAGATCTCTATTTGGATCATTCGGAAAGTCATACTTCTCTCACTCAGAAAGTGGCGCACTAGTGAGGAGGAGGATCATTTGCTACTAGGAGACTCTCAATGTATTTTGGTTGTACTTTGGTTGAACCATTGCTCTCTCTATCTTTGAGGAAGTTGTGGGGTTTTTCACCTTAGGGTTTTCCCCACGGAAACTCTGTATCTCTTGTCTCTCATGCTTTTGATTTTTGTGATGCTTGTCATGCTTATTGTGATTGTTATGCATTGATATACTGTATATGTTATTCTCTCAGTGAAGATCGAATTTCAAGGTTGAAATTCACCGAATGCGCTGACTAAGGTTCTCTTCAAAATTTCAAAGCTCATATTGTTTTGTTTCTTCAACTATGACAACATCAAGAACAAAGTATCATATAAAACATTACACGCAAGCGATGCCATAACCTTTTCTAGATCTTCTCATGTAAGGTCACCATCATGAAATATGGAGCGCATGTAATGCATGTAAGTTGCTCCTAGTTCCTGTGGCCCTCTTTTATCTACTGATAACCTAATAACACTGATTAAGATCTTTTGTTCCAAACGGTATTAGTCCTCAATCAATTCCTTGACTGTCAGTACCCGCTCGAACCTATGGGAATTAGATAGGTTAGCGGGATGGTCCCTGATGCTTAAGTAGAAGAGGACATTACAATTGGTCATTGCATGTTTTGAGATCATTTTCTTCCACAATTTTTAGGACTGAATTCTTATCTAACAACTAGTTTCCTTGCCATTAACCATTTTAGTCAACTGGGGAGGAAAATAGTTGTATCCAATCTGTCATATTATTTCCAGTAGATTTATTAAAATCCAGTGACTGGCCATGATGGATGATCGGCTGGATGATCTCCAACTGCTGGCTATTCAAGTATTATGAAGTGATTTATATTTGCATGATTGTTGACTAGCCTTTGAAAATCATCTATGGGACTAAACTGATAATCTAAACCTTCTAACTTGAACTGCCTGCTGAACTGCTAGGTGCAGTAAAAATTAGCAACTGCAAGTCCAAAGAGGAGATTTAGATTTTTTCCTAAAATCAGTTTTTCCCCAGAATATTGAATAATAAAATAAAGTGTTTATTGTCACAAGTAGGTGAGGAATTACCCAACATAACTCTGACACAAGTTCTCATGTGATCTTGCTTGAGCAATTAACTTATGTACTTGGCTTTTAACTGTCAATCCAGGTTCTACTTCAGCACCTGAAGGAAAATCTCTCCCAGTAAGCTTGTTACTCATGCGAGCCATAACTATCACAGCTCGTTCATTAAGGACTTCATTTGCATCACCCAATTCATTTACGGCCTGCACATAATTAAGAAAAATTTCAGATGGAAATGTGTGGAGAACAACCATATGAAGCAATCACATATAAGGTGATGGGCATACCATTAAAAGTTCCCTTTCACGAACTCCTCGTTGGGGATGCAAAGGAGAATGATGGTCTCGAGCTGGCATTGACTCTTCGCTATTTACAACTGTCTGTACATGCATGCTAGCAAGATTTGACATGCCAGGAACTTCATTGAGGTTAAAAAGTCTCCAGTTTATCAAAGGATCATGGACAAAAGCCTACATGTAAATATGATCAAGTCAATAATGTGAATAACAAGAAGTTGACTTACAATCTCTCATCATTCCACAAACCTTATGAAACTGTATTTCTGAATCCTGGTAATTAAATTACCTCCATCATTGCCATGACACTGTCCTTATTTGCTCTAAGGACCCGCATGACATTTTCACAAGTTGATATAAAATTTCCTTCGATACCACTGACTTCCATAGCTTTTACAAGCATCCTAGTTAACCGGAATGGCACCTGCTCACACAATTACAAAGATGTTACTGAGTCTGCAATTTTAAAGCATTATAGATTGTGTACAGGTAACAACAACAAAAAAGTAGGATGAACAAGAATACATAACACTGCAAGATGTATTGACAATAAGTCAGTAGGAACATTGTTTAGTTCTCAAGCAGTAATAGAGATTCCAACATAGAAGCAATACCTTTTCTGGAAACTTTTCCCGGTTCATGGAAGCTTCAAAGCAATCTCCAAAATCAATATGTAAAATTTTACCACTGAAAAAACAAATGAAAACTTGTTAAAAATTTAATGATATGAAAACAATCATTACAAACAGCAGACAAGTATTGGCAAGGAACAAACCTATGGCGGTTAAGCATAAGATTGCTTGGATGTCTATCACCTAACCCCAAAAGATACCCCACCTGAAAAGAAGCAGCGATATACAACAAAACCATTTACAAGCCACATTAACTAACATGATAGAAGCAATAAAAAGTGTACAATGTCTACGTATCACCAACCATGCTCATGACAGCCAAGCTGCGAGTATAATTTGTCCGGCGGTCAAGCCAAATTTCAGATGTTCTGCTCTTTAGCCAGAGGACCTGTGCAACAGTTAGTATGGGTCAAGATTATTTTCTAAGCCATAGCCATCAGCCACCAGACCAGCCCTAATAATGCCAAAAATAATTCACTACCACTCATTAAATCTTGAGAGGAAGATCAAAGCCTTTAAAATTGAGTTCAGAAACATGCTTAAACTAGTCACCAACGTATGCATGCTGAAATTAACAAATTTCATTTCCCAAATATGAACAAGGTTCATTTGCTGAATATCCAATTTAGGAAGGACAACATGCTAAAATCTATAAAGGACAAGTATTTATTGATTGTATAATGTATAATGATAGAATATCATACATTACAATACCATGGGATGCTGTATATGCATCAACTGGTAACCATGGTTGATAAGTTATGTCACTTCAATACATCATGTCCTTTAGTCAAAATGTGTCTTATCATTCTTATTGTTTATTATTATTATTCGTAGTTATTATTTATTAATATTTATTTAATTAGTGTTTATATATATATATATATATATAGATATAGATATAGATATAGATATACTGTGTTCATTACATTGCCTACCCCTTTAAAATGCTTTGTCCACTAAGCATGCAAAAATTATGTCTTCATTCTGGCTTCTACTACTTTCTCATGATTCTTCACTCTTATGTTCGTCATGGTTGAGCACATGAGATGATATGACCTTCTAAGCATTGACTAGAGTTGTCAAATTGTGTAAGGTTCAAACCACCCTAACTCAATCGTTTGTGGATTTGTGTGGCAATGAGTTCTATGATTTGGAGGACGATATGATTCCATACTTGAACTTCTCGCCAATATAGTAGGATCTCTAGTTAGCCTTGCATATTGATTTTGTCTTTAGATAGTTCATTAATCACCTATATAATTAGGATGGCAATAAGGTATCCTTGTATCTAGTGTCATGTTTTCGAAAACCCGGTAATTTAATACTTCTGTTGATTTATTGGTTGGTAAGATTTCAATTGGATTCATATTTATTCTTTTCTCCAATGTCTCGACTTTTACATCTAATAACTTCTTTATTTCAATGAGATCGTTCATTGTTTATTGATCGCTAGTTCTTTGTTGATAAGTTGCTCTAGTTTCCCTTGTAGCAACCTTTTATCATTCTTTAGCTTCTTGATTTGGGTAAGTAAGCTTTGATTATGAACCCTTACGTGTGAAAGTTCTTCATCATTCTATGGCTTGTCGACATTATCCTTAAGGTCTTGGTTTTCAAACTACTCATCTTTTAACCTTTTGATTTGTTCAAGAAACCTCTGATTAAGGTTCCTTAAGCTAGAAGCTTCTTTATCTTTTATGATAACTTCTTCACACTCTTGATTCTCTTGTTCTAATTTATGGTTGCAATGCATCTTATCCTTTGACTTCTTAATTTTTGCTTATGATCTTTAAAGTGAGAGATCTGTAACAAACAAAATGTATAATAATAAATTAATACTAACAATAAATTAATAATTAATATGTTACATAATGAAGAGATGCCTTTCCTAATGAAAGGTCACATCTCTTTAACAAAAGGGCACCCTTGCTTGGGTATTTATATGAGCCCTATCATATCAATTGTAAGCATATCATCATATCAAATATATTTTTATTATTCTCCATTAATGGATTATTTATATTATCTGCATTGGGTTTTTCGCTGGTAAACGAACTTTGTTCATTTCATTGGTATCAGAGCCAACTGATCCCGGCTTGTGGCCTACATTATCAAAGTTTCTTTCAATTTGGGTTTTTTTAACCTCACAGTGGCTATTGGCCATCCATTGCTTAGAGTTTCTCTGGTTATGTAAATCCTCTACATCGACCACTCCCGCATTCGCATCATTCCTTCTCGTCCATCATCCCACCGCACCTGCATTCACTGCTTACACTTCCCACTGCACCAACACCACTGCATCTCCATCCTCAACGATCTTCCTTCCAGCCATATTCAACTCCCCTGCGTGGCTTGCCAGCTTGCTTCCCTCACGTGGTTTGCCATCCTGCTCCCTCATGCGATCCCCACCTTCCATCTCCATGTCAAGTTTTCCCTCCCTGGCACGCTGCGACCTCCCTCCTTCGCTGCAGACTGCTCCCTCCTTCTCTTCCTCCACCTTACGACACCTCCCCATCAACCTCCCTCTTACTGCACCCTTTTCCCTAGGCCTTCACCGTCCCAACTCACTTCCCTTCTACCTACACCACACCAAGCCGTCACCTCAATCATTGCGCCATCCTTGCACTCCAATCGCCACCACCTCCCTGTGCTCAATCCCACCTTTGTTTCCTCACTCCACCACCAAATCCGCGCCCACACATACCCCTTTTCTTTCACACTACTCGCATCCCCTCTCCATTCCGTCACACTCCCCCACACAACGATCTTCCCCCCAACCTGTCTCTTCCCACGCTGCATACTCCAAACCCCCTACACACGACCCACCATATCCAACCCCGCACTGCCTTCTATCACTTCAACGCCCTCCCCCCTCAACTCCATCCCTGCGCGTGCACTCCACGGCCTTCCTTCACACCTACTCATACCTACCTTCGCGGCTCCACGCAACATTGCCCAGCGCCACGATCTCTCCCTCGCCTCTCCTTCACCACACAACACGCTCTGCTTCCACATCATCCTCGACTCCTTCACCCGGCGCTACGTCAAGCCATCCAAACCCTTCCACATTCCTCCCCCCACTTTCATCACATCCTACCTTCCCATGCCTCATTCGATCAACCATATGCACTGCCTGTCCCTCGCGCCCTTCTCCTACACTATGTCACAGGGTTCGCCGGATTTGAACCTTGAAGTTCGAAATCCGGCGAACTTCAAAAAAAGCATCAAATTCGTTCAGATTCGACTTGAAATCTGGCTACGAAACTCACGGGTTGAAATCCGGCTACGAAATTCACGGGTTTTGAAAGGGGGAGGCGAGTAGACCATGGTCGACATTCGTATGGCTTTCTTTGCCGGCGAAACTCCAGGTTCATTCGTGAGGAAAGCTGTAACAATGTCGCTCGCGTATACAATGTGTGCTTTGTAGAACACTCGGCAGCGTGGAAAGGCTTGGCGGCAATCAGCGACGAGAAGTGGCAAATTCGAGCCCTAATCGAATGCTCCCCAGTATTGGCAGTGACTGTGACTGGATACCCTGCAATTTCGACGGTGTTAGTGACGGTGATCGGATACCCTGCAATATCGACGATCTTAATGACTGTAACATGTGTTAGGTATACCGTATAGCCTTATAGTTTGTAAGTTATAAATAATAGACTATTTGATGTTTTTTTATGTATGTACCAGTGTTACAAAAATTGGCCGAAAAATCGCGCTACGCCGAAAAATCGCGAGTTTTTGGAGGCAATGATTTTTTTTTTTAAATCGGCCAAAAAATCGGGCCGATTTTTGCCCCGAAAAATCGTCGAAATTTGACCGAAAAATCGCCGAAAATCGCCGTCGACTCGCAATTTTTGGGATAGGGTAAGAAAAAGTGCGTTTTTTAGTTTTTAAGCCCACAGGAGCATTTCGTTCGAGCTCATTTGCTCGCTACAGCCGTTGAGAGGAGAGCAAAGCGATTAGGGTGGGTTTATTCGGCTTCCAGCTGAAGGTAAGTAAAGTTTTAAAATTTATTTGTCATTTAAAATTTTAAATGTCCACTGTGCCTCTCCCGCACGGCTTCCACACTGTGCCTCTTTCGCACGGCTTCAACATTGTGCCTCTCCCACGCGGCTTCCACATTGTGCACACTTCTCTCCACAGCTTCCAGCACACTCCACAACGGGCACAACCCACTGCCTGCTGCGTCCTGTGACCCGTCACTCCCCAACCCACTGCCTGCTACGTCCTGTGACCCGCCACTCCCCAGCTCACTCCACAGTCCACGACTCCACAAAAACTCCCACACGGCCGCGGCTGTTAAGTTTTAACTCCTCCAGAAACTCCCACACGGCCGCGGGTTTCAAACTTTCAATTAGCAATAGGGTTGGGTTGGGTTGGGTTGAGTAGGTTAGATTCTAGAATCGTTAGTTTAGGTTTAAAAAAAAAAAAACTTATTAACTTATTAGTTATTTGTTATTAACTTATTTGTAATTTTGTTGTTTTTAATTTTTAATTTTTATTTGCAGCATGCTAATTTTTTTCTTTTTTGTTGCCCTAGGTTTACTTGAAAGTTTGAAACTTCATTTCTTCCATATACAAGATGTCAAAATTGGATGCATCTTGGGAATTTGGCACAGTCGTTGATCCAGAAAATCGACAAATGCTCACTTGCAATTTATGTGGGAAAAAAATGATGGGAGAGATAAGCAGGCTGAAATATCACATTAAACAAATATCGGGGCATGATGTGATTCATTGTACCGCAGCAAACGAGGATCTCATTGACAAGGCCAAAAAAGCAATTGAGGGAACTAAGCAAAAGAAACAATTCAAGGAGGCCGTGAGACATCAAATTGCCTCAAGATCCAGGTTTGGATGCGGAGTGGGGGCTAGTGGGACGAGTCCAGAAACCTTCTCCACACAGCAGTCCACAATGCCTTCACCTTTGACTACATCACCAATGGGTGCCTTTGTGTCGAGATGCACAGCTGGTAGACAACCTTCTGTAAGGTCCATGATGAAATTAAAGGAGAAAAAAGATGCAGATACACTTGTGGGTCGATGCTTGCTATGGAGTGATATTCCATTTAACTTTACCAATAACCCATTTTATATGTCCATGTTTGAGGCAACTGCTATTGTTGGACCAGGGTATAAGCCCCCCACTTATGAGGAGTTGAGAGGGCCCATCCTCCAAAGTGAAAAGACCGAATGCACTGACAGGTTGGACGATCTTCGAAAATCATGGGAGTTAACAGGATGCACATTGATGTCAGACGGTTGGACTAATATGAAGGGTAGGACCCTTCTCAACTTCTTGGTTCACTGTCCAAGGGGCACTATGTTTTTGAAATCCGTGGATGCATCTGCATATGTCAAAGATGCGGGTTTACTATGTAGCTTGTTGGATGAGTTCATCCAAGAGGTTGGCCCGCAGCATGTTGTCCAAGTCATAACGGACAACACTGTGAACTATGTGTCTGTTGGTAGGATACTTATGGACATGTATCCTTCACTATTCTGGACTCCTTGTGCGGCCCATTGCCTTGATTTGATGTTAGAGGATTTAGCCAAGATTGATTGGATCAAGGATACCATTGATTCAGCACGGGACATCACAAAATTCATATACAATCATGCAGCGGTGCTTAGCTTGATGAGAACTTTCACAGGTGACAGAGAGTTGGTGCGTCCTGCCATCACACGCTTTGCCACTAGCTTTATTTCTCTCCAGTCCCCCTTAGGTTCTATGTGGGACTTGCAGCAGATGTTCCTTTCACCTGAGTGGCGTGCTTTATCATTTAGCACTAGACTAGAGGGGCAAGCCATATGCAGGCTAGTGAATTTCCATCAGACCTTTTGGGATGACGTGAGGGAGGTTTGTGCCGTCACTGAACCTTTGGTAAGGATTCTCCGCTTGGTTGATGGAGATAAGCCTGCAATGGGTTACCTGTATGAGGCCATGGATGGGGCCAAAGAGTCCATTTGTGCCTATTACGAGGACAAGGGAGATCAGAGGCAGGAGAGACAATAGATTATATGGGGGATGATTGATGCGCGATGGAACAACACACTCCATCACCCCATTCATGCTGCAGGGTTATACCTCAACCTTGCGTTTGGTTACTCCTGTGGCTTTAGATTTGATGGAGAGGTTATGGCTAGATTCTACGAGTGTGTCCATAGGATGGTGCCGTCTGCAGATGATCGTGCAGAGCTTTCCCAAGAGATGGAAATGTATAAGAGAGCCACAGGATTACTTGGGTTTCATTTGACAGTACATGATAGGGCCAACCTGATGCCAAGTAAGCTTCACCTTGTTTCAAAGTTCGTTTTCTTTTTCTAATTATTTTTTTTAAATTCAATTGTTTTTTCTTATGTTTCTTTAATTCGTTGTAGATATCTGGTGGGAAAACTATGGTGGTTCCATACCTATTCTACAGAAGCTTGCCATTCGAGTGCTCAGCCAGACATGTAGCTCTTCCGATAGCGAGCGCAACTAGAGTGTATTTGAAAAAGTACACTCCAAAAAGCGCAACAGGTTAGAGAATTTTCAAATTCATTAGAAAATATAAATTATTGAATTCTAGTTTATAATTTTATCATATAAATTATTGAATTCTAGTTTATAATTTTATCATTTATCATTATGCCCCTTTGCCTTCTAATTTATGCATTACAAATTGAAATTATTAACTTTATAATTTAATATCTAATTCTATGATCCTCCTGCAGGTTGGATACTCCGCGCCTTAATGATTTGGTCTACGTCCACTACAATCTCAGGTTGTGGGTGAAGCAATATCAGAGAAAAGTTGATGCAAAGGCCATTTCATTAGATCAGATCGACACCACTGCAGCTTGGAGGATGGAGTGTGAGGAGCCTGCTATGGAGGTAGCCCCTGATTGGCTAGCGGATGATCATGATCGTGATCATGATGATGTTACAGAGGCTCCATATGAGGGTGATCCAGTTCCAAAGGAGTTTCACACTGAGTCTGGGAGTGTGCCACAGTTAGATCCAGAGCCACAGACAGGGTTAGAGGGAGATAGACCCGATAGTAGCACTGCTACTAGTAGAGGAGTGGTTGTAGGACTACCTCCTCGAGCTCCTTCTTCTTCTTCAGGACACCAATTTCAGCCACCTTCAGGTTCTAGAGGACATCATTTTGCAGGGTCTTCTAGTTCTTCTAGAGGACGTCAGATACTAGTACGAGGCCGACAAGCCTCGAGGGCACCTAGTCCTAGAGGAAGGGCAAGGGTCGTTTCCACAGCGATTACCTTTTCCCGTAAAAGGGGTAGAGGGAATCGATAGTTTATTTACTTTATTTCACTATAGCTGACTCATGAGTCATGATGATGATCATGAGATACATTGGTTATAACTTACAACTTATATTTTTGATGATTCAGACATTCAGTATTCACTATTCAGGAGTAGGACTGGGACACGATCCATTTTGATGTGTCATGTATCTCTAGACATCTTATATATCGTATATATCAGTTTTCTTTCCATATTCATGTGGCAATGTGTTTAATTGATGTTTCTGTTGCTTTAGATGTTTAAAAAATTGAAAAAAATGAATATTTTTGTGTTTTTTAAGTTTGTCGATGTTCTGTCGAGATACCCCAAGACGATGTTTCCTGGACCCTATCGATTTCCGTGCCGCACCGATATTTGTAACATTGGTATGTACGTTGTATATTAAATCATTTTTTTAATTATATATTAAATGTTATAATTTATAAAGTATTATATATAATTATATTAAATGTTATTTATTATATATAAAATACAAAATATATTAATATATTATAACATTTTTTATATTTTTAAAATATGTATATAGGCGAATCTAAAGGCGACCTCCATTTCGAACCTTTTCAAAAAATTCGAACCCAAATCGAATTTAATGATTCTCGAACTCAAACTCGAACCTGAACCATGTGACATAGCTCCTACACCTGCATCCACCCTCCTCTTCCGCGCTGCCCCCTTCCCTCCATCATTTCCACTAAACACGATCACCAAAACACTAATGCCAATTCCTATCAAAAATAATCTATAATTATTATTATTATCAAAAACTAATAATCATAATTCTAATTTTTAAACGGGGACCCTTATCTCCAAAGTAAACAAATATTTATATTATAATATATTATTATTGTATTTAATAATAAGTGTGATAATATATTTATTAATATTATTATTATTATTATTATTATTTAATATTTAATAATAGTAATAATAATTAGTGAGAAAAATAATTATTGACTAGTAAAGTATACTTTACAAAGATAAAGATGTCATTGGATAAGAAGCATAATAAAATGGAGTCTTGTGACAAAAAACAAGAAAGATTCCCTAAGACCTACTCAAAAATTGCCAGTGACCTACTAAAACTTGAGGGAACTATTCAAGGAAAACATATTAGCATTGTTACTTGTCCAACCATCAAGGAAAATCACATTAGCAACATCTTGGCAAATCAATTATTAGTCCTAGAATCAAGTGTAATTGAAAAGAGAGATACTTATGGTGAGAAGCAATATGAAATTACGGACTTACAACTAACAATTGATGAGTATAAGTTCACATCCCGATTCAATGTTACGACTATATATCTAAATGAAGTCGTCATCATTTTGGGTTCACCATGGATGGAAACATTAGTGGTAGTCATCTTAAATATGAAGAAAAAGTTATTAACATTCTCGTGTAAGAAAAAGCAAGTCACACTGCAGGACGTTACAATGAAGTCAAATTCAGAAGTTGTGTCGTATGAAGACTTCAAAGACATCTCGAAGGTGATTTCACAAGAAGATTAGAAATCAAAACAGAAGCTACAAAAAGAATTCGGCAAAGTCATCATGGACAAAGAAGAAGAGATCTCTTGTCTAAGAGATCATAATCAGAAATTACTTCTACAAATCATGAAGGCGAAGGATAAAGCTCAACGCAATCAAAAGTTCGAAGAGGAAAATCAAGATCTTCAGAAGAAACTAATATCAAAGAGAATGGTCACCTTAAGAAGCATAAACAAGATCTAATGGATCAGATTCATAAGCTTAAAGATGATGAGAAATCGCAAGAAGAAATGATCAAGAATCTTAAGAATGACAAAGAATTGTTGGAAAACAGTTGGAACAAACTCAAAAGAGGACATCAAAACCCTTGGGCTCAAAAATCCAAGTTGAAGAAAAAGAAGCAAATACAAAACTAGTCTTCGTCACAGTTCAAAAAGAAGTTGATCTAGTAAAGAAACAAACAACAAGAACTCCTTATCGACACCCAAATTATAAAAGTCATTTTAACCAACGACAGGGTCAAAATGAACACAAACAAAGAAGTTATGAATTCAGAAAAGAAAGGACACAAAATCAACAAACCAAGCAGAAAACAAGAAGTTCCATCCAACAAAGCAATCAACAAATAGCTCCAATCAAGATAGATCTCGAATGGACCACTTCACAAACGATGTGACATTTTTTCTTTGGAATTCGTAACTCATATCGTCTCGTTTCATCGAGTGTTGTAGTTATTAACACAAACGATCGAGAGATGACATTACAAGCAAGAAATCAGACGTAAGCCTTGTCTTGAAGGAATCGGATGCAAGTCTTGTCTTCAATATGCTTTGAGGAAAAAGCATTTCTGAAGAGGAAGGCAATGTAACAAACAAAATATATAATAATAAATTAATACTAATAATAAATTAATACTAACAATAAATTAATAATTAATATGTTATGTAATGAAGAGACGCCTTTCCTAATGAAAAGTCGCATCTCTTTAACAAAAGGGAACCCTTGCTTGGGTATTTATATGAGCCCTATCATATCAATTGTAAGCATATCATCATATCAAATATATTTTTATTATTCTCCATTAATGGATTATTTATATTATCTGCATTGGGTTTTTCATCGGTAAACGAACTTTGTTCGTTTCAAGATCTCTGCATCTCTTTCTAGTAAGATTTTGTCAAATTTCTTCTTAAAATCTTCATTTTACTTCAGTAATTTCCGATTGCAATATGTCTCACCTTTTAAGTCCATGGTTTGTGTGATCAACTGTAGATTATGTTTTTTTTGTAAGAGTTACAATCCTCTACTATCTCACATCATAAGGCATCCATGGTTTAATAACTATGTATATATTCTTTGCAATATGTGGGCACACAAAGTGTGAGGGACCCATGAGTAGGGCTTAGAATATCTTTTGATGAAACCCTTTAAATATATCTATAGGAGTTTATCTTAAACCCTTGGATAGCACTCATCAACCAGATAAGACTGATTTGTTGATTTTTTTAAAATAAAAACCTTAATGTGCTAATAATAATGTGTGAAACAATGATTTAGTCAGTAATTATTTTATTCCAACTTCATCCTTAGTCCATTCATCACAATGCTCCTAGAATGGTGACGTTCAGATGCTTTTTTTTGTCGTTGTTATGATTATGGCCGACAATTAATACCCATGAATTTTCCAATTGTAAGTACGATGGTCTGATCACTACACATCGAGGGATATGCAATGATGGTATAGGTATGACCACAACTTACCAGTGGCAATGGCCACTCTTTCCTAGCCACACTTGCTTCTAGCAACGACCAACAAAACTTATAGCTATCGATACTTGCAATGAGCAGTTTGAATAGGAATGGCAGATGTGCTTACAAATTTCTCCACAATATTGTTGATGTTTCCCCAGGTTGAAGCATCGGGCAACATTTTGCAGACATTCTCCCAAAAAGGTCATGAGAATTGACCAATGGTTGGTAGAGAATGGCCCCAACATAGACTTTATTAGTCATGAGAAGTGACTAAGAGTAAATAAGGCTCCAAATGCTTACTCCGAGAACGAGACTAGAGGTCACATCGCATACTCTGAGAAGTAATGCTCCGAGAAAGAGTGATCTATTTTATCTTAGAGTGAATTGACTTGTTTATTTGATAGGGGATTTTATCCCCTTAAGAAATATACAAAATCTAATCTAATGTTGAATTTGACATAGGGTCTAAGAAGTGTCTGGGACTTCTTAGAGTGGGCTCAAATCAACATTAGAGCTCCATGTGAATAAACGTACATGTGAGGAGATGAACATCAACAAGGACAACTTTTCTATGACCAGCCTAGATCCAAATCCTAGGCTCTATCAAGCGTCAACAGGGATCAAATCTCCCGAGGTACAAAGCTCTGGTTGAATAGCTCCTTGAGTGCAATACCTGAGCCACCTAATCCTAAGCTCTAAAGTCTCTAGTTTAAGTCTCATATTTACTTTTTACTTTGTATTATTCTTTTTTGATTATGGCCGACATAATATTTATTACTTTTTACTTTGTATTATTATTTTTTGTTTACTTTGTATTATTTTGTTACTGGACAAACACTAAACAAACACTCTAAAGTCTCATATTTACTTTTTACTTTGTATTAAAAGTAAAAAGTAAAGTCTCTAGTTTAAGTCTCATATTTACTTTTTACTTTGTATTAAAAGTAAAAAGTAAAGTCTCTAGTTTAAGTCTCATATTTACTTTTTACTTCGTATTATTCTTTTTTGTTTATGGCCAACATAATATTTACCACCTAATCCTAAGCTCTAAAGTCTCTAGTTTCAGTCTCATATTTACTTTTTACTTTGTATTATTCTTTTTTGTTTATGGCCAACATAATATTTATTACTTTTTACTTTGTATTATTCTTTTTTTGTTTACTTTGTATTATTTTGTTACTCGACAAACTCGACAAACACCCGACTCACAAGATCTCCCCCATACTAGGCTGTAGAGCGCCTCTCGGCGCAATGAAGAAATAACCAAGAAGGAAAATCAACCATTGAAGAGGTCCCAGATAGCATTGAAGAAGTCCTAGAAGAAAATTGAAGACAAGAAGACAAGTCGACCTAAAGATAAATAAAAGATGAAGATCAAAATTAGCAAGTCGACCCCATCAAGTGTACAAGTCGGTCCCATTGAGGAAAAAGTCAACTGAACTAAAGAATATAAATAAAGGGTTCACCCACTTCATTTTTCATCATCACAACTTCACCTCTTCTCTCTCAACTTGTGCGCACTGTTACCGGATGAACTCGTGGGGCTAGTGTCTGATGAACAAATGCAAGGAGAAAGTGACCATTGTCACCTTAGTCACTCCTCCAACTACTTCGAAGAGTCGGAACCTCCAAGGTGGGAGCCCTTTAATACTTTGCAAACACTAAAATCAAAAGAAGTTATGTCTTCTAGAAGACCAAATTAGAGACCAGTGCCTTCGATTAATGTAATCCTATGAATGAAGAAGACATACTACTCATAGAAAGTGTTTGTAGATGATAAGAATAGATGTAGCAATTCAATTTATATAGTTCAAGATAGTGCAGAATCAACAACCTATGATGTTTAACGACTTTCCAAGCACATAAGAGATCATCAACATGTAACCATATGTCATTCAATAGTAACAATGATAGGCCAATATCCTCTCAATGACGAATTTCAAGACTGATGCAATATAATATCACAATCAACTTAGTATAACAGTCTGATTATGACAGGTGAACAGCAGTAAGTTTAGTGCAAATGCGTATAATAAATGTGCTTCAATGTAAACGATATAGCTTCAACACTTTAACCACAATTTAGGATAACCAATTATGAATAAGGTTTCAAACTGTGTATGAAAGTATGAACAGCAGTATGACAGTTACTTGAGTAGCAATTTGTAGCAGCAGTAAAATTACCCGAGATATGTGGATGATGCAGCCAATACCACTTCCACTTTAAACCAATTTTTATCACCGACTGTTGTGCAATAAATATATGTTTTCAAACTGTTCATGGTAAGATTTTTCATACCTGTTTTATCACTAATGACAACCTTTAACACATTTGCAAAAATGTAATTAAAATCTAACTTTGAAGTGGTTTTGGAAGTTTGTCAAGCATGAACAGTCTGCTGATTTTGCAGACCTAAATGCAGCAGAGAAGGGATGTCTCTTGGCTGTAACAGCCTTGGACAAGTCCCAAAACAAGGACCGAACCCTCCTAAGGCAGAACCGAGGGTAAAAGGGGCTAAAAGGAGTGAGGTCGAGCCTCAAGGAGGGGAGGTCGAGAGCTGAAAAAGGTACAGGAAGAAGGTCGTGGGAGAGGAAAAGAGGAGAAAAGAGTAGGAAAGAATGAAGAGGAGATGGGAAAAAAAGGAAGGAGGAAAGGGAAAAGAGGGGAGCGAGGTGGAAAAAGAGGGAGGCGAAGGTGTAGGGAGTTTAGGAATGTTTTATGGCTAGGTTTTAGGGTAATTTTTGGTATTTTTATAAATTTTAAGTTTTTAGGGTTTTTTAGGCCTTACGAATTTCGTTTTAGGGTTTATAGGGCTTAACAGGCTAGGCCAGATTTGTAGGAGAGAGGGCCAAAATTTTAGGGAGGCCCTAAATTTGAAAAATAATATTCTAAGGTTTCAATTATAAAATTGTAGACCTAATGATAACCTTAATTCTACCATGAAAATGCAAATTTACACATGCATATGCAAGAAAATTTGGTAAAAGAGTGACGACTTAGGGGTTTTGTGGATATTGCCCTTAAACCCTAGCCTTAGAGGAAGGTGACCAACCTTCCTCTTGGAGGTCTTTCTCCTTGTCTACTAAATTAGGGCTCCTTGAAACAACCTCTAGGGTTCGTTTCAAGAGCCTAATCTAGGGAAAAAGTTGGAGATTCAAGGCTAAACTTCGTGAAAACCTCCTCTAGGGAGTGTTTCCACTATGTTAAGAGGATAGAAGGCAGATAAATGGCCCTATTAAAAAAAAATGCAGCCTTAGGGCCACCATTCAATCATTCAAGAAGCAAAATTTACCTACCATTCATCAAGCAAGGCTAAAAATGGAATAGACTTACTTGAGCATGAGTTCTTCCAACCATTCTAGCATCCACCAAGTATTAGCAAAGCAAAAGAACAACCAACTTTCATCCACAAGAGCAAAGAAAATGACACATCTTATTTCTCCAAGAGGTGCGCATCACTTCATAAGGCTAATCTTGGGTAAAAAAGTAGCATAATGAATGTTGTCACATAAGTTATGTTGTGAAAATGAAGTGAGGAGACTTTATTTATATGTTCTCACACTCACTCTTACAAAATAACCAAACCTACATGCCTTAAAATGTCAATTTAAAATTATAACATGTCAACTTAAAATTATAACATAAAATAATATAAATAATCAAATTTATGGGTAACTTGGGGCATTTTCCCTCGAGTTCACCCAAAAATGACTAAAGCAAAATACACCAAGCGGAAGGTTGGAGTAGGAAAGGGGGGGAGGGGCGTCATGCCCCATCTAACCCCAACAGTGTTGATATTCCCTCAACGGCCCCCCCAAAACAAGTAGTACATCCTAAGGGAGATGATGATGTCATCAGTGGAAGAGGCCCAAGGAGAGAGGGCACCAAGTTGCAGAGGGACTAATAGGGTGCCGGAGGTGATCTAGAAGAAAGGCAAGGGCCTCATAGCTGAGAGAAATGTCACCGGAGTAATAAAACAGGTGGCAGGTCATGTGACCCACTGACCTACCTCTAGGATCCTCGGACACCAACCTCAGGGCTACAAGCCCTTTAATGAGCCAGTCAACAATGCCACATGAGGTTTCGAGCTATGGCTCAGATATGCAGCTCAACACAGTGCCATAAATCAGATCTTACATCAATGGAGTCACAAAGACACCCTCATCAAGTTTTATGCATCCATTAGTGCACCATCAACACTAGAACATAAGCATTGAGAAGAGAATAAAAGAAGAGATAGTAGAATAAGAACTATGAGATGACTCGAACTGTAGAGGGGCTTGAACCTGCAACAACACTTGCTTTAAGCTCTAATAAGGGGTCTGAATGGCCTCTCCACCAACCAACTTGGGATAGGGATCTTTCACTTTCGAAATTGGTTCAATGGCAGGGAAGGTAAACACCCACCGTGCATGGAAAAGCTAAGCTCCCCAAGAGTGCAAAACAAAAATGGTCCAAAAGTTGCTCTCCTTCCTCATCCTCCCCTTTTATTATCTTCATGTGGACTCCTTCTCTCCATGAGCTCGAATTTCTCTACAAGATACTCACCCAACTTGAGCTAGTGGTTGCTTCCTTCATGAGAGACTTATCCTCCTCATTCTTGCACTCCTCTTTCCCCAATTCGAATTGGGAATCTTGGCTAACCATAACACCCTCTATGTGCCCTCTTGATGGCTATTTTTAACCCTGATATGTCAAATTTGTCATAGGTCTGCCATCAAGTCTGAATTTTCCATATGTGTCATAGATTCCTTCATTATTGTTGTCATAGATGCCATGGAATCTTGTTACAAGTGTCACAATTTGTCTATTATGCCTCTTCCTCTTCATTGGGAGCTACTCTTCCACTCCAAGTCGAGTCTCCTTCATTTTTGCCATGAATATTGCCTCTTCTTCTACCCCAAGTACGTTGCCCTCCACCTTGAACCCGAATTTGTGTGAGAATGATGCCAAGTGTAGTGGAGAATCTTGCCACATGTGGGTCCCACAGCCTCTTATGCGCCATCATGATCCAGTGCCACCTTATTTTCCTTTCTATTATTGTTTATTTGGCCCATTTAATATGAATTTGTAACTCGAGGGTCATTTTGGATCTTTTAGCTCCTTTGTTTGAAATTTTAAAGCTTCCAGCCCAACCTAGGGAACTAGTAGGTTAGTGGGATTTTTCCTCCATGATAAATTATTTGGATGGGGACATTACATAATGGTTGTTCTGTTTTCCTCAAAATCCATGCCACTGTTACTCCTCAAACATTGCGCCTTGCTCCTTGAATTTTGTGCTGACAACAAGAAGAAAAACTCAGCTACACTTCTCGAATCATGTGCCAGTCATACTCAGGAAAATGTACCTCTGCTGCTGTACGAAACTGTCTTGGAACTCATGCCAGCTATATCAGCCAGTCTTTCTCTCAAACCCGACCTCTTGCTCCTCTCAAGCAAGTTGACCTCCTCTCCAACTCTCTTGGATAAATGAAAATGAATGAGGGAATGCCCTTTTATTAATTTCCCTTGTCTTTTCATTTCACCTTCCTGGGGTAGTTGAAAGGACACAAGATTAAGGGCCCACATTTAATCTAGTGTTTTCTCATCAATGAAAGAGAAAAGTCACTTTTCTCTCTGTTACCAGACAAACTAGCAGGGCTAGTGTCTAATAGACAATGCAAGGAGAGTGTGACCCAATGTCACCTCAGTCACACTTCCACAACTTCTTAGGAGTGTTGTAACCTCCAAGGGGAGAGCCCTTGTTGCTATTCTGCTAGACACTTAGGCAAACAAACTATTGTATCCTAGATTGACTGCAACTGTCTATCCACAGATTGTCTTTTATACGTAAGCAATCTGTTGGAGACCTTTTCATAACTAGGGCTCTTGTACTCTACGTTGCAGGGGAGCACCCTCCCCACCCTCGCACCCGCTTCGGAAGCTCGCTTCCAAGCAGAGCGTGCCAGAAGCACTGGGAAAACGCGCTCTAGGATTGCTCCCGATCGGGATCGTTTTTGTAGGTCGCACTCCGGCCCAAAAAAAATCACTCCCTGGATTTGTCCAGAAGTGAAGTGGGAGTAATCGGGAGCGTTCGCTCCCGAATCGCTCCGGCAACTTAAATTTCGCTCTTGAAAACGCTCCCTCGATCGCTCCCATCGCTCTTGAGAGCGCTCCCACGTCATCTATGCGGCTTGAGGAGAGGAAATTGACTTTTGACCATTTTGGAGGGGTTTGCTTGGGCTTTAAAGCACCCGCCAACCTCTTTTCACTTCATTGTTTCCATTTGACTCATGTTTGCAAGGGTCTGAGGAGCTTGGAGTGGATTTGGACATTTGGTGAAGATTTTCGAGAGCCATTTGCAAGAGCTTGGAGGGGAGCTTGAAGGCTGCCATAGGGTTCAAGCTTCAACTTCAAACACCATTGGAGAGCCAAAAAAGTAGGACACTAATATCTTTCTTGTTTTTTCTTTTCCATATAAACTTGTATTTGTTAATGGTTTGAAACTTTGAATGCTTGTAGTTTTTCTTCTCCTACTCTTTCCCATTCCTTCTCCCTCATTCCATTGCAGGAAAAGAGTTATTCTCTAAATCTATACAAGACTACAAGCATGGTGATGCGTATGTCAATGTGGTTTGTCCTTTTGGTTCCATTGTTGACTATGATGGTGTTGATTCGAAACCGGAGGAGAAATGATGAAGAGGATGAAGAAGTGGGTAGTGGCACATATCATGGAGAGGTGGGAGAGAGAGAGAGGAGGATGAGGAAAATGATAGTGATGGTGGTGATGGAAAGAAAACCAAATACAACCAAACACCCTTGTGGAAATATGTCACAAAACTTGGAGGAGGGAGAGGGGGTGGAACCACAAAATTTACATGCCCCCATTGTGGAGTAACTTACACGAATTAATATACCCGTGTGAGAAATCACTTATGTGGGGTTATGCCATGGGCTGAAAACAAGACTATAGGAGTCAAAACCTGTGCACAAGTGCCATCAAATGACAGAGCCAAATATAAGAGGGAAGAGGAGGAAGCACAATACCTATGCAAGAAAACAAGGGTTGAACATTAAACCGCAAGCTCACAAAGAACATTTAGTGCTCGATCCCCATCCGCCCATAGCAGTGGATTCTCTCCTTCGCATTCAGGGCGTAGAACAATATCCGATTTCTTTAACCAAGGTGGTAGGGATGATGTGGATGCAAAAGTGTTTCGATTTCTCTATGCATGTGGCGTACCATTCAATCTTCTTCGCTCTGTAAATTTCCTTAAAATCCAATCTTGAGTGAAAGTATGCCAGTTTATTTTTAATTAAACCCCAATTATTACTTTTAACCACAAATGGATTTCTTTACAATGCAACGGAAAATAAATACTGAGAGAAATATAACATCAATCACATCAATAGAGACACCAATAGTTTTGGGTATAAACCCTCGGAAAAACCCAAGATGGGAAAACCGGTGCAACAGTCTGAGAAGATATTTTATTATGAAGATATAGAACAATACAATCCAGAAAATCGATTTTTACCCAACCTAGAAAAATCGAGCCACCGAACTCCACTGAGACAACCCCACAAAACGTACGGCCTTCCTGTATCATTGTATGGCCCTCTGCGTCACTGTACGGAATCCGTACGGCCTCTGCATCAGCGTACAGACATATCCGTATGGCCCTGCGTCACTTGTATGGCCATCAGCGACTGTTGTACGGACGGAAACTGTACGGCCTCTACGTGTCTGTACGGGCCCTCTGTGAATCTGTACGACCCTCTCTCTCCTTTGCTCAAGTCGCCCTATCAATCCTCTGGATGAAAGTTCCTATGTCTTCCTTTGTAAAATTCTTCTGCAAACTGTCTTTCTCACTCTCTAGGTGAAAGCTGAGTAAGAAATATCTATGTATGTTTGTGTGTCCTCTCCACCAAATCAATCTTCATTTTAACTCAATGGCCAAGCAAAAACCCTAACTTCTCACTATGGATCAATGGATGAGATCCTCCGGTGAGATCAATGGACAAGATTAGATTAGCCATCACATAAATTATTTTCACTTGAACTTTATAGAACAAACTCCATTAAGTCAATTAATAATTAGAACACTTAATGCACTTTTCCTAAGTCTAAACATTTAGAAAAGTCATTAATATATTTGGCTTCATGTTTCATTTCTTCTAGCTTGCAAGGACACATGCAATGATAGAAGACCTTCCTTGTTGCCACATTTTAACATGCTCACCCTATTGGCATGAAATGGTTGAAGCCATCTGAAGTGCCCCTGCAAGATAAAGGAGCCTAGGGTATGACAAAGCTAGAATCATGGGACTTGACAAGGAAAAAGCCAAGATCCAAAATGCTTTGGGGCAATTCACGAATTCTTGGAACGAATATGGGGTATCCATTGTATCTAATGGTTGAACAAATGTAAAGGGAAAGCCATTGATAAATATTCTTGGGGTGTCAGCCAGTGGTGCAAATTTCCTTTCATCCCATGACTACTCGGATCGGTTCAAGACCGGCATCAACATTGCAGAAGCCTTAATTAAAACCATTGAATCTATTGGGCCATACAACGTCATGCAAGTCATTACCAATAATGCTGCTAATTGTAAAGCAGCGAGAGCAATCATTGAGGATAGATACCCCAACATATTTTGGTCCAGGTGTTTGGTTCACACGTTGAACCTTTTATTGCATGATATTATTAAGATGAAGTAGAATGATTATAAATGGATTGGTTCACTGTACAAGAAAGGCAAATGCATGATAAGATTTATTACCAATCATAGTAATGCCCATCACATTTTCCGCGGTCATTCAAGGTTGGAGCTTTTGAAGCTTGCAAAGACTAGATTTGCTAGCTATTACCTTACCTGCAAGCACCTTTTGAAGGTAAGGGAGGCATTAGCTAGTATGGTATCAAGTGATTCATGGCAGGTTTTGAACGATAGGGCTACATCCGCATCTGAGAGGCTTGATTTTCAAGAGGTGGAGGTCATAGTTCTTGATGGTCAGTTTTGAGTGAGTGTCAAGTATGTGTTGCAATTCACCAAGCCCATTTATAACATGATTCGGTTTGCATATATTGATCAGCTGGTAATTGGGGAGGTGTATGAGAAAATGGATACAATGCTAGGCCAAATAAAAGATGTTGTTGAGCCAAAAGATCCCATCTTGTATGAGCATATTCAAAAGCATGTGGTCAACAGGTGGGATAAACTTAATGTTCCACTCCATGCCTTAGCCTATGTCCTTACAGCAAAATATTATTCTCCATCTTGGTTGGCGAAACCAGTACTTGGGGATAGGGTCAGGAGAAAACCCCACACAGATCCATAGGTATAGGCTGGGTACATGCAAGCTATAGACAAGTTGGTCCCTGATGAAGAGGAGAGCGCCATATTGTGTGCTGAATTGAGCAAATACCTTAGTCAACATGTGGTGCTCACTAGTTTGCATGGAAACAAAGATCGAGATAGATTGGTTCCTATCGAGTGGTGGAACATGTATGGCTCCGCCACCACACAGTTGCATAAATTGGCCATCAAAGTGCTTTATAGGTGGTTAACAGTTCTTCTGCAGAGAGGTGTTAGAGCACCTATAGCTTCATCCATAGCGTGAAAGAAACAACCTTAATGAAAACCGGGCAGAAATCTTGGTTTTTGTACACTACAACTTGAGGTTGTTGTCTCATTAATGTGAACGTGCCAAAAGCAACGGAACATATCTCACTTGGGACAAAAAGCTGGAGGAGAACAATTTGGAGGATGGAGCCATAGTTTTAGAGCGCTTGGAAGTTGAACTTTTGGGTGATGATGATGGTGACTGTGCAGCAGCAGCAACAGAGATGCCACCCCCCTCCAGTATAAGTGTTCCAGTCCCACCTGTACCAGTTTTTCCACTAGCTTCACAGCCTCCATCCTCTCGTGGGGGTCGTGTAGCTATTGGAAGAGGTTCACGACCACTTCCACATACTCAGGATGAGGAGGCTAGCAGTGCTCATAGATCACGAGAAAAGAAATTAGAAGTTTCTCGTGGCAACAGGAAATATTAGTACTTGCCTTTTTCTAGTTTTTCATTACTTTGCAAATTGTAACTATTGACTCTTTAATATTTCTTATGGTGACTCTAGATGACTATGAAATATTTTGAAAACATTATATGACAATTTAAGTTTGATGTTTGATGTTCAAACTAGAACGGTGAACCTACCTTTGAAGTTCACTGCTTGCAACTTTGCACTATTGACTACATAATAGCATATTATAATTGTTTGAAGTTTTGAACTGTGGTCATTAGTAATTACTAATGAATATGTGCTTAATGAATCGTTTAATTTCATGGTTGATCATTAAATCATTTGATGTTGTGACTTGTCTGTTATAGTTTGGTTACAATAGATATGAGTTTGAAACTTTGATGAGTCATGAGTCATGACAAATGTTATATATTGAAAATGGTTGATGTTATGGTTGATGATTGATCAATTGATGACAATGGTATATAGTTTAATCCATGTTTTTATGTTTTTTGTAACTAATTCGACATTCTACATGGTTTTGATAAAAATATATATTATATAAAAACCGCTCCCACCTCGAAAGCTTTTGAGAATTTTGCTTTTCGCTTCACTCGCGGCTCCCGCTCTACGCCCCCAACAACATAGCTTGTACGCTTTTGGTGCTTCACTGACCGCTTTAATCATTTGTTGCCAATATGGGGAGCACACCAAATTGAATGTTATCCCATTTGCATAGATGCAACGAGGAACAGGTCTAGATGGCAATGGGGGCCTAGTTGCAGTATTTTGCATAGGGAGTTTTCCTTTATTAGCATGTTTCCTATCGGCAACATCTTGCAAAGATCCTAAAACACTGCATAAACCCTAAAACTAAGCTGTCGTCCCTTCCCCGTGGCGGATCCGGTTGATAAAGTCGCGACACTTTTCTTTTTTCCACGAGATCCGTTTCCGCAATGGGTAATACGTACCCACTGATTTGGGATCCGGCCCACTCGTGTCGCAGATCCTCAAAGATTTGGATCTGGATTCGGAACAAAACCATAATCCATGGATCCTTGAGCTACCCCTGATGGATCCAATAACACAACCTTTAGGGTTACTATTATTTTTGTATTATTGTATTCACTATTCACGTGAAATGAAGACCAAGGGTCACAGTGAATAGAAATAGCGATCGGGAGTCCAAGAGATGCCTTGGAATGTGAATCCAAGTGTCATTCTTAATGTATTTATATGTACATATGTGAATGGGAAATATAGATCAATGATTATTCATTTTATGTTTTGTGTTGTTCTTGTATTTGTTTCCCATTGTTCGTGGGCACTCCAACAATGGTATCAAAGCTTGTCTGAGCCCTGTGGCTTGTACTATTCTGCCATATTCCTTGCCAGACCTGCATTATGTCCACAGTTTGGTTTTTGTCCTCTAATCTGCTCTGCCAAACCAAACCTAGCTCTGTGTACTCTCGCCTGTCCTCTACAGCAAACTATCTCCTGTGCATTACTCATTGTGCTGCCTCCTCAGAAATGTATGTTACCTAAGTTGCACACCCTAATTTACCTCTTCCTGCGACCTCACGCAAGTTGGTATCTTCTTCACACAATTTTCTCTCTTCCATCTGTGTATCTCATTCCCCCTCTACGTGCGTCATGTCTGCACCCTAAGATTCCTCCTACATGCAGACTCATTTTTCATTGTGGTTTCTTTAAGGGATACACCTATGCCTGCAATCTCTCACACATTGTCATTATCTTCTATGGGCTTTTTCTCGTCCACACAATTAAACCTCACCACAACTAATCCGTATAAACCCTAGCACGTGAAGAAGCGATTCCATTCTCGCCCTGCAAGTGAAGAAGACATACGATTGGAAAGTGTAAGAAGAAATGTGAACTATGCATGAAGAAGACTTGTGATTGGACAAGATTGGAAGACCTCCAATTGAGCTTAGCATGAATTAAGCTGAGCTAAGTATTGTGGTATATGCGTGAAGAAGACCTGTGATTAAGCTGAGCTGGGTGCGTGTCATATTTGGCTGCATGAGTGTGAAGGAAGGCTGTGATACCTCTATGTATTGTCTGTGTGGGCATGAAAGAAGGTTGCATACCTCTACAAAACTCCAAGTGTTGCATGGGTGTGAAGGAGGGTTGTTTTTAAAAATCAGGCTTTTAAAAGCCAATGAACCACCCAGCAAAAACCCAGATTTCAGACTTATATAGTCACTAGTTAAATGAAATTTATAGTCACTTAAAAATTGAACAACAAGCTGAAACACTTATGCTGAGATAGTTAAGCAGCGGAAAAACAAATAGAACAGCAATCTGAAATTGTAATGCACAGTGATATTCAGTCAAAACAGACCCTGGAAACCCCCCCTTCCCTGGGGAAAACCAGTTCAAGAGAAATTTTCATTAAGCATTTTCAGACAAAAAAACTGAGTTACAGCAGCATTTAATGCAGAATTTAATAAATGTACAACACCTCGAAAACTGTGCCCAGTAGTACCTAGAAATCTATGCCCAGCAGTACCTCAAAATCTGTGCCCAGCAATAACTTGAAATCCATCCCACGCAGCACCTAGAAAATCATGCCACCGTACGACTATGCAGAAATTTAAAAAAAAAAAAAAACTGTGCAGTCCCTCAAAATATGTGCCCAACAACTTTCTCAAAAAACGTGCCAGAAATAAAAACGCAGCAGAGCTGCCTTGGGATTCAAGCCACCTCCAAAAAAATTCATTTCCTAGGAATTTGAGCCACTAGAGAACTGCTCTCTCTCTCTCAAACAACTCAGAAATGCCAAATGCTTAATCTCTTGAAAAAGACTCTTGAAAACTATGTCTTTGCACATTGCCCTAGGCTTGCTCTTATAACATGAAAGTGACTTTTCACCTTCCCAATCCCTAAATCCAACAGTCAAGATCTAATCTTGATTTGACAAGATCAAGGGATGAAAGTCATTCCCTCCAAGATAATTCACTTATAATTTTTTAATAAAATATTTTCACTTTATGAAATATGTGCACTTTTACTTCATAAAGTCACTTTATAAAAAATTGCTTTATAATGGACTTGGAACATTAGATAAAACTCACTTTATAAAAAGAGCCACTTTATTACAACTTAGAAAAAGTCAAGTGCCTAGGTAATGTAAATGCAAGGTCACTTCCGCATACAAGACAAAATTATGCGAAGTGCCTTCAGAGCTAGAAAGCTAACACTCCCTCTTAGCGATGAAGGTACTCACTGCCATCACTATCCGCTGGTCTGGTCCTCAGGTCCATCACACTGTTCACAATAGGAGCTCCCTCCGAACATGGAGCCAATGCTACCACCTGCACTGAACTGGAATCTGAAGACATCCTTCTGGCAACAACCCTGAACCCTGAGCTACTAGGAGAATCCATCCTCCAATCCTGAGCATTGGTCTCATACCAACTGAGTCTCCTGCCAGTACTCTGAAGAGAATCCCTCTCATCCATCAAAAAATGAGGCTGAAATCTTGGCGCCACTGCAGCCTCAGGAGCCTCATGCTCCTCTTCTGATTCTGAATCATACATCATGGGTTGTCCAACAAACTTGTACAGCTCATCAAACCGATCACCAATCAACTGTGGCTTGATCAGTTCCGCTCCCTCTGAGTATATAAGAACATTTCCCCGAACTGCCCTTTCAGGAAAAATGTACACATGTCCCTTTCAAAACAATGTCGAATACCCAGCATCCTCCAAGGCTGACACAGAGAGCAAATTCACACTCAGCCTTGGAACAAACAAAACTCCATTTTGCTGAAGGAGTTCATTTTGTCGAATCTGGAATCTGACTCTCACAAATCCCCGCACGAAACGTGTCGTTCCCCCTTCACTCTCAACCATCCGGTCAGAATCTGTCTCAGTAATGTGGTGGAATATATGATACATTCTGGTCATGTGACGAGAGGCTCCACTGTCAATGAACCAACTCATGTTCATTGCATATCCATTGCTGCCCGCACTAGATACCAGAGAGAACATGGAGAATTCTTTTGTAAACCTTTCCCCAAAATCATCTACCTCAGCAGTTGCAGCAACAACCTCATCCTTCTTCTTTTTCTTCTTTTCAGGACATTGAGATGCAAAATGACCATACTGGTTGCAAGCAAAGCATCTTACTTTGCTCAAGTCTTTATTGGACTTCTTCTTGCCCTTTGCAGTAAGAGCAACATTTTCTTCAATAGCACCTTCCATCTGTCCACTACCTTGAGACCCTTCCCGGATCTCCTCCTGACTGAAATCATCCCACAACCTACTCCAATATGGAAGGTGTTCACAACCAACAACACACTTCACGAACACTTCCCAGTCTTTGGCGAAGCCTCTCAAGGCTGTCCTCACCAACTCAGAATCAGAGATGACCTCCCCAACTGCAGCCAACTCATCTTTTACTTGTGCCACCCGGGTAAGATAGGATACAACACCTTCACCCTTGGCCATCTTGGTCTCTTGTAGTTTATCTTTGAGAGCCATCTTCTGGTTCTCATTCTTCGCCTCATATAAGTTTTTCAATGTATCCCACATCTCATGAGCTGTCTTCTTTTCAGCCGAGTGTGGAATGAGATGGTCCTTGACACCATCCAAAATAACCCTCTGTGCTCTAGCCTCTCTTACTTCATGAATGTCAAGAGCAATAGGGTCGGAGGTGGGAGGAATTACTACGGTGCTGACATTTACCCACAATCTGTTCTCTTTAAGTACAGCACTCATTCTGACTTTCCATTGCAAGTAGTTGGAAATGCCATCCAACCGGTCCTCAAATCTCATGCAACCAGCCATCTTCTCTGTTGCAAAATAAAGAATAAACACAATCTGCCCCAACACCTGCAACACCCTTGCAGATAGATTTTTCCAATGCACAAGTTGTTAAAAAAAATTCCAACAACTCAATATCACTGCTGCACCAACAATTAACTGTAATCTTAGAGCACTAGCTCTGATACCATGTTAAAAATCAGGCTTTTAAAAGCCAATGAACCACCCAGCAAAAACCCAGATTTCAGATTTATATAGTCACTAGTTAAATGAAATTTACAGTCACTTAAAAAATGAACAGCAAGCTGAAACACTTATGCTGAGATAGTTAAGCAGCGGAAAAACAAATAGAACAGCAATCTGAAATTGTAATGCACAGTGATATTCAGTCAAAACAGACCCTGGAAAAACCCCCCCCTGGGGAAAACCAGTTCAAGAGAAATCTTCATTAAGCATTTTCAGACAAAAAAAACTAAGTTACAGCAGCATTTAATGCAGAATTTAATGACTGTACAGCACCTCGAAAACTGTGCCCAGCAGTACCTCGAAATCTGTGCCCAGCAGTAACTTGGAATCCGTCCCATGCAGCACCTCGAAAATCGTGCCACCGTACGACTGTACGGACGTATGGACTATCAGAAAATAAAAATAAAAATAAAAAAATCTCAAACTGTGTGCAGTCCCTCAAAATCTGTGCCCAACAACTTTCTCAAAAGACGTGCCAGAAATAAAAACACAGCAGAGCTGCCTTGGGATTCGAGCCACCTCCAGAAAAATTCCTCTCCTAGGAATTTGAGCCACTAGAGAACTGCTCTCTCTCTCAAACAACTCAGAAATGCCAAATGCTTAATCTCTTGAAAACTGTGTCTTTGCACATTGCCCTAGGCTTGCTCTTATAACATGAAAGTGACTTTTCACCTTCCCAATCCCTAAATCCAACGGTCAAGATCTAATTTTGATTTGACAAGATCAAGGGATGAAAGTCATTCCCTCCAAAATCATTCACTTATAATTTTTTAATAAAGTATTTTCACTTTATGAAATTTGTGCACTTTTACTTCATAAAGTCACTTTATAATGGACTTGGAACATTAAATAAAACTCACTTTATAAAAAGAGCCACTTTATTACAACTTAGAAAAAGTAAGGTGCCTAGGTAATGTAAATGCAAGGTCACTTCCGCATACAAGACAAAATTATGCCAATTGCCTTCCAAGCTAAAAAGCTAACAGTTGTGTCCTCAACATGGAATCTTCCCTTCCCATGGTATCATTACCTTTGCGTCTTGTAAACTGAAGTCTCTATGTGTTGATGTTTCTGTGAATATATCTGTGTGTGAAGATACAAAGATATTGTTGAAGAGCTACATAGTGGTATAGTGTTTGTAGAAGGAAATACTTGGTATTGAAGCTCTCTGATCAAAGGTGGCTAAACGCAATGCTAAAATGGTTTTCATTGGAAAATAGAGAAGTCCATGGCTCCTTTCAATAATTGAAAGAGGTGGCATGTACAAGGCAGCTCCATCACTACCTGAAATCGAAGAGTAGAATGCAGCATGTATACAGTGCACTCTGGTGTGGGGTAACACTCAAAAAGAAATTTGGAATTTATATTATGTGTTAAAATATTATTGAAGCAGAATGGGCAAAATTGATTGCCTTTGATTTGGCACTTCTTCTTCACTATGTATTGCTCAATAATCTACTAACTCTTACGTTGTTGACGTTAGACCAAAGAAATGTGTGAAAGTATGCCAATGTAGCTGTTCCACATGCTATCATTAATGGTTATAAGAATGTTCTAGCAATTGCTATTGAACTTGATTATCTGAAGGATCCAAGCAAGTTTGCAGTTGCTGTTGCCCCAGTTGCTAGTTCTACCGAAGCTGTGCTTGCTGCATCTGCTCCAAAAGAAGAGGAAAAGAAACCAGAGGGAGAGAAGGTTCATAAGAAGTTATAAGGTGATGCATTGTATGTCATGGTGCTATATTAGTTATATGCACCCTTACATCATATATACATGAAAAAGCTTTGCATATTTGTCTTTAATGGTTTGGATTCACATGGATGTACATGAATATTTTTTTAATTAAAACTTGAATATTTTATGTATTTTTGGTCAGACGGCTTTTTTCCAGTTTTTTTCCGATTCCAATCCAGTTCTGACCGGTTTCCAGTTTTGGGGGTCCACCGTTCCACCGGTTCTGTGACCAGTCCAGTTCTGATTAAAATTGCCTCGAATGCACATCTGTTCATGGATTGCATTTTCCTATTGCAAGAATATCCATCTTATGCAACTGCTAGTATCTCCCTCAAACAACATGTCTGCCACTGAAAAATGAAAAACTAAAAACTAATAAAAGAAAGGAAGCAAGCTTTATACTATTCTGTTATTGAAATTTCACTTTTGGAAGGCACACCACAGAAATACAATTTTAGAAAATAAGGAAATGAGAGAAAAATCATTTCACAAGGTTTTTGCATCCAAAAATCAAGTGTGTGGCTTAAACATATACCTTCTAATATTTCATGCAAAAACTTTGGACTTAGAGATACAGACCTTGGCCAAATCATTGCCCTCAGTACTATCCAGTGCATGCTCAAAGACTTCAACTTTGGCTATTAGTGGCAAATGTTCATAATCCGGAGCAAAGGCTAGCATCAAGCGATGTTCCAAATTCACAAATATCTGGTTGCATGCAGTAACAAACATGAATGCGTTATACATTAAGATACATTTAACCTGTTTTAATAATATTATAGTAATACATACATTTAAGGAATTCTGTGGAGCCTAAACTAGGATCCAATAGACAAATCACAATCAAGAGAATAAAATATGAACTGCAAAACACTGAAAACATCAGAAAAGTCTCAATACCTTTCTCACATCTCTATATTCACGAATAAGCTGATGGAGGGTATCACAATTAGCAACCCAACCTATCAAACCACTATTTGGAGACAACGGAATCACAGAATAGCGTTGTATAGAGAGATCTTTCTCTGCAGTTTGTGGTGCATTGGCCAACAAAGTGTTGACTAGACCGAACAGCTGTTCAAAGCCAACAGCTTTTACTTTGTCAATAAAATCAAGTACAGATATTGACACAGCCAGATTTTATTGAGTTCAATGTTATCAATTTAAAAAATTGGATTTTATAGACCAGCTTGGATATTGAAGCATGTTTGGAAACATAAAATAAAAAGATTGATATCCTACAAGCATCATTGAGAAACTAACAGCATCAACTGTCCAGAAGCAAAGAGGTATAATCCTCACCATCATAACTAATTGCAATCACAGATTACAAACCTGCATGACACGCTCATCTTGTCGCAGATCTTCGTGGCCCTTGAGCAAGAAAGCATGATCCTCACCATTACTTCCATGGATTGTCAACTTTCGGGGGCGTTGCTTTGATGTTATGACAGTTAGCTGTGGTGCAAAACCCACTATTGTAACCACTGGAGATCCTGCTTCCAGTAAAGCAATTATCAAAAACATTGTAATTATGGAACATTAAATGCATGTTCCCATACACCAAAAAAGCATGCACGCGATATCCAAAACACAGTAGATGATACTCACCTGCACGATAAGTTCCCGGTACAGCTAGTTCCAAATTACAAGCAGAAAGTAATTCTGGAGAAACAAACTGCAATTGCATACCAGTAAGTACCAGAGAAGCATTTCAAGAAAGAGACACATCTGCACTATACAGAATAAATTGGCAGAAACCCATTACCTGCAATTCTAGTGTGTTAAGACTAAGAAGTTGTTTGTTTATGCGCTTGAAAACATGATAATATAGATCCCATGCCTGCAAGGGAGAACAAAAATATTAGATAATTAAAGTACGTTAAACTCATTACAAAGAACTTTTATCTCAAATACCTGAGTGAGCTCGGCTTCTTTTCCAGTTCTTCGATATTTCATACAACATTCATGGGCCTCCTGTAATTCTCGACCATAGGCCTGTCAGAATAAAACATTATTGTCACTCAAGTCACCATGGATGAAAATGCCGATAGAAGGTACTCAACCTTAACTATAACGATATACATATTACAAAGCACTTGGAGTCATGATAAAGGAATAAAACTGTAATATGTTTGACAAAAAAAATGAAGATACGACCTAAAATAGTTCAATTCTAAAATTTCCATAATCAACATCACCTAGCAAGAGAAGGGGGAAGAGAAAGGGAGAAGTCCTATTGTCCATTAAAGACCCATAAACAATCGACGGAAATGCCAAAAGTAGTACAACATGGAAGATAGCATGAATGATAAAGTCTATCAAAACGGTCATAATAGATCAAAGAGGAGTTCTAAAGATTTTAAAGTTCTGTAACTTCATCATAAAAGGCAACACTGTTGTCTTCAAACATTGAACCAGAAATGGAGCTATAAAGCAAGCTGCCGAAGGCATAACCTACCCCATGAAAGGTGTCCAAACTATAACAGATGGTACCAAGCAATCTATCCAAAGGAATCTTCCATCATAATTTTCTTGGCATTTAGGACATGAGAGTCTCATAATGTACTGAAATATCTAAGCTGCCAGGATTTGGATACGGATCCGTTAGATTTTGGAAAGCCAGGATCCAGATAAAGAAAGGAAACGGTAAGTACATTTTAAAATAAAACTTATATCAAAATTTAAAAATATGTAAAACTTTAAATATATAACTTATATATAAATATTAAATTTATATTAAAAAATACAAAAAATTAAATATATAATTTATATATACATATATAATACTTATTACTTGAGTAAATAATTATTATACAATACTTACAAATAATAACTTAAATAAAACATCTATAATATTTACAAATAATTAACTTAAATGAAACATTAATAATATTTATAAATAATAATTTAAATGAAACATCGATAATATATAATACAGAATACGTACATAGAAATTTATATTATTGCACCGAGAGGAGTGAGGTGCTCTACATCCCAATATGGGGGAGATGTTGTAACGTAACGTAACGTTACATTACCAAAAATAAAACCAAATGAAAAGGTATTAAAAATCCATGTCTGCTCATAAAATACAAAATATTTTTTTGTGTAAAAAATTTAAGATTAAAAAAATTACACGTGAAGAAATCAGATCCCTCTCGGTGCTTGATAGATCCAGATTTAAGATGGATCTATGTTGGTACCATACTCATCTCAAACGGCCTACAACGTGGGCCTCCCATGCATTATGTCACGATTCACTCCCACGTCATTACGTAAGCTACATCCATTTTTGTGCATCAGGTGCCCTTATATTATGAGCAATAAAAGAAATAACAAAAGGAAAAATAAAAAATTAACCCAAGGAAAGATGACTAACGATTTAGGCATTGATTATTATCATGGGAAGCCCTCCAATGGCATGATTTCACCATGTAGTCTCCAGAATCGAGCCAATATGTCACCAGAACCCTGAGCCCATGAGAATGCGGTGAGCTCATATGCCATATGCAAAGTCGAACCCATATGTCATGTGCAAAGCCGAGCCCATATGTCACCAAAACCCCCAAACACATGAGAATGCAATGATTTGTTGGACAGTGAATCCCTAAAAAGTAAAAATATGTTGATTTCACCACAGTATTGCAAACCCGAGCCCATATGTCACCAGAACCCCGAACACATGAGAATGCAGTGATTTACTAGACGGTGAATCCCTACAAATACGTATCAACCATGTTGGATACCTTTCCGAGCGAATACTGGGCATAACAACCATGTTGGATACCTTTCAAAGCGAATCCTGGTCGGATCCGGATCCGAATCCGTTTCTGATTCAGGGATCTACAGAACCATCCCCCAAGGCCCACATATCCAGTAACACCGTCAAATATCTTCCATCTTCTGAAGCCAAGCTTCTCTAAAACCACTACAGACCTCCCAAGCTAGGCTAAAAACCTATGTTGCACAAGTTTTCGGAACGCAGGAACGTAGGGAACGTAAGTACGAGTATCAGATACGTCTAGAAGTTTCCCCCAAATTTTCAAGAAATGGCAGGTTGGGAACGACAATAATATATATTAAAAAATATAAAAATGAAATAATTAAAAAAATATGAGAACCATGACTTAGCACAACCAGATGACTTAGCTTATTCCTTATATTACAGTTGCAACTAGAACCTCTTAGCAGATGGAAATGGAAATAAAATCGAGATTACCATGCACACCATTGATTATATAAGGTAAACTCTTTCTAAAGTGGAAACTTTTAGAAGTTATAGTCCCTATATTTGTGCCTATATGTATAGAGTAAGTTTTCAGTTTTGTGTCAACTATGATTAAAATGTATTAGAATATTATATGTTAACAAGACATTCTATGCTACGGTATTTGCCAAGGTGTTTAAATAATCAAATTTAAATTATTATAAAATAAAGATCAAGATAATTTTTATTTAAATGTAATATATGAATTTGGTTTTAAAGTAAGATTTAAAACTATTTCGAATTATTTAAAAGTTTATTTTTTTAACTGATAAAGTAAATAGTAAAATATATAAATTTACTTTATTTTATTTAATATATAAAAAGTCAAAATAGATTTACACTTATTATTGGTTAGCGGTAATTGCAATTCAGCGTAGGGATGAGTGAATACTCTAGCATGGGTGGTATACAGATATTAGTGCACCAACTCAACAAGGTTGCATGAAATAGACTGTTATTGCAACTTAGTTTTCTATAGAATTTTTTTTGAGTCAACCATGTAAAAGTATGGTCGCGAGGAAATATGAATGTTGTTAACAACCTACATGGCGATCATGAATGCGTGGAATCTCCCAGTGAAGGAAATGCACAAAAAAAGTCCCCAAGTTCCTGATTTTAGAGGGTAAAAGTTCCCAGTAAGTTCCCAACCATCTGGAACGGTTCCCACTCAATTTGGAAAGTTTCCTACAAGTCCCCAAGTTCCCTGGAATGTCGGAACTTCGGGAACGGGTTTCCCAAAATCCGGGAGCGGTTCTCGTGCTACATAGCTAAAAACACGGATGCTCAATAAGCAAAGCTATATTTTAGCCATGAGCATTGCCAGCTCAAAATAAAATAAAAAAACAAACATGTAAGGGGTGGTAATTTATTAACAGCGCAATGGATTAGAATGTCTTCTTCAACATAGCCAGCTAAGGCACCATATGGAACAGTCACATGGTAAAGCCAGCAATGGGTTACACTGCACTCAAAAAAGTCGCACAGCTATTGGCTAACTCCCAAACCAAAAAAAAGTATGACTTCTTCTTATTGGCTAGCAATCTTTGTGTAGCAATGGGTTTGTTCAATTTAATAACAAAATTATGATTCTTTGTAATCCTACAAAAATATTAATATTGCAAGATATGTCATCAAATTTTTTGCTTTACACAGGTAATGTGATGCTCATGGCTAGGACCACAAACACTAAAACAGAAAGTGGACATAAAAGTAGATAACACTAAAACAAAATTGGCAATGTCTTCTCTCAAAAGGAAAAAGAGGCACAAGAGTGTGAGGTGTGTGTGAGGCACACAAGAGAGAAGTGTGAGAGGCACATTCACTTGAGAAAGAGATTTTCTCAACCAAGAGTGTGTCATTTCATGGGAAGAGATTCAAAGATGGAGAAGGCAATCTGAAACGGATCAAGGGCAGCATATTTGGCTATGAGTTTATGAGTCAATCAGGTTTCTGAGATTGTAATTTTTGTATTTCTTTAAGATTGAAATGGAAAGATACACTTGAATGCTGGTTTTCCAAAGTTGGGTTTCTAGGGTAAAATACTTGTGTCAAATGATGTGATTTTCTGTGTTATTTCCACTGTGCATATAAAGTTAAGATTCCAATGTGTTTTCAGTTGTCATTTTTCCAGCAGTTAATGATTGAATATAATTGTTGAGGGTCAATAAATTATCGAAACTGTTAACTGAGTTTGGAATCAAGAATTTTTAACATGGTATCAGAGCGAAGGCTTGGGAGGGCAAAAAATCAATTTTTAAAGGTTTTTGCAGGAGACTGGGACAAGGAGATTGAGAAAACAGCGAGAAATATTTTTGCAGGTGGAAAATTTATGGGGCTGCGGTACAGTTCCGTACCGTATGGAATCCGTACAGGCCATACGGTCAGGCCAAAAAAAATTCCAGATTTTGTTTTGCAGGCTTGTTTTCTGCGAAAAATAAAAATTCCTGGAAAATTTGTACATTTGTACGGATCCATACAGTCCGTACAGAAATCCGTGCAGTCGTATGGACAGGTCCGTACAGTCAGAAAAAAAATTTGCATAAATTATTATTTTTTTTCGTGGAAATCGAATTTTTTTATTTTGGGTTTAAATCAAAAATTTTGCAATTTATTCAGTGATGCATCTAGTCGTATGACGGGAATACAAGGAGTGTTTCTTAGGTTTTCAGAGACAGGCTCACACATGAAATGAAGGTAGTTGGATGGGTTGGATTCCAATTAGATTCAGGAGGCTCTCTGAAGGTGGCAGGAGGGATGCATGTACTAGAGCTGGAAGATTTGCTCTCAGTATCAGCTATGGAGGACGAGGGTTATGACGTGATGTTTCGGGATGGAACTGTACTCATTTCAGAGGGAGCAGGTACCCTGAATGCAGTGGTGAGGCTTGGCATTAGACAAGGTAGTTTATACAGGTTGTTGGGACAACCTGTAGTTAGTTCCAAAGAGAGTTTGGAGCCCAGATCAGTGTCAGAGAGAGAGAGCGTGAAGCTTTTCTCAACATGCCTACGTGGTATAACACTGATGGAGGAGGAGCACAGGTAACCATATCAGAGTCCAGCACAGGTGGCTAGAGGGTCTTCCAGTTCAGAAGGAGCAGCTACAACAGTATAGGACGTGATTGATCTTGGAGGAGGTTCTTCCAGAAGCACTTTCCTTACTAAGAGGGAGTGTTGAAATTTGTAGCTTGGACAAGTGTTTCTCTTTAGATATTAACTTTATAAAGTTAAAGTGATTTTTGTATTTAATGATAAAGTGACATTTTATTATAAAGTTGAGTCACTTAAGTGCTTTAAGTGATCTCAAAGAGAGATTAAGTTGTGACCATTAGATCAAGAGAGGGAAAGATCTAATCTTGATCGTTTATCTCTTTGGAGATCTAGGTTTAGGGTTTTATCATTTAAAATAATTATAAAAGGAGATCTAAAGAGAGGAGTGAGACACTTTTTGTGTGAGAATCACAAGAGTGTGAGAGGGTGTGCGTGCGAGGCACACAAGAGAGAATGTGTGAGAGGCACATTCACTTGAGAAAGAGATTTTCTCAAGCAGGAGTGTATCATTTCATGGGAAGAGATTCAGAGATGGAGAAGGCAATCTGAAACAGAGCTAGGGCAGCAGATTTGGCTATGAGTTTATGAGTCAATCAGGTTTCTGCGATTGTAATTTTTGTATTTCTTTAAGATTGAAATGGAAAGATACACTTGAATGTTGGTTTTCCCAACTTGGGTTTCCAGGGTAAAATACTTGTGTCAAATGATGTGATTTTGTATGTTATTTCCGTTGTGCATATAAAGTTAAGAATCAAGATTCCTATGTGTTTTCAGTTGTCATTTTTCCAGCAGTTAATGATTGAATATAATTGGTGAGGGTCAATAAATGATCGAAACTATTAACTGAGTGGAATCAGGAAGTTTTAACACTAGAGGTGTTACCCACAGTCACCTCGATAACTACCACCCTGCACTTCCGGTTGGCTCTTCTCCAACTCGAGGGGGGCTTCCCTAGATAGGATTGCTTGGCTATGGCAATGAGGGTACCAAGGTGATATAAAGAGTTAGCCATAACAAAACTTGAGGTCTTCATAGTGTAGATTAAATGGGTGATGGGAGGTCTTTGAAGACTAGTGCCAATCCCCAGGGCATATGGAGTCTCTGAATGATCCCCCCTTAGACCTTGTTTGTATGTGCTTAATAAAACCCCCTGTAAATGGCATGACAAGGTTTTTATGCAAGCAGTCGAATCATTTTGTAAACCCCTATCAAGGAAAGGAAACATTCACATACACTTTATGCCTATATGCTCATCTCATACCACTTGCTAGATACCCCTCCTACAATTGCCAAATGTCTCAGACATGCAACATAAATTATAATACGATAAATCATGGAGTTACAAAAACCTTCTAAGAAATAAGCAAATAAACTTGACAATGATAAGAAATTACAAAATTACTCAATTAGATCCACCAAGTTGAAACCCAAGAGAAGAGAATCCTTAAATTTCAATATACTCCATGAAAGATATAACAGTGAGGCTCCAAAAATGAGAGAGATCTCACAATCCAACCATGGCAAATGAGTTCGAGAGTTGACCATTCTATAGGTTGTAGTTCAACTCACCTTATAATAAAATATCAATATTTTTCCTAGATCCAACCTACGGTGGAGTAAATCATAACTAACTCCACTAAAACCCTAACTACTTTTAACCAACTCACAATAAACAATGATGGTCAATGCCACAAGTACAATGCATAAGGTCCTTCCTTTTTGCCATTTTTTGAGAAATAATAAAATATTAAAATTTCCTTAACCAATTCTCCAAACGCTGATAAATGGTCAAGTCCACCTTTCAAAACCACCAACCACATCGGAAGAGGATTGTGGGTCAAATATAAAATAGTGTGTAGCAACTCATCGACCCCTGTTAGCATCCAAGGATCCTCCCTTACTAAATAAATATTATTTTAACATCCATGAACCATAGTCTTACAAACCTAGTAATAGTGGAAGTTATGTGTCAATCTTCAATTTAGTTATGGCTCTCTTAGCCTATGGCCTAGAGTGGACCCACAACTCAATGAATGATGTGGAGGTGCAAAGTGCAAACAATCCCACAACATATGGTATGGTCTAGCTCATGGATGACATGGGATGGTCCCACGAGAACCCACGATTCCATGAAGAGAAACAGCCCCACATAGTCAACCAACTCCACAATGCCTCCAATAGTGGACTACACCTCATGTTAGTTTTGTACCTAGGGAAGTGTTCCCCTAGTGACTATTTGCCTAAGTCACTTAGAAGGGGGAAAAAATGACCCCCACATTAAAAGCACTTTAATGAGACTTTATAAAATGAAAGTCACTTTTTGCTAAAGTTAAGTGGGTGAGTAAATGTTTATTTAAGTGAATTAAATAAAGTGATATTTTTACTCTCATCAAATCTTGTCCCTTGGATTGGATTCATCTCCACCGTCGGATTAGATACCCACTTAGGGTTAGTCAAAAAGCATGAGGGAGGCACATTGAAGCTCATTCTTGAGAGTTTGTGATAGAGAGAGGTCGAGAGAGAAAAGATGGAAAGAGAGCACGAATATCGAGGAAGTCTGGAAGAGAAGTTTCTCTTGGCACGATTATCGAGGCAGCTGTTGGGCATTAATTACACAGTATGGTTTCCAGTTTAGTTTCTTCAGCAGGCTCATATCCCGAGGCAGCCATCTCTGCACACATTTCGAGGGTTAGTACAGCAGCTTTTAAAGCTGGCCGTACAGCACAAATCCCGAGGCAGTTTGACTTGGCTCAAGATTTGAGGAGGCACACATCCTGAGTTCTGAAAGTACAGCAGTCATTTATTGGCATGAAGTTCGAGGAAATCTGGGCACGAGTTTCAAGAAATTCTGGGCACAAATTTCGATAGTGTTTGCACACAGCCCGAGGTGTATTCTGGGCACCTTTCCCGAAAATCTCAGCACAGATTTCGAGGAGTTTGAGGAGCACAGTTTTCAAGGTTTGCTGCACACATTTCGAGGTAGATTTGGGGCACATATTTCGAGACATTATTCTGCACAGAAATCGAGGAGGAATTTTTTTTCAGTCACTGTATTTTCAGCACAGAAATCGAGGCACCCAAGCACAGAATTCAAGGCTGCAGTTTGGCACAGTTTTCGAGAAATTTGTTGTGTGAAATTTCATGGTGGAGATAAGTAAATTTTCTGCTGTGTAAATTTATGTACATTGACTTACTGAAGAAATAATACATCTCTCTCTCTAACTGGTTTTCCCCGTGGGGGTTTTTCCAGTGCTCGATTTTGGCCAAAATTTCTGAGTCTATCATTTTCATGTGTGAATGTTGAAATGTGTTTTTCAGCCTGTTAGTAGCATTCTATTGTGTGTTTGATTGTTACAGAAATTTTTATAAGTAACCTACAGCCTATGCATAACCGGCTGTATGTGAAAACCACAAATTGTTAACACAAACCAGCAAACAGTAAAATGCAAAAATTTCTACACCTCAAAATAATTGTTTTGGTCCTCTCTTAATCATCTCTATGTGAAAAAAACAAGCATAACTCTTCCAAGTCCAGTGAAACACCCATGATTCGTCTTCATGTTAAGATATGATATATGCAACAAGGTGAATGCTCTAAGGTGGACCCACGACAACACATTGTCTCTAGATGGTGGCCCCAGTACGCAGCTATGGCTCACCTAGAATTTATGCTAGTGGCTCCACGGAGATTCCATGACAGGCACCGAAACTAAATATGCATAGAAATCAATAGATCCATGTTTGATCTGAAATACTCCTATGCATCAATCGACTACACTCCCCTTCCCTCGTCGCATCCTGTCATGGTTTGGTTTTCTTTAATTGATTCTTCAACATTGGATACATGTCATTGATCAATAAACTCTACTAATCGACCCTTCATTTATGGGCACTATATACAGAAATAGGGTCTGTTGTAGTCATCCATTCGGATGTGAAGCCACTTGAGTAGAAGTTCGCCAAAGTCCAAACCAAGACTCAATTGTATTTAGACACTGGCATTAGGAAAGAAAAGACAGTACCTTCGATGGCAATGGGACAAATATAACACAAGCATGGGCACCAACTGAAGCTTTGAAATAGCATCAGTCAAAGCTTCCTCACTTAAAAAGCTCAAACTGGAATATGCATCTGAAGATTAACCTTTGTGACAAGTATAATGTCTAGAAGCCCAATAAATGAAGATATGACTTGAGGCCAGAGAAACATTTTGTGAAATTTTTTAGATTGGCACCAATGGTCATACCAAGCTACACTAATAAACATTGCTAAAAAATCTACTGCACTTGCAAGTTCCATAAATTCTTCATTAAAACCAAGACCTAACACGGGGCCTATGAACCAAAAATACATGGCCTCAAAAATATTATGGCACAAGGAAACCTTGTGCTCCAAAACTGTGCACTGCTGCCACAGAAACACCACATCCAAACAAACTGTCAAGCTTCCCATCTAAGCTCTTGTATTCATCATTTCAATGTCAGGAATAAGTCCCCAATAGCTCAGAATTCATCTTCTCAATGATACATGTGCGTTGAGAACGGACCCACTTAGTAATTCCCCTTTGCTGATAAGACCAACTCCTCCACACGTGATGCTGGTTCTGCTACCAAATTTGGCTTGAATATGTTGATTTTACCAGGAAATCTCTCCAAAATGCCACCAAGATGATCCTGAGATCTGCCCAGATAATTCCATGAATACATCAGAAACGCAACTTCAAGAAGACACAACTTTGCACCCATGCAATATAGGGGTTAACAGAGTGTATATAAAAGCTCATTTAGGAAGTGTTGGGACTATGTGACTTCAAACATTTCTAGTTGTTGGGAGCTACTAATCATTTTTGCAGACCAAATGTAATTTCTAAGCCGATTCCTTACATTTGATATGAGCATATCAAAGATTGTGATTGGTGGATCATATATACTTTTAGCTAGACCATTCAGGGGCAGTAGCATCAGAGCCACCCTTATCATATGGAGCCCTCTTCATGACCTCTTTTGGTATACATATTCATGCCTTGATTCACTAGAGCAGAGCAGTCAGTTGAGAATGCCTTTCCTTTTGCCAACCAGTTTTAGTGCAGATTGATTGCAAGGTCAGTAGTAGATTCTGAGCAGGTATATGATTTGAGGTATATGATGGATATTTCATACTTGTATTGGCAGACTGACTGTGCTAGATTCATTTGCATTGGTGATCACTTTTTTATCTTGGTTATTACAGTAGGACTTGCATTTGGAATGGTAGAGTGACTTTGGTGTTAAGTTTTGTTTATATGCTTTTCTTTGGGTTAATCCTCAAGTAAGATATAGATCAATTCCCTTTATTCTAGTTCCAAATTACATTTTGACTTTGCCCATCCATTATTTCCTTTTTTACTTTAAAAATATCCCTCGACTTGGACATGACTGATGAACCTAAGGATCTTCCCCCCACTGTGACCTCTTTGTTTGGACAACCTCCATGTTTTCCTGTGTCTCGGCTCTGAAGTGTGTGGCTTTGTCTTCAGTCCTGTCGATCTCTTTAGTCTTGCACCCAAGATGTTTGACTGCAGTTAGGTCGGCATAGTTCACCGAAAGTGTATCCCCTACACTCGAAGCAAGTACTCCCAAAATTGTGAAATGCCCAAAAGTCATTGAAGTTAGTTAGTGACTAAAAGGGTGGGTACTTATCCTTTGTATAATGTTCCTCCTACTTGCCCGTGAAAAAGGCATTACTATGGCAACTCCGTCAAGGCTATAGACGTCACCGGCAACGGAGACTAAGGTCGTGGCAGTACTGGGGCCAGCAAGGCTTTCCAGGTCCAATACCTTTTGGTCACAAAGCTAACTAAGGGAAAATCAAATGAAAATGTGCTTCAATGATATATCCAAAGAAGATGCAAAATGAAATGCAATGAAAGTGAAATATGAAACTCAAATGTTGTTAAATCTAGGCTTGTTAGAGTTGAAAGGGATCCTTTCAAGCACCTTATCCATCTATGGGAAACCTTCCTTCCCTAGTGTCTGCTTGTCCAGCAAATGTCACTTTGCTCCCCTGAAATCCCAATTCTCCGAAGGTAAATTAAGTCTCTCCAAAAGTCAAACTTCACCTTTACCAAACCCAATACTAGTGATTTCCACTTCACTGAAGACAGTGACAGAGGACTGATCTATAACTTACATTTGTGATTAATGCGAATTGAAGTATATACTGAAAACTGTCACTTTTGTTGCTTAATTATACTAAGAAGACTTCAGTTTTATGCTCAATCGTGTTTTTTATCAGTTTTGACTTGGTCCACCGGCATGACCCACAGCGCGGTCCCACTACAGGTTGTCAAATGTTCGTCTTAGTGCCTTTGGAGGTTAGTTGGACCATTCCATGCTTCAGACGAGAAAAATTGGCTTAATTCATAAGTTTTTATAAAGTCAGCGGAAATAATTAAACCAGTTTTTAATTAAAAAATGGAAAATTCTTCACAGAGCTTATCACAAATTACTCCAGGGTGTATGACTAGTGGATTTTAGTGGATTTGAGGCTTATGGATCCATTCGAGCAGTTAAATCATCAGTTTGGGCAAAGAAAAGGGTGATTTTGGGTTTTTTGAATATTTATAGAGATTTTCAGCTGATTAATTAAAGTGACCAAGGTATGGCATGTTGAACAAACGATGATTGAATGGCAAAATGTGACTTGGGTATTATTAGCATGGCTCCTGGAATGATTGTTTTGGACACTTTTCATGGCACTTTCATCATGTGTGGTCATCATGAGCTTCATCTCCCCCTTGGGGCGACCTTTCTCCATAGGAGGGCAACTTCCTTGTTGGTGACTTTATGTATCTTATGTTATATCCATGTAAATGTGTAAAGTGAGGTCCCTAGGGACGAATTGAGCCCCCTAGGTCACATGTTACATCATTGTTATATTTTTTCATTGTACCTTGGGCATATAAGGTAATTCGCCCCCCTCATTAGTGACTTGTCTAACTTGATCCATGTGATATCGAGAAATTAGATCTCCACATTGATCATGTACTTTTTATCTTTTAATCTCAACCATTGATTCAAAAGCGGTTAGGGATTTGATCACTCTCTTATCTATAAAATAGAGATGATCCATCATTTGTAAGGGATTTTTGGCCCTTGGAAGAAGACAATAGAAAACCTCTTTGTGCAAATCTCTGGATCTCTTGATGGTGTTAATGATTTTCATTTCTTGCCAAATTCCTTCTAATACTAGATCGTTGACATACTTTTCATACACGGGCAATCTCTCATGATTTCTTGTGTCTATAGGAGGAGGGAAAATTCACTTGGGCAACTCAGAGGAGCGACTCTCTCTATCTCTTGGGGCGACCTCTCTTGATGTGACAAGGGGTGTTTTTGTGAATGGGAGAAATTTTGCTTTGATGTTTGTCTCTTTCCTAACGCTTCTTGTCATTTCTTGCATGCACATTTGTCTTGTGGATTTCATTTGGGGCATAGTATTTGTTTTGTCTTACTGTGTTCTCTTTGGGGTTTTGTAGGGCGCTCTTCGACATAATTGAGCAAGTTTGGGTATGGAAATCGAAGATCCAAGTTGATGATGTTGAATGAGGAGAAAAGATTCCTGACAAACATCTAGATCCTGGTATGCGCTTAGATCTCTTCTTGCAATTTCTTTTCAAACCATTTGTCAACCAATAAAAATCAACTACAAAATAATCAAAAAATTATCTTTCTCACATACTTCACATTTTGGGCACTTGGCCACTTGGGTTTTTATTTTAATTATTTTAAGGTATCTTGGACCGAATCTCTCCCATAGGCATCATTTTCTAGGGACTCCATCAACCCTTAAACCAAGGCACTAGTTAGCACCCTATTCGCTCTAGGTCATTTTCAGGCTCGTTTTGCTTGGTATGTGATGTGTTTTGCCTGAGGAACTTCATTTTGATAAATCTCTTGTGATAAACAAGCAATTTGTGTATTACGGAGTCATCTAAACTCAATGCATTTCTAACCCCGTGTAATCTATAATCAGAATTTATCATTTTCCCCCAAGGTAGTGATTTGGGTCACTTAAACCCTAGCACCATTCTCTTAGATCATCCAATTAACTATAACTACTGTAAAATCTTTGGATGTAATTGCATTTGATACATAGACAAACCCTCTATCAATCCAAGTAAATAATACTCAATAGCCTTCATAGATCTAGGAGTCTCATATCAGGGTATGCTCTTTCAATCATCAAATCATTAGAAGTATCCTATGAAAATAAGCAGTTGGGCTTCCAGTCTAACTCAGGGCACCTCTCGTGGCTAGTTTGGTTCTCTTTTGAGAGGATTGAGAAGCCTAAAAAGAGAGGAAGTCTATCCGGAGTGACAACTTAGAACATCTTTAGGAGGATAGTTTTCCTGAGTATCGCAGCCTTAGTGACCATCGTTCTCTGCCATCCTGGGTAGCATCACTTAATTTGGGTTACTTTTTCGAGCTTTTCCTTTGCATATTTTCATAGAGATCAGCTATGATGAGCAGCATTATTTATGATTACCCACACATCAGAACAGCCTTATATTAGACATTTAGTAGACCTTCTGCCAATGCTGAGCCTTCAGACCTCAGATTTGATGATCGATATGACCTTTTATTCCATACAGATACAAGGCAGTGTTCAGTATTTCAGATGCAGTGTTTCCAGTGGTTGCAGTTGGTCCAGATTACAGATATTAATATATGACCCAGTATATATATGATGTGCATTGGTGTTACTACCTTGTTGTTTAGGTCATTTTGATAGCACTCACTTGGTATATAGCAATTATGATCTGGCAGTATATTAATGTTAAAATGAAATTGGTTGTTATGGATTACATGCATTGATTGTATTACTGACATTTGGAAACTCTTGCTTTATACTCGTTGGTCTTTACTTTCATATGAATGTGAACATGATCATTTATTGTCTTTTGACTAGCTAGCCTAGGCACCATTTTCACTTGCCTCCATCCATCCATTTATCCTTCCTTATTTGTTGATCTTCACCCTAGCTTACACCTTGACTTGTGATATGGAGGACCTCCCCGCTTTTGCCTCTGTGTTGGACATTCATCCATGTTTATTTTGTGTCTTGGCTCTGAGTTGGCAATAAAACTTGCTTTTGGTAAGTTGGATTTTATGTTTTTATCACTCTAGGCAGTTGCCCCAATGTGTGGTTTTGATTGCGGAAGTCCCCCTAGTTGCTTCAATTGTGTTGACTAAAACCTGAAGCAAATTGTACTACATGTGGAAATTATTGTTATATCTTGTAAAGCCCAATGAAAAGGGCTATGAAATGGAAATGAAATTCAATGCTATGAAATGTAAATGCACCTCTGATGAAAGTCGTGATTAGTTGTGCTTATAAGCACATGCAAAATCCCAGAGGGATCATATTTGGCCTAAAAAGCAATGGATAAGTGTATGCTAAATCTAAATATTGCTGGCCATGAAATTATATGAAATGAAATGAAAGGTCCAAATAAAGCAGTGGTTAAATGTATGCCAAATCTAAAGACTGTTGACCTTATGTGAAACTTTCCTCATTGAGCCTGTGGGTTATGATATGAGATGGAGCAAGGGATAGCTAATTCTAAGTGTCCCTTAGAACCTCAAGTCACGGTTAGTCGGGCACCCAATTCACAGCAGTTCTAGTAGTAGACATTTTTGCCAAGGTTGAACAAGCAATTCTCTAAACAACTTACCCATTTGTGAGACACTGCCATTCCTTGTGTATTCCTTGTCCAACACATGCTTAAGTGTGTAACACCATTCGCCTCATCCAAAGTATCACAGTGTCAAGTCAGTCAAGTCATCCCCATTCAGCCTAGCCTTGTATCTTTAGCCTTCACCCTTTGCTAGCAATTTGATCATGTTTACAAACGAGCATACTCTCGAGATTCTTCTTGAAAGTAAGTTATTAACTAACCTATTATTATTTATTAACTGCCAGTGAAATGATGCTTAATGCTTTAGAGTCTTGCTATAAAAATGATTTAGAGAGCATGTCTTAACCATTTGCACTTGCAGCGGCATGGCTTCTTTAGACAGGGTCATATTTTGATCAGTTTGATCGATCAAACTTAGTTTGACCAAGGTCAACTTTGGGATCCGTGATGAGATGGGCCAGTTTTATTATATGATGTTGATCTATGGTCCTTTGTATACCTCTTGATGATTCCATATGATGGGCACAGACTTCAGATGATGATTGATGCAGTTTTTCATAATTATTATTATTTCTAGATCATCATATTTTCATTTGTTCGGGTATGGTGGACCCTACAGATGACCTTACAGGCTATGTCACAAGGTTCGGGTTTGAGTTCGAGCTCGGCGACCTTTAAGTTCGATTCAAGTTCGAATTTTTCGATGAGGTTCGGCATTAGGTTCACCAGTATACATATCTTCAAATTTTAAATATTTTATAAAATTAACCTATCCAATATATTTAGTATAATAAATACAATTTAGTACATATATATATATATATATATATATTTACTATTTACTATATACATAAGTTAAAGCATTTAATATTTAATAATATAACTTATTTGTAATTAAAGTTAATGTATCATAATAAAAAACATTTAATATTTACTATACGGGGTGATAACCTAAGCATTTGACATATTTATCATAAATTACAACTTTATTGATATATTAATTTAGATCGATTCGATAGCTTTAAAAAAATTAAACAGTCTTGGATTACCCGTGGGTCGTCGTGCACAAAGCATGGACACTGGTGTTTCACGAAGACTTATCGAAAGACTCGTCCACACCGAGATAAACAAAGCGAAGAAAAGCGATAACTCGTCGGTAGTCATGGTTGTACTCATGGCCCGTGGGATAACTATTGGACTACTTATTGTCATACGACATAAACAAAGCTAAGCACAACGATTCATTTATGAAAATTACTCGCTCCCGCAGCCTACCAGCAGATTCCTTCATAAATTCTTTGATTCAAACGATGTTGTCAAGACGAAAAACCTGGAACTGTACACCCGCAGCCGTCAAGACGAAGACCTAGAACTTTACCATCAGAAGACGCAAATTCCGTGACCGAACCTCAACGAATTTGGTTTTTTCCTTGAGGTTCGCCGAATTTCGAACTTCAAGGTTCGAATTTGGCGAACCCTGTGACATAGCTTACAGGTTACCATGAGGTGTATGAGTACTCATCTCTAGTGGATTTAGGTCTTCTGGATCCATTTAGACACTTATCTTTCAGTTCCAGGCACTCCCGGGCATGATTTGAGCAGTCTTACACCTGTTGACCACTTTGGCTGATGACCACACCGATGATAACCAACTGGAAGAAGCTTCATGCTTCTGACGGAGAGTTGGTGGATCCCACTTTATATTATCAGCTCATTGGTTGTGTGATGTATCTAGTCAACACAAGGCCAGACTTGTGTTTTGAGGTGAACACTCTCAGTCAGTTCATGGTGGAGCCTAGGAGAGTGCACTGGATCGCCGCGAAATATGTGTTGAGATACCTTGCAGGGATAGTGGATTATGGTTTGGACTACAGGAGGTCAGGTGGAGTTAGTTTGGTTGGCTTCAAGGATTCAGATTGGGTAGGTAGTGTGATGGACCCAAAGAGCACTTCTGGTTGTTGCTTCAGTTTGGGCTCGGCAGCAGTGTCGTGGTTCAGTCGGAAGCAAAAGTCCGTTGCTTTGAGTTTTGTTGAGGCTGAGTACATGGCATCCAGCCAGGCTAGTTGCGAGGCACTATGGCTTCGCAAGTTGTTGGTGGATTTATTTGATGTTGAGCTTAGGCCTATAGTAATTTATTGTGATAATCAAAGTTGCATTCAGTTCTCTGAGAATCCAATCTCCCATGACAGGTCCAAGCACATAGAGATCAGATACCACTTCATCTGAGACTATGTTCACAGAGGAGCTGTAAAGTTGCGGTACATTTCCACTGATGAGCAGGTAGAAGACATTCTGACAAAATCCTTGGGGCGGGGCAAGTTTGTCTTCTTCAGGAACAAGTTGGGAGTGGTGCAGAACACCTTCCTTGGTAAGAGGGAGTGTTGAATTTGTACCTAGAAAAGTGTTCCCCTAGTGAAAGTTAGCCTAAGTCACAAAAGGGGAAAATTAACATGACCCTTGCATTAAATGACTTGCGATAAGCATTTAATTCCACTTTAGAGATTAAAGTGACTTTTTGGTAAATTTAATTGAAGTGAGTGAAATTAATTTTGGAGAGAAATAAATTAACTTTTATTCTCATCCATCCATCTAGGTCAATGTGGGCCCTTGGATTAGATGTCTCTTCACTCACCCTAGCATCCAAACAAAAAGGCAAGGGAAAGGCTTTTCACACATTCATTCTTTCAGGAGTTTTGACAGAGATGAGAAAGCTAAGAGCAATTCGACTTCTTGAGAAGAAAAGAAGAAAATTTGCAGGAGGGAGAAGTACAGTGGCACGAATTTCAAGAATCCGTACAGCAGGTCCGTATAGCAATTATGGGCACAATTTTCAAGAGGAAAATCCGTGACACGAATTTCCAAGTAGAGGTACGAATTTCGAGGCAAGTACAGAAAACTAAATTCAATCCAATCAATATAGTCCGTACAATGGCACGAAAATCGAGGTTTGTGGTAAACACGATTTTCGAGGCAGGAAATTAATTTATGGGCATGAATTTTGAGCTCTGTACAGTCAATCCATACAGTTCATACATTGTTGGTTTGGCACAAATTCCAAGACAATTTCTGGGTTTTGCTGTTGAGATAAGTTGTAATTCTTTGTTGCATTTTTTTATTTTGCTGAAGAAATAAAATGAAGAACTCTCTCTAACAAGTTTTCCCCTTGTGGGTTCTTCCTGGGCATTTGCCAAAAGTTTCTGAGTCTTTAAATTTCATGTTGTGCAATCTTTATTAAATTTTCGGCCTAGAAAAATGATGTTCATACTATGTTTCTAAGTCTGAAAAGATTGGTGAATTTTCCAGCGCTCATCCAAACTGGGTTGGGCATTAAATTATCAAAAAATTTGACTTGAAACCGGGTTGGGTTTGAACCTCAGAAAACTTTCAGTTCTTATGTCATGCATTAGTGTATCACCATGTTTTTCCTTGTACAATGTGTCCTTTTAAATCCCTTGGGGGTTGAATATGTAATAATGTTGTAATATGTGTTCAAGGGGGTGTCAAACACCTTAATACACCTCTTAAACCCTTTAGACACACATGTGAAGCCTAACGCACATATTTTGGGAAATTTTTCCATCAATTATGGTGTCTACTGACCATTTCCTTGATTTAAAGAAAATAAATATTCCTTTTGGGGGCACACACTCCAAGAGCTACAGTTCAATTCGGATGCATTGCATGTCAATTTAGTCAAGTTCAATTGACTCCTCATCTCTCCACAGTTCACTCCAGAGGTGGCCCATGAGGGCCTACTCAATCTCAGTTCATTCTAGAGGTGGTGCATCAGGACCTACTCAGTCCCAATTTACTCTAGAGGTGACACATGAAGCCCTCCTAATCCACTCTAAGAGATGGCATTAAGTCTCCTAGAGGTGACGCATGTAGGCCTAGTGAGCTCCAGTTAAATCCTAGAGGTGGTGCATCAGGGCCTACTCAGTCTCAGTTCAATCCAGAGGTGTCGCATGACGGCCGACTCAGTCCAAGTTTACTCTAAAGGTGGCACATGAAGGCCTTCTCAGTCTCAATCCACTTTAAGAGATGATATTAAGTCTCCTAAAGGTGGCGCATGACGTCCTAGTGAGATCCAGTTAAATCCTAGAGGTGGCGCACTCCCTCTTGCATGCATGAGACATCTAAGAGAGGAGCATTCACTCCATTTTTGCAATAAAAACAAGCATACCCCTCTCATTATGAGCTGGTTGAAGCTCAAAGCTCATTTGTAATACTCTTTTGGAAAACAAGCATTGTGCTAATAAAGAAAGGCTTTGGAGGCTACATCGGGATCATCTTCTCATATGTGTGCATGCTAAACTTGTCATGTGTTTATGCAGTAAACTGTATCACTGTGGTTGTTAATTCATTTCTCTTACAGCATGCATTTGAAAGAGTATTGCTACTTAGTAGGGTAAGGTTATTTCTTAAGTGCATGCTTAGTTAAAACCTTATTGTAAGTTGCTTGTAAAAGATTGATTTTAGTACTTTTACCTTCAGTCGGATTTTGTTATATTAATCTCTTGCTTGTAGATTGCACGATTAAGAGGATTGAAGAGGAAATCTGATCTCTTTTACAGTTTATTTGAGTTTGTAGGATTACTCACTGACCGAGAGTATTTGAAGTTAGCCTAGTGCAACTTCCTTTTTCAGTGACCCTTTCGGACAAGGCCCTCTTAGTTGATCCTCTTGACTCCATTGCCATTCTTCTTGGCACCTCTACCACTCTCTTTTCAACTCATCCATTATTGAAAATCAAATATTATTTCATATTTTATGATATGAATCTACATTTAATCACAAAAAATCCTGAGTAGATTGATTTGCATGCTTAGATCTATTTGTCAAAATCATCGAATAATTTGAGATAGATCATCTAAATAGCAATCTTGTGCATGCATGTCTTCTGTCTAGCCTTGCATGCTTAGATCTGCTTGTTTTACACCATAAATCCGCCTTATCACTTGTGTCTTTTGAGCTTACATGTAGCAGATTTCAAAAGGGAAGCCAAGTACAAGTGCATGGATATCTTCTTGATGTCCTAAGAACCTTCAAAACAGCCCCTAAAAGATAATTTATTTGCTTTTCTGTAGGCCAAGTTTCCATTTAGTGTTTTATCTAACTTGTAGGCTTTTTGTAACGCAAATAACCATGAGTTTTGCAGGGACAATGGGCAGCTATGTGGAAGTCTCTGCATGACTGTATGTTGTTGTTTTGCAGGCTCTTTTGCACAGGTTTGGACAGTCCCAAGGAATCCCTCAAGGATCAACAGTGTACCTTCAAGGTTGGCAATCAATCAATAAACCTACCAAGTATATTTTTTACCTTTACTGCTCAGTTTCTATAATTTGGTAAGGCTTGATTGTTGGCTGTTATAGACCAGCTGTAAGCATTTCTTAAAAGCTGTCCAATTTATTTGTAAACGTCTCAAAAGAGTGATCCAAGCCACTGGCCCCCTACCCCCTCACCAGTCCTTTTTTAGTTAGTTAGCTCGCATTTTATTTGGTGTTTTAAAAAAGAACATTAAAGATTCCGCACTGCAAGTAGTGTCTAGGTCATGTGTGATTTGCTTAAAGGCACTGGAATTCATTTTTTATAATGTACATCATGCTTTGAGCACTAATAGATTAGATTTATCAGTGCTCAAAGCAAAGTTTGTTTGAGCACTAGACTTCATTTTTAACTCCTAAGGTTTGTTTTGAAACCATCCCCCTTGGCTTTGTTTATGAGTTGGCCTAAACAGAGGTGTCGAGTGTCAGGTGACAGTTCACCCAACTCAAGGCTTGCCCCCTGTTGCCGCCTTTCACACGCCTGGAGGTTAACATGGCAGAAATCTTCAAGCCACTAAGTTTGTCCTTGGGACAAGCTTCGAGTCAAGTACTATCACTTGATTCTTGACTCCTTTGTTTAGGGAAACTCCTAACGAAGCCAAGGGGGGTGGACCCTAAAGGTTACTAAGGCTGATTAAGATAATTAGTGTTTTTGATGGATGAGTGACTTTTTTAGGAGTTTATAAAAATGAAATTGAAACAAGAGATTTGCAATATAAGATTAAAGCATAACAACATATATATCATAAAGGTTTCACAACCATTCAACACATGATAGAAGTTAAACAAAAGATTTGTAATGATAACGTAAAGACCAGTGTCGAATATGGAGTCAAAATAGAGTGTTGATGTGATGCTTGAAAAAATGTTGTGTAAATGCTCTTGGTCAATTTTAAATTATTGTGAAAGATGAGTGAATTATTAGGGAATGGGATTCCCGATATACCACAAAGGTACTCGGAATATGTCCAGACTCGCTAAGTGTGGCTCCACGAGAGAAAATGTGGACTAGATCAGAGTCATGGGGTGTGTCCAACACTACACCAAACAAGGGTGTAATCCGACGAGGCCCGCGGTCACTATCTAGTTACTTCCGCTTTCTCTGTGAAATTTGCTCACACAGAAGCAAAATGGAGACGTTGGATATTCATCTACATGATGTTAATTAAAAGATGTGGGGACTAATTACTAGTCAATAAGTCTCTTTTTGGTATGATCAACTGTTTAGTCGAGGTTGCAGACATGTAGAGCATACTTGGGAGATATCCTTGTTAATTTTAAGGATTTTTTAACAAGGTTTTCTTGTTTATTAACAGCCCAAGAGTCTCTTTTTTGGCCAATACTCGGGCAAGCCCTTACCCTGAAATCCGTACTTCAAGAAAGCAAGGGGTTTAATTAAAAGTAAAAGAAAGACTAAAAAGAAGTTATCTAATTACTACACTACCGAAGTAGAGGGTTAGTATCTGATTACTTCTTTCCAAGGATAAATCAAAATGTATTGTAAAAAGTATATAGTCTGCAAGAAATCAATATAGAAATTCCTATGTCCTAAGTGAGTCAATGGCCCAATATTTGGATTGGACCACGACGGTAAGTTTTAATTATTCTAAGTTGATTTTAAACAAATTAAAACTAAAGTAAAAAACTAGAAAAGCTAATGAAGCTAAAACAACCAAAAAAAGGGCACCGACACCAATCCCCCCTGTGGGATGAGAAGCAAACTTTAAGAGCTCACTTCCAAAAGTGATTTTATTATGAGATTACAATGAAATTTAAACTAAAAGAACTCCTCTTTCTCCTTATAGATCTTGGAGAAAAGAGGTTACAAAAGCTTTTAGAAAAAACGTGAGAGAAAAAAATATGGCTCAAGAGGGTCCTTGCTTGTTCAATCTTGTCGAAATAAGTTCTCTTAAGTCACTTTTTTTGTTGTCATAAAACAAAAACCAGCAAACGAAATTAGTGGCAAAAGTGCCCAAAATCACTTTAAAAGTGACTTGGGCAAGTTAAAAAAAGCTTTAAAAAATTCTAAGTTAAAAAAACTAGTTAAAGAAAGCACATAACTAAGATGGATTGGATAGAAAGTCAACCCTCTTAGGGTCTTGGACAGCCTTAAAAAGGCAGCCAATGATGCACTCAAATGCTTGATTTTTACTTTTAAAACTTGAAGGAAACTAGTTGATTCACAAGTTAAAAATATGCTTTGAAAAGCTTGCAAAAAATCAACTACTTTCTAAGGTAGACCTATTTTTGAATAATAAACTTTTAAAGTACTTATATCTCTGCAATCTGCTCTTATAATTTAGATCTAAGAAGATATTAGCTTTAAACAATGTAGATCTAAAGAAAGAAGGAGAAACCAGAAAGTGTTTGACAAATTTAGAGAAAAAGGTGGAGAAAGCCCTCTTTGAGGATTGGGCAATGGAGTCCCTTTGTAGCTCCGAGAAAGACTATGCTTCTCGAAAAAGAAGTTGGAAGGCAAAGGAATCAAACAAGATCCTTTGCAAAGTCCAACGAGGTACCTAAAGATCCTTTCACACTTGCACAACACTTGTTAAATCATTAGTAAAATCCTAGATTCAAAAATAAGGAGAGCATACCCGTAAACAAACCAATATGCAAAATCCTAGATCTTTAAACTAGCAATTTTAATTGAGAAATAAAACTACATTTGCTCAATCCTATTGATCAAACTAATCATATAAGGCTAACGATTTGCAAAGCAAGAACAAATGAAAACAATGAATCCACAAGATTACCTCATTTAACACATGGAGCAATGATCATCCATCCAATAAGAGAAGACACAATGAGACCTCCAAAGCCTTATTCCATTAATGAATATTCAAAACAGGTTGACAAATGCAGCAGAGGTTCCACACTTCATGCTGAAGAAGGAGGAGAGCCTCGCTTTATATAGCAAATAAGGAAGAGGAGGGCGCATCCCTCTCTTGGAGTGAGTTGGGCAAATGTGAGGAGAATGGGGGATTGCATGAGATGTGGAAGCAAAGGATGGGCGCCACCTCTCATGAGGTAGGCGCCATCCTCCTTGGGATCTCCACCCAATTACTACATGATGCCACCTTGCAAGACGCCCCATTGGAAATCCCACATATTCCTCACATGAATGAGATGGGTGACGCCTCCCTAAACTTTAGCAACTCACCATCCCTTAAGATTTGATCTTTTACCACATGCTTTATTCACCTTACTAAGTCGCCTTTCACTTGGGATAAGTTGCCAACTCATTTGGCACATGCCCATTAGTTTTTTATTATTTTTTTATTTTTTATTTTGGGTCATTTTGTCGCATCATTAGCATTATTTTGCCATTTTGATGCCTCTTTAGGAAAAAATGCTCCAAGTGATGACGTAATCACCCGAAACATAGGAAAAGTTGGTTTTGGGGTAAAGAGGATGCTCTGAGTGTGAAAACGAGCATCCCCACGCCAAAATACGCCTCCAGACCATACTTTTATTACAATTTGAAATTTTTCCAATTAAACCATCAAAAAACGGTCTGATTTTACGGAAAAAAATATATATATATTTTTCTCGGAAATTTTAAAAAAAAACTAGGGGGGCCTAGCACATGTCCATATGACTCAATTTCAATGTCTAGCATGGTCTAATACATTGACATGTGAACTTTAATAACCACCTAAGGCCTAAGCACCAGGACGGGCATTCCAGCTTTGGAGGAAGCGGGTGAAAAAACTCAAAATATATACACAACTTGTTCAGCAATGCATAATTCACAACGGAAAAAACAACTTGGAATACTCGTCTTTGATGTCCAAGTCCCAGGAAGGCCAAGTCCTTTACAAAAATCCATGCTAGCACACTTTATTACAACTCCCTCAAGGGGGTATGAACCAGTTTTATCGGAACCGGACCGGAACAAGAAAAACCGGCTAGTCCGACGGATTTACAAAGGTAACCGGTCCAGTCAGGGACCAAAACGGGTTGAACCGGATTTTTGTCCGAACCGGGTACTGAACCGGCCAAAACCGGTCAAAACCAGCCAAACCGGCTGGAACCAGTCAAAACCGGCCCAAACCGGTCAGTCCGTACAGTGTCATACAGTCGCGGACAGTGAACCCACGAAACTGAATTTTTTTTTTTTAAACACAAAAAAAGGTTTTCTATTCTTCTATGATCAGTCTATTGTTATTCATTAGTACTATGGTTGCCATTTCGAGCCTCTTTGTTGATGTACTTTGGTTCAGAACCTCAGAGATGTATTGCACTAGGTGTTGTTTTGGTTATTTGCACCATACTTGCTATATATGTGAGAAACTTTGCATATATGTGTATTAATGGTTTGGATTCATATGTATGCACATGAATATATATGTTTTTTTACAAAATATGAATATTTTATGTATTTTTTAGTCGACTGGTTTTTTTCCCGGTTCCGGTCTGGTTCACATTTTGGGCTTCGCCGGTTCGATGACCGGTCCGGTTCCGATAACATTGGTATGAACATGCAAAAAACATAAAAAGGGGCCTAGAAGGCCTGAAAGACTTTTAAACTCTGATCATGCACAAGTATCCTTGTTCAAACCCTGCTGGCTCAATTGAAATCCAACTAAGTACAACTTAGTAGGCAACACCCCCAAGGATGCACCCAGTGCGTTGAAGGTTTTTCTATCCTGGAGGTGCAGATTAAGTGGAAACACATTGGATAATCAAAACTAACAATATATAAACTGATCCACAATACACATGCCTTTACAATGAAATCGCTTGACTATATATGCTCGTTTCAAATAAGCTTCAAAAATTAGTCATCTCAACATCCATATTATACACAGAAAAAGACTCCTACTATCTTATTATCTTATATTATTTTATCTAATGAAAACTCTTATATCCTATCTAATGTAAACTCTTATAGTTGAATGAGATATCAAGGGAAAATACAAACCTGAATAAAAGCTACTTCATTCAATGTAGTCGGGCCCTCCTCTAGCATCCCATGCAGTGGTTCGAGCACGTTCAACATTCCCTCTACATTACGCTCACCAAAATATAAACGACTAGCTTCTTCCAATGCTTCATGCCACATTTCATGCAATAGTATAGCTACTCTGATGAGCTCCTTAGAAACCAGCTGAGCCTGCATCAAAAATTAAAGCCATTTATTACCTGATGCAGCCGGGTGTCAGAAATTAGAAAATATGCCAAACAATTGTAAAGTAAGATTTCTTGTACAGGTTGCAAGTGAAAAAAACTCATTAGCAATTAATATAAACGAAGAAATTTAATAGATCCTGGCATATCAGTATCTACAGATATTTTATAGTCACAGTTCCAAACTAAAATATCTTGAACCTGATCCACCAGAACACCACTATGTTGCCGCACTTTGTCAACAACTTCTTGAGCAGCAGCTCTACGCAGATTACTTATAGATTTGCATGCAACCAACAATGGATACATTAGAGCCTGCAAGCAACAAATCAAAAATTAAATTCATATCTATTATCTAACCTTAACCTTCCCAATTTCAGGCAGCCACATAGAAACATCCATAACAATCAAAGTTGACATGAAAAATTAAATTCTCAGTAAACAGCTCTGTTTTAAAACAAATAAACTATTTCAAGGTCAGCAAATGAAAAATTTATATTCATGCATGCATCAATAGTTACAAAGAAAGGGAACCCTGCACTTGGATCTTTAAACATCATCCTCAGTTGTTTTAGGTGTTGGAGTTGGACTGAGAAACAATGTTACATGTGGCACCTTCTTGTATACTCAAGAGTGGGTTTGAGTGAGAGCTGTTACTTCTTTAAGTGAGTTACTGGTTATTCCATGAGGCTTGCTGGACTTTTGTCCAACTCATCCACCATTTCAGTAGTCAGCAAAGCTTTCCCCGTTGTCTTCAAGTACGTCCTAGCCATTGGGCACTCTTTAATTTTGATATGTGCCGTGACAAAAACAAATATCATCACAGTGCACCAAAGGTGGGCTATTTAACAGAAGTCAATCTTTCTTAAGGTGAACAAGAAAAAAGAATAACATGAGATAGACAACTGGAAAGGGATACATCTAGCAGCCAACTAAATCTTCTAGAAGTGCATCAAACTGTTTTCCTCTTTTGCACCAGTGCATAAACATTGATAAGTAGTAGACTCAACAGGAAGAAAGCTTCAAGCAGATTTTGTACATGATTACTCAAAGTGGTAGTTTTCGTTAAAGCCGCAAAGAATACCACATCCTCATTCTGCAAAAACGAGTTCAGATCTGCCAAACTAAGGCTTCTCACATTCTTCACAAAATCAGGATTGTTCTTTGTATTTCTGAATTCAAAACCCAAACCTGTTGAGAATTGAAAGGGTTCTTCAGCGCATATGGATTTCTTGCAGACAAGAAAACATTTTAAACATCGTATCAATGGTACAAATTCTCAAATAACATGGGTAGACGAATCATTGACAACTTACAAGTTCTTATCTCCATAGTTTCTTATAAGGACCTTGCCCAAAAAAATAAAGAATAGAGCCCATATAAAGACCAGTGTTATGGACACAAATAGCTAGGAAATAATAAAATAAAAAAGATAATATAATAATAAACAATAAATAATAAAGACATTAACATATAATAAATAAACATAATGAAAAGTAAATAAGGAGAATAAAAAGACACGTCTTTTATGTGAAAAGGTACCAAGTCCCCTATTATGTATTATTTGAGGAATCTTCCTTGTAATCAATCATCTTCTTATCAAATATTTATTTCATATATATATATATATTCTCTTTCATTGAGTAAATCCAGAGAGCAGTTGCTCCATTTGGTATCAGAGCAGGAGCAGCTTACAGAAGTGGAGGCAAGGTTAAAAGAAATTTACAGTCAACATAGCTCAGGAACGTTTTCGGAAGAAGAATTGAAAGCTGTGAAAGATTGTGAACTTCGGAGGGAAGAGCTGTTAGCAAGAGAAGAACAGTTGTGGAGACTAAAAAGTAGGGCAATTTGGATTGCGGAAGGAGATAACAATACCAAATTTTTTCACAGGTTTGCCTCCCACAGGAAATGGTAATCTTCTAAGGACGTTCAAAGAAAAGGCAGATGCAGATAAGACCTCTTTTAAAAACCTATTCTCAAAACCGGAAAGTAGTCCTATTCAAAAGATTTTACAAGTCCTAAGTCTGTTTCCCACCAAGGTCCCTTATTGAACAGAGATTTAGCAGAAGAGATAAAGGTAGAATAACTGGAAAAGGTAGTTTTCTCTTTCTGAAAAGGTAAAAGCCCCGGTCCTTATGGCTTCACAGTTGAATTTTATCAAGGCTTCTATGAGTTGATAAAATCTGATTTATTGAAAGCTGCCAGCGAATCTCAAAGTTCGGGAAAGGTTTTAGGAGCGCTCTAAACAGTACCTTTCTGGCTCTAATTCCAAAAAAACAAAAAACCTCTTCCTTTGAAAAGATTTCAGACCAATCTCGTGCTGTAATGTAGTATATAAGATTTTTCCCAAAATCATCGCACAGCGGCTTAAACCAATTCTGAGCAAAATCGTTTCTATGGAAAAGTTCGGGTTTCTTTTCAATAGGCAGATTCACGATGCAGTCTCATTGGCACAAGAGGCATTACACTCTATCCATTAGAAAAAAAGTCAAGCCCTTGTTCTCAAATTAGACCTGTCCAAAGCCTATGATAGGGTTAGCTGGACCTTCCTAAGACTGCTTTTAGTTCAGATTGGTTTTGCGGTGGACTCTGTTAATTGGATAATGGGTTGCATTCAATCTGCCTCCTTTGTTGTGCTCATAAATGGCTCCCCCCCAAACTTCTTCAGGTCAACTAGGGTAATAAGACAAGGATGCCCCCTTTCCCCTTTTTTATTCCTATTGGTAGCAGACGCTCTAAGCAGATTAGTTCTTCAATCTAAAAGGTCCGGTTGATACAAAGGAATCAAGGTCTCTGAGAATGAAGAACTGACTCACATTTTGTTCGTGGATGGTGTGCTAATGATGGGGGAGGGCTCACTAGACAATTTCCAAGAAATTAAGAAGATTTTAAATTTATACACGAAGGCCACTGGGATGCATATAAATGTGGAAAAATCAGTTTTAGCAGAAAACTCTCTTACGGCAGCAGTTAAAAGCAGGTCCTTATACATTAAAACCTTTAACATTAGGGTTTAAATACTTGGGCTTCTTCTTAAAACCTAACTCTTACTCCATTAAAGATTGGCTTTGGTTGTATAAGAAGGTGGAGGGACGAATTGGAGGTTGGACAAATAAGTTCCTTTCCAGAGGAGGAAGATTGGTACTTCTGAAGGCGATTATTCAAAGCATCCCTGTTTATTGGGCTTCAATAGCTTACATTCCCAAAGGGATTCTTCACAAAATCCGGAAGAAGCTTTTCTATTTTCTGTGGACTGCAAGTAAACAAGCTGAAGGTATTCCTCTAGTCAATTGGAAAACTGTGGCTAATTTGAAAGATCTAGGAGGATGGGGTTTAAAAAATCTCTTCTTGTTTTGACAATCCCTGGCAGCTAACTCTCTTTGGAGGTTGATAAAAAATCCTTCTTCGTTATGGGGAAGAGTCATGTTATCCAAATACTGTCCAAATGCATCCATTTTAGATTGGATCAGGAAACCGGAAAAATCTTTTAAAAATGGTTCCATAGGACGGAAAGCTTTTGTGCTCTCTTTTCCTTTGATAGGAGATTGGTTGGCATGGAGTATTGGAGATGGAAAAAAAGTACGGATTGGAATAGATCCATCGTCCGTACAAACAATGATACAGTCATCCATACATTCAATTTCTACTCCCCATTGTTTGTGCAAATAATCATATGGTCATTCGTACAATTATGAGTCACCCAGTCAATTACCAGTTGTACAATCAATTTCCAGTTTATCACCAATCTATCCAATTAGCAGTCATTCATACATTGTCAACTCCCTGTTCTCATCGCCCATACATCGTCTGTACAATCTACAAGAATTTTAAAAAATCAATTACGTACAAGTTTGTATGAACTCAAAGTTCTACGCCACCCACACAGTATACAATGTCCATACAGAAATCGAGTTCAACCAAAATTGGTTCAAAGTACACCCTCCCGGCAACAAGCAAAACGATGGATAAAATTGAGAGAATAGAAATACAATACAAGAAGGTTACTGAAGAACAAAATAGAATCAACACAATAATAGCGCAGAACTATAACGAGTTGAAAAGTGATGAGGCAGAACTCAAAGATCTAGTTAATAAAATTCAAAAGTACCAAACAGAACATAATGAGACAATAAAAAAAGCGCAACGGAACTCAGAGTGGAAGGGGACGCTGCTGCGGAATGGAACTCTTTTATTTCATTGTTGGATTCTTGTTATATCTGCTTAGAGGAGGATGTCGAGGATAGTTTGGTATGGTCGAAAAACGCAACCACAGGGGACTACAGTGCGAAGCTCGGTTATGAAACAAAGGCCAGGGATTCTTATATTGGTGTAAAAGAGTGGTTGTGGATCCCTGTATGGAAAACGTCGAGATCTTTAAAGGCAATGTTAACCTTGTGGCTTGCTCTCAGAAATAAACCACTTATGTGGGATAATCTCTTAAAAGGAGGTTGGCAAGGCCCAAGTTGGTGCGTTTTATGCCTGTTATCCCCCATTTTTGTATGGGTCGTCACTTGAAGAATTTCTGGTGGTTCTATTGTTGAAATCTATAGGATTATGGAAGTGATGGCGAGTGTGATGAAGAAATATCCACTGATGTTGAGGAAATATTTAGCAGACAGGGTGAAGGTATCATCATGAGCAGAATTTCATGACTATGCTTCAGCTTCTAAAAAGGGCATTTTTCAAACATAAGGAAGCAAACACTTTAAAGTCATGGGTGAAGGCAGTCACATTTTGCATCTCTGAAGGCCAGTCAGACTAATAGGATTCCACCCAGATAAAGTTGAAGGAATTTGAGAGATGAGCTTGTTCTCAAGCTCGGATCTGCCATAGAACAAGCAGGAGCTGGTCTAGCTGCATTCTCGGAGATAGAGACAGTTCTTCGGCTTTTGGGGTCAGTTGCACTGCTTCAAGTATTTAGTATTTACAGAAGACCAGAAGATAATATTTCAACAGATCGAGGAATTTTTAGATACCAAGATTGCACCAAAAAGAACTTGTTGATGAATTGAATAATGGATCTGATACTTCTCTTGGACTTCCAGTTGTTACATTGGTAAATGGCTTCCCAAAGGCATGTACTTCCTCAGATTATGGGAGGTCAAACAGCAGTACCATACATTGGTGCAAGGAGCAGTCCCTGGTGGTTGTGATTTTCAGCATGTTGTTGCCTATGACTCGGAGGTATCAGAATGGCTCTGAGGTTCTAGTTTTGTCACACATTAAAATTTGCACAAAGAGCCAAACAAGTTGAAGTTTGTGCTGCTGCAAATAAGACCACCAATAAAAGTTCATTGATCGAAAAGTACCAAAGGGGAGTTTCCAGTTTGAAGCATAAGCTCGATCAACTAAAACAGATCAAAGGCACCCGTGTCTTTCCAGAAGTGTGCTGCAGTATTCCTCCTTTATTGCTTTCGTTAGCTGATTCATGAATTCACCAGCAATGTCATAAGCCATTCTTTCTGCAATAAGCAATTTTAACCTAGCGCAACCTTCCATGCTTCGTTTTAAGAAAACAAGAAGATTGTCTGCGGGAGAGAATTGAATCACAAAATCGTGCACTACTCCAAAGACGGCAGTCTTTTCCATTTCACACAATATGGATAACCTTTGAGGATTAGTCGGCAGAGTTTTCATCATTTAAACTTGATGTTCGAGAGGAAAGTCGGGGTTCTACGAGTTGATTAACACAGCAGAAAGTGGAAGCAAATCGGAGGTCAACTCAGATCCGACTTCATTCACAGCCGATTGCGTTGATGAAGGTTCACATCCACCATCGCAGGCTAAAGATCAGTGTTTAAATGCGAATCTAGTCCTAACCACAGGTTGTGTTTCACATGGAAGTCGGACTTGTCCGTGGTAGCTAGTTAATTTCAACAGCAGCAGCGGACTGCACTTATGATCGCCTTCATCTTCACCGGTTGACTATGGAGCGTTGAGATTTCTCCACAAATTTTGCTGTGAATTGTGTAAACGCCGCGTTTTGCCACCAGTCACCTCCTTATGGCTCTGCCCGATCTCTGTTTAGACGTAAAGTTTACCGATTAGAGGAGCCGCGAGTCATCAGTTCATCACTTTAATTTGGCAGCCGGGTATAGAAGTAGCTGCTCGGCGTTTCTTCACTGTTATGTTTAGCCTTGGAGCCTTGGAGCGGCTGCTCTGTCTTTCGCTTTCAAACTTGGCATCGGCGTACTTTTTCAGTCAATTGACAGCTGATGTGAATCACTGCGTGTAACCAGCAGTTGTTTACTCGGGTTCTAGTTTCAAAAGCATACAACAAATAAAGTGGGTTCTCCATCAATAGAGTAGGTTTAGTCATGTAATCGTTTGAGAGAAAAATGTGGATCTAGCATTTACCTTTTTTCTTTTTTCATTATTTTATTATTATTTTTTAGGTGAGGTTTTGGGCCTACAAAAGGAGCCAGCCTCCTCATTGTAACTGTTATCACACCATAGTAGCAGGGCTACTATTCTTGTTGAGCAGATATCTGCACATTCCAGAGCTTCCATTATTCAGAGCATGGCTATGATGATTGTATATTTTGTGATCACTCATGATCAGAGCAGTGTATTATTCAGACTTATGTTAGACCTTGTGTCAAGGCTGAGCCTTGAGAGTTCAGATTTGATGACCGATGTGACCCTTTATCCCATACAGTTTTAGTTCAGTGCTTAGAGATGTATTGCAGCAGTGTTTCAGATGGTATATGATGTTTATTACTATGATGATGTTGTATGACCTATGGATGTTTTATCATTGACTGTGGATTATTATCTTGTTGATTTAGTCATGTTCACAGCATTTGCTTGGTATATTGTTCCTGATGTGGCAAACTGTTTAAAATGAACTATAAATCATAAAATGGACAATTCCTTGCACATTTAGGTCATTTAACAATACCCACTGGTTTTCCACCTTACATAGATATGGTCTTTCCTGACACCAGTTGTCTGCTAGTGTAGGCTCCATATTCTATTGACTCCATCCATACATGACTTTCCTATTTGACTTTAAGCCTAGACCTATCTCATTTGACTTTCTGATACTGAGGACTTCCCCATTTTTCTACCCCTGTGTTTGGACCGCATCCCTGTATGTTCAATGTCTCGGCTATAAGTTGATGAAAAACTTGCCTTTGGTGAGTTGGATTGTAGGCGTAAATCATTATGGTCGGTTGTCCCGATGTTTGGCATTGGCTCGAACTCCCCCTAGTCACTTGAGATGTTGTTGGCTAAAACTGAAAGCTCATGTTCTACTTATGGAAACTTATAAATTCGCCCATGGAAACTAAAAAGGTCAAGAGCGATGAACAGCTAAAAATACTCCTCGAAGAGAATAAGAAAGGTCCAAAAGGCAATGATTCTTAAAAGCTATATCTAAACAATTGCTGACCTTATATATATATGAAAACATGCCCTGGATGCAAGCTGCAACTAGTTGTGTTTATCAGCACACCTGAGATCCGAAGGGTTATGTGGGCCAAAAAGGCCATGAAATGAAATTGAATGATCCTAATGAACCTGGATCAACTTGATGTAGACATGATGCCTAAGTTGAATAAGCACTCTCTAAACAACTTTTCCATTTGTGAGACACAGCCATCCCCCGTGTTATTTTGTCCAAGCACAGAGTTTGTAACTTTCCCCTTTTTCCCAGTCCAAAGTATTTTTGAGTTGAGTAAGACAAGTCAACCCCTTGGCCCAACCTTGTTCCTAGCCTTCATCCTTTACTAGCAGTTTGACCATGTCCAATGGGTGAGTTTGTCATTTGAACTATTGTGCAAGTAATTTTATAACAAAGGAATATGCTACCTTGATTAATGCCACTGAATGGATGTTATACTTTGAGCTTGGCTGTGAGAATGATTAGAGAAACATGTCTTAGTCTACTGATGTGATTTATCCTTGGTTCTATATTATTGGGATCCGTGATGATTTGGGCCATATCTATAACTATTGATGATGATTGATGATCCCACATACTTGATGATGATGTCATATGATGGACATATGGTTCAGATGATGATTGATGCAGTTCAGCAAGTTTTATTATTATTTCAGATCATCAGATTATGCACTGTCCATATATGGTGGACCCTACATCTAGCCCATTAGGGAAACCCATGGTGTATGAGTACACATTCCTAGTGGATTTGGGTCTTCTGGATCCAATGAGACACTTATCTTTCAGTTCCGGGCACTTCTGAAAGTGATTGATGCAGTTTTACACTTGTTGACCAGATTTGGGCTGATTTCCCAACCTGAGCAGCAGGGGCCAGGAGAGGCCAGTTCACCTAGGGCGCTGTATGAGAAGGGGGTGGTCCATCCACTTGTTTTTACCATTTACCCCCCCTTCTGGAGAGCCTGGTGGGCTCAGTTGGACGGCGCAGATGCCCTAGGAGGCATTTTTGGCACTTTCACAGTTACCGAGGCAGTTAAAAAATGGGATAAAGTGGTCACTGAGGAATTCGATTTGGGGAAGTGAGGCAAGGTTTTGGCATTTGGTTTTCACAGAGGTCTTCCAGGGTGATACCACTATCTTCCAACCAGTTTTCACCAAGTGGGTAGGCCTACAGCGATCACAGGAGGTCTTTTACTGCTTGTCTGTCACAGATTTTGAGGACAGATTTGATCATTTATATTATATTGGACATATTTTATTATTTTATTGTGCCTTGGGGATGAGCTAGTAAGGATTGATGCCTCCTAGCCCCACCATGTGCTTCTTATGTCATGTCCTAGTCATTATGAGGTGGGCTTTGGTACTTTTACCCCCTCTAGTGGATGACGTCCCCCTCCATGGTTATTTTAGACTATGACGTCATCACTTTATGAGTGATCCATGTGTTATGTTATTATGGTTCATCTTAGCCATTGATTGTATATTGAGATCTTTTAATATCAACCACTCATTTGATGTAGTATTGTAAAGTGGTATAGGGTTTTGGTCTTTATTATCCTATATAAGGAGGAGACCCCCTATTGTATAGCTCACCTTTAGAGCTCTGGAATATTGGAATAGAACACTTCTTTGTGGAGCATATCTCTCTTGTCTTGTGGATTCTCTTGCATCTTGAGTATACAGTATCTCTTCTATGTATCATTGTGGATTTTGGTGCTTCTACTAGTTTTCTTGCAGGAAAGTTGAATTGGTGGAGAGGAGGGCGATTTCTTGAGGGTTATTGTTGGAGGGATCCACATATTCTCTCTTGGGTTGATCTTGTGACAGGGAGTATCATTATTGTATCTTCGTGACATAGTTGATGCTTTCTATTACATCTTTCTATCATTTTCATAATCATCTTACTTGACTTGTTTCTTTGATCTTGTCTTGTAAGAGGAGGACGTTTTGGTTGGAGCTCTTGGATCTCACTCTTGAATATACACATAGGAGAATGCTATCAATTTGCAAGGTGGCCACAAGCAATTGAGGTAAGATCTACAAGGTATGTGCCTCTTTCCATCCATTCTCTCTTCATTGGTCACAAACCCTAATTAATTAAAACCCTCATTTTTGGTTTTTCTTAGATCTACTTAGATCTAGCCTTGCTTTTGAAAAGATCTTAAGAACCCACCTCTATAGCATCCACCCCTAGTTGGATCTATAGTTTGGTGGTGATTGGGTTAAAATTAACACACTTTTCAAGGCAATATAGCCCTCTTGAACCAAAACGCACTTCCTTTGAGAGGCTTGTTGGGTTAGATCTAGCATGTGGATAGGTGAGATCCCACTTGATTTGCAATCTACACACTTGATAACCTACCCCTAGACTTTTACTTGGGTGATTTCTACCTTGTGGGCATCATTCCACATTTTAAGGGATTAAAACCCCCTTTTGAACTACTTGGTACCTTAAAACTCAGATCTAGTAAGATCTAACCCTTTGATTGACTTGATTTTCTATATCCACATAGATCATTGCCTAAGCTACTTGGATCTACAATTTGGTGGCCATTGGACTTGATTTGACACACCTTATCCACCTTTTAGCCCTCCTTGAGCAAGGTCGCACTTCCTTGGGTGACTGAGTTTGCCCACTTCTAGGACCTGGGTAGTTGAGATTTCAATGGATTTGGAACGGGCATACCTTGAAACCTATATCTAGAGTATCATTTTGTGACGATCTGCCTTGGGGGTAGCATTCCTTGTTTTAAGGGATTGTGGTCCACTTGGGTCATTTCATGAAATCCTAGATCTAGCAAGATCCAACCACTCTATCTCAATTAGCCCACTTGATTTGCATACTAGGTGTCCCGATCTACACTTTGACATATCTTTTGACTCCATTAACCCATCCAACAAAGCACTAGTGTTCCTTAAGCAAGTCGCACTCCTTGGGAATTGTGTCAAACCTTAGATCCAGTAAGTGGGTGCTTCTAATTTCTACTTAGATCCATAGATCTACTCATTACATATCCTCTAGTGCCAATTGCATCCCTTAATTTCACCTTGTGGGTCCACATCAAGCCATTTCACACATCCCAAGAAAGTGGGTCCCACTTGTGTAACACAGGGTACTATATCTTGTCATCATAACTAATCATGTGGCCTAAATCATACATTGGTTGAAACACTAATCATTTCTCAAACCACCTTCAACCATACTTTAATTTCTAGGTCCACTTTACCTTGCATTGGTTTCCGTAACTTACCATTTACTCATCCCTAGGAACCTTTTTTTGGGACCAATCATCTTTGATTGGTTATAGGGTCTCCCCCTAGGTCTTGATTTATCTAGATCTAAAGTGAAGAGTGCATCGGTTGACGTGACTCCCACCTTGCATTGGGAACTGTGGCATCTCTTGGGTCACCTCTTTAGTTGCCCATCTCCTCTACCGTCTCGGATGGGATACCACTAGGGGCAACTACAAGTTGTGTGATAACAGTAACCATGGAAAAACTTTTGGGAGTTCCTTTCCCTAGAACTTAATGAAAAATGTTATGGGCCTCTTTGGATAATTTGAGTATTTTTGTGGCGTGAGCTTGTGATTTTTACATGAGTGTGAGCGTTTCCAGTTTCTGCTTCCTATTTTCTTCGTGTAACAGGCCATAGAAGGGTGACAATCCACCACATTGGAAGGTGAAGAACTCTTAGCAGCTGCCTTTTTCTTCCCTTTGGCGAAGAACTCTTGGCATTCCGCTTTCTTCTTCCCTTTGTGAGCGTGCATACACAGGTATTGATGTTTGTATTTAATCTAGTTTGATTGTGCAATCTTGATTTTTGGTTTGCATAGCGCACCTCCCGCAGCTAGAGAAGAAGAAGTCCTCTTTCTGATTGCCAAACACTAGACTGAGCAGGGCTTGCTCAATGATGCGATCTTTCCCCCTCAGTCACATATGACACAAGGCCCTATGATCTCTCTTTTGACTCCATTCGCCCCTCTGACATACTGGCACTGGCCTTCCCTCGAGGATTGATCCTCCCACCTTTCCCATCACCTATTTAAAACTCATTTTTCTGTTACATTTGTTTCTCTAAGGCAGCCTCTTCATTTCACCTTGCCCTCTGTTGCACCTGCCTTAGCGATCCTACCTTAGGGATACCCCCCTTGAGTTGGAGAAGAGCCAACCTGAAGCGAAGAGGAGAGGTGTGTGGTGACATTGGCCTCTCTCCTGAGAGTTGTCATCCAGCTGGTGTGTTACATTTTGGGCTTCAACACATGCATGCCAGTTTTGAGAGACAACATTTTGGCGCCGTTGCCGGGGACAAAGTCCAGTTCCCTAAATTTGCAGACTGTGCTACATTAACAACATTTGTGGGAGATTATATTGCAGATTCTTTTTCTCACATGGCGACTCCACGAAGGGACAGAGCCCTTGTCCTTTTGCAAATTTAAAGATCCTTTTGGGTGTAGAGGTGAGCACACCCATTGGAAGGCTTTCAAGCTCACCTTGGCGACTCCACAGTTTGGTATGAGGTATGACTATATGTATGTTTCAGATTTAGTACCTCATTGTTTGACTTATGGACGATAAAAAAGAACAACATCTTGCTCTTTTGCACGAAGCTTATGCCCCATTGGATTTCTCAAAAATCCATGGATTTCCTAATGAGTGCTATGACCGTGGGAAGGTGCATGACATTCTTCCTAAATTCCGTGGAAATGATGGGGTTTCAGCCACCCATCATATTGCCTCTCTCTGCAAATTAATGTTTGATTTTAATGTTCATCATGAGGATGATATTATAATTGTTTTTGCTATAACTTTGGAAGGAGATGCAGTATTCTGGTTCTATGGCCTTTTGGATGGATCCATAGATTCAATGACAAAGTTTTTTGAGAAGTTTCTCCTTCGCTGGCATGATGGAACTGTTGATGCGATTGAGAAGCTTGCTAGAGAGTATGATGCCCTCATCCCTAGGGTCCATCTTGAACCAAAAGAACAAAAGCTTGAAGAAGTATCAGAAGGTTCTTTGTTCGAATATATTGCTGAAAAGCTGCCTGATATTGCCATTAAAAACATGTAGCTACCCCATAATGAAGAGTTGGAGCTGCCTCAGATCTGCGTCATTAAAAACATTCCTAAACAGCTTCGTGATAAAGATTTGGACTTGCCTAAAGTTCATTTTATTAAAGATAACAATGCTTGTTTTGCAGATCAACCTGAGCAGTATCATGATGGAAGTTTTTATATCAGCCCTATCAGTCGGTGGATAGAGTTTTCTTGTGCACATTATTCCCGCCAAGGCTGTGATATTATTTTTTATCCCAACAATCTGATGTTTTAATTCAGCGTACTCCATGAACAGATTGTAGGACAGATTGGTTTTATGGTATATGTATCTCTGTCTTTGCTCCTAAAAAAGCACCAGAAAAAACAAATTGGCATAAAAGAAATGCTAAGATGGCTCCACTGGTTATACGCATATACTTAGCATTTTGTTGTTTCATGTTAGAGTAGGTAGGTAGATGAATAAAGCTCGGCCATGAGCATTTCTTTTTGTCTTTTTGCAAATTTTTGTAATAAGTGGTTTCGGGATGTGAATTGAGCCATCCCCACCATACTGTTCGTTTTGCTAATGGTCTGCGATAACCAAGAGAAGCTGAGGTTCTCATGCACTCATGAAGTGAGCACACGTCCCCATATGGAGCCAGATATTATCCCCCATTTTTGTATGGGTCATCACTTGAAGAATTTATGGTGGTTCTATTGTTGAAATCTACAGGATTATGGAAGTGACGACGAGTGTGATGAAGCATTATCCACTGATGTTAAGGAAATATTTAGCAGACAGGGTGAAGGTATCATCAAGAGCAGAATTTCATGACTATGCTTCAGCTTCTAAAAAGGGCATTTTTCAAACATAAGGAAGCAAACACTTTAAAGTCATGGGTGAAGGCAGTCACATTTTGCGTCTCTGAAGGCCATTCAGACTAATAGGATTCCACCCAAAATAAGTTGAAGGAATTTGAGAGATGAGCTTGTTCTCAAGCTCGGATCTGCCATAGAACAAGCAGGAGCTGGTCTAGCTACATTCTCTGAGATAGAGACGGTTCTTCAGCTTTTGGGGTCAATTGCACAGCTTCAAGTATTTACAGAAGACCAGAAGATAATATTTCAACAGATCGAGGAATTTTTAGATACCAAGATTTCACCAAAAAGAACTTGTTGATGAATTGAATAATGTTTCTGATACTTCTCTTGGAATTCCAGTTGTTACATTGGTAAATGGCTTCCCAAAGGCATGTAGTTCCTCAGATTATGGGAGGTCAAACAGCAGTACCATACATCGGCGCAACGAGCAGTCCCTGGTGGTTGTGATTTTCGGCATGTTGCTGCCAATGACTCAGAGGTATCAGAATGGCTCTGAGGTTCTAGTTTTGTCACACATTAAAATTTGCACAAAGAGCCAAACAAGTTGAAGTTCGTGCTACTGCAAATAAGATCACCAATAAAAGTTCATTGATCGAAAAGTACCAAAGGGGAGTTTCCATTTTGAAGCATAAGCTCGATCAACTAAAACAGATCAAAGGCACCAGTGTCTTTCCAGAAGTGTGCTGCAGTATTCCTCCTTTATTGCTTTCGTTAGCTGATTCATGAATTCACCAGCAATGTCATACGCCATTCTTTCTGCAATAAGCAATTTTAACCTAGCGCCACCTTCCATGCTTCGTTTTAAGAAAACAAGAAGATTGTCTGCGGGAGAGAATTGAATCACAAAATCGTGCACTACTCCAAAGACGGCAGTTTTTTCCATTTCACACAATATGGATATACCTTTCAGGATTAGTCGGCAGAGTTTTTATCATTTAAACTTGATGTTCGAGAGGAAAGTCGGGGTTCTACGAGTTGATTAACACATCAGAAAGTGGAAGCAAATCGGAGGTCAGCTCGGATCCGACTTCATTCACAGCCGATTCCGTTGATGAAGGTTCACATCCACCATCGCAGGCTAAAGATCAATGTTTAAATGCGAATCTAGTCGTAACCACCAATCGCGTTTCACATGGAAGTCGGACTTGTCCATGGTAGCTAGTTAATTTCAACAGCAGCAGCGGACCGCACTTATGATCGCCTTCATCTTCACCCGTTGACTGTGGAGCGTTGAGATTTCTCCACGAATTTTGTTGTGAATTGTGTAAACGCCGCGTTTTGCCACCAGTCACCTCCTTATGGCTCTGCCCGATCTCTGTTTAGACGTAAAGTTTACCGATTAGAGGAGCCACGAGTCACCAGTTCATCACTTTAATTTGGCAGCCGGGTATAGAAGTAGTTGCTCGGCCTTTCTTCACTGTTACGTGGAGCCTTGGAGCCTTGGAGCGGTTGTTTTGTCTTTCGCTTTCACACTTGGCATCGATGTGCTTTTTCAGTCAATTGACAGCTGATGTGAATCACTGTGTGTAACCAGCAGTTGTTTACTCAGGTTCTAGTTTCAAAAGCATACAACCAATAAAGTGGGTTCTTCATCAATAGAGTAGGTTTAGTCATGTAGTCGTTTGAGAGAAAAAGGTGGATCTAGCATTTACCTTTTTTCTTTTTTCATTATTTTATTATTATTTTTTAGGTGAGGTTTTGGGCCTACAAAAGGAGCCAGCGTCCTCCTTGTAACCATGGAAAAACTTTTGGGAGTTCATTTCCCCAGAACTTAATGAAAAATGTTATGGGCCTCTTTGGATAATCTGAGTATTTTTGTGGCGTGAGCTTGTGATTTTTACATGAGTGTGAGCATTTCTAGTTCCTGCTTCCTATTTTCTTCGTGTAAGAGGCCATAGAAGGGTGACAATCCACCACATTGGAAGGTGAAGAACTCTTAGCAGCTGCCTTTTTCTTCCCTTTGGCGAAGAACTCTTGGCATTCCGCTTTCTTCTTCCCTTTGTGAGCGTGCATACACAGGTATTGATGTTTGTATTTAATCTAGTTTGATTGTGCAATCTTGATTTCTGGTTTGCATAGCGCACCTCCCGCAACTAGAGAAGAAGAAGTACTCTTTCTGATTGCCAAACACTAGACTGAGCAGGGCTTGCTCAATGATGCATTCTTTCCCCCTCAATCACATATGACACAAGGCCCTCTGATCTCTCTTTTGACTCCATTCGCCCCTCTGACATACTGGCACTGGCCTTCCCTCGAGGATTGATCCTCCCAGCTTTCCCATCACCTATTTAAAACTCATTTTTTGGTTACATTTGTTTCTCTAAGGCAGCCTCTTCATTTCACCTTGCCCTCCGTTGCACCTGCCTTAGCAATCCTACCTTAGGGATACCCCCCTTGAGTTGGAGAAGAGCCAACTTGAAGCGAAGAGGAGAGGAGTGTGGTGACATTGGCCTCTCTCCTGAGAGTTGTCATCCAGCTGGTGTGTTACATTTTGGGCTTCACCACACGCATGCCAGTTTTGAGAGACAACAATGCCGATCTAACGAAGAATCTCGACCTCACTTATTTGTTTTTTGTCCTTATGCAGCAGCAGTATTGAAGGCATCCACTGCTGAACTAAAATCTCAGAGAACTCAAGAAATTTCATCCTTGGAACAAAAAAATCGTTCTTGGTGGACTGATAGATCGATACACTCCTATAACGTCTTCCCTTCCTCATTCATTTATGGAGTTTGGTGGGCACGAAACTTAGCAATTTTCCAAAGCCGCACTATTCCTGTAGAAGTAACAACAGCCCTGGTTGTGCAATGGACAAAAGAACACAAAGTCTTGGAAAAATCCAAAAAGCCAAGAATGTTGGTGCCCGCAACAATTGACAAATCTATTCCCTGGGCCCTTTTTGATGGTGCGAGCTAGGGCGACCCCCATTGGGTGGTTCTGGAGGAGTTTTATATATGGTTGATAATCACAAATTCCAGTTGAAATATGCGCCAGGGCACTGTACAAACAACAAAGCTGAGCTTGCAGCTTTACATTCTGTGATGAAAATGGCCGTAATCAGAAATGTGAATTGCATACAACTCTTTGGAGACTCAAAAAAAGTTGTTGATTGGGCCAACAATAAAATTCAGATTAGAGCACCTCATCTTCGACAGCTCCTTCAGGCAATCCGAAGGCTAAGAGACTTTCTCTGTTCTTTCTATAACTCATATTTTAAGAGAATTAAACACATACGTTGATCTTTTATCAAAAAATGCTTTGCTTTTAGTACAAGGTCAGACAGAGATTGAAGAAATTCATGATGGCATGCAAAATACTTGATGTAACAGTTCATACCATGTATCTTTTGTAACATTTTGAACAGAATCGTGTAATTTGGAATGTAAGTCCCTTGAGGACAGTTCATGATCATTCTTTATTTAGAATGATTGATATTTTCCATATGGAAGATATATATATATATTCTCTTTCATTGAGTAAATCCAGAGAGCAATTGCTCCATTTGGTATCAGAGCCAATGCAAGACAATCGTACAACAGCAAACCATATTCCAGCATCCGTACACGTTCTGCACTCACCATACAGTGCAGTCGCAATTCCACACAACACTGCCAGTCCAGCCACCATCGATTTCGTACTGCTCTAGTCGTCCATGCATTCAATTTCCATTCCCCATCGTCCGTACAAACAATGATACAGTCATCCATACATTCAATTTCTGCTCCCCATTGTTTGTGCAAACAATCATATAGTCATTTGTACAATTATGAGTCACCCAGTCAATTACCAGTTGTACAATCAATTTCCAGTTTATCACCAATCTATCCAATTAGCAATCATTCGTACGTTGTCAACTCCCTGTTCTCATCGCACATACATCGTCTGTACAATCTACAAGAATTTTAAAAAATCAATTACGTACAAGTTTGTATGAACTCAAAGTTCTACGTCACCCACACAGTATACAATGTCCATACAGAAATCGAGTTCAACCAAAATTGGTTCAAAGTACACCCTCCCGGCAACACAAGAAGCTTACTGAAGAACAAAATAGAATCAACACAATAATAGCGCAGAACTATAACGTGTTGAAAAGTGAGAGAATAGAAATGCAATACAAGAAGCTTACTGAAGAACAAAATAGAATCAACACAATAATAGCGCAGAACTATAACGAGTTGAAAAGTGATGAGGCAGAACTCAAAGATCTGGTTAATAAAATTCAAAAGTAACACAGGTAGCGCTTCCCCACAACATACCCCGTTAAACCTGTCTAACCTACCTCCTTTACCGTCTAATCCACCATTGATCTCGCCTACATCACCACCACCATACATTAGCACAGGAGCTTCCCACCAAATATCACAATATCAACCCCTAATGATATACCACCATGGGCAAAGTTGGAGCTATCAAAATACAAGGCAAGCAAAAATCAGTGTGTGGCTTGGTTCAACAAAGCAGAAGAGTATTTCAACATATACAACATAGCAAGAGATGAAGAAAAGGTTAAACATGCTTCCATGCATTTAGAAGGCAACGCATATAATTGGTGCATGTGAAGGAAAGGAGATAGTCGTTCATATAACTAGGACTCATTTAAAAAAAACAATTAAGAGATTCGAAGGTATTTCCAAAAACGAACTAATTTCAAATTCACTAAGTTACAATAGAAAGGCAACGTGGACAAATACACACATGAATGGGAAGCTCTTGCTACACGAGTATTCGGGTTATCTGATGATCAACTAATCCAGTCTTATGTGGGGGGGCTAAAACCACATATCCAAACCAAATTAAAAATGCATAATATTACATCTATCAAAAAAGCTAGGCGTAAGGAAAAAGTCGCCGAAGATAAAATTCAAAAGGTCAATCTAGACAAAATTTGATAAGTTTTATTCAAGAAGGAATTTATCATAATCCATAGATACCGGGAATAAAAAATACCAACCACCTCATCTACAAGAAGATAACAAAAATAGTTTAGAATCCCAAAGAATAAGGAAAGGAAAATGTAAATGGTGTGGAGAGAAATGGAACCCCGAACACAAGTGTTATAATGGAGATAACTCAAAAAAATTATATACATCCAAGGCAGAGAGAGAAAACAACTCAGATGATGAAGAGTAAGACAAAGAAGACACAGGAGGTCTTGAAAGTATTCCCTCAAAACCAGATGATGAGAATGCACCAAGAGTATCATTAACATCCGTCACAAGTATCTCTCATCCATAGGCACTAAAACTAAAAGGGCACATCAAAATGAACAATGTCACAATTTTAGTAGATACAGAAGTACTCATAACTTTGTTGACATTAGCATTGCCAAAAGACTAAACATTTTTGTGTACCCAATACCTGATATGAAAGTGATGGTAGAAGATGGCAAAATAATCGAAAGTGTTGGGAAGTGCCACAAGGTTAAATTGCAAATACAAGATTATAACCTAACTCTGACTTCTACACCTTACCATTAGGAGGAGTGGATGCCATACTAGGAGTTCAATAGTTACAAACATTAGGTACTTATTCTTCTAACCACCAACAACATTTTATTAAATTCAAGTGGGAATGAACAAAATACAAGCTGTATGGGTTCGAAGCTCCCCACACCTAAATTGTGTCATCTCACTAGATGGAAAAGATGACTCACAAAGGGACACCCATATATATGATACAATGCCACTAGATGCAAGCACTAGCTTCAGAAATAGTTGACTCCAAGCAATCAGAGATCCAAGAACTAATTCAAAAACATAAAAAAGTATTCCAAGATCTGCCCATAAAGTTGCCACCAAAGAGAGAGATTAAACATATAATTGAAGTAAAACCAGGTTCAAGCCCATTTAAGGTTAAAGTTAAACCTTATAGATACCCACATCACCATAAAACAGAAATATATAAACTGACCCATAATCTATTGAGATGTGGTGTTATTACAAAAAGTAGATGTCCATACGCAGCTCCAGTAGTGTTAGTTTGTAAAAAGGATGGGTCCTTTAAGTTATGTATAAATTATCGAGGATTAAACAAGATAACAATCGAAAACAAATTTCCCATTCTCTTCATTGATGTATTTTTCAAAACTCGATCTGACATCAGGATATTATCAAAGTAGAGTACAACTAGAGGATGTGGCTAAGACCGCCTTTCAAACTCATGAAGGACACTACAAATTTCACATGATGCCTTTTGGGTTAACAAATGCTCTAACCAATTTTCAAGAAACCATGAATGAATTATTCCAACCTTATATGAGGAAGTTTGTGCTAGTCTTTTTTGATGACGTTCTTATCTATAACAAGACATGGAAGGAACATCTAAAGCATTTCGGACCAGTACTCTATCTCCTAGAGGAAAACTACAAAAATGTCAAAGTGTACATTGGACAAGGAAGAAGTGCAATACCTCGGTCACATCATATTAAACGGTGTCAAGGTAGACCCAAAGAAAATCAAGGCAATCACAGAATGGCCCAAACCGAATAACATATCTAAGCCAAGGGGATTTTTAGGTTTGATAGGGTATTATTGTAGATTCATCTGAAACTATGCTCGTGCCACTGCCCCCCTAACAACCCTGCTAAAAAAGAACTCATTTCAATGGACTAATGAAGTAGAAAGGCATTTTGAAGCCTTGAAAAAAATCATGTCTACAACCCCTACGTTGGCAACACCTGATTTTACAAAACCTTTTGTAATCGAATGATTTTATTTCTTCTTCAAAATCTAGTACAACAGTATATCAAGAGTAAGTACAAACTTATCTCAACCAACAAAGACAAAATTTCTGCGTCGAAAACAGTGCTGTAGCAGCCTCGAATTCTATGCCTTCTCAGCACTGTACGGACTGTCAAAATCAGTCTTCTCCCTGGTAAATGTGCCCACTGAACCAGCAATTAAGTCTTCTCAATTTCAGTGCCCTCCATGGCCTAGGAATGTGTGCCCACTGTTACAGAAATAAGCTGTTCATTTATTGCTGTACTGCTTCATTAATTGCTGTACATCCAGCCTCAAAACTTGTGCCAAACAGTCTGGAAATGCTGTACAGGATGCCTCGAAACTTGTGTCAATAACTGCTGCTTTACGGTGCAATGAATTTCGTGCCAGAATCACTCTGGAAATTCGTGCCCTCCTGCTGCTCGAATGTGCCTTGGTATTCATGGCTCTTTTCTCAAGTCGAGTTCTCCAAATCACTTGGAATAAATGAAATGCCTTTCCCTTGCCTTTTTGTTTTCTCATGAGGGTAGTTGAGAGGTCACAAGATCAAGGGCCCTAATTTAATCTTGGAATAGAAAATCAATGGATGAGAATAAATCATTTTTCTCTCCATAATTAATTTTTTTTCTCAAGTCCTCACTAAATATTTTAAAAGTCACTTTACATCTCATAAAGTGAATTTAATTTCACATCACATGAAATTAATGCAAGGGTCATGTCACCTTTCCCCTTTTAGTGATGCAGAAAGTCACTAAGGGAACATTACTAGGTACAAAATCAACAAGAAACATACATATGCTGTTCATTCTATTGTATTACGCATTTATAGAACTTGAAACTTGGCGGAGAGTGACCATCTTTGACCAAGTCTCTGTACAATTAAAATATACATATTAAGGTGAGCGAGCATCTTTGCCCAAGTTACCTATAAAATATTTGTAATGAGGTAGGTCAACTATGAAATATAAAGTACAGAGGATAAAAGACAATTATAATACATGTTCAGACATAAGTCCACTAGGATTTAAGGACTAAGTCTCATCAAATGTCAATCGTTGGGCTTGGGGTGTTGGAGACTGCAGCAACATAAAAGTTAGTATTCAATTTCGGAGGATTTTATCAATTTAAGAAAGAAAAAAATGGCTATTTTCCCATATAAAATAAGCTTATCTTGTAGAAATTTGAGTGAATATTCAATCAAAATTAGTGATTCTTTTGGGGAAGATTGCAAAAATTAGCCAAATGGCGAATATTAGCCCCTAAAATTAGCCACTCTGATAGCGTTCAGATTTAGAAGCATATGTACACCACGAGAGACATGAACTCAAAATAGTCAACTTCAAATCCAGGTTTCAAAAGTCATATTGACAACAAAAGGTGCAAACATAATAGTGCATTTCTATAAAAAGTGACAAAAATGCAGTTCACAGCATAAATACTGAGATATATAAGCATAGTTTACTGGAAAATTATGCTCAAGAAGAAACAGATTATTAGTAAGAAAACCTGTGGGTGGCTTCTTCCAATTCGCACCAAAAGTGACTGAATCAATTCTCTTACAGCTGGAATGTTTGAATGAATTCTTGCAATTATCTGAGGCAATACTACCAACCATGTATCAATATTAACATCTTGAAAACCTTCTTGCAAAGCATCTTGCACTTCAGCAGTAGCCCCATGGTTGAACCATAACGTAAGCAGTCGAAGAATATCCTGGAGAAACATCACACATAATCAGGACAGAATGCTTGAATCGATTAAGATAACTGCTTCTAACACTCAAAGTGAGAATATATCTGCAATCTTATGTGTAAAGATTTATTCAACAATAGAAAATAATACCAATAGACATAACAGAACATGATATGTGCTTTGAACAAGAATCACAGAAATAGACCAAAGCTACAAATATCGTGTTGGCTAATATATCGCCTAGAGTCCAAAAACAAATTATCGGATTTATTGGCAAACATCGGCAATATATCGGCAAAATTACAAAAATATTCTTTTTTTTTCATTTTTTTAAACATCTAAAGCAACAAGAACATCAACTAAACGCATTGCCACATTGCCAGAAAGATGTATAAGGCGTGTAGTGATACATCACACATTAAAAATGAATTGTGTCCTAAATCCTGAGTCCCCAACTCATGAATCACAAAAAATAAAATCAATGTATCTCATATACAATGAAATCAAGTAAATAAACTATTGATTCCCTCTACCCCTTTTGCAGGCAAAGGTAATTGCTCTGGTAATTGCTCTGCCTCTAGAGATAAAATGCCCTAGCGGTCATGGGGGTCGTACTGGACTCTATGTATATTTTAAATCACTATGTATGTATATGTATTATGTATATTTTAAATTAATAAATGAGCAAGAAAATTTTAAAAAATGATTGTGAAACATAAATCATAAATCATACATGTTAACGAATCATTTGCATATATTGGGATCATATTCATCAATAGCACCCTATGCCTCCCTCGTCTGGGCTCTGGTCCTTGCCTCTACCTCGAATCTCAAAGTTAATCCTCCAAGGACATTAGTCAACAACTCAACCCCTTACAATTTTGATGAAACTTCCTAATCCAATCGTTTAAATAAGGTAGAAAAATCTTCGCATGCTTAATAAGTGATTTTTCTTGAGTGAAGAGCACATTTTTATTAAGGTCATGACAGAGTAGTTCAGCAATCAACATGACCAACAACAAGGTACATAGAGGGGTTGATGTGCTTGATTAAATATCTTTTACACCCTCATACATGATAAAATCCAGTGGAAACTTTGCAATCCTGAAAATCCTGAAAACTATTAATTCTGTTGAATTCTGAATGAGATCTAAAATTCTACTTTTTGCATATGAAGTCAGATGAGGTTGGAACCACTCTCAAACATCCTGAAACAATTAATAGTAATGTTAAAAATTTAAATAAAATGATAGATAATGAAAGCTAAGGAGAATGTCACTTTTACCTTAAGAATTTAATAATACCATTTAATATTACCAATTACTACTGAACAAGGTGACATTTTTTTATGGGCGCGTGTAATACCCAATCCTAACTTCACCCCAAAATTTTTACCTAACTGCCCATCAAATACCGACAACTTCATCAACACTTGAAAGGTTAATTGTTGTAGCAAAAACAGATACTCTTGATGGAATTCGGGCTGACTGTTATACTTTGAAACTGACTGAGTTGGACTAGATTGACAAGTATTTTTGAATTTGGTATTGTTACCCCCACTTAGAATCTGATTGAAACTCACTTTACTGTAGTATTTGATAGGGATCTTTCGGCAAACACTTCACATGTCACTGCTGTAGCAGACTGTCATTTCTTATAGGATACTGCTGTACCTTTTGATTGGATTTATTGTGTGGTTTAACAAGCAATAATGTATGACATTTATTGTGCACAAAATAGGCCCCCAACAGCAACAATAACATACAGTAAACAGACTTACAAACACTTTCAGATCTGCAATTTATTTAAAAGAAATAGTTTACATGCCTGAGAAAGATGGACAGCAGCATTGATCTTGTAAACACCAGGTGGCAAAAGATGATTTAGACAGCTCTTCTATAGACAACCACGACCTTTTCTTGCAAGATTAATCCTCCATACAACCAGCATCTACTGCTGTAGTGAGCACGCCCTTAGACAGCCATGAGTGTTGCATGAAATTGCAAGTAGTCAACGCTCCCCGGTGTATCGTGACAAGGGACTAATCGCCTCTCATGGATCCTTGAAATCTGGCGGTGGGAGTTTACCAATAACCTGTGGATTTTGGTGTAACGGCAGCCGTACTACCAACACTTGGTATCAAAGCAAGAGGTCACGAGTTCGATACACACTCGGCTCGCGTTGAGGGGGAGATTGTTGCACGAAATTGCAAGTAGTCAGCGCTCCCCGGTGTATCGTGACAAGGGACTAATCGCCTCTCATGGATCCTTGAAATCTGGCGGTGGTGAGTTTACCAATAACCTACGGGTTTTGGTGTAACGGCAACCGTACTACCAACAATGAGTAGCTACAGAATTCGCCCACCCAGCACTAAAATGTGTTCACTATTGATTCCACTGTAATGATGGACTTCAAACAGCTGTAACACGCCTTCTTCCTTAGCAAATGAAGGTGGTTTTGATGAGGAATAATCAGGAGTATATATCCACAACAGTGTGCCCCTGTTCGGATGGCAATGTGCTCCACACAGTGAATGTAAATAACAGAGATGATCTACAGCCTTTCACCTCACGGCTTGGACAATAAACAGAGAGTGCGCCCCTCTCATGTGCTCAATACTTATGGAAGTTGTGCGTTAAACCAAGTGCGCCCTCACAAGATGGAGAACTCCAGTGCTAAGTGCACCTTTTCATCATGAAGATAAACCAGCCAAGTGCAACTTCCTTGAGAACCAAGAAGAATACCAACTCTCTCCCAAAATCCACTGAAATTGCTCTCAAACTCAAATCTGAAAACAACACCACCCTCGAGTCACGAAAAATTAAACACAAGTGAGAAATCCAGATGATCTCTCCTCCAAGTTGACTAGGGTAGATAGTCTCACTACCGAAATCCAATCCCTCTCCCTTAGGGTTTCGTCCAAGAGAAAGCCAAAGCTCTAGAGCTCTATATTTTCAAAAATGCCAATGAAAAGAATGAATGAGAATGAGCTCCCATGTTCTTTTTATAATTTGTTTTTCCCCTTGGTGACTTTTCGGCTTTCCTTGACCTTTTCTCACATTAAAATATTATGAAGTGACTTTTTAATTACTTTCTTCAATACTTTCCCCAAAATCACTTTATTAATTTATTAACTCCTTTTTACTCCAAAAAGTGATTTGTTTGTCTTTAACGCATTTCCAAGCATTGGAAATCCCTTTTCATCATCCCATCCTTTGGGTCTTTCCGTTCTGCTTCCAACGAGCTATTACACGAAGGTATTTCCTTGGACAATACGCTCCAAATAATACCTTCTGCATATTTAATTAAAGTATACTCAATAATAAACCAAAATGACGAAAATCATCTGAATGCCATGGAACCAAGAGCGAACTGTGCGGAAACAAAGTTGCATGAAACGGCTAGGGCCCCCCCGTACCACCCTCGTTTCAGCCCTGAAACGCGGGAAACGAGTATCAAATGCGACTGAAACGTGTTTCAGTCCGTACAACGGCATTCCACGTGTGTGAAACGCGTGCTGTACAGACTGAAACGCGTTTCAGTCGCGTATCACCCTCAGCCCAGCGCGTTTCAAAAATTAAAACAGCCCATATGGGCCCCAAAAGAAACCCAAACTCTTAATCGCGGGTTAAAAAAATAAAGCTGGGGTTTAATCAGTCAATTAGGGTTTCTAGAACCTTGTTGAACTAATTTTTTTTATAAATTGAAGACTTTTCTTCGTTCTCTCCACACCGTATGGTTTTGGGCCTTGGATGTTTAGCGACTGCCGGCTAGTTCCGCGAGCAAGTGCACGGCTGTCACGTTGAGGCTACTTCGAGAAGGCGACGAGAAGGTGAGCCAGGTTGCATGTCACGATTTGTTGTCACCGTGAGGCACAGTCGTCTATGGTGGTCACCGTGAGGCACGATTTGTTGACATTGTCACGTTTTCTCATTTGATGAAGGCTCCTTTTGCAGTCACGATTTGCTACAGGCTTACAGCAATTGTTTTTAGTTTTTAATCGTTTTCAGCGATGAAGGCTCCTTTTTGCAGTCACGATTTACTACTAGCTGCTACAACAATCGTTTTCAATTTTTAAACATTTTAATTTTTAATTTCTAAATTTTCTAACCTTTAATTTGTTTTTGCTGTGTTTCAGGTTCATTTTGCATTGCAGGTACTGTGGGTCGTGGCTAAATCGGAATCGATTTGGCATTTTGGATGTGATGCTAAATCGAATTGATTTGGCATTATTTAAAGTTTTAATTTTTAAGTTTAATTATGTCCCAATGGGAAGTAATATTTGGTGGTTTACCATGATGCTAAATCGAATTTATTTGGCATTATGCTAAACATTTAAATTTTTAACTTTAACTTTTAAATTTTAACTTTAACTTTTAATTTTTTTTTATGTGTTTCATTTTGCAAATTTGCAGGTACCGTGGACAATGGGTCAATCCGAATTGACTTGGCATTTGGCAATTTGCTGCTACAGCTACACTGTACAGCCATCAATTGTTTCTGTTCAGTGGCGTTTTGGGGCAACAGCAATCACTTCAGCTAAGTTGCACTGAAACAGATACAAGTACGGCAAATTTTCAAAAAATCTGGATACGATACGGCAAGGAAACGACATATATATATATATATTAACATTTATCATTTAATTTTCAAATTAAAAATAAAACTACATATTAACATTGAAAGGCAATTTTTGAGACAAGGCTACTAAAAAATGTTAAATTTTAGTTAGGTTTAGTTAAATTTAGTTAAATTTTGAAAGGCAATTTAACTGAAAAATTAAAATTTGGTTATATATTATATATTAACATTTATCATTTAATTTTCAAATTAAAAATAAAACTACATATTAACATTGAAAGGCAATTTTTGAGACAAGGCTACTAAAAAATGTTAAATTTTAGTTAGGTTTAGTAAAAGTTAGTTAAATTTTGAAAGGCAATTTAACTGAAAAATTAAAATCTAACTAAAAATTAAAATGTGCTAACTAAATGTTTAAAAAAAAGGTGGGGCGCACTTCCCAAGCAGAGGAGAGGGGCGCAAGTCTGTTTTGGTAATGTAAGAAATAAAAACAGTATGGGATGGGGAAAATTTAAATGTAAATGTGTGAGGATTGGCTATCTGGATGTAACCGCCAAATGGATCTCCCACGGACTAATACATGCTGCAAGTTTCGAACTCGACCTCGAAGGCTTGAAGTTTTGGACACGGCTGCTGAGTGTTGAATCGTGAACCCGACCTCGACCACTGCTCGGACCACTGCTCAGAGCTGCTGCTCGCTGAGTTCCGACTACTGCTGCAGACCGGCGGAGTGACGAGTCACGGATTGGGGATCGGGGTGCTAAGAAAATGATAGCGAGAACCGGGTGACTAAATGACGCGAGTCGCAGGTGTGTTGTTGAAGTGGGACGACTTTAGGGAAACCGCTGTCAAATTTTTCTACCGTATTTTACATGTCGGATCCAGCACAGATGCATTTCAGAATACCCGGATCCGTATCTATTTAACCTTGAAACATATTCGTACAACGAGATCTGTATCTACAACCTCAGATCCGTACCAAAGTCGTATCCATACCATTTCGTACCCGTACTAGAATCCGATTCGTGGAACGTCGTTTCAACAGGCTGCGGTAGGCGTTTCCGGTAACTTAGCACTTTAGCCATCAAATTTTATTTTGGGGCAGCAGCAATCACTTCAGAAGTTCAGCCATTCACGTTTTGGGGCAGCAGCAATCACGACTTGACTCTTGTTGTCTTGTGGTGAGCACTTCAGTCTTCAACCTTGAGGCTTCAATGAAGTTGAATTCTTCATAATCTTTTTAATGCTCAATGAGTCAAGTGTCAAGACTCAATACTAATTAACTTTCTTTTTTTTTTGCAGAACTTAGAAGTAATCATAATAGAAGCCAATAGAGAAGCTACTAGTACTTTTCCTCCAGTGCCTAAGCCCAACAAGAGGGCTGACTATTACCCTTTATGGAGGCATGTTAAAAAAATTGCAAAAATTCTGGGTGGTGGTTCATGGGAATGGCGCTACACTCTCTGCAATGGCTTGTATAAGGGCTCTTACCCAAGAGTGAGGGCACATTTTTTGCATGAAACAGGAAAAGGGGTTGATAGTTGCACAAAAACAAGTGACCTAGGGGAAAGGAGGAAGTTTGAGAACGAACAACAAGAGGCTAATAGGATTAAAGGAAGACATGATAAGCTAAATAATGCCACTTTCCAAGCTCCATCCATGGAGCCAAGTATTGTGCAAGAAGCAAGGAAATGGAAGGCAGCTCAAACAAAGGGGCAGGCATCAAAAATCAATACCAGTTCTTCTCCTTCAATTCAAGAGAGCAGGATAGCTAAAATGGTGAATGTTCAAGGAAGGGAAGAAGCTGAAAAAAGAGTGGCTAGAGCCATTTATGCTTGCGGTATCCCCTTCAATGTGGTCCGGTCTCCTTATTGGCAAGACATGGTCAGGGAAATTAACACTGCTCCAAAAGGGTTCAAGGGGCCCAACTATGAAAAAGTACGAACTAATCTCCTAAAAAAGGAGAACGAGCTTTTGGAGGACGTTTTATCACCTATTCGTGCTTCATGGGGTAGTTCCGGTGTTACCATTGTCTCTGATGGATGGACAGATACTAGGCAGAGACCACTGATAAATATTATTGCCACTTCACCAAAAGGGCAATGTTCCTAAAGGCTAAAGACTGTTCAGGGGAGGTAAAGGATGCCCCTTTCATTGCTGGTGTTATAATGAAAGCTATTGAGCAAATAGGGCCTAGTAAGGTGGTGCAAGATATCACGGATAATGCACCAGTATGCAAAGCTGCGGGTCTAATTGTTGAGAGCAGGTATGATCACATTTTTTGGACACCATGCATTGTCCATAATCTAAATCTGATCTTAGAAGATATAGACAACAAAGTTCCATGGATAAAGGAACTAACTAGGCAAGCAAGGGAGATAATTAAATTCATCACCAACCACCACCAGTCTCAAGCAATATTTCGAGAATTCTCCAGATTGGAGTTGTTGAAGATTGTTGAGACATGATTTGCCTCCAACTTCATTATGTTGCGTCGCCTCGTTGAGGTTAAGCAACCATTAGTTTCTATGGTGGTCAGTCAACTTTGGGCTGAGTGGAGGCAGGCAGATTCAGAGTGGGGAACTATGGTGCACAGATTGTGCCTTGATGAGTGGTGGAGCAAGATAGATTTCTTGCTCAAGTTCACAGGGCCCGCATTTGAGCTTCTCTGTAGTGCTGACACAGACCAACCTTTCTTGGGAGAGGTATATGATGGCATGGACACCATGGTTGAGAAAACTATGGAAATCATTTCACAAGGAGAGTCCTCAGCTAGTATTTGTTGATGCTCAGTTTGCTGATTTAGTGCAGAAAATCATGCTTGAGAGGTGGAACAACTTCAATACTCCACTTCACACTTTAGCACATGCCTTGAACCCGTGATTCTATGATGAGGACCTCATTGCTGCCAGCAATGGGAAGAGGAAGGCACCACATAAGGATAGAGAGGTGGCCAATGGAGTGAAAAAAGCTCTTATGAGAATGTTTCCAGCTGATCTACATAGGGAGGTGAAGGAAGAGTTTGCTAGATTTGCTGCAGGATTGGATGATTATTCAGACATATCAGCTTTGGATGAAAGAAGCACCATGAATCTAGTTAGGTGGTGGATTTGTCATGGAGCAAATGGTGTACATTTGCAGACCCTTGCCATTCGTATTCTTTCACAAGTGGCTAGCTCTTCATCGGCAGAAAGGAATTGGAGCACCTATGGTTTTATTCATTCTGTGAAGCGCAATAGGTTGGGTTCACAAAAGGCTGAGGATCTTGTCTATGTGCACTCCAACCTTCGCCTTGCATCGTGTAGAGGTCCCGAATATAGCTCTAGGCCTTGCAAAGATTGGGATGTGGAACCAGAGATTGCTGACTTGGACATTTCTCTTGCTGCACTGAATATTGTTGATGAACCTATAAGTGGAGTTGGAGTTTCTTCCTCTAATCCATAGTCCACTGTTGAGCGTGCATCTTGTTCCATTTTTGAGGAAGACTATGATGATCAGGATGATGATATTAGTATTAGTCTTTGACCCTTTCAGTCTTCAATTTTTGCCAGCTTTTCTCATGTTTTAGTTATGTGTTGACTGTTGACATTTTCATCTATGTAGCACTGTAGCCTCATATATAAAGGCTGATTTTGAATATTACTATTGTATTTGCCATTTGGAAACCTGCATTATATAATAAAGATGGAGTGATGGACTTATGTGTGAAACAATGAAATGTGATGAGTAAAAATGTGATTTATGATTTTATCACTTCTAGACTTCTAGTTGTCATTTATGTTTCCCATTTAATTTTTTAATGTCCTTCCTAATTTTAAAATTTAAAATTTAAATAATATATATTATAATTTATATAATATATATATATAGATAGATATCGCGTTTCCCCGTTTCCTAATTTTTGGGGGGTCACGTTTCCAATGCGTTTCCATATCGGATACATGTTTCCGTTTCCTCGTATCATGCAACTTAGTGCAAAAATGATCCTGATGATGAAATATGGTGAATGGACTAGCCTGAGCCCATAAAACTCCTCCAAATCGTCCGAGTCCACTGTTATGCTCATTTTACTACTCATAAAGTCACCTTTGGCAAAAGAACAGGGGAATCCAAAAATGGGGAGATTATAGCGCGGTGAATTTTTTTCTCGAATCGCAACAAATGTGCCAAAAGAGGGCAAAAACTCATGATATTTCTGAAAAAAATCGTGATAAAATCATGTAGAATCGCCAAAAACTGGGAGAAAATATCGACCGATATATTACCAAGGGTTTAGCATCGAGATATATCGTGATGTTGTCGATATATCGACGATGTTTGTAATAGACTAATTTTAAATATGTAATATGTTTCTGAGTATCTTTTTAATTATATTTTCCTAATGTTCCACGGATTTTCTGGGATGGGGGAGCGCAGGAGCGTGGAAACGCATAAGGGGGATGTGTGGAAGCCATCCCAAATTTTAGGGAAATTCTGGGGGAATGAGGGGACGTCAAAGTCATAAAAATTAATTCAAAATGTAAAAATGATAAATCCCAAAAATAACTATTACCATGTAAAAACTAAAAACCTAAGTTGTCTGGAAACGTGGGTATGAGGACGAGTACTAGTACAGGGACGGGGACAAGGACGCTACTTTTTGAAACAGGGTACTTGGGTACGTCGGGGGTACTGTAGAAATATATATATATATATATATATATATATATATATATATATATTAAAATTTATAAAAATAAAACATGTCACAATGAGATCATACATGCATATTTCTAAATTCAATGATTCATATGAACATTCACATTGAAATTTTGAAACATAAAATAATAAATTTGATAAATCATAGACTCGTAGTAGATATCAAGTGGAAGACTGGAAGTTATATAATTAATAATAATATATTTCCATGACTCCATGAGTTCAAACTTCGTTTTCATACTACATTCAAAATTTGCCTAATGGCATTCCAAACATGAAAAAGAAAGTTCAAAACTGTAAACAATGAACATGATAACTGATTTGGCTTGCTCAAGCCAAGTTATCAGCATCCTCAAGATCAATGTCATCAGCATCACTAAGGTACTCTGTCAGCGAGCTCTCGAGATAGGCATCACTCTCGAGTTGAGGCGTCGCTTGAGCAATGAAATGTTAAAACTTAAGGTTTAGAACCCGATTTAGGTAAGGGACTGTTACCATCTAAGTTGTACTTAGTTGGACTATGAAGTGAGCGAGCAAAGTTGAACATGTTACATGTTCATTTTCGGTGTTTTTGAAGTCTATCAGGCCTTTATAAAGGCCTCTTTTTTATTTTTTCTTCACATGTCCATGCCCTACAGGGTTTGTAATAAAATGTACTAGCATGGCGTTTTATGTAAAGGACTTGGTTTCCTAAGAATTGTTGATCAAATCAGGTATTCCAAGGATTTTTTTCACTTATCAATTATGTCTTGCAATTTTTGCATAACATAATTTTTGAGTTTTTCTCCTGCTCCTCCAAAGCTGGAATGCCTGGTGACATTCCTCTAAAGTTGGAATGCCTAGTGAGTTGGATAGGCTTTAGGGGGTTGTTAAAGTCCATGGTGTTAATTTTTAGTGCAGCTGCGAGACCCATTCTCAAAGAGAATGGTACCCTAGTCAGTTAACTAGGGTTCCTGGTCAAGTTAACCAGGCAAAGTAATGAGTAAGACCCTAGAAGGTACCCTAGGGCCCCCAGTTGTCTCCTGGGGTTCTTGGTCGAGGACCAAGCAGGTTGATGCCATGGCAAAGTCCCTAGCATGTGGCTAGGGCCCCTATTTGTCTCTAGGGTATTCTGGTCCAGAACCAGACGGTTTCTTGGTCACGATGACCAAGCAGATCCTGCAGGTTGAGACAGAGACTTCCTAGGTCCTGAAGATGGTTGATCAACATTCAGCCTAGGACTGAATGCTCAGCTTGAGGCTGAGGACCATTCTCTGGGAGAATGGAGATCCTGGTCATGGACCAGATGGTTGATAACATGTCCCAGTCTAGGACTGAGGTTCAGCCTTGAGCTGAAAGCCATTCATTGAGAATGGAAGATATTGTTGTCCCCTCTCCTAATCGGTTATTGTTAGGTTACTTCTCAAGGGACTGGCCACCCCTTGACGATGTCCCTAGTATCTAACTCTTAAGAGAAATATTAAGGACAAAAGGATTGTACCATCCGTTTGGATCTTCTCCCTTATACAATGATGAAAATATATAAACTATGTATCTTGAGAGAGAGAAAAGTCTTTGGTCTTTATTGGTACTATTTGATTGATTGTCCACCTTGGTCTTGTGGTTGTTGACTCATGGTCCTTTTCTTACTTGGTCCTAGCACTCTCACTTATGTGCACATTTGACCCTGATGACTCCTACTTTATGGAGTGTATTTATCTATTTGATTTATTAAAGACCATTGGATATAGGACCCTTGACCCACTTATGATTTTGGTCTTTTTACCTTTTGTTGGACCTTTGGACTTTTACTTTATGATAAATTCATTAAATATTTATTTTTTAGTCTTATTAATAAAGACTTTATGAGTTTATTAATAAAGTTTTTATTTTAAGTCTTATCTTTTTTTTATTTGAAAACCCTTGGACCATTGGTACCCTACCTTTTACTTTATTTATTATTTATTTATTTTTATTTATTTCTTATTATTCTTTTTTTTAATCCGTTTTTATTATTATTTTAATCCTAAGTTTTCTAACTCTAAAACTATATATAAACTTAACTCTAATTCAACAAACGTGAAAAACTCACCGTGAGCTTAATCTTCACGTCTACTCTTCTACTCGCGTCAATTGTTTTGGGTAGGCTGTCTCACGGATTATCTCAGCATTTGCTATTTCGACTGTCTCACGGATTATCTCAGCAATTGTTATTTTGGGTTGTCTCACGGATTATCTCAGCATTTGTTATTTCGGACTGTCTCACGGATTATCTCTCTACACGGCTGTCTCACGAGTCTAACTCAGCAATTGTTATTTCGAGCAGTCTCACGGTTTTATCTCTGTATCTAGCTCACGGTTTTATTTGTCTCAGTCTCACGGTTTTATCTGTCTCACTGATTTAGCAGTCTCCCGTATCTTTTTCCACGGCTGTCTCTCTATTCTTTCACGGGTTGCCTTCACGGTTGTCTCAATGTTTGCCTCAATCTCTCCTCGGGTTGCTTCACGGGTTACGCATTCTCAGCTTGTCTTTCATGATTGATCTCTACTCAGATTTATTTCTGCATAATTTATTTTATCTTATTCAGGACTGATTGATCTCTGCTCAGACCCACCTTACCTCTGCAATTTACTTCAACTGTGATTGACTTGTCTTTGTCTGTTTGAGTTCTTATGTGTGGGAATTATTTACGTGCTTGACTTTCAAAGTCTGTTGCACCTATGTGTTTCTTTTATCCCTGTCATTTGCTTATTGATTGAAGAACTCGAGATCTGTTTGTTTTTACCTGAACCTTTTCTCTCTCTCTAGGTACGTATATGGTTTAACCAATTTGACTTGTCCTTTCAGTGACAAGATCAAACTCAGAAATATCTGAGTATAAGGCCGATCCAAATAATGGTTATAATTCTTTAATGCTACTTCTCATGTACATGACATTTGAAATTTAGTTTACTATTCATGTCAGTTGAAATTGTGCATTTGATGATTCTCGAGGACCAACTCTAATGTAGTGACCAAATGGAGCATTAAGTTGAAAGGGATGAAAATTATGTTATTTCTGTTTTAATTTAGTTTAGATTTAATTAAGCATTACTTTTGTTTACATGTTCTTGTATCAAGTTTTTTTTTATGCGATAAAACGTACATAACCTGATTTTTGACACATGGGTCAATGTATATGAACATGCTAGACATTAGTTTTGAGTCATATGGACATGTGTTAGGTCCCCTTAGTTTTTTGTTTAATTCTGAGGAAAATTTTATTTTTCCATAACTTAGGCATTTTTTTAATGTTTTAATTAAAAAAATCAAAAATCATGTAAAAGTGTGGTCTAGGGGTCTTTTTGGCCATGGGGGTGCTCATTTTCTAGCTTAAAGCACCCACCATACCCCAAAACCCATTTTCCATAGTTGTTTGGTCATTTATTTTTCACTTATGCCCAAAAAACCAAAAAAAGTGCAAAAAAGTCAAAAAATGAAAAAAATTAAATTCCATTTTTTATGGGATTTGTAGTCAGTTTCGGTTCAGCTATATAAGAGGAAGTGTAAGAGTTGATTTAGAAACCTTTTTGGGCAGCTTGGAAGGTGGGATCATCTGCCCACTTAGGGGGGCGCATTTCCCCATGAGGGGGCTATTGCCAACTAAGTTGTACTTGGTTGGATTATCAAGCGAGCGGGCAGAGTGGAACATGATACATGTTCATTTTCAGTGATTTGATATCCAGCTGGCCTTTTAAAGGGCCCCGTTTTTAATTTTTTCCACATGTCCATGGCCCTGCGGGGTTTGTAACAAAACGTACTAGCATGGTGTTTTGTAAAAGACTTGGTTCCCTAGGACTTTTTGGCTAAGTCAGGTATTCCAAGGAGTTTTTTCACCTATCTATTATGTCTTGCATTAGTGCATAACATAATTAATTGGTTTTTCTCCTGCTCCTCCAAAGCTGGAATGCCTGGGGAGGCTGACGGGCCTTAGGGGATTGTTAAATTCTATGGGTCAATGTATATGAACATGCTAGACGTTAATTTTGAGTCATATGGACATGTCCTAAGTCCCCCTAGGTTGTTTTTTAATTTTTGGCGAGTTTTATTTTTTCCGTAAATTGGACCATTTTTTTTATGGTTCAATTAAAAATTTTGTAATTGGCCTATAAGGGGCGTCTGGAGGTATTTTTTGCCTTACGGGTGCTCGTTTTCTAACTCAGAGCACCCCCTTAACCCCTGAACCCACTTTTCCTAATGTTTGGGTGCTTCAATTTTTGCCAAAATCCAAAAAAGTCAAAAAACAAAAAAGGTCATGAAAAAATGACTTAAAAAATAAAAAAGATTTTTGAGTAAATAAAGGTCAGATTTGGATCAGCTTGGTTCGTGGAGCAAATTGGGCTGATTGGTATGACAAATGGGCAGCTCATTTGTTGGGAATAACTCCCCCTTCAAGCATGGGCGCATTTCCTTCATGGGGGCGCATTTTGGGCATGTGGGCAGCCCACGAGTTAGGGAACGAGCAGCACATTATGTGCTGCCATGTTAGCACCATACGTGCTGGTTTATGGCAGCTTGTAAGATGGGGAGGCAGCCCCTATCTCTCCACGTTTTTTGCTACCCACTCCCCCATTCCTCTCCTTGACATGGGCACACTCCTCCTTAGCCATTCTCTATAAATTGGAGTGTTATCTCACTTGTTCTCTAGAGTTGAAATTGGGAGCATGAGACTTATGAATGTAATATTTTTCTTGTATGAATAAAGAAGACTTTGGAGGTCAGATCTGTGGTGTGCATTGTGTGAGTGGATGAAACATTTTGGGCTTGTATGATGAAGGTAACCTGTTCATAAGTTTTGATATTCAATAGTATCAACTGTACTCATTGGAAAGATTAGTACTAATTTATGAGATAGACTAGTTTCAATTTATTTATTGTCTAGTCCATTGTTATATGTTTGCAAAAGAAAATCATGTCTATATGTTTCATTTGTTTATGAGTGTTCAGCATTGATTTCTTTTTCAGATATATTTCTACACTTGATCTTTGTTTGCAAAGTGTGTAATGTGCAGGTTATTTCAACTGGAGTAGGTGGATCTTGTTTGTTTCCTCCTCTCTAATCTTTGTTTGTAGATGCAGTCCCTCGGAACACCACAAATATTACTCCAAAGCTTCGGATTTCAAACAAAATTTGGCTCATTTTCTCTCTCTCCTTTATAAACAAAAATTTACTTTGGTTAACTGGTTACTTTTTGGAAATATTTCTGATTCATATGCTCATGTCCATATTTTAAATAGATCAGAAATCACTTCATGAAGGTTTGGTTTAGACTGTTACAAAGCTCATATCTTTGACTGTTAGATTTCTTCCTTCATTTAGCATCATACTTTTTCAAGACTTGCAAGGAATTGTCAAATTTTTCAAAGTTTTGTTGAGTAGTGTTAGTTCTGATTTTTAAGGTATATTTGGCTGTTATAAGAGCTAAAAATTTGCAGCTCATAAAGCTTGCAAAGATCCCAAGTAAACAAACCCCACTGCTTGTCTTACTTGGTTATTTTTTTGCATTTTTACTTAGATTTTCACTTAGAAAGATTTGAGTTTTTTAGGAGGTGTTCCAAAGACACTCTTAAAGTGTTTTTGGGCATTTTATACTAATATTTGCTTGCTGGTTTGCAGCAAAAGACGAACAGGTAGGAGGAGGTGCTGCCGAAATTTCAAGGATCCAGGCAATCCAGAAGACCAAATTTGAATTTTTGTAAAACCGGTTATTTTTTCATTGAGAAATTGTAAGCCGCCAAGTCACTTTAAGTAGACTAGGGCACTTCTCTGATCATTGTAAAAGATTATTAAACGAGAGCAAGTGGGCTAGCCAGCGCCCACACCTCATCCCCCTAGGGGTGGCCTGTGTCGTCTCTTTTCATGGTGTCATTTCTTAGAGTAGTTTACTTCTTTTATTTTCGGCATTTAATAAATCAAACTAGGATTAAAATCAACCTTGTTGGTCCGTTCCACTGGCGGGCCACAACTTCACTCAAAACGTAGTTTTTATCATTTTCTTTTACAAACTCAAACACCCCCCTTGCTTTCCCGAAGTAGGGTTTCTGTGCAAGGGCTTGCCCGAGTACGTGCCTGAAAAGAGACTTTCGGGGTTTAAAAAAGATAAAATTTTGGTTCATAAAATTTTCTAAAAAATACCAAGGTCTTCTCCCGTATGCTCTGTGGCCGACTTGCAGCTCAGTCTGATCCAGTTGGTACACATCAGAAAGGAGGAGATGACTAGTAATAGGATCTAACAACGCCCCGAATAAAAAAAAACCTTTATGTGAAAATCCGGCACATCTCGAGCATTTTGTTGTCGTGGGGAAATTTCCCAAAAGGCTTGGGGTAAAACTGAGTAGTGACCTCTTGGAAACCGTTAGGCTTGCCCTCGTTGGTACAGCATCTGAACACCTCCTTGAGACTCCGATTCAGCCCAAGCCAGAGAGGGAAGCCACACAGCAAAATTCCGGACATGTTCCCCCGTGCCTTCGCGTATATTGGGAACCAACCAACCATAATAAAAAGATCACCTTCACATTAATTTTAAAATAAACCAAGAACACTTGCACTACATTTACTTTTCTGCTCATGCATTTATTTGACTCCATTACAAAGCACTGGTCTATATTAATGTTATTTCATGTTATTGACAAATGATGCAAATGAATGATAATGAAAATAAATGAGAGCAAATGATGTACTGATGAATGATTGCTTTGCTTTACAAAAGTATATGTTGCTTTTAGCTTGGTTATCAAAAATATTTTTTCTAATTCCTAGATTAGACACCTTAGTTTTTTTTTGTTTTTTTCGAGTCAACCCCCCCTGGCTTCGCTAGGAAAGCCTAGACGGAGGAGTCGAGTCCCAAGTGACAGCACTTGACTCTGACTTGCCCCCAAGGCCACACCAGCAGCTTGAAGACTTCTGCTGCGTTTTCCCAGGTGTGGAACCAGGCGGCAATAGGGAGCACACTTCCCAAAGAAGAAAGGCCCATGCATTAAGGAATGTTGCAGCTGTTACGTAGGCTGATTTACTCCTGTTGTTTGGCAGCCAAATAGGTGGGGGCAGCCCCATCTTAGCCCCCCATTCACTCCACCATCTCCTCACCTCACAAATACGCCCTCCTCTCCCTCTTGCTCTATAAAACCAAGGCTTCCCACTCCTTTTTTCTCTAGTTGGAGTTGGAGCAAACCAATATTATACTTGTCGTTATTTTGCATTGTGAATAAAGAAGACTTTGGAGGTCCACATGTGTGATGCTTTGTGAGTGGATGAATGATTTCATGGCTTGAGGTAATCTGTAGCTAAGGCAATTTCTGTGCAAGTATTTTTCAACCATCTTCTAGCTTACTTGAAGGATTGGTAACAATTTTGTAAGAAAGACTAATTAAACTTGTTTGTATTAGTTAGTGCTTTTATTTGTCATTTTGATTAGGATTCAAAACACATATGTTTCATTTGTTTATGCTCATATTGTTTTAATTTCTAACCATATGCATTTCTAGATTTGATGGGCTTTTTGCAAGTGTCTTTAGCTACAGGTTGACAGGATTGAAGAAGAAGATCACTTGCTTGCTCTCATTTTCCTCATCTGTGCACGCTTTGGTGGATCTTTCTCTCAGTGTCCCACTTCCAAACCGTCAAAGATTTATGAGTTCAAAGGCCATTTTGCTTCCTATTCTCTTACTCAGCATACAATTCAAACTTTCTTGGTTACTTGGGTTTTGAAAATAACAAATATTTATTAGATCTTTTTACAAAAGATTAGTCATAAGAGGATCTGGTTTGTTTGCATAAAATAGATCTAATTAAGATTGTTAAAGTTTTATCTAGTTTTATAGATCTATTTGGCTAGTTTCATACAAAGAAAAGTCATTTTACTTGAAAAATTTTACAAGCTTGAGTAGGGAACTAGTTGTTGCTTTAATATTTTATCTTGCAAATTAAAAGTGCATTTCATTGGCTGCCTTAAACAAGCAGACCAACATCCCAAGGAAAGCTTCATTTCCTTGCTTATTTTTGTCATTTTTATCATAGATTAACTTGGTATTTTTATTTTTTTCTGGTAAATTTTTTTTGGGTGACCCAAACTCACTTTCTAAATGTTTTTGGGCACTTCTTACTAACATTAGCTTGTTGTTTTGCAGCACTTTACAAACAAATAGGAGGAGACTCAGGCCGAATTTTGGTGGATAGGGCCATCCGGAGCAAGGCTATTGGGAGCACGGAGAGGGAGCGGCAGCGAAAAGCGAAATTTTCAAAAGCTTCCATTTTGGGAGCGTTTTGGGAGCGTTTTTTATATAATATATATTTTAAATATTTTGATGCATATATATTAAAAAAAACATGTATTATGCCAAATTAGCTATAGAAAACATGAAAACATAGATATTCATATAATCATTTAGTACACATTGATATAATATCAATCATCTAGGAGCTATAACTTATAACATTGTCATTAAATGATCAAAATTTCAAATCATCAATCATCAATCATCAACAACATCAACCTTCAAATTTCAACATATAATATTTGCCATCAAACTAGGCCATAATGTTTACAAAATAGGCCGTAATAAACACGAAATACAAAGTACTATGATACTATCTAGTATCTACTAAGCTTTCCGTTTGCCACGAGAAAGTTCCAATTTCTTTTCTCGTGGTCTAGGTGGAAAAGGAGTTGCTGGAAGTGATCGTGGATCATGAGAAGAAGATGAATGGCCCCCACGGATTGTTGGACATCGTGAAGCTAAAGGCAAAACTCCTGCATCTGGAAAGTTGCTGCTGCTTGGGGGTGGCATCTCTGTATGGGTACCTGTAGTATGAATTGGATCATCATGATCACCCAATAGTTCAGCCTCCAAGCACTCTAATGCTATGGCTCCATCCTCCACATTAGCCTCCTCTGGATTGTTGTCCCAAGTCAAAAATGTTCTATCATTCTTGGCCTCCTCACAATAATGGGACAACAACCTCAAGTTGTAGTGCACATAAACCAAGCTTTCTGCGCGTTCTACATTCAGACTGTTTCTCTTTACACCATGGATGAAGTTGTAGGTGCTCCAACACCTCTCTGCAGAAGAGCTATTAACAACCTATGAAAGCACCCTCACCGCCAATTTATGCAAATATGAGGCTCCAGAGCCATATATGTTCCACCAACGGATAGGATCCAATCTATCTCGATCTTTGGTTGCATGCAAGGTACCAGAGACTCCATGCTCACTGATGTATTCACTCAATTCACTCCGTACTTGAGCACACTCATCCTCATCAGGGACCAACTTGTCTAATGCAAGCATATACCCATTTTGCACCTCTAGATCTATGTGGGGTTTTTTCCTAACTCCACCCCCAGGTGCAGGTTGGGAAAACCAAATTGGAGAATAGTATTTTGGGGTAAGGACATATGCAAGGGCATGGAGTGGAACATTTAGATTATCCCACCTTTTGACCACATGTTTATGAATATGGTCATACAAGATTGCATCTCTTTGCTCAACAATGTCTTTGATTTGACCAAGCATGCTATCCATCTGCTCATATACCTCCCCAATCACCGGCTGATCTGTATCTGCAAAACGAATCATGTTATAAACTGGCTTGGTGAACTTCAGAACATACTTAACCTGTGACCAAAAATGACCGTCAAGAACGGTGTCCTCCACCTCCTGAAAGTCATGTCTATCAGTTGTGCTTGCAGGTCTATCTTTTAATTCTTGCCATGGATCACTTGAGACCATACTAGCCAATGCCTCTCTTACCTTGAAAAGCCTCCTGAAGATGAGGTAGTAGCTAGCAAATCTAGTCTTTGCAATCTTCAATAGCTCCAACCTAGAGTGATTGCGAAAAATGTGGTGGGCCATGCAATGATTGGTAATAAATTTGATCATTTTCTTACCTCTCTTGTAAAAGGCACCAATCCATCGGTAATTAGGGTCCTTCATCTTAACAATATTATGCATCAAAAGGTTCAATGTGTTAACCAAACACCCTGACCAAAATATGTTGGGATACTTATTCTCAATGATTGCTCCTGCTGCCTTACAATTAGCAACATTCTCAGTGATGACTTGAATGACATTGTATGGCCCAATCTCCTGAATGGTTTTAAGTAAAGATTGTGCAATATTAATACCGGTCTTGTAGCGATCTGAGTAGTCATGGGCTGAAAGGAAGATCGCACCGCTAGCAGAAACGCCAAGAATATTTATCAATGGCTTGCATTTAACATTTGTCCACCCATCAAATACAATGGATACCCCATAGTTGGACCAATCATTTGTAAACTTTCCAAGAGCACCATTGATTTTGGCTCTTTCCCTGTCAAGTCCCACGGTTCTAGCTTTGTCATACCCAGGGTTTATGTATCCTTTAGGGGCACCATTGATGGCTTGTACCATTTCATGCCAATAGGGTGAGCAAAGAACATTGAATGGCACACCACATGCATAGAGAAACCTATAAACTTTTGAATCCACATCATCTCTACAACCTTGGTCAAGGAAATCTGATAATGTTCTTCGTATAGGCGAGATTTCACTACCATGGGGAGATGAGGGTACTGATCGAGCTGATGATGATCCAGTTCCACTACCAAACATTCTCTGTGAGGATTCAATTTCAACCCTTGATCTCTTGGAATTGTTTTGAGCGGCCTCTTCTTCCATCTTGTATTTGTTTCTCTCTTTAGCTGGCACTTTGTCTAAGGTTTTGACTCCAGTAGCCTTACCTTGATCGCATGGCATAATCCCACACAAATGCTTTCTCACCCGGATATATGAACCTCCGTAAGTTTTATTACAATGGGGGCATATAAACTTTGTGGTTCCACCCCCTCTCCCTCCCCCAAGCCTTGTCACATACTTCCACAAAGGTGTTGTGTCTTTTTGTTTCTGCCCCTGATCACTCTCATTCTCATCATCATCACCCTCTTCCCCTTCCTCCTCTTCTGCATGGTATGTGTCACTATCTACCTCTTCCCCCTCATCACTACCACCACCATATATGCTTCCCAACACCATCATAATGAGAAGAAGTGGAACCAAAAGCCAAAACCATGTACCCATCATGTTTCTTGACTCAAGATGAGAGACACTTGTTGCCTGCAATAGAATGATGGACAAGAAGAAATTGGAAAGAGTAGGGGAAGAGAACATTACAAGGTTTAAATTTTTTAACATAGTGAAATATTTTTTCAAAAACAAACAAAGATTGGGTTTTTAGAGCCTACCTCTTTAGCTCTTCAATGGTGGTTGAATGTCTCTATGGAAGCCTCCAATCTCCCTTCCAAGCTCTCACAAATAGAAGACTTCAATCTCCCCTCCAAGCTCCCACAGATTTGCTCTCAAACAACTAGCAAACCCACTCAAAGCCCTAGCAAGAGAAGTGAAATCAATGAAATGAGGAATAGAATGAGTCCAAATGGAGTCCAATAGACTTTATTTGCCCAAATTAACCCTAGCCAATCCCTAAAAAACAAAAAAAAATGCAAAAATAAGAAAAATCGGACTCAAGTCCACCAAGCCCGCAGAATCGCTCAGGAAGCATTTTCGGGAGCGATTTTTTTTGCTCGGGATTGCTTAGGAATCGATCTAGAAGTGTCGATTCCGGAAATTCCAGGGATCGTTTTTTTCACCAAGGAATCGCAAATTTCAAAATCGATCCCGGGAGGAATCGATGAGGAATCGCGATTCCGGGATCGATTCCTCCGAGATCGCGAATTGGGAGCGAAGCGGAGGGGGCTAGATTGATTCCCCGCAGCTTAGATCCGGAGCACCCAGAACCATACCTTCTTAACTCGGAAACTTTCTCCTTCTGTTATTGTAAGCCTTTGAGTCAATTTTGCATGTTTGGGGCACTTCTTATCACAATGTAATAGAAATATTAAATGAGAGCAAGTGGGCTAACCAGCGCCCACACCCCATCCCCCAAGGGGGGGAAACTGTGTCGACTCAAAATTTTCGTGGCTTGCATTTTTAGTTTAGATTTTCATTTCCGACACTTAATAAAATTAATTAGGGATAAAATTAACCTTGTAGGTCCATTCCATTGGCGGGCCACAAGTTCACTCGGGACTTAGTTTTTTCATTTTTTTTACAATCTACAATTTCTTTACATTCAAACAACCCCCTTGCTTTCCCGAAGTACGGTTTAAGGATAAGGGCTTGCCCGAGTACTGGCCTGAAAAGAGACTCTTGGGGCATAAAAAAGTAAAATATTTGTTCAAAAACACATAAAATTAACAAGGCTTTGTCCCTCTATGCTCTGGATCACTGCAGCTTTGTCTCAAGATGCTGATCACACCAAAAAGGGACTTAGTGACTAGTAATTAGTCTAACACCGCCCAATTAACCACCCTTTACGAAATTCCGGCGTAAACGACTATCGACATTGGTGGGCAAATTTTTCAAAGGAATCGGGAACCAATGGGTAGCGACCTCGGGATACCGTTAGACAGAGACTATACCCTCATTTGGTATAGTGTTGAACACCTCCCACAGACTCCGATCCAGCCCACATGTCCAAGTGAGGAGCCACCTTGTCAATTTCCGGACATATTTCCAGTACCTTAGGGTATATTGGAAATCCCCCATCCATAATAAAAACTCATTACCACAAAATAATAAAATTTACCATGAACAATTGCACAACATTGTTATTTCATTTCAAGAACTTTATTTTTTACTCCATTTATCAGCACCGGTCTTATTATTGGATATTTTACGATGATGGATGTTATATATCAAATGATAATGATGATGTGGCACAATGAATGATATCATCTTTTATATTGCTTTGTTCTTGAAAATAAATTTTTCTAACTCCTATATTAGTTGTTTTTTCTTTCATAGATTAAACATCTTAGATTTTATTTTACTTTTTAGGGTCCACCCCCCTTGGCTTCGCTAGGAGTAAGCCTAGACGGAGGAGTCGAGTTTCAGGTGATAGCACTTGACTTTGGCTTTGCCCCCAAGGCCACACCAGCGGCTTGAAGATTTTTGCCGCGTTTTCCCAAATGTGATTCTAGGCGGCAATAGCGACCACTTCTTATTTGTTTTAATAATGTTTATTAAATTATTTATTAAAGTTTTAATTTTTTAAACCTTGCCAAACGACCCCCTAACACCGGGGGATTCCAAACTTGAACAAAATTGATTCGACCGTACCCCCGACATACCCAAATGCGGGGTACGATGTACTGAAATGCATGCAAGTACCTGAATTTCATGAATGACGTGTTGAGTACATGAGGTCTAATTTGGGTATGGGTGGGTACGACAAGGGACATACCTTTGAAGTACCCAAGTACCTGGTACGTGTACTCTGTACGGGTTGGTGTACCCGACCCCTCGGTACGAGTACCCATGCAACACAGCTAAAAACTAAATTCATCATTATGTAATGTACATCTAAATTCAAATTTCAAATTTGTAAATGATCTTCAACGATTAAACTTGTACATGATACTGAACTATTACCAAATTTCAAATTCCTAAACAATACTTAACTATTACCATGTAAAAAATAAATAAATAAATTCATCATTATCATTATGCAATGTATATCTAAATTCAAATTTCAAGCATTAAAATAAGGTAGAAAAAGCTTTCCCATGCTTAATAAGTGATTTTGCTTGAGAGAAGGGTACATTTTTATTAAGGTCATGATAGAGGAATTCACCAATCAACACCACCAACATCAAGGTACATAGAGGGATTGATGTGCTTGATTAAATGCCAATCCCATACCTTCATACATGATAGAATCCATTAGAAACATTCCAATCTTGAAACCTTGAACATTGTTAAGTCTGTTGAATTCTGAATGGGATCTAAAATTCTACTTTTTGCATATGAAGTCCAATGAGGTTGGAACCACTCTCAACCATCCTGAAGCAATTAAGGGTAATGTTAAAAATATAAGTCGAAGAATAGAAATGAAAGATAAGGAGAATGTCACTTTCACTTTAAGAATTTAATATTACCATTTAATGTTAAGAAGGTCTTAGGTTAGGTAATTATTACCACATCCATGTTAGCTGGAGCTACCATGATGCAGATCCATTGTCAAAGGCTTTTTGAGCTAGAGCATACATGAGTTGAGCATAGCGAGAGTCATGTGCAGTGATGGTGTACTACATTTTTGCAATGTCAGCCAAAGCACTACAGAGCATCTTTCCAGGCTCCCTTTGTCATAGTTGTTCCTAAATGACCCCATGGAGATGATTTTGTTTGGTCTTGGTGTACTTGGAGCAGCAGAGTTCAGTGTTGGTATGCCTTTCCCTTGCCCTGGCATGTCAGAGATCATTCTTCAGATTCACTTCAGCAGAGCAGGTATATGGTAGATGCACATAGATGTTATATATTGGCTTGTTTATTTATATTAGTAGTCTGGCTTAGCATGTACTGACTTGTTTGGTGATTTGGTGTTATTGATCTTTGGTTCATGATGGCTTATGGTTAAAGTGGTCCTATCACCTTGATTGCAAGACACCCTTGTATGCACATTCGTTACCTCCCCTTCTTTGATATAGACTTGGTCATTATCCCCATTGTTGCTAGCTTTGGCTTCATTGTCATTGTCTCCATTCATCAGACCCATCCATATTGGATCCTTACCCTGACTGAGACTGAGATGTGTGACTTTGAAAACCTCCCCCCTGTGACCTCTATGTATGTTAAATTCCATGTTGTTTTGTGTCTCGGCTCTGGTGTGTGTGTCTGCACTTTCAAACCTGGGATCCACTTCTGGTTGGTTACCCCCAATGTGGTGGTGGAGTATAGGATTGTGTAGTTCACCGGGATGTTACCCTTTTGCCCCTGAAGCATGCAACCTTGCCACCATTACATGCATATGAGTATCATTGTCCTATCCAAAGAAATGCAATAAAGCCAAAAAGGCTAAAAAAAGTCAAATCAAGCCAAAAGGCTAATGTGAAATGAAATGAAAAAGAACAAAGTGGATGAGGAACAAATGCTAAATCAAAATGACTGCTTGGCCACATGAGAATTAAATGTAATGGTTATTCCTCACCAATGTTATCGGAACCAGACTAGAACCGGAAAAACCGGCCAGTCTGACTGGTTTACAGAGGTGATCGGTCCAATTAGGAACCAAAACCAGTTGAGCCGGATTTTTTGTCAAACCAGGTACGGAACCGGTCAAAACCGTCGATCCTTAAAACAATAACAGTCTAAGTGTTTGATGAAACTCACAATCAGGATTGATGCACAGTAGGCTACAACAAACCAATGATTGAAGAACTTGTTAAAATCATTAGCCAAGGTATCCTCATATAGCACACAGTTAATTGGAATCCGAAATCAAGGTAGTAGTGTCCACCAATTTTGGCAAAAAGATTGAGTCCACATTGGTTAAAATATCACATATCTTCTCATCCTCCATCTTTTGCTACACTTTTCCCTAGTGGTAGCAACCAATGGGGGCAACCACAAGGGAGTGGGGCCTCCTACTAAAATAATGGTTGGTTTGTTGCAAGGTAAGTAATGCTTGTTGCTTGGTCTTCCCCTCTCCTATGTGGTCTAAATGTTAAAAAAATCTGACCCAAGAGTACTTCAAGTATATCTTTCACAAGCTTTTATAAAAATCCCATTAGAATAAGTCCATTACGTTTAACATGTGTGTCTTAGAATTGTTTCTACAACACAAGTAGCTCTCTCTATCTTTGAATGTTTTACTTTCTTTTGCTTCTTTAAACATGTAGTCCTTGGTTTGTTTCCTCTTGAACAAAGTAATTGTACTTGAAGGTAAAGGTGTCTATGTCTAGATAAAATTGAATCACATCTAATATTGATTGGAAATGTAACGTGCAAGTCATATTTTTTTCTATCAAGCTCTCACTATCCGTGTCAAAGATGGGATATCCATGAATAAACCAAAAATTCACAACCCATCTATGCCTCCTAATCACAAAAAGAGTGCCCACATCATCATGAGCTTGGCTGCCATGTTCTTTATCACATGAGCTAATGGTAGCTCCTGAATCTTCCTTATCCTCCAAGGATTTCTCTACAAGATCTATCCCTTTCAATTCTTCAAAGATTTCTTTATCATGTTCATAAATTTGAAAATGAAGTTCACCAAAACTTAACAAACCATTGTCCTCCTTGAAAATGATGATGGTTTCTGGAATGTTCTCATGCAAATGGACATCATCATCACAAGATGCTTCTTCCGGAACAAGACGAGATGCACAGTCCTCAACTATCAATCTCTTTTTCACGAGGCACTGCAGCAAAGTCTTGAAATTTTTTGTTACACTTCTCTTCATCCGGATTTGAAATCTCATATGCAAGAGGCTCATGTGATAAAAGAGAAATCTGGTGATCTAAGCAATCGTCCAAAACTTCGTCTCTCTATTGTTCATTCATGGATGCATAACTCTTCTCTTCATATGGGATATCATGTGCCTCAAGAAACGATTTAAATGCCTCAACTTCATCATTGATTTTAGACAAGAGAACACTCAAGGGGTTGCTCTAATATGCAAGAATTATGTTCTCTATCTCTACCAGTATTTGATAATGAAGACCTTTCTTGGTTGGATTTGCACCCATACTTGTTATATATATAAGAAAATTTGCATATTTGTGTATTAATGGTTTGGATTCATATGTCTGCACATGAACATATATGTTTTTTTTACAAAATATGAATATTTTATGTATTTTTTAGACGACCAGTCTTTTTCCCGGGTTTTTCCCGGTTCCAGTTCTGATCCGGTTCACATTTTGGGCTTCGTTGTTTCGATGACCGTTCTAGTTCCGATAACATTGTTCCTCGCAGTGTCCCAAAAAGGGGCACGGATGTGAGATGGAGCAAAAGGGACAACTAATTCTAAGTGTCCCCTAGAAACTCACTGTTAGTGTTTCATAAATTTATAACACAATAATTCAATTGCATAAATTCAATAGGATCACTAGAAGAAAGACAAAGCACAGAAACAAACACAAGAATTTATCCCGGGAAATCTCGGGAAAAAGCCTAGCAACCTTCGTATAGAGATGAATAATTCTGAGAACAGAGTACAATGATGAGAGAGAGAGAAAGTAGAAAGTCTCTCTAACCAAAAACCCCAAAAATAAGCTTTTCCTAGCTGCATGTGCGAGCTCCTCTCCAAGTCATACGAACTTGTTGTGATGAGTGAATGTGTCAAATGAGGCATACGACCTCTCTATTTATACATATGCAAAAATGACATTTTCCCTTTCTTGGCCAACCGGACTTTTACCAAACAGGGCTGACCTGACTGGGGCAGTTCTACCCATTGATTGGGGCAAACTGCCCATTGTTTTGGGGCAGTTTACCCACTGGACCGACTTGTCTAACTGACAGGACCGAGTTGTCTTGGGGGAATATAAAAATGTATTTAATAATTAATTTCTTTACTTGATTTTCTCCCCAAGGTTTACATTATTCTTTCTAGGGTTTACAATGATTACTTACATCAGTTCAACTCCCTTAGGAGGTCCAATCAAATATAATACAATACTATAAGAATAACATCTGAAGTTGCACAAATTCCAACACTCCCTCTCAACAAGGAAGGTATTCTTCAGTCGTCATCAACATCACAATTATCTAGATTTCATCTATACATCTATACTGTCTCAATCATCTCTATACATACTGAAGGTTGTCAACACAGTCTCAGTCCTTTGAGAAGTGTCATCATGCATCAACTCCACTAGTCCTTCGGTGAGTCGAAGAGAGTCTCTCCATCCTACCTGGATGTCCGAGAGATAGGCTTTACTATCTGCTACCTATCCATCTCATCTGCCGATGGGATGCTCCCATACCTAGTTGAGAACCTAGACGAGAAGAGGTGCACGACCATCTACTACCTATTCGTCTCATCTGTCGATGGGGTACTCCCATACCTGGCTGAGAACCAGAACGAGTAGAGGTCCCTGTGAAATCATCACACGACCATCTACTACATGTCCCTCTCATCTGCCGATGGGATTTCTCCCACACCTGGCAAAGAACCTGAACGAGGAGAGGCACCTGTGTGTAACCCGACCATCTACTACCTGTCTGTCTCATCTGCCGATGGGATTTCTCCCATACCTGGCTGAGAACCTGAATGAGTAGAGGCAACTGGGTGGAACTCGACCATCTATTGCATGTCCATCTCATCTGCCGATGGGATTTCTCCCATTCCTGGCTGAGAACCTGGACCAGCAGAGGCACCTGGGTGGAACCTGACCATCTACTGCATGTTTGTCTCATCTGTCGATGGGATTTCTCCCATACCTGCCTGAGAACCTGGACGAGTAGAGGCACCTGGGTTAAAGCAGGGTAAACATCTCTATTTCATATCTCCCTCTCAAGGAGGGACACGTTCTCTTCTACTCCAAGTCTTCCACGAAAGTATTCGAACTTCATTCTGGGAAGAGGCTTCTTGAGAACATCTGCAGTCTGGTGATCTGTTGGAACATACTGTAACTCGACCGGACCATATCACGTATGAAGTGATACTGAAACTCTATATGCTTCGACCTGTCATGGAATACAGGATTCACTGACATCTGCACACAGCTATGGTTATCATAGTGAATCACGATTGGCTCTGGAATCTGGCCAAACAATCTTGCAAGGAGGTTACGAAGCCATACTACTTCTCGAGCTGCTGTACTAGCAGCCATATACTCGACCTCTGTAGTACTGAATGCTACTAAGTTCTGCTTCCTGCTGCACCAGGAAATCACTGCAGAACCCAAACTGAAGCAACATCTGGAAGCACTCTTCCTATCTGCAGCATATCTGGCCCAATCTGAGTCTGTAAACCCCTGCAATCTCAAGTCACTCTCTGAAGCATATCTCAGGCCATATCCCACAGTGCCACGCAAGTATCTGAGCACATGTTTTGCAGCAATCCAGTGAATATGCCTCGGTTCACACATGAACTGACCGAAAGCATTCACAGCAAAACATATATCTGTTATGGTCTTCGTCAAATACATCAAGGACCCAATCAGTTGGCGATACATAGTGGGATCAATCAAATTTGAATCTAACGCAAAATCCCTCAGGTTCTTCAAATTTGTATCCATCGGAGTGGCCATGAACTTGTAGTCCAACATCCCGAATCTCTTCAGAATATCTATGGTGTATTTTCCTTGTCCTAGGAAAATCTCCTTCTGCCTCTGCCATACTTCTAATCCCAAGAAGTAATGCATCAATCCAAGATCCTTCCTTTCGAACTCAGAGGCAAGTTTCTTCTTACACCATATGATAAGTTTCTCATTTCCAGTGAGAAACAGGTCATCAACATAAAGGACCAAAATCAGTGGCTCATCATCTGCAACCTTGTAGTAAAGGTTGGGGTCTGCACCACTCTTATGCAACTTCCACCCCATGGCTGAAAAAATAGCAATGATCGATCTGATGGAAGTATATCAAGCCACAGGAGCAAATGTTTCATCATAATCAACTCCCTCTTTCTGAGAGAACCTTCTGGAAACAAATCTAGCCTTGTGTTTTTCAACACTCCCATTTGCTCCATGCAAAGTCTATTGTGCCCATCTAGGCCTCTTCCGGCCTACTGCAATATCTCTGGGAACATCAACTGGCTCAACTAGATCAATGGAATCGATGGGTTCATCCTCTTTTGCTAACTCCCTCTAAACTGAAGGGGGAGATGATCTCATCTCCTTTGGTTCTAGCATTTCTCCGTCATCGATCTCCATGTCTGATCCTCTGCCTTTCCTAATAGCAATTTCTACTTCAAAGGACACATCCCTGCTGACTTCAATCTGTCTAGATCCTTGGATGTAGATTTTGTATGCCTTTGAAGACTCACTGTATCCCACGAAAGTTCCCTTCTTGCCTGAAGGTTCTAACTTCGTCCTTTTCTCCTTGGGCACATGTATGTAGATTGGACAACAAAAGATCCAAAGGTGGCCCACTTTTGGTTTCACTCCTATGAAGGCTTCTTCCGAGGTCATTCTTCTAGTCTGAGGGTCATACTCCTAGAAGCTTCCTGTTGAACATCAACGAAATTCATGTGTCCACCACTTGTTCATCGAAACAAGTCTCATCATCCTTCTCTTGTATGCCATATCATGTGGTCTTTTCCCTACAAGTCAAATCCCGACTGATGATCACTGACATTGCATGACAATAGTTTAGACAGGCATCTTGGCTAATGCTTTAGCACAATAATCATAAACATGTTTTCCAAACACATCTGAGAACTATCTAGATGTATGCTATGTCGACTAGAATATGCCATCAAGAATGTGCACTACTCTAAGCATGCAGGAAAGAGATATCATCTAGACTAGCTCCATCATGTGTTCATGGAATGTTGTGTAGCTCATATGCATAGCAAATACAACAATAGCCTATGGTACATCAAAAGTAAACTATATCAACTACTAAACACACACCTGATAGATCTACATATAATTTGATATGTGTAAGACAAAACAGATCTATGTAAGCAAGAAAACCAAAGACTTATCTCTTCTTGTTTTTGTGTGTGGGATCCCACAGCCTTCTTGTGGGAACCATGAGAGACCTTTGTTCTTGCAATCTGGATCTTCATATCTCCTCAACATATGAGAACTAGAAGAAGAACAAGGAACGATCATCATTCCTTGACTTGGACATCTTCATATTTGATAGTTGGTTCCTCAATGTGAGTGTCACATTGATACTACTATGTTCAAATAGCTTCTTTATGGTTTTGGACATCTTTCTAGCCGTCTTCTTTTGTGAGATTTGAGGAACCAAGTGGTCTCTAACTGATTCTACCAAAATCCTTCTTGCTCTAGCATCATTCTTCCTCCAGCGAGATTTGTCTTCTTCAAATTCTGGTTCTGGGACCTTCTCATTGACAAACTGGAAGAGATCATTTTCTTCTAATAAGAGAAGAACCCTAGACTTCCAAGAAATGAAATTGGAAGCCCCTTCCAGACAATCTTCAACCTTCATTCCAACCATTCTAACTGCAGATCTGAAGCAGAAACCCTAGCAAGAGCTAGGTCAAAAATGAAAGTTGGATTCTTGGAAAACTGACTCCACAGGGAGATGCTTCCTAGCAAGGCGAGTGGAGAAAAGGTAGGGCCGAGCCAAAACTGTGGAGGGAGTAGGCCAAAAACTGAAACCCTAATTTCTGCTACAGGTGTAGAATTAGGTCAAAAATTGAAAATTCTCAGAATTGGATTTTGCCTTCACCAAAAGATGCACCCTTCCTAGAGCGAAATTCCCAAGGCTCTTTTTTTGCCAAAATGTTGAGTGAAGGCCTTGAAAGATGAAACCCTAGTTCCGTCAATGGCTTCTTCTAGTACCGCTTTGATACCATGTTAGTGTTTCATACATTTATGGCATAATAATTCAATTGCATAAATTCAATAGGATCACTAGAAGAAAGACGAAGCACAGAAACAAAGAACACAAGAATTTATCCTGGGAAACCCAATCGGGAGAAAACCCAACAACCTTCGTATAGAGATGAATAATTCCGAGAACATAGTACAATGATGAGATAGAGAAAGTAGAAAGTCTCTCTAACCAAAAACCCCAAAAATAAGCTTCTCCTAGCTGCAGGTGCGAGCTCCTCTCCAAGTAATGCGAACTTGTTGTGATGAGTGAATGTGTCAAATGAGGCATATGACCTCTCTATTTATACATATGCAAAAATGACTTTTTACCTTTCTGGGCCGACTTGACTTTTCCCAAACTGGGCCGACCTGACTGGGGCAGTTCTGCCCATTGTTTGGGGCAGACTGCCGACTGTTTTGGGGTAGTGTTGTTTTGGGGCAGTTTACCCACTGGGCCTACTTGTCTAACTGACAGGGCCGACTTGTCTTGGGGGAATATAAAAATGCATTTAATAATTAATTTCTTTACTTGATTTTCTCCCCAAGGTTTACATTATTCTTTCTAGGGTTTACAATGATTAATTACATCAAGTTCAACTCCCTTAGGAGGTACAATCAAATATAATAAAATACAATAAGAATAACTTCTGAAGTTGCACAAATTCCAACACTCTACCACATTACAGTCACCTGTGTACTTGACACAGGGGTTCTAAAAAAGATCCTCACAGAGCCTGAGGCAGGCTTGAATGTGAGTTGGGTTGCATGTTAGAGGCTAGTGGTGGTTTCCCAAGCATTTTATTCCATTTTTGAGACAACTCCATCCCCTAGTGTTCTCTAGTGTACATATGTCACTATGGTCCCCTGTTTCCCATGCTTATCCAAAGAGGCACACTGTCAAATCCTTAGTCATTCCCTCTTATCTTTAAGCCTTGTTGTATCCACCTCATTCATGGCTAGCAATCCGACCAAGTCTATAAATGTGCATACTTTCGAGACTTCATGAAAAGGTGATGAGCCCACTTTGACTTAGGCCTATTTTATGCAATGTCTTATGTTGATCACCATGGCTTCTCACTCATTATTGTAGTTAGTATACTAATATAAATAAGGAAGCCTATTTCATCTTATGGTGCATGCAGGGACTTACAAATTCAGCACTTGCCAATATTTTGACCAGTTTGACTTGGTTAAATCTGTTTGACCAAGCCAAATATAGGGTCCCGAGCAACTTGGGATCTAAAGTTGCAATGTTGGTTTTTTTACATCCATTGGGGTCCCTTACATGACTCCATGCATCAGTTGGCCATAATATGCTTTGATTTGGGAGATTTTTAATTATTATTGGTTATTATGGCCCTATTTTAATGTGTTGAGCATGGATTAGGCTATACAGTGCATATTTGATGGATTCCTTTGGTTCTTGTGACCAACAATAGTGGATTTGAGGTCTCTGATCTCATTGGTATAGTGGGTTCAGGGTTCTGGGTAAGGGAAATGGTCGATTTTAGCAAATTACAGCTTCAGCCATATATACCAGCATAATTAAATAATGAAAAATAACCATAGACCAAGCAAAATTATTAAAGTGGCTAATGTTTGGGCAGATAATGGCATGGGGTGTTTACATTATGTTTTTGGACCTTAGTACACATCAATGTTGCAAACATCGTTTCGGGGAATCTATCGCTGAGGGTCTACAAAGAAATCTATCGGGAATATCAGGGAAAATATTGGAAATTATTGGAAAATATTGGTAAAAAGAAACTTAGACATGAAAAATTATGAAAATATCGAAAAAATCGGTAACCCAAAAATATCAAGAGAAAACGAAAATATCGAGAGAAATCAAAGATATTTGCAACATTTGACACATGACCATCACTTGAGATGGGGTCCACTTTCGGCCCAGCTCCTAGAGGAGGTGCATTTGGCTCATGGGGGGCACACTTGGGCATACAAGCTCCTAAGTTTTGATGTATTTGATGTTTATATCTATTGTAATGGGCCCAAGGGGGCCAAAACGACCTAGAGGCACCCCCTTGGTGACCCCACTTATCATATATCATTTGCATGTTATGTTTTTCCACTAGAGGGGGGCGCACTTAGTCAAAATCGCCCCACCTTTGAGCTATGCAAATATAGTGTAATATGAAATAATATCTCGGCCATTGATTTTGATGTTGGGGATTTAATCTCAGCCCTCCATCTCTTTGAGATAGGGATTTTGTACTTGGTCTCTCTATTTAAGAGAGATCCAATTCATTTGTAGAGACTCTTGGCTCTTTGGAGAAGTGAATAGAAAAGAAACTTGCAGCAGAAAACTTGTGTTCTTTGGTGCCTTGTGTTGAGAATTTGATTGCATGCTATCTTTCCATTGCACTAAGAGAGAATTAGTTGGTTTGCTTCAGCAATATTTTGTGGTTTTTGCTAACATGCAGGGCAGCATTTTGAAGATGGCGCATTAGTGGATTTGTCTCTCTTCCCCCCTCCCAAATTTGTTGAATAGCCGGGATTTATTTAGCGTCTTTGTATCTCTATATGTCTTGCTATTTCTTTGCATGTTACAGCTCTCTTTCCTTGGCTGCAAATTGGCATTTGTTGTTTGTCTTGGCAGGGAAGTGCGCACTTGGCCACTTGGACATTTTGGAAGCAAGTTGAACTTTGAAGTTCCGGTAAATTCTACTAGTTGATCTTTGCGGGGATAGATTGTCAAAGGACCAGCATTTCTCTTCAAGAACCAGGTAAGTACAGCAAGTCCCTCTCTTGGTATTTTTCCATTCCGATAGTCAATTAAAAATTCACTCTATTTGAACACCATAAAAATTTCAGCAAGTTATTTACTTGAGGTATTTAAATTCTAGCTTTTGGTTATTTGTATGCATGTCATAAAAACCTTAGAGGTTGATTTCGAAACTGATGTGACTCCATTTACCCTCTAGGACCAGCACGGATCACTTAACTAATGTGCCCCCCTTGATAGTTGTTTTGGGCCTCTTCTTTGTAACTTAGATTTGCTGGTGCCCTTTCTATATTTCTTCTATCTTTCACTCAAGCAAATATTTTAGAGTGTTGGAGCAGCTTTCAAGTGATTATAAAACTCCTATCCCAGTCATTCAAAATTGCTGAGCTAAACCCCCCCAGGGTAGTGTTTTGGTCAACTAATCTCTAACACTCATTTCAGCCTAAACCCGGCATAATTTTCTTAAGCTACTGAGGTCTGATATTTTAATTTGTTTGCTGCTATATAAATATTGATTAAAACATGATTCCTAAATCACCATCCGGTAGCTTATCTATATGGTCTAGGCCCAAGTAACTAAGGCATCTATGTATCTTTCTATGATAGTCATTTTATAGTTGTCTTGGTCTATTTGAGTAGTCTTTTCCTTGTGAAAGACAAAAGGGTCTCCCCCTTAGCCTTCTTTTACAGTTGGCTTAAAGCGACAAGTACTTTGTCCGGAGTGACAGCCACTCCAAGAGTGGTGGACTTGGTGGTTGAGGTGTCACCTACCTGGCTGCCCATACCTCTACCATCTTGAATAGGATAACATTTAGAGGCAGCTAGTGTTTGTGGGATAACAATAAGTAGACTAGGATTTAAATTATTTTCATTTTTTTGGGGGGGTAAGGGGGTGGCTTCTAGGCATCCCCCCCCCAAAAGGAAAACGCTTTCTGTCATTGGGGAAATGTTTCCCTGCGTTTCCCCCAAAAGGGGGACGTGGGGAAACATTTCCCCAAGAGTTTCCCTATCCTGGAAAAGTGGGGGAGCATGGGGACGCGTTTCCCACTCCAGGGGATGCATCCCCGTGGAACACTGCATTTTCCTATCGTTGTGATCTCTACGTTGTTTTCCACCATCATTGTCATATCTTTGGTGGGATATATGAAAAGATTTAATCTTTTAGCAATGCTGATATTGATAAATTTGTGTACTTCCAGATTCCAAAAATATCATTGCAACATTATTTTTTACATGGCTTCTAAGTTTCAAGGTCTTTGGCAGCAAAATTCTTTTCACAATTGCTAGAGAAATTTTAGGAATGCCTTCTTTAACCTCGTTGTATTTATTATGTTCTGTTGTCCCATCTCCTTGACCTTGGTGGAAATTCTCATATTTTTGTTACCATGGAACACTGCATTTTCCTATTGTTGTGATCTCTACGTTGTTTTCCACCATCATTGTCATATCTTTGGTGGGATATATGAAAAGATTTAATCTTTTAGCAATGCTGATATTGATAAATTTGTGTACTTCCAGATTCCAAAAATATCATTGCAACATTATTTTTTATATGGCTTCTAAGTTTCAAGGTCTTTGGCAGCAAAATTCTTTTCACAATTGCTAGAGAAATTTTAGGAATGCCTTCTTTAGCCTCGCTGTATTTATTATGTTCTGTTGTCCCATCTCCTTGACCTTGGTGGAAATTCTTATATTTTTGTTATGGCTTCTAGTTGCAATTCCTATCAAAGAGTTATGGTGAGGAGGAAAATTTTTACCTTCCCTTTCTGTAGATGTAAGTGGGACCTTGTTTTGATTGCTGGATTTATTCCTGATTATTCTTGCATTATTACTAGGTTGTTGGATGCAGAGGATGGATGCTAATAACATCTTTGTGGTGGATTCTTTAATTCCCAAAACTATATCTATTATCAACTACCACATTTTAATCACCTTCATTATCTAACTCAGTTATGGGTTCCTATGAACCAACTGTAGCATATTCATTGATGCTACTTTAATTTTTTCCATCAGCATCTTGAATGTGGTGCATTTCAAAATATCTTTAGGCTTTATCTATCCGTCCTATGTTCTTAGTATTATTCTTGTCAACAAAGATTTTCATGCTGATTTTAACTTGCTATGATGTCGTGACAAAGTCTCCTCATTGGAAAACTAGGTAATCTGCTGTGTCCTTGAGGTGGGGCAAGTATAGGTGGAATATCTAGCATAGTTGAGATGACAGTGGTTGGGCTTGCACATCATTCAGTATTGTTGATATACCCTCAAGTTTACTTTTGAGTGTTCCTAGTCTAGCTTTTGTTTTGTTCTCCTCTCAAATGAAACTCTTCACGTTCTCTTGGGATTTGTGCCTCTCACACTTCCCTCCAAGCTTCTCCTTGGAACTCGTGCCTCTCCAAAACTGCTCTTCTTGGAATGTGTGCCAATGCCAATGGTCGCATGAAGCCTCTTTTATTCTTCATTTAGGATAACTGCCTTGACTTTTCGTCTTATACGGCCAAGATTTGATCTTGGCCCAAAAGATCAAGGGCTATGATTTCATCACAAGTTCACTTAAATCTCTTAAGTTAGAATTATATACAATCACATTTTCTCTCGAAAAGTCACTTAACCCTAAAAATAATAAAAAGTACAACTTGACTTTAACTTAAGTCACTTCACTTTAACTTTATAAAGTCACTTTACAAGCACATATTATAAAGCCACTTTATGTCATTTAATGAGACCCATTGTGCTCGGACCCCTGCACCTATGCACATGGTACAAGAGTACCTCCGAGCTACCAAAATTAACAAGAACCACTCTCAAAGATACTGAAACAATTAATGGTAATGTTAAAAAATTAAGTAAAAGTGACATTCTACTTATCTTTCACCTTCTATCCTTTTACTTTAAGAATTTAATATTACCATTTAATGTTACTGATGATTACTATGGCTTACCTTCATTTATTTTCAAAAATTGCGTGTTCAAAGCCACGTCGTACTCACTTGTTTAGATTAGGTTAAGTTTTTTGTGTTTAGATTAGCCTTTATTTGTTTTTTTTCTAAAATTGATTTTTTGGTCCCACCTCGCAGTCGTACGGCATTATACAAAACCGGTCAGTTCAGTACGGAACCAGTCTGTCGAGTGAAAAAGGTCGGTTCCGTACTGAACCGGCTGGATCCTATACAGAACCAATCAGTTCAGTACTGAAACAAAAATATAGGAACTGACCGGTTTAGTACGGAATCGACCATTTCTGGTTCATGACTCCAGTTTGGACCAGTACGACGCCTAAACTAGTCATATAGACCGGTTCTGCCAGTTCCAATCCGGTTCCAATAACACTGGTTTGAACTTCAATTTTATCATCAACATAGAATGTTGTCTCAACTACGTGATATTACATAGTCATCAATGCATTCTTAAATATCTTCTTTCATATGTGCTTTTAATTTATCTAACGAAGATTAGATTTTTTAAATGGACTCTTGAATGTGTAGCAATTTTGTGGTCACAAATAGCCTCAATGCTTTTGTACATCCTCTAATAACCTTTACAGCTAGCATATCGGTAGTTGGTGAACCCTCTCACTTCACTAATCTCAAGTTAGTCCGTAAAAATGCATAATCATTGTTGGGATATGTCTTCACTCTAATCCAAAACCAAAGTCATAATTACTTGCAATAAGGCAGAAACAATTTCAATATTATTATCACTAATAGTAGCAAAGAAATGTTGAAAGATTTCGAGGATGAGCTTATCAGACTCATGGTCCAACATGACAAAGAATGATCTGACCATTGCATTATTTTTTAGAGTTCTTACGCACCTTCCATATGAGGGACTACACATCCGATCTAGCCCATGAAAGCTTTCAACAATCAACTGAAATATTTATCTCAATAAATCATCATTATATGCTGCTTCAAGGGTTGTACTTGTATCCTAGTGATTTCACTAACTCAATTAACAACAATAAGCCTGACACCTTCGTCTTGGTTTTTTAAAAGCTCTACCTTCATCAATGCACTCCTTGATGAAAGCAGTGAATCTTGCATGGTCTCGGGAAGTGACTGTTATAATGGACCTGCATGGTTTCATCACTTCCCGACTGTGAATCTATTGCTTTTGAAGTGACTTGCAGGTTTCATCAATTTTAAAATTGTGTTGCAATTATTCTTACTACCACTGAATCATTTTCATGATTTTTAATATATTTTATCCTGAATATTTATGGCACTGGATTGTGCAAGCAAATGTGTGTGGCAACGTCCGCAAGCCAATGAAGAACAGGGGGTCAATACTTCACGGAAAATGGAGCAGTAATGTAAATGGCCTTCGTCTTGAAATTTATTGCCACCTAGTATAAGTTTTCGCATACAACCCACAGAAGGAACTGCCCTAACACTGACTTGTGATGTAGACAAAAATAGTCACGAGGACCAATCATTAAATTATAACAAAAGGGAGAAACCCATGTAATCCATGAATGATAAAAGATCATATATTGATGTGACTAGGATTGTGGTTTGACTAAGTCACCTTGGACACTTCGTGCATGAGACCAGATATAAAGGAGATGCAGCAGTGCACCACTATGTTCGTTAGTGAATTTTTTTTGAGCTTATGCATTGTGAATTTCTTCTTTTCAGTAATAGAACACAAATGCAGAATTGACTGGTTCAGTAATCGAGTGTATTTTGCAGTTCTTATTTTCAGCAGTATGTGTTGGCAGATTAAAGTAGTTCAGATCCATTGTTTTAATTGGCTTTTGAAGTTTTAATCTACATAGAATTTAAGGTTTAGTTTCTGAGCATGGAATCTGCATAGGAGTTGACCTGGGTCATCTATAGAGTATCTGAAAGGGAGAAGATGGTCAATAGAGATGGCCATTCACTGGAATAACATAGAGACCTTTGAAAACCAACACCAAGAACAGACTGGGGGCAGCTGAACAAAATGCTAGCTAGGGATACATATTGTTCCAGAAGGCCTCCAAAAATCCCTACTCTGTGAATGAACAAGGCCAGTCAGAAAATGGCCTTGAGGCAAAGAGGCTGAGACCTGAAATCCCCTGAACAATGCACTAGGGGACCATGTGCTCACATCAGATTGCATTCCTGAGGAGTGTCTGGACTCTCTAACTTCACCCAAACAGCATGAGACGAACTCGGTCCCCAACTCCCCATATCTCATAACCATAGAGGACCATGGCCCTATAAATCGTGTCCAAGAGGTGTATCTTGGACGAGATATCCTAGAAATGGTTATGGAAACACAGTTTCTCAAGAACGGAAAAGGAACATAGAAGGGCCATTATGAGATGAATATAAAACCTGATGCTAGTCCTCTCTTGTAAAACCATTCTACTATTATTATTAATCAACTTCAAAGTCTCCCTAACTTTAGGACTCCAACTTAACCAGGAAATATTTGCTGCTTAAAATTTAAAGAATCGATCTTTTGTTATGTAAATCACATTGCAGTTATACCTTGCAGTTTAAACAAAAGCACTCAAATCTAACCTTGACTTACTGGTGGAACCCTATTTTCAAATCTTTTTCACAGAGCACTTTCTTGTGTTTCTCCATCTTCATTCCACCTGTTTTTCTTTACCCTCAAAACAGATGCAAATATAATTAAACAAATTCTAGACCAATTTCATATTCCCATACCTGCAAACTATCATCTCCCCCCTTTGTATTTGCACCAAATGCTATTGACCGAAAATATCCTGTAACAGCTTGAACAACATATTGACTGGCCACAGCAGGAAGGCCTTTCAGAGTGAAATGGGACATCACTGCAGTATTAAACAATGCCCACTTGTGCCATGCTTTTGACCATTCTTGAGAATTTTCCGTGGCATTTTGATATGCAATAAGAATCTCTGAAAACACACATATCATGAAGATACATTTATAAGATATCAAATTTACATGTATTAATTGCTTCAAAATAAGTAGATATTTCTGGCCTCAAACTGTTACAGGAAGGTTAATGAATGTAGCAGCACCAGATATGGAGTCTTCATCCAATACAGACGTTAGTGCCCACTGCCAGGTTCCAAGTTTTTGATATATTCGAGCAAGGAGAGAAACTCCTGAACTCGAAGAGCTAATAGAGCCTGATGTTGCTGTGGGATATATATAGATAGACACTGATGAATGTACATGTCCGGCTAGCTCAACTGACAAATCCTTCAAGAAACAAATACAAAGAATAACTCATTAGCAACATCATAAACCAATGAATAAGGAATGTCCAGTGAAATATATTTATGCAATTAAGAATCCAGGCATTCCAATATCAGTCAAGGGGAACTTTCACGTACTTGCAACCGATGAAATGCTTCCTTTCGTTTAGCATCTTCTCCAAGAGACCACCGATACTTTAAATAGGCAAAAATTACTTGAGGCGGACCTGAGAATCTAGTTTTTATAGGAGCAAATTCTGGATCATACTGCAACATTATAGCCATCAAAATCAGCTAATTCATTGAAAAAACTTATAGATTACAAAGGTAGTAATGATTGAAAGGACTTTACCTGCAACAGCCTGACCAAGGTGGAACGACCTTGACTAATACGACCACTTTTCCGGCAAAGAGAAGCAAATTTCAACCAGGTGTCTATGTCCTCTGTCGGTGGAAGAACTAATGCACGAACAGCTAGTAATGCTTGCCAAACCTGCAAAACATGTGCCCAGCATAAAAATTGTAACCAGACAAAGTAGGAAATAAAACAGACTCCTAAAGGTCAAAACAATATTGACCTCAACATTTCGCTTGGTTCCTTGTATCCGATCAATCCACATTTTACGGATCAATGCCTGTCGTCCTCCTGTAGCAATATTGGCAGTGGGCATTGTGTAATAATCTATGACCTGTAATAGACATCATAAATCAACAAATAAGTAAAAACATGAAAGAAAAACTAAGAGTATAAATTGCCCAAAATCTTAATCTTCAAGGTTGATGTGTGTGTTAAAAATATACATAGAAGCCAATAATAATAAAAACTAAAACCCATGCATACTGAGAATAAAAAAGCACCTCTTCCAACTCTGCCAACTGCTGCACACGAACCATGTTATTATAAGCACGATCGTAGCTCTCAAGTACCTAATATAAAATTAAGCTTAAAAAGTTTAGCATTGTATCCCAAAATTATAATATGGCTCAAATAAACATTCAACATCTTATATGCAAGTAACATGCCCTGCTGAAGATATAAGAAATAAAATAAATTAATATCAAATTTCAATTCATTTTTATTAAAGTCATGGCAGAGGAGTTCAATCAAACACATCAATCTCTCTATGTACCTTGATGTTGGTGGTGTTGATGCCTGATTGTTGAAGTTGATTGAACACCTCTGTCCTGACCTTAATAAAAATGTACCCTTAAGTCAAGCAAAATCACTTATCAAGCATGCAAAGCCTTTTCTACATGAATGTTCCACTCCATGCCCTAGCATAAGTCCTTACACCAAAATATTATTCTCCATCTTGGTTGGCCCAACCAACACCTCGGGGTGGAGTTAGGAGAAAACCACACACAGATCCAAAGGTGCAGAATGGATATATGTTTGCAATAGACAAGTTGGTCCATGATTACAAGGAGTCTACTCAAGTTTCAAGTGAATTGAGGAAATACATCAGTGAACATGGAATCTTTAGTAACATGCATGCAACCAAAGATCAAAATAGGATGAGTCCTATCGAATGGTGTAACATGTATTGCTCCTCTACCACATATCTACATAAATTGGCAGTGAGCGTGCTTTCATAGGTTGTTAACACTTTCTGCAAAGAGGTGTGCTTTCATAGGTTGTTAACACTTTCTGCAAAGAGGTGTTGGAGAACCTACAACTACATCCACAATGTAAAGAGAAATAGCTTGAATGTAGATCAAACAAAAAGCTTGGTTTATGTGCACTACAACTTGACGTTGTTGTCCCATTATTGTGATGCGACCATGAATGATAGAACATATTTGACTTGGGACAACAATCTGTAATATCCGTATCCGGATATTCTCATGTTGTGATCGTGTATGAATCACAATAAGACTATTCAAGTGAATAGTCAACCAATAGAAAATAACTCCATTTGGAAAGAATAAATAATATTGAATATATATTGATGAGAGATTATTCATTACAATTTGATGGACCATTTAAATATGGTTTTATGTGCCTTTTCAATGGAAAAGTACGTCTCTATCTATTCGATTAATTACACATCAAATTTATTTAATATTTGTCTAATTATTTTTCTTATAATATTTAATTATTTTTCTTTTAACATTTAATTATTCGTTTATTGATATGTTTATATATTATTTTATTTGTTACATGGCCTTCCTCTTCGGAATGCTTTGTCATCAAAACATTAGTGATGAAAGTCGCATCTTTCTTTGTATATACCTTATAAAATTCGTTTATAATTTTAATATAGTAAGTAAAACCATGTGTTGTTTCATAAAACCATGTGTTGTTTCATAAAACCATGTGCGGTTTCATGAATGCTATTCTTTAACTTTTTATTTTTTTACTCTTTCTTTTATTCTTTTTTTTCTCTTGTGGATAATTCTTTTTTCCACTTCTTTTTAATATTTTTTTTTCTTACTTCTTGTTCTCTTCTTCTTATATGTAATGGAAATAATTACTTCTTTTCTCTTTTTTTTAATTTCCCTTCTTGTATTCTTGATTTACGGTTGTCTTTGAATTTTGCAGCGGAATAATATGTATTTTTTATTAACTTGATTTGCTTCAAAGTTGCTACTGAATCTTCTTTGGGCCAAAAGCCTACTTTTGGACAAGGTCCTGGGATTTTGGGAAACCTAAAAAATTATGGCCAAAAGCCAATGTGGATCAAATATCTTTTATCAGAGAAGCTCTGAGAATGGTTTGTGGCCAAAGGCCAGAATCAAGCACAAGAAGTGGCTTTGATACCAATGTAATATCCAGATCCGGATATTCTTATGTTGTGATCGTGTCCGAATCACAATAAGACTATTCAAGTGAATAGTCAACCAATAGAAAATAACTCCATTTGGAAAGAATAAATAATATTGAATATACATTGATGAGAGATTATTACATTACAATTTGATGGACCATTTAAATATGGTCTTATGTGCCGTTTCAATGGAAAGGTATGTCTCTATCTATTCGATCAATTACATATCAAATTTATTTAATATTTGTTTAATTATTTTTCTTTAAATATTTAATTATCTGTTTATTGATATGCTTATATATTATTTTATTTGTTACACAATCGAGAGGAGCCTAATTTGGAGGATGGGGCCATAGCGTTAGAGCACTTGAAGGTTGAACTATTGGGTGATCATAATGGTGATCAAATTCATACAACAAAGATGCCACCACCAACCACCAGCAAGTTTTTTAATGTAGGAGCTTTACCTTTATCTTCACAACGTCCAACAATATGTGGGGGGCATGCATCTTCTTCTCGTATTCCACAAACACTTCCAGCTACACCTATTCCCGTACCTAGACCACGAGAAAAGAAATTGGAAGTTTCTTGTGGCAAGAGGAAAGCTTAGTAGATATTACTTTGTATTCAATGTTTATTACGACCTATTTTGTAAACATTAGATAAGTTTCAGTTTTAACTTTGACCTTTGAATTTTGAACCTACCTTTGAAGTTTAAATTGTTGATAGCATCTTACAACTCTTTGATAATGAATATGATGCTCTATTTCATTTCATGGTTGATGTTATCTGTTAGAGTTTGTTGATTGCAAATATTATATGTTAAAACTTGAAGGTTGATGTTGTTGATGATTGATCATTTGATGACCTAGATGATTGATGTATATGTGTACTAAATGGTTATATCTGTGTTTTCATGTTTTCTATACTTAATTTGGCATTCTACATGTTTTTTCTATGCATCAAAAACACTCCCAAAATGGAAGCTTTTGAAAATTTTGCTTTCCGCTCCCCTCCCGCTCCCAACAGCATAGCTTTGCACCCTTGCTATATACATGAAAAACTGTGCATACTAGTGTATGATGGTTTGGATTCATATGGACGCACATCAATATACATATACAGTGAAAATGATTTGAATTTCATATGTATTATAATTTATAATTAAAATATGTGTGTGTGTGTGTGTGTGTGTCTACAATACCACCGACATACCCAATTCCCTTGTTTCAAAAAGTGCCATCCCCGTCCCCGTCCTCGTCCCCGAACCCAATTTTCTGGCAACTTAGCTATAAGGAGACACCCCCCACACACTCTAATTGCCTCACACCATCTTCATTGAGCATTTGTGAGCATTTGGAGGTTTTGGAGCAGAATTACAGGATGAGCAGTTAGAAGATTTGGAGCTTGTTGGGCAGTCCTCCTGGAGACTGTTTGTAGTGGATTTGGCATCTGATTGAGGAGGCTACAGCCCAGGTTGAAGGAGTTGTTTTCCATCTCATTGTTACTTGTGGCCATTGAGCTGTTTTGCTAGCTGTTTCCTCAACTTCCCACTGTTGTCAACAGTCCAGGTATGCTAATAGTCTGAAATGAGTCAAATCTACCCCTATGACGAGTTTGATCTTTGATGATTGATCATGTTGATCTTGTAGCCATGTAGGCATAGCATGTTGGTTTTTGGACTCTATAGGCCATTTAAAGCCTCGTTGACTATGTAAATTGATTCAGATATGTATTGCACTTAGTGCCATTTTGATATGCCCAGCCTTACATGGTATATACATGAGTAGACTTAGCATATTTTGTCTCTAATGGTATGGAATTATGGTTTGGAATCTTTAAAATAAATTTTCACCACTAAAATTTAAATATTCTATGTATTTTTTTAAAAACAAGTCACTAAATTCAAATTGGTCCGAGTCATGGCTGAGTCCGAGTGCGAGTTCATCCTTGGCCGAGTCCAAGTCTAAGTCCTAGTTTTAAAACATTACTGTTGAATTACCTTTGATCCTCAAAAGTAAAATCCACTGAGGAAATAGCTAAGAAGAACATGATAATCTTCGGTGAAATTAATTATCATTTTATATGATAAGCATTGGAATGGAACAAGAGTGGAAAATATAATATGCATAAAATTGTAAAGAATGAAGAATTTTCACAATATTTTAGTAAGAACAGATATGTAACAAACATAATAATAATAAATGAAGAGACACATCCTAATTAAGGGACATGATTGTCCAACCATGGTTACTAGTTGATGTGTACAACGATAATGTCGTCGAGGGGTTTAAATCGCAATATATCGAATTATCGATGATATATAAGCAATAAGTATAACACTAATTAATATGTAATGTAGTTTTACATACATTACAAACAACTTTAGCCACGGGAAACTCTAAGGGAGGTTGGGTTCAAGTTGTTCAAAATAACTCCTAGAATAAGAAGTCTGTTGGAGCTGAAAAGATTGTAAGTCTTTCGGGCTACTATGAAAGTGTTTACACCATGATCGGGGTGCTTGATGAGATTTGGGGTACATGGTGTATGTTCAGCGCCTGGTTGGTCCAAGATGGATTGTAGCAAGAGAGATGGTCTGTGATGGATACGTACACTTGTGATAGCTTGCTCAATGGATGCCAAACCTCAAATGATCATTGGCTCAATTTTCTTCGATAGAGCATTGGACATATGTTCCCTAGATAGTGGACACCATGCACAATGGCCATTAGAGGATTCACGTAGTGGAAGAACACCCGATAAGATATGAGGAGACTTGTGCATTGAGAAGGAAGGCTACAAGCCCTAAATGGCATGTGGCTGCTAAGTTTTTTTTTGAAAGGAATGGAGATGATCGAGGACACCTAGGGCCTCGACATGCATGAAGTAGTTTCTCTAGTGGAGTACTTGGCATTCGAGGATGGATGGAGTCCGTGGTGGCTCCAGATGGAATGCTGTGGACTCCCCTTACATAGCTACATCACCTTGGGTCACTACTGTGCATGAAATCATCATTTGAGCATGACACTTGTACTTAAGAATGGAGCGCTTCACTTGTGCATGGCTTACTTATGTTTAGAAGGCTTGCTGTAAGGCTTAGGCTAACTTGTGTTATATTGTTGGCCTCCCTTACCTCTCATATAAAATAGAAGAGTGCTCTCTTAGTGATGTGCTAGGGTTCATGAGGAAACCCTAGTGGAGTATATGAGGAGGAGGTGGATGATTTCTCTCATGCGATTCTTCTTTGTACATTTGATCTCTCTCTCTGGTGCTAGGGCTTCTTGGTCTCTTGGAGCATCTTGAATTCTAGGGATAGGGTTGTGTTACACCCAAATTCTCTGCAGCGCACCCTACTAGATGTGCCAAGGTGGGGGGTCCTTTTTCCATTGTAAAAGGTTAAGTTGGAGTTGCTTTATGTAAAAGTGTTGGTCTATCACTGCTCTAAACCCTTGGTCGGTCATGGCAAGTCCTCTTGATCCCCATTTCAAGGTGTACTAGTTTTGTGGCCCTAATGACTACCCCCTTGATGGGTGGTAACTCCTCATCATGTTGAGCATTTATGCCCTGGCCCCTGGGTAGGTATTGGTGCATTTTGGGGTGACTCCATTACGACACATGGAATAGGAGCCCCTAGCCACACATGATTTCATGCTTTGTAAAGGTGATTGCGCTTGTAAAGGTTGTCACACCCACTCTAACACACTTCATTTATACCCCACTTGGACCTTAACTTATTGTATTACCCCTTTTCCTTTGGTCATCTAGGCCAAAAATGCAAATCGTCCACCACTAAAAGCATTTTTTGAAGGTCATACCACTAAAGGAGGCCATTTAGGGAAAAAGACACACTATTGGGGTTAGATGGGGCATGACATCTTCCTGCCAAGCTCAACACATCACTTTGTTGAAGCTATCATCACTTTTTTATCATTATTTTATGTTTTATGAGGTTTATTCCCTAGATTGTGGGTGACAACCGCTAAAAATTGTTTTTCACTCAAAATCAGATAGGTTGTCCTAGAGAGAAAAGTTAGACATTTTCCCTATAAATATAGCACCCTCCTCTCATTTGTAAAAAAATCATGGGATCGAATATGACTGAAATTTTATTCTTACTTGTGTATAGGAGATCATAAGTGGTACACACCTCTCTTTCTTGGCAATTCTAGGGTTTCAAGGATATTTATTTGCGTTTGAGGCTTCTTTTCAATCTTTCAAGGCTAATTCAAGCAGGAAGGATTCTAAAGTTTGGTTATCTTCTCTTTTTTCTTTGTTAAAAGTGATAAGATCTTGGAGCTCTTGTTTTGCATTGCTTTGGTATCCAAGGTAAGACTATTCTAGAGTTTCATCCATATTAAGTTAGTTTTGTTGGTGAGGCATTCATCTTCAAGGATCCCTCATGTTTTGGGCCTTGGCATCTTGCTTGTCCTAAGTACTCCTAACTAGGTCAACTGCTAACATAACCTAGGGTTTCTGAGCCTTGTCCTAATTCATCAAGCATTGAATTATCAATTTTTTGAGAGGTTGCTAGCCCCGATTTTTCTCAAGTGCCCTAGGAATAAGATCTAGATCTATTTCCCTCATCTTTTTTTGAAAAGACCAAATTTTATGTAATTATTTGAAAAATACAAAAAAAATCAGATATATGTAAAAACAACCTTAAATATCAATTTTTTTTTAAAAATCAAAAATATTTATTTTGTTGTTGTACTTTGAATTGTATTGAATTCACTTACAAAAACCCAAACATATTTACTGCTGTTATTTATTTCTGAGTTGTTTATCTTATTAGAAAATCAAAAAAAGGTCAAAAAATTACAAAAAACTGCATTTCACAGCTTGTTTTAGCCCTAAGTTAGGGTGACGTCAGCCCTAAAAGTGTGACTTCAGCTTTGAGGGATTGATGCAGCCCTGGCGCAGGTCTGTTATTGCAGGTACAATCATCTACTTGGGTGGATTCAAGCCCTACGGGGGGGTGGAAGAGGTTCATACATCACCCTAAAGCACTGTCAGGTACCCTTGGGGGGTTTTCAAAGTGTTAAATCAACTCACTTTATCATTCTACAAGCCGGTAAAGATCTGAAGTTGTTTGAACAACCATATATTGCATTAAACATTACCAACCTAAATTACATCCAAGAGGTTACAAGCTTGGTATTGGTTGTTGAGAGGTAAGAGGTATTTTACTCATGATCTTTGACAGGTTTGATTGAAGTTTCATACAGGTTAATTGGTGCTGGTCTTGTATTGTGTTTCATTGATACATCTTAGTAACCAGATAGTCTTAGTTCATACTGCTCTTAACATCCTAGTCTTGTGAGTGTTTATTCGATATTTTATTGAGTCCGTAAGGCACTGGTTGATTAATCTAATAGGAGGGTTTTTCATTAGAAGTACAGTTGTTCTCATTATTGTGCTTCAAAGGGCTACTTCTACAATCATTTAGGAAGCCTTCCATGGCCAAAGGAGCGAGGCATAAAGAGAGAGGAGAGTGCATCTTGGTAACAGTGGGTGCATCTCTTGATTAGTTGCCACCCTTAGCACTAGCCTTCATGACCATTCGGAAGGGTGCTAATTTGAGCAATAACAAGTTGCATCCCTTGGAGGCCAGAGATTAGGGTTTGGAAACCCTTGGATGTATTTGGGGAAGAATTGGAAGAGGATGTCTTGCCTTGGAGACAATGTTGGAAAGACTCTTGCACTGGAAGGAGCTAAGATTTGTTGGCTAACCCTAACTAGGGCATCTTGGGTGGTGGGATTTTGTCTTGGCAATGAGAGGTGGCTATGGCATATATGTACTTTATTCATTGAGCATATATATATGATATTTCCAGTTGTCCACATATTGTGTATATTGCAAATTCAATTTACCATCTTATCTTCTTGAGATGGTTATTTCCAACTCTTTTAATTGTCATGTTGATTTGACACACTTAAGAGAGAATTGTTAAGTGACTTAAAACTAAGACTGAAAGGAATAGTACAGCCATCTATTGCTGTTGTGTTTGCTTTTACATCTGTCGTATATGAAGAGTTTTCAAATCTGGATTATGCATGTGAAGTTGCCCTAGACAGCTGAAAACTCATTGGAATGATTGTCATCTTTTCTCGTTTAATTGCTGTGAATTTTGGGGCTACTAAGGATGAATTATTGTGATTGTTCAACTGTTGTTTTACACATTAATTTACAACAGTCCTAAAGGCTCATAATTCTAGGGTTAGCATCCAAGGAACCTTCTTGAAAGAAGGTGATTTTTCAGATTTGCACTCACTCCCTGGTGCAAATGAAATTTCAACAGCTCTACAGGGGGTTAGGATCAAGTTGTTCACAATAACTCCTAGAATAAAAAAAAATTGTCGGAGCTGATCAAAACACACACACACACATGCAGAAATATTTCTGTCAATCCTAAAAGACAGGGACTATTTACTACATTTGGTATCAGGGCCAAAATCTTGGCCAATACCATGGGTTGAAATCCCTCAAACAGATAACCAATTTTGTGGGTTAATTTAAAAGCATTCTTGGGTCATCCCAGCAATACACTTCTTGTTCTGCACAATCCATATAGTCACCAACCTGTTCAATCCTTACAATTCCATGCAATTATTGTTTTAAAAAATAGTGCAATGTCCTTATCCATACACTTTAGAAAAGAGCACAAGTGACTTCCATACGCCTGTTCTCCTATACAAAGAGACTACATCTTTGAGTCACCTCCACTTTCATTTCTACCTATCAAATAGGTTGATTACAGCCAAGAAACTTTACAATTGACTTTTGGAACTTCAATTGCAACAAAGATTATGTAAAATAGCAAAGATGAATTTGAATGACAAGGAATAATGAATTACCAAAGCAGCAAGTTCAGTGGCTAAGCATTTCCTAGCTCGCTCCACAAATTCCCGAGCTTCATCATACTGTAAATGCCACCATGTTCAGTAAAATTCAATCATATGCATCTAGTCCATATGAAGAATACCAATTCCAATGCTCAAAAAGTTTTAAAAAAAATAATAAAACGAACCTTGGCACGTCGAACCAAAAGAACAGCTCTAAAGAATGCTCCATTGCTACTACCATCACCACTGCCAGAAGTATTCCCTAACATTCGATGTTTTGTTTCATCACCATCATCCAGCTTAGATACATATTCTGCCATCTGATCCCATTCACCCATGTTCCAAGCAGCACTAGCAGCCTAAAACAATTGAATTAATAAATCAAGGAAGTAGTAAATGTGGAACCGTCAAAAACTAGAGGCTACTTAATTCAATCATGACTGATCAACAATGGTCCTCTGAATAGGCACTGTTAAGCACATAAGATAACCAAAAACAAAAGATACTAAATATCACAAACCATTGGGGCCATTTCCAGTCGTGCAGCTTGTTCAGCTGGAGTCCAATACTCTTTACAAAGGTTACTCAGTTCTTCCCAGCGAGCTAAAGCAGCAAGGCATCGCATCCGTCCTGACAAAAATAATAGCAATAGTGTATGGTAGTAGAAAGTCAGCATTCTTGTGTGTGACTGACAAAACAATGACCACCATAAGTAGACAAACAAATTGTATTGCAAAAAGTCCAATCAATCATCAAGCAGCTAACTTAAGAATGTAAAAAGATTGGTTTGCCAAGTAGGCAAGGAAGTGAACCTCCATTATTGCACTAAAGCAGCATAAATAGCTTTTTCATAGATCAGCCATCAGTTAAGATTTACCTCGTACTTAATAATTTTCACTACTTCGATTTTCTCACCATTCAAGATTAACATTAGCATAGTTTGAAATTTCAAGCATTTTCTAATAACCATGGGCTCTCCGGTGCTCACTGTTCACCAAGATGCAAATATTTCTCACCTTCCACATTTTCCACTGGAATTCTGACACATTTTCCCTATCACTAGCTGATCAAGGATGTCCCAGAAATTTTATTTCCTTGTAGCAAAATTCTAAAAACTGTTCAAATATATACTGCACTGTTTAAAACATTCAGCAAGCAAAGAATACGGTAGGGAGGTGGCTACAGCACTCTGAGAAAGGCCCCTGGAGGAGTTAGTTAGAACATTTTCAAAAGGCTGATATAAAGAGGTGTTAAAACTTAAAACCAACTAGTATCAAAGATCTGCAAAACTACTATAAAACATAATATCTATGTTTTAAGCTCAGTTGGTTGGAGCCTCCGGGACCAAGCCGTTACGAGGTCGAGGTCGAGGGTTCAATTCTCTAGGTCCTCTGGGGTTAGGCACCCAAGTTTGGTGTCGGGGATAGGCTCTGAAACAGCCTAACAAGGTGAGGCCCCTTGGAAGCTTTCTGTGGAAGTAGCGGCCCGATCTCCGTGCGTGAACCACATTAAAAAAATAAAATAAAGGATGTTTGATATCAAAAAGGCATGATTCTCTTCCCATTTCCTAATTTATTCCTGGACATATGGAACACTGTTGAAATACTGAGAGGGGGGTGAATCAGTATTTGCCAATGATTAAAAGTTTCAGTCAAGAGCAAGTTGCTAATCACCAATCATAACAGCATATCATTAACATTCATGAAAGATAACAAGATGCACAGTACACAATATTTTTACGTGGAAACCCAAGTCCTGGGGGTAAAACCACGGAAGCCTTTTATGATAAAATTTGACCCAGCAACAACTGGGGCTACAAATTTAATACAACTTCTCCAGCTACAACTGGAAGGGGCTACAACCCCTAGGCTTCGTCAGCTGCAACTGACGAGCTGCTACAACAGCTCAGCTCACAAAATTGTGAGCCCTAGCACCACCCTACCACCCTGAAGAAAAAGATGATTGAACCTGTGGACCTGTTAAACCAGTCACTGAACCTGCTGCTGATAATTTCTGCTCTCTGATCACTGCCAAGTCATCACAGTACACTGATATATCGTTTGACTGCTATACACTGCTCATGTACATCCTCGTCATTCACAATCACTGAACAAGTAATTCTGCTCTGCTGTTGTCTATACCCACGAAAAGGTCTGCTATTGACTGTTTATTCCACAACCAAAACAATGTTGCTAACTGTTGAACCAAAAGGGAGTCTGCTGCTTTTTGCTTGAGTTAGGGCATACTTTTATTCTCTACTATGATCACTGTCATAAACTCAATCCACTGTTGGCACTATCAATCAACTGCTGCAAAATCTTTAATCATCTTCACATGTCACAAATCCCGTCATGTTAATCAAGTCACTATCAAATTGCTCCTACTGTGGCTATCACTGTCATGCACATTTGATCATTGTGTCACTGTCATCATATTATTCTTTTCATTCATGTCTAGACATCAAGAGGTCTGCTCATCAAAGTCATAAAGCTTGTAGCTTGCTAAGTTTAGATTCATTCAAGGATCATACCCTAGCAGGGCTGCCGAGAGTTCGGGTAAGCCCTAGCTGGGCTCGGATGAGGAGAAGTAGTCAACAAAACACACTCAGCCTTTATGCCTTCAACTTCCAGTGTTGTATCTTCAAGATGGACCCCACGGATGTCATTTCAATCCTTCAAAACATCAAATCTGCTGCTGGTGTTGATGACCTCAATTTGAATTTTAACCACCATGAATTCGGATTAAGAAGGCAGCAATAACACATGAAAACCTTGGACTGTAAATTCGGGACTGTCATAAAAAGTGTGGTCTGCTACCACCGAATTGTAAACTCCACAGCTGAAAGTGAAGTCTGCTGTAAATCAAACCCAAAAGATCTTCTCTCTGTAAATTCGGACTATTCTGCTGTTAGGGTTAGGGTACGCTCTTCTTACTGCTGCCTCTGAATTTCCCAGTCAAGTTCATCCAAAATTCAGTTTGTCTTCTTCCACTTTATCTTCGTTGGATGTACTGTAGAGATGCTACAGTCAAGCCCTAAACCACCTCAGTCAACTGCGTTGGATTTTTGCTTCAAATGCTAGTAAAGAAGAAAGACAAAACCCAAAAAAAATTCTGTGGAAGAGCTGCTGCTACCTCCGAATTTTCACAATTAAATATGCCTCAGTCAGCGAAAAATCTCAGAGCTATGTCCACCAAATTCACACTTGACTGCTGCTGCCTCAGGTCACCCACGAAATTCAGAGCTCATCCGAAATTGTACCCCCTCAAAATGACAGGTTTTACTGGGTCTTTATAGTAGTTTTTCAAAAAAAATATGGAGCCGACCTTCCAAAAAAATATATAATTTTTAAAATTTAATTTTAATTATTTTGGAGCCGACATGAGTTTATTTTTACTTATTATTATTTTTTATATTCTTCAATAGTTAACCATATCATTAAAAACATATCCAAGGTTCTACTATATATATTTTCATCACTAGAGTACCAACATCATGCAACCATCATCAAGCCACTAAGTGTGTGGGTACCACATGTAAGAGTGTGCTAAGATCATAAGTGCCATCATACCACCATCTAAGTGGGTGCCAAACCTTCTCATGCACTTAGGACTATCTTCAAGAATTCCAAGACCCCATCAACCCACAACGTCATTACTAACAGTACAAAGGGCCCAATCATAAATTCCCTCAAGTGATAAGGGTACAAGGACATCGTGGTCATGGCAAGAGGGCTTCATGGACTTCTTCAACCACCTAAGCCATACAACAGGACCTCCAAGGGTCAAGATCCATCATGACATCATCTGTGGGGTTGCCAGACCTTCTCCTAGGGTACCATGACCTCATTACAAACACAAATGACCACAGAATGGGTCATTTGGACTCTTCACTTCTTCAACCCACCAAGGACACTTTCTAGGGTATTAGGGCATAGGTTGTGGTACTGGAAAACAACTGGAGAACCATAGAAACACCTTAGGGGTCACATTTCCTAATTTATTCCTGGACATATGGAACACATCATCAATGCTACTTTTTGGGGGCAATTAAAGGCTCAAAGTTTAAGAAAACTAATCAAGATTCAATACATAACATCCAGTAATTATAAAGGAATGGAGTTTGAGCCTAAGCTTCACTCCCGAAGCACGCTCCAAGAGGGAGCATTCTATAAGCACCTGTGGAAGTGTGGTTCTAGATCACTCCCTCCTAGGAGAGATTTTCGAGAGTGCACTCCCACGGTTGTTGAGACACTCCTAGAATGATAAAATAAACCAATGTTACAAATATCGGCGCGACAAAAAAATCGACAAGGTCCCGGAAACATCATTTCAGGATATCTCGACAGCACATCGGCAAAAATCGGCAATAAATTGACACACTTAGAAAATACAAAAATATTCATTTTTTTTCAATTTTTTAAACATCTAAAGCAACAATAGCATCAAATAAACACATTGCCACATGAATATGGAAAGAAAACCGATATATAAGATGTCTAGAGATACATCACACATTAAAATGGATAGTGTCCTACTCCTGACACAATCCATTTTATAAGTCTCCATTTTCTTTATATTTCCCTTTTTATTCTTATTTTCTTTATATCTACTTTTCTACCCTTTGAAAAGTCTCTATTTCTTTATATTTCCTTTTTATCCTTTTACTTAAATTTTTAATACTATCATTAATTGTTTCAAGATGTTTGAGAGGGGTTCCAACCTCATTACACCTCATCTAAAGAAAATTGAATTTCACATCCATCCAAAATTCAGAGACTTAGCAATTTCCAGGACTCCAACAAACCAAACTGTACCAAACCATACAAGGCTCTATCTATCCACAGCAGCCCTTCTGGGGCTATGGCAGTCCTTGGCAACCCCTTCTAGGGCTAGAACAATCCACAGAAGCGTTGTTTAGGGCTTCAACTGTCCACGGCAGCCCTTCTAGGGCTATATCAAACATCGGCATCCCTTATAGGGCTATAGAAGACCCTCGACAACCCCTCTGAAACCCTCGACAACCTTCCTTAGGTGATGACAACCCTGTTGGGGTTAGGGTTGGGTTTGAGGCACAGCAGCGCTATTAGGGCTTTGCCTGAGCCACAACAACCCTGTTAGGGCTATAGAAAACCCTCGGTACCCTCAAAGAAGAGAAAACAAGCTTGTAGATGAAGACGGCAGCCCTGTAGGGCTTGAGACACACCCTCGGCAGCTTGAAGACAAGGAAAACACTCTTGTTGATGCAGACTTGTGAACCTGCTAGTTGATCCAAGCATCAAAAAAATATGAAGATAAATAGTTGCTGAAAGTATACAACGAATTCTTGGACAAACTTTGAATGACAATTTGATGTGTTTTTCACTTGATGGGGGTTCCACATTTATATTCCATCATTGGGTGACTTCCATAAGTCAAGGAGTTCAACAAATAATATAAAATACATTGGTTTGGGGCTCCTTTAATTTCATTGTGGGCTTCTAACACTTCAATACATTAGTTGGGGCCCTTTTTAAGTTCACTGTGGGATTTTAACCTACCCTTCTTGGGTAAGTTAACTTTTGACAAATTCTTAGCCCTTTCTCTTGTCTCCATGGTCCACACGTGCCAACTCAAGTACATCATCATATATAAGGAAGATTATTCTTTGGGTGTCTTGTTCTCCTCACTAACACCAAGGAACCAGACTAGTTATTCCAACAAGGGGTGGCAAATCCCTTGAGGAGGTCCCATAGCCTAGTGACCAAGGAGAAGAGTACATCACACATCACTTGCCTAGACCCAACCTAGGCATTCTAGTGATGACTTGGTAACTGACCAAGTGCCTCAGCCCCAACCCGAATCTAGTTGACCAAAGTCAACAACTTGGTTACTGACCAAGTGCTTCAGTCCCAGACTAAATCATATTCCTGGTAACTGACCAGGTGCCTCAACCCCAAGTTGAATCAAGTTGACCAATGTCAACAACTTGGTAACTGAACAAGTGCCTTAGTCCCAGATTGAATGATATTCCTGGTAACTGACCAGGTGCCTCCATTCTCCCAGAGAATGGCTCTCGCTGTTGTTCAAAAATCAACTCCCTCTCAGCGAGAGGGGCATTCTCTGCAATACCAAGCTTGTCTCATAAGTACATAAACTTCATCAAGGACAGAGGCTTGGTCAACACATCTGCAATCTGTTCATCTGTACAAATGTCCTAAAGTCTCATATCACCTCTCTGGAACATATCTATTATCACACCATAGTAGCAGGGCTACTATTCTTGTTTAGCAGATATCTGCACATTCTAGAGCTTCCATTATTCAGAGCATGGCTATGATGATTGTATATTTTGTGATATCTCATGATCAGAGCAGTGTATTATTCAAACTCATGTTAGACCTTGTATCAAGGCTGAGCCTTGAGAGTTCAGATTTGATGACCGATGTGACCCTTTATCCCATACAGTGTCAGTTCAGTGCTTAGAGATGTATTGCAGCAGTGTTTCAGACGGTATATGATGTTTATTACTATGATGATGTTGTATGATCTATGGATATTTTATCATTGACTGTGGATTATTTTTTTGCTGATTTAGTCATGTTCACAGCATCTGCTTGGTATATTATTTTTGATGCGGCAAATTGTTTAAAATGAACTATAAATTATAAAATGGACAATTGCTTGCACATCTAGGTCATTTAACAAAACCCACTGGTTTTCCACCTTACATAGATATGGTCTTTCCTGACACCAGTTGTCTGCTAGTGTAGGCTCCAAACTCACTTGACTCCATCCATACATGACTTTCCTATTTGACTTTATACCTTGACCTATCTCATTTGACTTTCTGATACTGAGGACTTCCCCATTTTTCTACCTCTGTGTTTGGACCGCATCCCTGTATGTTCAGTGTCTCGGCTCTAAGTTGGTGACAAAACTTGCCTTTGGTGAGTTGGATTGTAGGCCTAAATCATTCTGGTCGGTTGTCCCGATGTTTGGCATTGGCTCGAACTCCCCCTAGTCACTTGAGATGTTGTTGGTTAAAACTGAAAGCTCATGTTCTACCTATGGAAACTTATAAATTCGCCCATGGAAACTAAAAAGGGCAAGAGCGATGAACAGCTAAAAATACTCCTCGAATAGTATAAGAAAGGTCCAAAAAAAAGCAATGGTTCTTAAAAGCTATATCTAAACAATTGCTGACCTTATATGTATTTGAAAAACATACCCTGGATGCAAACTGCAACTAGTTGTGCTTATCAGCACACCTGAGATCCGAAGGGTTATGTAGGCCAAAAAGGCCATGAAATGAAATTGAATGATCCTAATGAACCTGGATCAACTTAATGTAGACATGATGCCTAAGTTGAATAAGCACTCTCTAAACAACTTATCCATTTGTGAGGCACAGCCATTCCCCGTGTTATTTTGTCCAGCACAGAGTTTGTAGCTTTCCCCCTTCTCCCAGTCCAAAGTATTTTTGAGTTAAGTTAGACAAGTCAACCCTTGGCCCAACCTTGTTCCTAGGCTTCATCCTTCACTAGTAGTTTGACCATGTCCAGTGGGTGAGTTTGTCATTTGAACTAGTGTGCAAGTAATTTTATATAACAAAGGAATATGCTAACTTGATTAATGCCACTGAATGGATGTTATACTTTGAGCTTGGCTGTGAGAATGATTAGAGAAGCATGTCTTAGTCTACTGATGTGATTTATCCTTGGTTGTATATTATTGGGATCCGTGATGATGTGGGCCATATATATATGCCTATTGATGACGATTGATGGTCCCACATACTTGGTGATGATATCATATGATGGACAGATGGTTCAGATGATGATTGATGCAGTTCAGCAGGTTTTATTATTACTTCAGATCAGCAGATTATGCATTGTCCATATATGGTGGACCCTACAGCTGGCCCAATAGGGCAACCCATGGTGTATGAGTACACATTTCTAGTGGATTTGGGTCTTCTGGATCCAATGAGACACTTATCTTTCAGTTCTGGGCACTTCTGACAGTGATTGATGCAGTTTTACACTTGTTGACCAAATTTGGGGCTGATTTCCCAGTCTGAGCAGCAGGGGCCTTAGGAGGCCAGTTCACCTAGGGCACTGTATGAGGAGGGGGTGGTCCAGCCACTTGTTTTTACCATTTACCCCCCCCTTCTGGAGAGCCTGGTGGGCTCAGATGGACAGCGCAGATGCCCTAGGAGGCAGTTTTGGCACTTTCACAGTTACCGAGGCAGTTAAAAAATGGGATAAAGTGGTCACTGAGGAATTTGATTTGGGCAATTGAGGCAAGGTTTTGGCATTTGGTTTTCACAGAGGTCTTCCAGGGTGATCCCACTAACTTCCAGCCAGTTTTCACCATGTGGGTAAGCCCACAGCGATCACAGGAGGTCTTTTACTGCTTGTCTGTCACAGATTTTGAGGACAGATTTGATCATTTATATTATCTTGGACATATTTTATTATCTTAGTGTGCCTTGGGGATGAGCTAGTACGGATTGATGCCTCCTAGCCCCACCATGTGCTTATTATGTCATGTCCTAGTCATCATGAGGTGGATTTTTGGTACTTTTACCCCTTCTAGTGGATGACGTCACCCTCCATGAATATTTTATACTATGACGTCATCATTGTATTGGGTGATCCATGTGATATATTGTTATGGTTCATCTTAGCCATTGATTGTATGATGAGATCTTTTAATCTCAACCACTCATTTGATGTAGTATTGTGAAGTGGTATAGGGTTTTGGTCTTTATTATCCTATATAAGGAGGAGACCCCCTATTGTATAGCTCACCTTTGGAGCTCTGGAATATTGGAATAGAACATTTCTTTGTGGAGCACATCTCTCTTGTATTGTGGATTCTCTTGCATATTGAATATACAGTATCTCTTCTATGTATCATTGTGGATTTTGGTGCTTCTACTAGTCTTCTTACAGGAAAGTCAAATTGGTGGAGAGGAGGGCGATTTCTTTAGGGTTATTGTTGGAGGGATCCACATATTCTCTCTTGGGTTGATCTTGTGACAGGGAGTATCATTATTGTATCTTCGTGACATAATTGATGCTTTCTATTACATCTTTCTATCATTTTCAGAATCATCTTGCTTGACTTGTTTCTTTGATCTTGTCTTGTAGGAGGAGGACGATTTGGCTATCTTGGAGGAGGACGTTTTGGTTGGAGCTCTTGGATCTCACTCTTGAATATACACATAGGAGAATGCTATCAATTTGCAAGGTGGCCACAAGCAATTGAGGTAAGATCTACAAGGTATGTGCCTCTTTCATCCATTCTATCTTCATTGGTCTCAAACCCTAATTAATTAAAAACCCCAATTTTGGTATTTCTTAGATCTACTTAGATCTAGCCTTGCTTTTGAGAAGATCTTGAAAACCCACCTCTATAGCATCCACCCCTAGTTGGATCTATAGTTTGGTGGTGATTGGGTTAAAATTGACACACTTTTCAAGGCAAAAAAGCCCTCTTGAACCAAATCACACTTCCTTGGAGAGGCTTGTTTTGGCTAGATCTAGCACATGGGTAGGTGAGATCCCACTTGATTTGCAATCCACACACTTGATAACCTATCCCCAGATTCTTACTTGGGTGATTTCTACCTTGTGGGCATCATTCCACGTTTTAAGGGATTAAAACCCCCTTTTGAATTATTTGGCACCTTAAAACTCAGATCTAGTAAGATCTAACCCTTGGATTGACTTGATTTTTGGTATCTACATAGATCGGGGCACAAGCCACTTGGATCTACAGTTTGGTGGCCATTGGACTTGATTTGGTCCACCTAACCCCTCTTTTAGCCCTCCTTGAGCAAAGTCGCACTCCCTTAGGAAGGTGAGTTTGCCCACTTTGAGGAAGTGGGTGGTTGAGATTTTTGTGGATTTGGAATGGCCATACCTTGAAACCTAGGTCTAGAGTATCATTGTGTGACGATCTGCCTTGGAGGTAGCATTCCTTGTTTCAAGGGATTGTGGTCCACTTAGGGTCATTTCATGAAAACCTACTTGACTTGGCTCCAAGTGTCCCACTTGACTTGGCTCCTAGGTGTCCCGATCTACACTTTGACATACCTTTTGACCCCATTAGCCCATCCAACAAGGCACTAGTCCTCCTCAAAGCAAGTCGCACTCCTTGGGAATTGTGTCAAACTCTAGATCCGATACATGGGTACCCCTAAAATCAACTTAGATCCGTAGATCTACTCATTACACATCATCTAGGGCCAATTGCATTCCCTAGCTTCACCTAGTGGGTCCACTTTAAGCCACTTCACATAGCCCAAGAAAGTAGGATCCACTTGGTAGCATACAGTGCTATACCTTGTCATCATACCCAATTATGTGGCCTAAATTATACATTGGTTGAAACACTAACAATCTCTCCAACCACCTTCAACCATACTTTAACTTCTTGGTCCACTCAACCTTGCATTGGTTTCCGTAACTCTTCATTTACTTATTCTTAGAAACCTTTGCTTGGGTCCAATCAACTGTGATTGGGTATAGGGTCTCCCCCTAGGTCTTGTTTCACCTTGACCTAAAGCGAAGAGTGCCTCGGTTGACGTGACTCCCACCTTGCATTGGGAACCGTGGCATCTCTTGGGTCATCTCTTTAGTTGCCTATCTCCTCTACCGTCCCGGATAGGATACCACTAGGGGCAACTACAAGTTGTGTGATAACAATATCTATGATGAAGTGATACTTCATCTCAATGTGTTTTGATCTATCATGAAACACTGGATTCTCTGAAAGCTTCAGGCAACTCTAGTTATCACAATGGATAATGGTTGGCTCAAGCTTTTCATCAAACAAACCAGCAAGTAGCTTCCTAAGCCACTCTACAAGCATCGTTGGCCACTATATATTCTACTTTTGTTGTGCTTTGGGCTATAGAGCCTCCCTTCATGTTGGAGCAGGAGATCATAGCTAAGCCCATGCTGAAGCAATACCCAAATTTGCTTTTCCGGTCCACTGCACTGTCGGCCCAATCAAAGTCAACATAACCAAGTAACAACACTCCACTGTTGGAAGTGTATCTAAGCCCATAAGCAATAGTACCCCATAGGTATCTAAGCACATGTTTCGCAGCTACCCAATGTATTTGCTTAGGCTCAGACATAAACTGACTCAGTGCACTCACTACATAGCATATATCTGGTCTAGTATGTACTAAGTACATCAATGATCCAATAAGTTGATGATACGAAGTAGGATCCACTAGCTTTGAACAAGAAGCTGACTCATGTAGCTTCTTCAGATTTGACACCATAGGTGTGCTCATGGGCTTTAGTCTTGCATCCCAAATCTTTGTAATATATCGACTGCATACTTTCTTTGTGAAAGAAAGATCGCATCTATCTTTTGCCAGACCTCTAGACCAAGAAAATAGTGCATAAGACCCAGATCCTTCATCTCAAATTATGAAGTGAGCTCCCTCTTACACTGAGCTATCAGTTGTTCCTCTCCAGTAAGGAACAAGTCATCAACATATAACACCAAGATCAAGGGATGGTTTTGAACAACCTTGAAATCTAGGTTAGAGTCAGCAGCACTCTTGGAGAAACCCAAGCTATGAAAATAACTGTCAATTCTTGCACACCAAACCCTTGGAGCCTGTTTAATCCCATACAACGCTTTCTTTAGCTTGCAGACATGGGATTCTTTCCCGTGGATCACAAAACCTTCTGGTTTCTCTAAGTAGATTTCTTCCTCAACTTTTCCATTGAGAAAAGTTGTTTTCACATCCATCTAGTGAAGTTTCCATCCTAGAACTACAGCGAAGGAGATAATCATTCTGAGGGAGGTGTATCTAGCAATTGAAGCAAAGGTTTCATCATAATCTATACCTTCCTTTTGAGAGAAACTGCGAGCCACAAACCTTGCTTTAGATTTCTCAATACTTCCATCAGCAGCATGTTTAATTTTGTAAATCCATTTAGAAGTCACTTCAAACTTCCCCTTTGGTCTTGGGACCACTTCCCATACATCATTTTTCATGATGGCGTTGTATTCTTTTGTCATTGCATCTTTTCATACCTGTTGTCGAGCTTCCTCCTCATAGGTGGAAGGCTCTACATTGATGATGTGGCCCAACTGAGTTATAAGACCAGAGTATCTATGAGGCTTCTTGCTTTCTTTGAAAGTTCCTGAAGTGGCTGTATGTTTTTCTCCTTCCCGCAAAGTTTCACGAAACCAAGAAGGTCTTCTTTTGGTAGGAGGAACCTCAAGCAATTCTTCGATAGGCTTCTACGGTTCTATGGAAGCATCTAGAATTGAAGTCTCATCATCCTCCTCCCTATGATCATCTAAATGAGGAGAATCTGGAATTTCTAAAGGAGAAGTTTTTGAATCATTTGGAAGCTCTCTAGAACGACGGAAAGCAGCTTCCTCATGAAATATCACATCTCTAATGACCTCAATGTATCTCTTACTAGGAAACATAGATACGATAAGCTTTTGAGTTTTCACCGTAACCAACAAGCGTACCTTTCTTTCTGGAAGGCTCCAATTTTGTTCTCTTTTCTTTAGGCAGGTCGATGTAGACTGGAGTGCCAAAAATCCTCATGTGATCAACTGTTGGTTTCTTTCCTGTAAATACTTCCTCTGGAGTCTTTTCCCCCAAAATAGCATGAGGGCTTCTATTCTGAATGTATACAGCAGTACTAGCAGCCTCGGGCCATAGAGATAAAGGAAGATCATGATCACATAACATGAATTTGGCGGCTTCGCATATTTTCTTGTTCTTTCTTTTTGCAACCCCATTCTGTTGAGGGTTGTAAGGCACAGTTAGCTCCCTCTTGATCCCTGCTTCTCGACAAAGATCATCAAACTGATGAGATTCAAACCAATGTTGCATATATCATCTCAAGGAAAGTATCGACGAGGGTCTGGAATATAACTTCTCAGCGGTATCGGCAGAAAATATCGAAAAATGTCGGCAGGCCACAAAAAATACAAAAATACTCATTTTTTTCAATTTTTAAAACATATAAAGCAACAACATCAAATAGACACATTGTTACATAAATACAATGATACAAGTAATAAATAAGATGCATAAGAGGTCATGTGGTCACATATCTTCACTAAACTGAAAAATTCTATAACATGTTCCTAATAGGATGATACAAAATCACATCAAAAGCTCAAAATAAATGTATCTCATGAGATGAATCATCATGAGGCATCTAGATACTAAATAGTACATAATAAAATCAAAATGATAGATCATAGGAATCCCAATCATCGATTCCCTCTACCCCTTTTACAGGTAAAGGGAACCACTCGTCCTCTGGAAGCAGTAGGTGGTCGTGGAGGTGCTCGGGATGAGGTTAGAATGGAAGATCCAGGGCCTCCAACTACTCCAGCTGAGGCAGGAGATAAAGTGGGTTGTCTCCTCCCAAACCCAACCCCAACTACAGGTCTCTGTGGTAGTGGTGGTGGTGGTATTGGTTGCACCGGAAGATCCATCTCCTCCTGAACATCTGTAGACACTGGAAGTGGATCATCTTCCTGCTCCTCCCCACCCTCCCCCTCCACTGTGGTCTCCTTCCACAAATCATCTACATGATCCTCCCCCTCGTCCAACCACTCGGGTGCCTCCTCCATCTCAGGCTCCTCCAACTCCACCCTCCACTGAGTAGTGGTGTCAATGGCATCCAAATTTATGGCCTCTATTTCAGGTTCTTTGTCAAGTTGCTTCACCCATAGCCTTATATTGTAGTAGACATACGCTATGTCATTAAGGCGTTGGGTACCTAACCTGTATGAACATTGAGGGCCATAGTTAGTAATGGTAAATTGTAGTAAATGAAAATTAAAAATTTTAAAATGTAAGGAATTTAAATTTTCATTGTTGCATTTTTGAAAATTTCTAACCCGTTGCGCTTCTTGGAGTGTATCTTTTCAAAGACACTCCAATTGCGCTCACACCCTAATGAATTGCAAGTTTGGCTAAGCTCCTGAACGGCAAGTTTCTGCAACTCTGGGAGCTTTCCACCATAGTGTTTCCACCATACATCTACAATGAATAAAATGAAAGGATTCAATGGAAGACAACAAAATATATTTCTATCACGTAATAAATGTCAAATATATATTAAGGAAAAAACAAAATTTGAAATTGAAGCTTACTTGGCATCTTTGCAGTCCCATCTAAGATAGCCATCTCATAACCCAAAACCCCCGCTGCCATCCTATATATCTCTATCTGTCTAGAAATCTCTAAGCATTCAGCTGGAGTGTGCACCATCCTCTGAACACACTAGAAAAAACCATCCATGACCTCACCATCAAAATTAAATCCACAAGCATAAGCGAATGCAAGGTTGAGGAAGAGCCCTGCTGCATGAATGGGACGATGGAGAGTGTTATTCCATCGTTCATCAATCACACCCCAAATCTGAGCTCTCTTGGTGAGTCCTTACTCACCCTTTTCATCATAGTACCGATAGATAGCTTCCTTGGCCCTATCCATGGCCTCATACAAGTAGCCCATTGTGGGCTTGTCACCATCAACCAATCGAAGAACCTTTACCAAAGGTTCACTAACAGTACATACCTCACCTACTGCACTCCAGAATCTCTGGTCATGTCGCACAAGTTGGGCTATGGCTTGCCCATCTTGTTTGGTGCTATAGACACAAGCAACCCACTCATCATAAAGAAACATCCTTTGTAACTCCAACATGCTCTTGAGGAGCCACTGAAGTGAAATGAAGCTGGTGGCGAAACGTGTGATCGTGGGACAAATCAACTCTCTGTTCCCCATGAACCATCTCATGAGTGAAAGAACATATGCATGATTATATATGTATTTGGTCACACTCCGAGCTGAATCAATGGTTCCCTTGACCCAAGGAATTTTGCCCATGTCCTCTAGCATCAAATCAATGCAATGGGTTGCACAAGGACTCCAGTACAAGGTTGGATACCTCTCCATGAGCAACCTCCCAACAACAACATAATTAGCAGCATTGTCCGTGACGACTTGGTCAACATACTGCGGGCCTATCTCTCGGATAAATCCATCCATCAACTCACATAATAATTGTGCATCTTTTGTATATGTACTTGCATCAACACTTTTGATAAACATTGTCCCCCTGGGACAACTAACCAAGAAATTTAGAATTGACCTACCCTTTGTATCAATCCACCCATCCGACATCACGGTGCATCCAGTGGTCTCCCATGATTCCTTGAGCCTAGCTAATCTTTGCGTGCAATCAGCCTTTTCCCTTTGAAGAAGATTCCCTCTCAAATCATTATAGGAAGGGCCCCTATACCTCGGGCCAACAATAACATCAGCTTCAAACATGGCATGGTAGAAGGGGTTCTTGGCAATGTTAAATGGTATATCACTCCAAAGAAAACATTTTGTCACACTCTTGTCAGCCTCCTCTTTCTCCTTTGTTTTAACCAATGCCCGAATAGAAGGTTGCCCCCCCGGTGTTGACCTCAACACAAAGAAAGGTGAGGTTGATGAGGGCATTCGAGAAGTTGCGGGTCGTGTGGATGAGTAGTGGGATTGTGGTCCTACTCCCATTGAGGCACTTGTTCCAGTGGTAGCACTTGTAAGTTCATGTTTGCGAGCCTCCTTCTCATCCCTCTTATTAGCAATATCAATGATGGATTGGCTTGCAATGCACATAATTTCCGGGGTAGTTTTCTCACAAACATCCACATCAAAACCCGGTGAGTTTGGCAAGGTGGTATTTCAAGCGGCTAATTCCTCCATAAATTTTTTTGCCACAAAGATTGCATGTCAATATTTGTCTGTTGGGAAGCTCTACTGGTTCACCATACACCCACATTGGATCCATTGCCTTTCGCATTTTGTTGAGGAGAAAATCTTAACCCTATAGCACAAAAAAAAAAAAAATAAACACATGATAATGCAAACTTGCAAAGCTTAAAATTTAACTAATGAGGGTTAGATGAATGTGGAAATGGAATGGTTCAATCTTCCATTCAAAAGCAAGAAGAAGAGGCACATTTCCAATGCAAACCCTAGCCTAAGTCTAGAAAAACATTTGAAGGAAGCCAAAACGTTTTATACATACCTAGAAATCTTGATGGTTTGAACGTTGAAAGTTTGAATCCCCACTCCACCACAATCTCTCCGCTAATGGCAGCAAAATCCTTGGCTTTCTCCTTCTTGGATGGATGCAAAACGTTTTCCCACTCCTCTCTTGCTCTCCCACACTTTAGCAAACACAAAATGAGTCAATAAAACTCAACCCGCGGACTTAAAAAGACGCCCCCGAAAAAAAAAAACCGTTTTTGTTTAGCAGTCTGATATATTCGGTTGACTCGCGATATATTCAGAATATATCACGAGTGAATATATCGCGATATTTTGAATATATCGCGATATTTCGAATATATCGCGATACATTGAATATATCGGATTTATCGCGATATATTCAATCCGTATATCGAACCTCGGAAAATATCGCCGATAAATCCGATATATCGGCGATATGTGCAACACTAATTCAAACTCACCCCCATTATCTGACCTCGAGATACGGATGTGCCTTCCTGTCTGGTTTTCAATTAGTGCTTTGAAATCTTTGAACTTATCAAAAGTTTCATTCTTAGTCTTTAGGAAGTAGATCCAAGATTTGCAAGAGAAATCATCTATAAAAAGTACATAATATAAACAACCACTCAAAGAAGGTGCAGTCATAGGTCCACATATATCTGAATGAATTAATTCCAAGATCTTTTTAGATCTACTACTACTGTTAGGAAAAGACTTCTTGGCATTCTTGCTAAGAGCACAACCTTTACAAACCCCATCATGCTCAGAAGAAAATTCAGGCATGCCTATTACCATCTTTTGAAGACCAGGAAGAGCTCTGTAATGAAGGTGTCCAAACCTTCGATGCCATAACTCACAAGGATTGATAGTATCATGGACCAATGGTTGAATGGATGCCCAGATGACTTGTAGAGGCCTCCCTCTCAAACTCCAATCACCATGGTTGAACTCATCTCTTCATTCTTTGGCCACAAGAGGGCCTTTCTATCCATAAAGACTACTATGTAACCCTTATCTTCTAAACTTGCAACCGAGAGGAGATTCTTCTTTAAGCCAGGAACATATAATATCTCTTCGATATGCAAGGTAGTCCCTGAGTCAAGCTGAAAATATGTTGAATTGATTCCTTCAATTTTATAGGTGGTATCATCTCCAAGTTCCACCTAAGCAGTAAACTTCTTTTTTCCGAAGTTTGTAAGACTCCTCGAAACCCTGGCATATGTCTAGAAGCTCCACTGTCCACCAACCAGGACTTAGCACTATTGGTAATGGATCTGAAGAGAGTTGATGGTCCTTTTTGCTTAAGCAGAAGATGACATTACAGCCCACTACCCCCTCGCTCCTGCTCCCAAAGCTCGCTTCCTTAGGAAGCTTGCTCCCAAAACGGTCCTAGTTTTGGGAGCACGCTCACAAGGCGCTCCCCAGACGCTCCCTACCTCTCCTATACTAAAAGCTCCTTTACTAGGTTAATCATCCGATGACAATGTTATGGTACCTCCCTTCTTTGCCAAGCTCCTATAAAATTTGTTATGGTTTATCATTTGATGATAATGTTATAAGTTATAACTACTAGATGATTGATGTTATATGGTTTAATCCATGTTTTCTGTAACTAATTGAACATCCTACATGTTTTTTAAATATAAGTCCATCAAAATTTATTACAATATATACTATATATAAAACGCTCCCAAAACGGGAGCTTTTGAAAATTTCACTTTTCGCTCTGCTCTCACTCCCTGCTTCCCACTCTCGCTCCGCGCTCCCAACAGCAGCCCTTCTAGGGCTATGGCAATCCTTGGCAGGCCCTTCTAGGGCGTAGGAGAGAAGGCAGTCCTACTAAAGGTGATGGCAACATTTAATTTTGCTTCAGAAGTTAGCAACAACATTTCTAGGCTTCAATCTCAATTGTGACAACCCTTTAGGGCCAAAATCATCTCACAACAGCCCTATTAGGGCTTGAACTGTCCATTGTAACCCTGCTTAGGTCTCTATCTGTCCACGGCGGACCTTCTAGGGCTATGGCAGTCCTTGGAAGCCCCTTCTAGGGCTAGAACAATCCACGCCAGCCCTGTTTAAGGCTTCAACTATCCACGGTAGTCCTTCTAGGGCTATATCTGACCTCGGCAGCCCTTCTAGCAGGGTTACCGGGAGCTCCCTAGGAGGGCCCGCTCCCACTCCCAAACCGCGATCTGAACAGAAGCGTGTCGGATCGCCCCCTAGAGCGCGCTCCCAAAATCCAGGAGCACACTTCAGGGGGCGTGGACACGCTCCCTCCCACTTTCGGAGCACGACGCTCCTAACAACACTTCAGTTACGCTCCCATCACGCTCCCGTTACGCTCCCATCACACTCCTGCCATGCTCCCATCACGAGGCAACTGTGGTCGTGCAAAGAGAAAGGAAAAACTTTAGTGTTTTGGTCTTCAGTGATCATAGTTCATAATTATTAGCATCATACCTTTCAGTTTTCATAGTTCAATTAAGTTATCATTTTAGAACTTATGCAGATGGCCTATTTTGTAAACATAACTATTTGGTCATGTTGACAGTTGGTGGATAATCTATTTCAATTTTCATTCCATAAGTTAATGATCTACTTCCTATTATATGGTTTTAAAATTTGTATGTTTGTAATTACTAGATGGTTTCTATTTGTAACTTTGTAATTGTTAGCAGCTAGATGGTTGATGCCTGAATAATTAATCATTAATGTACTATGGTAGGCTAAGTCACCGGACACGTAATTTTAGGGCCAAGTGTCCCGTGGGGACGTGTTGGCGCAAACACGGCTCCCCCACGTGGGGGACACGACTTTTTTTGTGTCATGATTTCGGGACACTCATGTCCTTTCTCTGCACACCGTGTCCCGATTCCAAGACACTTCCGCGCGGCAAAAGTGAACCCACGGGCCCATAAAAGTCTATTTTTGTTTTTTTTTTGCCATTTGTGAATTGAAGGGAGAGTGAGGGAGAGCTAGAGAGAGCCCAAACTTGGTTTTTTTTTCAGGTGAAGGAGTTTCAAGTTTGTTTTCTTACAAGTAAATGTTCTAGTTTCTAAATTTTATTGGATCTATATGTCTATATTTTTAAAATTTTAAAATATATATATATATATATATATGTATATAAAACGTGTCCTTCGTGTCCTGATTCCGGGCGTCACCGTGTCCCGTGGAGACACTCGTGTCTCATGTCCTTGTGTCGGGTGACTTAGATGGTAGTATGTTACTATGTAGTATGTACTATGTAGTAATGTACCATGAAATTATGAACATTAATCTAAAAGTAGCATAAATATACATGTTTCACATTTCTGCAACTAATTTGGCATTCTACATGTTTTTTTAATATAAATGTATTTTTTAAATATATATATATATAAACGCTCTTGAGACGCTTCACTCCCTAACTTTTTGGAAAATGGTGCTCTCGAACTCCCGCTCCCCGCTCCCACGCTTTGGAAACCTTGCCTTCTAGGGATATAGCAGACCCTCGACAGCCCCCCTCTGAAACCCTCGGCAGCCTTCCTTAGGTGATGACAGCACTGTTGGGGTTGGGTCTGAGCCACGGCAGCCCTATTAGGGATTTGTCTGAGCCAAGGCAACCCTGTTAGGACTATAGCAGACCCTCAGTACCCTCAAAGAAGAGAAAACAGTCATGTAGATGCAGACGACAACCCTGTAGTGCTTGAGACAAACCCTTGGAAGCTTGAGGAGAAGGAAAACAGTCTTCTTGATGCAGACTTGTGAACCTTCTAGTTGATTCGAACCCCAAAAAAATATGAAGAAGATAAACAGCTGCTCAAAGTATACAACGAATTCTTGGACAGAGTTTGAATGACAATTTGATGTGTTTTTCACTTGATGGGGGTTCCACATTTATATTCCATCATTATGTGACTTCCATAAGTCAAGGAATTCAACAAATAATATAAAATACATTGGTTTGGGGCTCCTTTAATTTCATTGTGGGCTTCTAACACTTCAATACATTAGTTGGGGCCCTTTTTAAGTTCATTGTGGGCTTTTAACCCACCCTTCTTGGGTAAGTTACCTTTTGACAAATTCTTAGCCCCTTTCTCTTGGTCTCCATGGTCCACACGTGCCAACTGAAGTACGTCATCATATATAAGGAAGATTATTCTTTGGGTGTCTTGTTCTCCCAACTAACACCAAGGTCCCAGGCTAGTTATTCCAATTTCCAACAAGGGGTGGTCAGTCCCTTGAGGAGGTCCCATAGCCCAGTGACCAAGGAGAGGAGTACATCACATATCACTTGCCTAGACACAGTCTTGGGCTTCTAGTGATGGCCTGGTAACTAACCAGGTGCCTCAACCCCAGGTTGAATCTAGTTGACCAAAGTCAACAACTTGGTAACTAACCAAGTGCCTCCGTCCCAGACTGAATCATATTCTTGGTAACTGACTAGGTGCCTCATCCCCAGGATGAATCAAGTTGACCAATGTCAACAACTTGGTAACTGACCAAGTCCCTCCGTCCCAGACTTAATGATATTCCTGGTAACTAACCAGGTGCCTCCATTCTCCCAGACAATGGCTCTCGATGCTGTTCAAAAATCAACATTAAACACCCTTTTTATTCATCGCCCTCAACCCTTAACCTCATAAAGGCGTAGGTAAAAAACCCACTTGTTTGCTACTTTCAAATATGAGTGCAAGGGTCAACACTACCCAAATATCGTAATAGATAATAAGATCAAATATACTCACTACTACTTACAAAAGAAGGTTTACAGCACATTTATTTAATCATATGCAACATATAAATAATATTAAAAGAGAGAGAATGACATGTGAAAGTGTGAGAAGGGAAGAACGGATTACTGTAAATCCAACTACAAACGTATCAACATTTTCATTAACAGCAGTAAACATTAACTAAGCCTCCTACTTGAAAAGGATGAAAACGTATCAATATATAAAAACACAAATGATAAACCTCTCTGAATCAGAATGCAAAGAACAGGGAATAGATAAAAGAGAATTCAATAAGCTAACCAACCTAATGTTGCCTCCAGGACGAGATGTGGACTTGGTGCTTGAACTGCCTTGAAAGTATATGCAGAAAGTGCTTCTTCCCAACGTTGCAACTTTTCGTACCTGCAAGACCACTCGACCATTCTTACCAACATCAATGCCAGTAGAAGTTTTATGATACAAACTACAAAAAAGAAACATAAAGTTATTAATACTGTATTTAAAGTTGTACTTAAATTACGTCCACAATTTATGGGCATCCTATAAGTATGCAACTCATTGAAGAATACATAAAAAAAATTAAGACCCAGCCATCTTTACTATAAAATATTTAAGTGGAAATAATAGAAACATTGTCTGGACAAGCCCCTAGACAGGTATATTTAATTATAAAATCATAGTCAAATCAAGCATTTTAATTGCAAATATTTACAATCAAATATGGCATCTTGAATTAGGACTAAATCGACATATTATTTTTGAGATGACGAGCTAAAACTAACTACTTACCATGATTCCTTTAATTGAACACCCAGGTATTTTTGTGCGTAGGTTAATATCCCAACAGCAGCCTAAATACAAATTCCAGTCAGTAAATAAGGCATCTATTTGATGAATCTGAATAAAGACAACCTCATACATGAAAAGATATTGTCAGATGTGACAACAAAAAATGAGAAAATGACATAACCAAAAGATGAAAGCCATTTCAATTTAAAAAGACTTGCTATACGTACCTCATGCTGGTGAAGCTGATTATTGATGTGTATCAGGGATTCAACAATAGTTACTGCATTGGCTTCCATCTTTTTGTTGTGTGCCCCTTCAAATTCCATTTCCTTGTAATGCAAAGCTTTTGCAAAAGCTCGACACTATAAGCAGAAACAAAATAGTTTACATCCTAAACAATAATCTCCATCTCAACGAAAATATTCATTTCTATGTTGCAATTCAGAGAAAGAATAACGAGTTTCCAAGACCAGCAGGGAACAGAAGGGAAAGGGGGAGGGAGGAGCCATATCTCAGGGGATAGCACAAGGACGAGCACCAATAAAATATTAAAAATATAAACAAAGAATTAAAAATGTAAATTGCTATACAAGATGTGTTGATACAAAAAGTAAATAGGTTTTCAAAAGCAAATTAAACAATTACACATATAACAGCAAAGGAAAACCATCAATTTCCTCATTTGAAATAAAAATGAAAATTCGTTGGCATCAGATTAATCTCAGTGTTTTCCACTTGAGGCTCCAGCCCAAATCTCTTCTCCGTCGTTCTCAAAAATTAATTTCAAAGTTACCATTTACTGATATTATAAATCTGTTTGAACCAGCGGTTTTCAATAAGCACCCCACAGCAGAGCGTTTAATGCTGCTGCTGCAAGATTTTGAACCGTTGGAATGACCGTTGGTTCAAATCCAACAGTTCAGATCCCCGCAGCAGCAGCATTAAATGCTCTGCTGCAGGGTGCTTATTGAAAGCCTGAACCAGCATGGAGAAACCAGATTTAAGAGAAAAAAGGTAATAGTGAGTTAGTTTCTGGGTTAGTGGTTAGACTAGGCTGTTGGTTTTTTGCTTTCTTTTAAAAATCTTAATAGTTTTGTGTCCATCAAATATCTAATAAAAAACTACAGGTACTGGGTTGCTTGTTCTGGCAGGGGAAGACAAAGCATCCCCTCACTGTCTTAGGGATGTCTCACACTCCGAGACAGTCGAGGCATGCCCAGGATGACCCCCATTGTCAAGAAACCTAACCTGCTCCGATTGCCTGGCAACAGAAAAACACAGGGAATGTCTTACCTGGGGCTGGGGCACATCCCCACACTTCACAGGTTTATATGGTCCTCCATTCTAATAACTTAGAATCAACAGGCAACTATTGGTGCAAATATTCATGGTCAATCTGGCACAATGCCTGGCTAGAATGTACCTTCTCAGCAAGGGCACCAAGGAGTCGAATATCAATAGGCAGACGTTTCTCATTATGCTCCATGTATTCTGCCTGTACACAAAATAATGGAAGTTGTTATTAATAAATCCTGCATACCACATGATCTTATGTAAAGAGTGATAATAGAACATAGACAATAAGAATTAGATAAACAAGGAAAGCTGGGGTACCAAATTGAGAAGTGTAGCTAGGATCTCAGGAGGAATATTTGGAGAAGAAAATGCCATCTCAAGGCTCCGAACTAGCTGTTGTTGGTATGCTTCATTTAATTGGGCCCAGCAACTCACGAAACCTGCTGCAAATAGTTCTCTTCCTACAGATGGCTGCAAAATCAACAAAATAAGGTTTTTCATCACATAATATGACTAAAAATGCATATGGATTGGAAAAACGCATGTACCTGTAATTGTGCTAGTCGAGCACAAGTACGTAAAGCTGGTGATGGAGATTCCTTCAAAAGCTCAATGCTAAAATGGCGCATCCACTCTGCCCAATCTTCCTTGGTACTTCGTTGAGAAGCCTCCCAGGCTGTTCGTAGTCGGCCATCATTAACCTAGAAGTGATTCATATACATTTGTTAGAGAAAGCAAACTTAAATAAAACAAAGAAAACTCAACTCGGAGTCCATGCTACTACATGTCAACAAACCAATTCGAAAAAAATCATATCTACGAGACAACTTTGCTTCTGATATTGATTTTAAGAAGTACAAGATAAGATCCATAATTAATTTCATTATCTTTAATCAGATGATACAGAGCATTCCATAAACAAACAAAGATATTTCCAACAGGCCAAACAACATTTTCTCAACTTTGAGATTGACTAAGTAGCAAAGGTGGGTACTCAAGTGGTAAACCAATATATGAGAATTGACATTAAAATAAAAGAGGATCAAATGTTTATGCATACTATATTAGCATTATTATAATTTTAGCTTTGAAATTTGAATAAATTTGCCTATAGTTAACTTCTCTTTTTTGGCTGTCTGCTTCAGCACCTGAAAACCGTATTTTCAATTCTTTAATAGAAAGTATTTTTTTTTCTTGGAAAAAGTAATCACTTAAAAAGCCCCAGATTGCATGCTACTTCACATATAGCATAAGTGCAACAAAAAAGTGAAGTAATTTAACATGTAAGCATATAAAGTGCAGTATAAAGCTGAAAAACACTTCGTCAAAACTCAAAAAACATTCTCACAATTAATGCAGAGTGGCGCACTTCTGAGAGAGAGAGGCACACTTGTTGAGTAGAGGACACACTTCTGAGACAGAGGGCGCAGATCTTGAAGCTGGGAGAGCTGAGAGAGAGAAGGTCTTCCATCAGAGACTAAAGAGGGCACATTGTAATCTCAATCAGAGATTGACCGAGACAGTCAGAGAGGGGCACACTACTGAGAAAAGAGGGCGCACTTCCAGAGCAGGGGTGCACTTCTGAGAGAGAAGGGCACAGTTCTTCACCAGACAGAGCAGAGCAGTGAAGAGGGGCAGAGGGAGCACTTCTTCAGATAGATAGAGGCAGATACTTCTTCCAGAGATTGGCAGAAGCAGTTATCAGAGATTCAAACAGAGTAGAGCAGAGGGCACATTCCTCAGAGTAGCAGTTGCAGCTGCATGCAGATCTAAGGTTTGTCCCACCAGGTTTCTCTACTTGTATAATTTATGATTGTATAACTCTATATTTTGCTCTGACTCGAGATTGAAAAAAGCCCATAGTTGCTAGGTTTTCCCCATTGGGTTTTCCAAGGTATATTAGTGTGTTTATATGTGACTGATTCCCAGTTCCGGTGTGCATTTAGAGACTAGTTAATTGGGTTTATTGTATTGCTGCTTATAGATGAAATCTGAGATTTTATGTGTATGTATCTGCGAATCTATTGAAAGTAGTATATCAGAGTTAAGCTCAACTCTTGTGATAAGAGTGTAATATTCACAGAAATAAGTGATCTATATAACAAGGTTTGTCGCAGGAGGCCTCGGTAATATCTAACTCCTAAAATCTAGTCAAAAATTTAATGGTTACTGTTATGCCACAGAGTATCTGCAGCATTCCTAGTCAGGTCTACCAGAGCGAGGGGTTAAAACTTTTGATGTAAAGACCAATTTGAAGCGTAGAGTGTTGAATTGGGGCTAAATACCCCTAATAATGTCATGGATGGTCCGCTTGATTCCACCTCCAGGAGGTTCTCGCCCCGTAGGGGTTGGTGCCCTTGGGGAGCTAGTCACTTGGACGCATGACCAAACTTATTCATTTGCCATGTAAAAGGTGATACCACTTTGTAAAGGGATTTGTACCCTATCTAGCACACCTTATTTGCTCACTTGGACCTATTTTACCCCTCCTCTGGGCTATGTTACCCACAAATTGTACTTCCTTATTGAAGATGGCTACAAGGATAATAAAGGAGGATGTTGAGGGAACACATTTGTTGGGGTTAGTTGGGGGATGACGTCCTCCTTTTGGCACACCTAGCACTTAGTGTAGCCTAATTGCACTTTATTTATTGCTTTTATGTCATTTAAAGATATTTATTTTTATTATGAGTGGTTTAGCCCCCAAATTGTGGGTGAGCAAGCCAAAATGTTATATTTTCACATTATCTTGTAGGCTAATAACTTAAAATTAGGCGAGGCTAGCCTCATATAAATAGCGCCTACCTCTCATAGTAAAAACACAACAAGATATGGGTTCATTTTGAGATCTTTTCTATTTCTCTTGGTTATTGGAGCTCTTGATGTTATGCGCACCTCTTTTGGGATAATCTTTCTCTCTTGAAGGTTGAGTTGGTGAAATTCTAGGGTTTCTTTTACACATGCTAGTGGTTAATACTAATGAATGGTCGTAATAACTCAAGCACAAAGGTGAACTAACTCACTATCTTGCTCATATTTGTTAAAAGTTGCTAAGTTATACTTCTAATGCACGTAGTCTAAAAGTTCGATGATTTCGAACAAAAAATTTTGATTTTTCTGACACAAATTTGAAAAAATTAGACAGAAATTTTTAAAAATCCTGGTTACAACTGTCAAACTCTGAAATTTTGGGTGCCCCGGGTGTTTTTGATGGTCTTGAATGCATTTCTACCATTAAAGTTGCCATTAAAACATAGTTAAATTTCAATTTTGCAAAATAAAAAACGTCGGATTCCAGTGAAAACCCCTCGTCCGAGCCAAATCGACAAATATTTACACGGCCTACTTCTAATGGTGCTTTTATGGTGCATTATCCTAAAGTGTTAGGGTTTCTTGCTCGTATTTTGTTAACGTTGCATGAGGAGACCTTCCTTTCATAGGAGCTCTCCATTGTTACTGGGCCTTGGACTTATTCTCTTGCCCTAAGTAGCCTCTTCTACCTAGCTCTTGTGGTTGCTAGTTGATTCCCTGATTGCAAGTATTGAAAGCCATTCTAAGAGAGGGACGTTGGTATCGATCTCTTAATGCCCTAGGTATTGAGACTAGAATCATATGCCCTATCTTTCCAACAAATCTATCTCTCTTTTATCAATTTACATTCCTCTTATTTTACATGCATTTTTATATATTGAAAAACCCTAAAAATACCATATTGCTAGAAAAACCCTAAAATCTAAATAAATTCAAAACTTCAAAAATAGCAATGAGTTTGTAATTCTGGTCCACCCACCAAATTCGCCCTAGTGGATTCATCCACAGATCTCTAAGGGCATCCTCATTTGCCTTGGTGCATTGGGAAACATGAATTTGCCCAAATTAGGGTTTCTGTAGGGTTTCTGTAGGGTTTTCCACAATTCTAATTGGATCATCAAATTACCCTAGTTCACTTGATCTTCTCCCTTTCAAAGCACACTTTTCTAATGTAGTTCCCTGGAAAGTGTGAAACCCTACCTTGGGACTCATGAAGTGTATTAAATTGATGATATCTATTGATGTTGACTAGTAGATTGAATTAATTGCTTTATATGTTTTATGTGTCTTTATTATCCATTGTTGACTCCATATAAAGCATTGATCTTGGACATAAAGCTTGTAGAAGGGTATTTGCAAGTGTGTTGGTGTCTGCAGGTGTTCTTCCTCCATTAGGGACTCTCCCCTAGGTTTTGGAGTTACCCGAAGAAGTTGAGGAGTTAGGTTGTGGTGACATTAAGTCTAACCCGTCTCGTATGCTAAGCATCACTAGCACAGGGCATACTTAGTCTGCTTTGAAAAGACTGCTAGTTTGAGCGATAACAGTTACAATTTCAATTCTTGCAAGTAAAGTATGATGGTCATTTTCCGATATAAATTCCTATTCAGGGTAGTCACAAGCAAAGATGTGACAAGGGATAATGATGAGGAAGAACTGCAAGCATTTGCAAGCAAGGTGATCCTACAGCATGAGCTATTTGATTCAAAGCATTGTAAAATAGTGATGTTTAATACATTGTTAGACTCACGATATGTTACCAAGAGTGCAAGATGGTGAGGATGCCTATACAGTTTGAAAGCAGTTGCAAGAGATCCATGAAACATGAGATAAACATTAAGTTTTCTTCCTTAAAAATATTTTCTTATCAATAGTGTATGACAGAAGAAGATTCAATTCCAGAAAACTTCGTGAAGGTCAAAGGCATAAGAGACCAACTACTAGCTATTAGTAGAAAAATAGATGAAGAAGATATGGCTCTGATCATCTTGAGAAGTTTGCCCATGATCCTTTGGAAGCTTTGTTGCAATATTGAATACCACATTCGAATCTATTAATAATACTTTGAAAAGTTACACAACAAATTGCTCCAAAAAGACAAATGGAAGAAGCAATTTAGAGTGGTGGAGGCAAAGGAGTTTGGAGAGAGCATTGGAGCAAGTTTAAGGGTAAGTGAAAGTTTGGCAAATAAAAGATAGAAGCAAATCCTCAAGTACAAATTTGTCTAGTAAAGAAATAAAGAGATTTTACTGGGGAAAAGTTGAGCTTCTGAGTAAAGAAAGAAAGTGGTTTTATTGGGGAAAACTTGAGCTTATGAATAAAGAAATAAAGTGTTTTATTGTGGAAAAGTTAAGATTATGAGTAAAGTAAGTAGAAAATGTTTGTGGGATGACCAACAAAACCAATGGCTGCAATTGAAAACAGGGGGAGAAACTCGAAAACCGTCAAACCATTATTGCTTTTGTAGCAACTAACAGGGGGCAAAGGGTGGTAATTTTAATGATTAGTGCATTGATTCTGTACAACTTATATACATGACTAACCATAATAATTGGTTCATTGAATTTATACAAGACAACACCAGATGTAGACAATGTACAATTAGGATGTCAAGGAAAACATCATTGCTCGTGAATGTTTTTTACATTCCTAGTTTGGGAAATACTGTAGACAATGTACAATAAGGATGACAGGGAAAACATCATTGCTCGTGAATGTTTATTACATTCCTAGTTTGGGAAATACTTACCTTTTCTTAGTGAAATTATGAAACATAGTCCACACTTGGATGTCATTATTTGGGATGAGAGATGTGTTAAAGTTAGTGTAGCTGTGAGACCTATTCTCAGAGAGGATGGTACCCTAGTCAGTTAACTAGGGCTCTTGGTCAAGATAACCAGGCAGAGTACCTAGAAGGTACCCTAGGGCCCCAAATTGTCTCCTGGGTTTCTTGGTCGGAGACCAAGCACGTTGATGCCATGGCAAAGTCCCTAGCATGTGGTTAGGGCCCCTATTTGTCTTTAGGGTATTCTGGTCTAGGACCAAACAGTTTCTTGGTCACGAGGACCAATCAGGTCCTACAGGTTGAGACAAAGACCTCTTGGTCTGGGACCAGGCAGATTTTTTGTCACAAGGACCAAGTAGTTCTTGCAGGTACATGCCTAGTCAATTAACCAGGAGGATCTTGGTCAATGGACGAAGATGATGGTGTGTGATGACCTCCTCTCCTAGGTCTTTAAGATGGTTGAGCTAGATGGTCTTCTCAAGGGACTGGCCACCCCTTGATGGAGCCACTAGCAATTGACCTAAGGAGCAATCTAGAGGACCACAGGATCACATCATCCAGTGTGGACCTTCCTTATACAGTGATGATGAACTTGCAGTTAGTGTATGGAACACTTGTACATTTGAGAGAGAGATGATTGGTTGTACCCCACACACATTGGTTGGTCATCCTTGGTCTTTACACCTTGTTGTGGTACCTTGTCTTGTTCACTACTTTGTCTTGTGGTTAGTAGGGTCATCAACCCACCTTGAGTTGTCATGATTTGTACCACCTTGATGTTTTATGGGTATTAGGGTTGATTTCCCACCTTTGTGGTTCACCCCTAGGTTGCGGGGAAGCGCCCTCCCCCCCCTCGCCCCCGCTCCGGAAGCTCGCTTCCAGCGGAAGCTACCTGGAAGCTAGCCGGAATCGCAATTCCGTTTCGCTTCCGGACGAAAGCGATTTTCGGAAGCTCACTTCCGGGGAGTTTGCAACGCTCCTTGCCACTGTGAGGAAGCGTTGAGGAAGCAATAGGAAGCTTCGCTTCTTGATCGCTTCGCTCCGCTTCCCCGAGCGCTTCCCTGTTCGCTTCCCAGCGCTTCCGTATGCGTTAAAAATGCTTCTCGTCGCTTCCTTCAGTGCTTCCCGTCGCTTCCTTGGGCGCTTCGCGTCAACCACCATTAGATCTTATCCAAATCAACTAAAAAATAGTATGCTAATTTTACAACCACAATTAATTGAATTATCATATTTAATTCATCATAAGTTTGCTAAAATAATTGGTAATTATTAATCATATTGAAGTTGAAATTCCTTAAATTTCCCTCCAATGATGACTTACAATGTTCTTATATCACCGACTCAAGATACCCACAGCTAAGCTATGTGACTCAAGAAAGAATGTTAAATGCCCTTATGGCTTGCATCAAGAAAGAATGTTAAATTGCTTGAAAAGAAAGAATGTTAAATGCCCCTGTGGCTTGCATGAAAAATTGGAAAAGTATTTATGGAGTTTTCATTCGTGGGAACATCTCACATACAATATTATTTTTCTTTTCGCAAAATCCACGTTTGATAAACAGATTGTTTTTCAAAAGCAATAAGGTGGCCCACAATTATGGTGAGATGGTTCAAACTTTTTGCTTATTATGGAAATGTATAAAAATTCAAATATCTTTTTTGCAAAGTAGATACGTAATGTGCTAATGTAAACTTGAGATATACGTAATGTGTTGGTCTGAAGAGACGGTTGTAATTTTTCCCTTTTAAATATAATTATAGTATTTAATATTTAATAAGTTTATTAATTTATATGGGTTGTGAATTGTTTTTTTATCACTTAAAGCCCTTGATATTTTTGGCATAAATTTTTAGAAAAATGATTTGGGATTGTTGAAATTGTAAAGATTAGATATTAATAATGAATAATTTGGTTATATTAGGAGTATTCAAGAGTGTTGAATCCATTTTTGTTTTAAAAACAACGATTTTGTCAATTCGAACTTGTAATTTTGACAAAGATTGTTTGGTTAGATGTTGATGATGACAAACTGAAAAATGCTGAAAATGTAGAATGTTTAATCTCGTTATTTTTTGAAGTAAATGGTTGTAAATTCGAGGAAACAATAGCTTCTCCTTTCCCCTTTTCTTCCTAATATCTCCTCATTGACCAGAAAGGTTTACAACTAGTGATGGTCTTACTAATTCTAGTCATCCCGATGCTTTGGAACTCGATAAAGACATTAGTTTCCTTTATGAATCTGAATTGTCTCATTCATAATGCCTCTTCAATCCACTCAAGGGGCTTTCAACCAAGACTAGTTGCATCGTAGAGGAATACATTAAGTCGATAGTCACATCACAACCCTTAAAGGGAGGGTTGGGCAATGAAGTCATTGAGGTAGACAATGATTGCTTGGAATTTCCTTTGGAGGTGTCCTCTTCATTGGCTGCTAACCTCTAGGTCTATGACCTTTACCATTCTTCCCTGGAGGAGTTGAGTATATTTGACATGAATATTTCAAATGGGATATTTTGTTAACAAATTTGACAATGAAAGTCATCTACTTATAATCCAAAACTTAGGACCATCAATGATTGCCACGCTATTTCATGATATGAACATATACCCTACAATTTGGTCAAACTCAACACATGTTCTAAAAGTAGCGATGATGAGTCTCTCAACCTTGATAGTGTCAATTTAAAAAAATAGACCAAGAAGATTATCAACCTCTTGATGTTCTACATGTAAGAAAGGAAATTTTGCAGTCACACCCAAACTAGGTATGGATATAGACATGTTCATTGAGTCAAACTGTTTATATGGATGACAAAATGTTTATATATTGAAAATTTGAAGCTTTAAGGTTGAATCTTGATGTTATAACTTATGGAATCATGGATACTGGACCTATGGTTGATGAATTCACTAGTAAATGATTAATGATTGATGATTGATGAATGATGTTACATGGTATTATTGTTTATTTCATGTTTTTATCCTTTCCATAACTAATTCAACATTCCACATGCATTTGTTGACATATATGCATCAAATATATATAAAAATATATATATTATATAAAAAAAACGCTTCCGGAACGCTTCCTAATCGGAAGCTTTTGAAAATTTTGCTTCTTGCTCCTGCTCCCACTCCTACTCCCAAGTAACCTTGGTTCACCCTTTGGTCCTAGGGTTATGGGTCATGTACCCACACTTGTGTTATGTTGTACCATGTGTTGGTCCTTATTAATTATATGTATGGTGACATAACCCTAGTACCCACCTAAGTCACCCTATTTGTATTTTATGTGACTTTATTGTTTTTAACCCTTATGTGTTTGTACCCACCTAAGACATCTTAATTATATTATTATAAGTGGTTTGATGTCTTAATGTGTTGGCACCCACCCTATTCTATGGAACCCTAATAAAAAGATTAAAATCGTGATCCTTCTAGAAGTCATTATGGATCTATATATTGAAGCCCATTGTTTCTCATTTATTATCTCTATCATATGATTAAGACATCACATCTCAGCTCTGTCTTTTATTCTGCTTGACGTCAAGGGTTTAGAGTTTATTTGCTGCTGCTTGACCAATTGTTTTGAGGCCGCCTACCTGCTGATGTCTACCCTTCATCTCAGATCTGTTTTGGGTAATTATTTAGGGCTGACTTTAAGGTATATCTTGCTGCTGCTACCTTTGATCTACTTGTTTAAGGTCTGAATGGGTTCCGATATGCTTGCTGAAGTTTGACTGAAGCTCGATCTGCATGCTGAGGGTTTTGTGAGATCCGATCTGCTCTTTGTGAGGCCCGATCTGCTGTTTTGTGGTTGACTGAAGTCCGATCTGACTATTTAAGAGTCCGATCTGCTGTTGTTGTCCTACCTGGGATCCGATCTGTCTGTTAAAAAGCCCAATCTGCTGTTGCTGGTCTGTTTGAGGTCTTGATCTACCTGTTGAAGTGTTGATCTGCTATATGCCTCCCTGTTGAGGAGGTTGTAACCCTCTGCTGTCCCTGAGACCCAGTTGTGAGCTCCTTTGGCTGTGATCTACCTGTTGACATTTTATTTTTGGAGGCCACAGGTTGTATGGATAGTTTGGTTTAAGTCTCGGGTTACTTGTTTATGCTAAGATCAGATCTTTACGGCTGAGTCTTGCTTCTAACCTGATCTATATTGCTGAGACCTGATGTTAACTTGATCTATGTGCTGAGACCTAATTAGGGTCTAACTCATAAGCTGAAGTTTAACCTTGGTCTGATCCCTTATATTTCTTGCTTGAGGTCTTATTTTTTTCTTTGCTTGGGGTTAAAGCTTCATCTAGGGTTCAGACCTATTGTGCTGAGTCTTGTACTGTACTTTTGACTGTCATTGACCATCCCTGTTTGACTGTACTACCCCTCTCATCTCTCTCTCTCAGGTTTGTACTTACCCTCTAACAAGGGTCAGCTGGTTCCTAAGTGATTGACTGGCCTCTGAGCGGCTCAGTTCATTCTGAAAGTTATTTCTTCTGAGTATAAATAGGAAGGGTCCCACACTCCAGGTAAGTACCCTAACTTGTTCTGCTTATTAATTAGACTTGTTATTGTTAGCATGTTACTGAAGATTACTTTAACACGGGACCTACTTGGTAGTGTTAAAGTTGAAAGAGATGAAAAATTAAAATTATTTTTTTTAAATTATCTTGTTTAAGTTACTGCTGTACTATTATGCTTCAGTTCTGGTTGTTGTGTTTAATTTTGCATTAAAGTATATGAAAGTTTGATTTCTCTGCATCAAAACCTAACCCTAACCCTAACCAAAAATTTAACAAGATGTTTAGTAATAGATAGAAGTAACAGCAAGAAACTAAAAAAGCAAGGCCTATATAAGCCACTTGATGATAAGGAGGCAAAATCACACACCATAGCCAGCAGTGGAAGAAACAACACTACATTTTGGCATCAAAGACATGGTCAGTCAGATTTTCTATATGTTGGGTTACTGACCAAAGGTAAAATGGTGTTTGGCTTTAAAAAGATCCAAGCGAAAAAGGACGAGATACGTGATGCTTTCCTTACAAGAAAACAACATAAAATGGCATTTAAATGGAGAACTTGGAGGGAAGAGACAATTCCCAAATTGGTGCATGTTCATATATGCAGCGTAATGAAAGCAATCATTGTTTTTGGTGCCAAGCATTTCTTGTTCATAGTTGATTTTCTGAGAAAATGTGTAATATTTTCCTAAACAAAAGTCAAATGTTTTCCCTAGATTTCAAAATTTGAAGGTTGTCAAAAAGGAGTCTGGTAAATGCATTGAGATCCTTCGAATATATAATGGAGAGTTTTTCTCTAACAAATTTGATGAATTTTGTAAGAGAAAGGGAATTCAACGTCCTTACATAACAAGCACTGGGGTAGCAGTAGCACCCACTGCAGTGTACTTGCTAAACAAATACCCGCAATAACAGTGCAGAATAGTATTCCAGAAGAAACTTGGTCCAGAAGAAAGCCTCAGGTTAGCCATTTTAAAGTTTTGGGGTCCACCGCATATCTATTAATTCAGAAAGAAAAGATAACAAACTAAGATCCAAAATGCAGAACTTAATGTTTATTGGGTAAAGTGAACAACATAAGGCTTTCATGATAGTAGACATTGCTACTAACAAAGTGACATACAGAAGAGATGCTATACTTCATGAGAATGTGGGGATCTTTCAGCCCATTTAAGATCAAACGTCAAATCTGAAAATTGATGATAATAGTTGTACTGTTGTAGTATGGCCAAAAAATCAACCACTTTGCATGGAATGAAAATGCTGGAAATAGACAGCCCTATGGAATTTTGGTACAAGGAGAATTCAATAATTACATCAATAAAAATTATCCAAATCTGGCAGAAGGCGATGCTGCTTTGAGGAGCAGAAGCAGAAAGAAAAAAACCCAAGCAATACTAAGGAGCTTCCTCAATTGAGAGAAGAATGGCCAAGCGGAACTCAAAAAAGAGAAGGTAAGAAGTAAGTGTATTTTACTTTATTTGTTGTTGTTGATGCAAAACAAAGTTACCCGACTCAAAATTGGGAAAAGATCGACAAGGCAAAAGAGCCAAGAGTTTCACAAAAATTGGTTAGAGGTCAAGAAAAACTTAAAAGAAACTCAGTAAGTACAAAAATTAATAAATTTGAAGTTTAAGGGGGTTTATAGCATTGCTAGAGAAATTGACTGTGCCAAACTGAGTTCAACTCTCGATTAATCATGAGACAACTCGCATTGATTGCGTCGAACATGATCAACCCCAAGTTTGACTCAGCACAATCCAGAAAATCTCTTTTCTGACCCAATCTGGACAAACTCTATTCCAACCTGATCCAAGTACACAATCCCTATTTCACTGATGAAAAAGATGAAGGAAAGAAAACCCTCAAGGAAGGTGATGACAAAGTAGTATCTGTAGTGAAACAGAATAATGCTTCTACAGCAAAGAAAAACAAGAGCATTACTTTGTTGTACTACTAGTGTATGTAAGAGGTGAAGTGAGTGGACAAACCAGACTGTATATCAAGGGTAAAGGGCTCAAATTCTTCAGCCAACATTGACTCATCCCACTCATGAGACAATGGTCAGACAGGTGGTTGGTGAATTGATTTGTTCTACATCAGTGATGCCAGTTACATGCCATCCAATTCATCTCCAGTTGTTGAATGTTGGCACTGCTCCCAAGCGGGTCATAGACACTCTTTATAGCTTTCTTGGTATAGATAAGTTGTTTCTACCATAGTTCAAAAACTCACCAGCATCGCAAAATATCGTGATGTCAAAACCCTAGCCGATTTATTGGCAATTAAAAATCACAAATTTTACCAAAAAAACGGACAATGTGATCTCTGGAAAAAATTAGCAAAATCAAAAAAATATTGCGCCATGACAGAAAAATTCACAAGTTACATGTTAAGGCAGCTTAAAAGCTGATTTTTGGGTTTGTTTTGGTCATTTCTCTTTCCATTTGCTAGCGAATGAGAGGGAAAGGGTTTACCATCATCAGCAACCAGGTTTAGGAGGGCCAAATCTTTATTCTCATCACCATTAAAAAATAATTAATTGAAGCAGGGATGAATTGCTATCTGCCTACGATATTGATATTCTCAGATCCCAAGTATTTCTTCAAATTCCGCCCTCCTTAACTTCTTTCTTTTCTAGATTTTTGCAAGGTTTTCAAAGTCGATGCCGCTTGCCACTTATTATCATTTTCCATGGCTCATATAACAATCTAGAGGTCTGTTTTCTTTTAACAGCAACATGTTTTTCTTTTCAGCAGTGTTTGATGTTCTTTTCTTTCGGTTGTTTTGGCCCTAGGTTACAAGTTGGAAGCTGAGCATTGCCTTGCCAACACGCTGAAGCCTTTGGACCCACTTTAGCAATATAGTGAACCTAAAGTTGTGAGAAACTGTCAAAGATTGTCTTGTGAATTGTGCGACCAGCATATGATAGGAGCGGTTGGCCAATTGAAGTACCACTTAGCTAAAGTCCCAAAGAATAATGTTCGTATTTGTAATGTATCAACCCCTAAGATTATGCAAGCTGCCCAAGATTCTATTTATGAAAAAGATAAAAGGAGGGAAGAGGAAGCCACTACCAAACCTAGACTTGGCGTCCATGGAGTGGCTAAATCCTCAAGAACCACATGAAGATTTGGGGATTCATGGCAATGAGAGGGACTCTATGGATTTACCTTCCATGAGGACCTCACCTTTTTTTGTTCCAAGAACCAAGGATGTGGCTCAATCTTCCATCTGATCAGTGGTTACAAGAAAGGAGAAGCAAGAAGCAGACAAAGTTTTCAGGAGGAGTCTTTTATGGAGTGACACACCTTTGAGCATGACAAAGACCAATCCATTTTTCCAGCCAATGTGTGATGCTATTGCTATTTTTGGCTCGAGGCATAAGTGCCCTACCTACAAGGAGTTGCAGGCACCAATTTTGCAAGCGGAAAATGATCATATCAATATTAGACTGGAGGACCTAAAGGAGTCATGGCAATCCAATGGATAAATAGTCATATCCAATGGTTGGACAGATGGGAAGGGTAGTGTTACGCCTCAGAGTATCTGCAGCGTTCCCAATCAGTCTACCAGAGCAAGGGGTTAAAAAATTTTATGTAAAAGCCAAGTTGAAGCGTAGGGTGTTGATTTGGGGCTAAATACCCCTAATCATGTCATGGATGGTCTACTTGATTTCCACCTCCAGGAGGTGCTCGCCCTGTGAAGTTTGGTGCCCTTGGGAGCCTAATCACTTGAACGCATGACCACACTCTTTTATTTTCCATGTAAAAGGTGATAGCACTTTGTAAAGGGCTCTGTACCCTATCTAGCACACCTTATTTGCTTACTTGGACCTATTTTACCCCTCCTCTTGGTTGTATTACCCACAAAATGTACCTCCTTATTGAAGAAGCCTACAAGGATAATGAAAGAAGACGTTGAGGGCACACATATGTTGGGGTTAGTTGGGGCATGACGTCCTCCTTTTGGCACACCTAGCACTTGGCGTAGCCTAATTGGATTTTTATTATTATTTTTATGTCATTTAGAGTGGTTTAGCCCCCAAATTGTGAGTGAGCAAGCCAAAATGTTATATTTTCACATTATCTTGTAGGCTAATAACTTAAAATTAGGTAAGGCTAGCCTTATATAAAGAGTGCCTCCCTCTCATTGTAAAAACACAACAAGACATGGGTTCATTATGAGATCTTTGCTATTTCTCTTGGTAAATTGGAGCTCTTAATGCTATGCGCACCTCTCTTTGGATGATCTTTCTTTCTTGAAGGTTGATGTGATGAAGTTCTAGGGTTTCTTTTACACATGCTACTGGTTGTGATAACTCGTGCTCAAGGGTGACCTAAGGTGCATCTCCTTGCTCATTCCTTGGTTAATGTTGGTAAGTTTATCTCCTAACCCTAGTTTAACGTCATTCTTGAAGTGCTTTGGGCTAAGTTAGGGTTTCTTGCTAGCATTTTGTCAACTTTGCATGAGGAGACCTTCCTTTCATAGGAGCTCTCCATTGTTACTAGGCCTTGGACTTCTTCTCTTTTCCTAATTAGGCTCTTCTACCTAATTCTTGAAGTTGCTAGTCGGTGCCCTAGTTGCAAGATTTGAAAGCCATCTTAAGAGAGGGATGTTGGTATCGATCTCTCAATGCCCTAGGGATCGAGACAAGAATCATATACCCTATCTTTTCAACAAATCTATCTCTCTTTTATCAATTTATATGCCTTTTATTTTACATGCATCTTTATATACTAAAAAAAACAAAAAATATAATATCGTTGGAAAAAAACTAAAAATCTAAATTCAAAAGTGCAAAAGTAGCTCTTAAATTTGATGACGAAGCACCCCAAGATGTGGGTCCCCTTGCCATTATAGATTATTGGCATATGCAGATGTCTTACTATGATAAACAGTTTGAAAATTTGAGGCCCCATATCTCTAGTGATATCTCCATGGATTCAACTCATTCGTACTTATCCAACATCGGGGACAGTGAAGCATGTTATACAAAGGATTCTCTTGTAGTTATTCGGTCTATGATGGGCCTAGATTATCATTCTCAACTATGTTCCTCACGCAGTATTGAAGAAGTCGTTCATCCTTTTTGTCCAGTATCGGTAAGTTTCCAACAATGCATTTCAATAAAACCAATCCAAGTATGTGGATAGGTATGACATTCTTTTCACACTGTCAATATTTCTATTGTTTATCTTTTCGCTTGAAATATGAAAGCTTAGATTATGTGGCTGACAATTTCAAAAGTTTAAAGATTATTGAAGATACTAACATGATTATTATAAAGATGAACAATATACTTGTGTATCCAAAGACATGGTTGCAGCTAGTATATGAAGATTTGCAAGGTCCACCCAAGTTCAAAATCAGCCGACCAGTTTCAGGCAAAAAAATTTCTCAATGCAAATGTATGATGGAGATGGCCCTTACATAAGCCCAATAGAAGCATGGATAAATGAAGCTTGTCAAAGCAACCCTTCTCCGTGGCAACAATATCAAAGCTTCCAAGCCCCTGCAGTCACCCAACTTTCATCTCCTATCCTGAGGAAGATCTTGGTATGTACTTGGTTTGTCATTGATGAGATCTTATCATGGATTCTCTCTAAAGATAAAGGTAAAAGATCGGGTATGAATTGCTTACTTAAATGGTTACATTGGTGATATGATTTCACTTAACCCTTCCTGATTCTTATGTTTAGCATAGGTAGGTTTAATTTCATTTGAGTTGGGCATATACTATTACCCATGCATTGCATTTGTTGTTCTTCATGTCTACATAGGTTAGCCGCTTGTTCATTCAGTTTATTTTCCATATCATTCTATTGAGCAAAGGAGGACGGAAGTGTCTACCTCAAGGTGTTGTTGATCTCCTTGGATATTTGATGTGTGTGTAGGTCTACAGGTACCAAAAGATTCATAGGTTCTCAAGCACTCCTAGGAAGAGCACCCGTCTCGCAGTTGGAGCCAATGTTACGTGGTACCAGTACCAGCGCACCTTCAGATGTGCCCGTAGGGAGAGAGGGTCATCCTTTCAGACCAAGAGAGTTGTTATCCAACATTTTCTGAGTGGAGGTTATGGTCGAACCTTTTGATCCTTCTCTTAGGAGTACTATGACTTATTGGCATTGCCGACTGCCTCATTATAGGGCTTGTAGCCTTAAGATTGGTGTCTGAGGCTCCTAGGGGTGTGTCATTGTGTCACATGACCCCCCACGTGTTCCACTACTCCGATGACAGTTATGTCTGTTGTGAGGCTCTTGCCTCTCTTCTAGGTCACCTCAGGCACGCTCATGGTCCCTCTACAACATAGCTCCCTCTCTTCTTGGGCCTCTTCTAAAGATGACATCATCACCCTCACCAGGCTGTACTACTTGTTCTGGGGGGGCCGTTTAGGGATTATCAACATTGTTGGGGTTAGATGGGGTATGACGTCCCCCCCTTTCCTACTCCAACCTTCATTTTTGGAGTATGTTGCTTAGTTTTAGCTATTTTAGGCATTTTTGAGTACTTTGGGGAAAATGCCAAGTTACCCACAGATTTGATTATTTTATATTATTTTATGTTATAATTTTAAGTTGACATGTTATAATTTTAAATTGACATTTTAAGGCATGTAGGCCTGGTTATTTTGTAAAAGTGAGTGAGAAAATATAAATAAAGTCTCCTCACTTCATTTTTACACCACAACTTATGGGATAAAACTCATTATGCTACTCTTTTACCTTAGAAGGGCCTTATGAAATGATGTGCACCTCTTGGAGGGATGATTGTTCTTTCTCTTGCATGAAGTTGGATGCTTTCTTACCTTGCTAATGCTTTGTGGATGCTAGAAGAGTTGGAATAACTCATGCTCAAGTAAGTCTTTTACCTTTTAAGTCTTGCTTGGTGAAAGGTAGGTATTTTTGCTTCTTGAATGAATGAATGATATCCCTAGGGCTACATTCTTTTTTCATAGGGCCTTTATCTACTCTTTTATCCTCATTGCACAGTAAAAACGCTCCCAAGAGGAGGTTTTTTTACGAAGTTTAGCTTTGGAGCTCCAACTTTGCCCTAGTTTAGGCTCTTGAAACCAACCCTAGAGGTTGTTCCAATAAGCCCTAACCTAGTTGACAAGGAGAATCACCTCCAATAGGAAGGCTGGTCACCTTCCTCTAAGGCTAGGGTTTGGGGTAACATCCATTAAAACCCTAAGTTATCAACTTTTATTAAATTTTTCTTGCATATGCATGTGTAAATTTGCATTTTCATGGTAAATTAGGGTTAGAATTAGGTCTGCAATTTTATGTTTAAAACCCTAGAAAATCAAAAAATTAATTTTTTCGATTTTTTGGTCTTCCTAAAATTTCGGCCCTCTCTCCTACAATTTCCCCCTGCCCTCTATAGCCCTAAAAACCCTAGGGCAAAATTTTAGAAAGCCCTGAAATTTTTAAAATATCAAAAATTCCTAAAAACCCTAATTGTACATGTGTAAATATTATTTTTTAAGTTAAATTTTGCATTTTTTATAATTAGATTTTTATTTCTGATTTTGTACATAATTGGAAAAACCCTAAATTCTGAAACATAACCCTAGTTTCTGTCCTAACATACCCTCTCCCTCCTTATTCTCCCACTCGGCCTGCTCTTCTTCTTCCTCTATCCTTCCTTTCCTTCCTCCTTTCACCTTCTTCCCACCTTCCATCCTTTTCCTGTACTGCTGCAGCTACTCTTGGCCTCCTAATTTATAGCTTGGCCCCCTTCTTTTGGCCTTTGCTCTCCTTCCAAAAAGACTCAACCTAACCCTTGTAGCCTTCCCTTGACCTCAGTCCCCTTCTTGAGGTCTCTCCAAAGGTTTTAACAGCCAAAAGGCAGGCCTTTTCTCTGTTGTTTTAGGTCTGCAAAAAAAAAGCAGATTGTCCACTGTACTTGCCTCCTCCATGCCATATCACCTACACACAGAAGCATAAATAAAGTTAACCTAAAATTGCATTAATTTATTGTTTACAGGTTGCCATAAAGAGGTCTGAAAAAGTAATTATTTACGGCTGATATACAGTCTCAGAACTCACTTTAATGATTGAATATTGATGATAAAAGATCGTTGGAACTATAGGTTATATTGCTCACACCTTTAAGGTTACTTCAAGTGCTGTCCTAAAGGTCAAAAAGGGTAGGCATACTGCCATATTGTAATTGCATACAGTCCTGAAACTTATCTTTATTGCTCACACACCGATGGTCATTCATTACTAATGAAAGTGGTGTATTGTGGATGTTTAGATTCTATGCGTTACACCTCTTGCTTTACTACATAACTAGTGCTTTAAATTACCACTGAAAGGGTTAACATACTGTTGCTACTATACTGTGCGGATTCTGCTACATATAACAGTCTTACATGTGTTGTTAGGGATTGGTGATTATGTCCTTTGGCATTGGATGATCTATGTTACATTTTTTATATGCTAAAGTACCATTGATATTTATGATCATGATATGTAATTAGACATCATTGGATGACCTATATTGTCTTGTTTGTCATTGATGAATGATCTCTTATATTGGATTGGATATTTGCGTTGCTACATCTTATGTCTTCTTCATTCATATGATCACATTGGTTTAAGGCACTGGTCTCTAATTTGGTTGTCTAGAAGGCATAGTTGTTGTTGGCATAAGTGCTTGCAGATCATTGAAGGGCTCTTCCCTTGGAGTTTCTGACTCTCCGAAGTAGTTTGGAGTAGTGAGAAGAGTGACAGTGGTCACTTTCTCCGTGCATCTGTTCATCGGATACTAGCCCTGCTAGTTCATCCGGTAACAGGCTACACTAAACTAGGGACACTGGATTTAGCAACTTGGAAAGGCAGAGAATAGCAGTTCTCAAGCAGAAACTGATCTGCTTTCGAATTTCACCTCAATCAATCAATTGGAAAGACATGTAAATATGCTAACTATGGGCTGCAAACACCGTGAATTTAGAATTTTTGATAAGGATGAAACTTAACAAATCACTAGTACTAAAATGAAGATACTGACCTTCAGGGACTGGACTATGCAGGTAAGACCAGTCTCCAAATCAAGAGAGATTAAAAAGCAAGGAATAAAGGCGTAAGTAGTCTGTTCAGCACTTAAGATGCAAAAGAAAAGAACATAACAGCTGGTAGACTCTCAAATGTAATGAAGCAACTCGATAATGCTTAATCACTAACACAGTATTTAAAACCCTGCTGTCAGTGTAACCCAAAGCTTACCATACTTCGAACCTACATGTAAGAGAAAGAAGCAAGATTAACAAAACACCACACAGTGTTCACAACCCAAAGACAATGGTATGTATTCTGTAGATGCATAATCCCGATCCTAATCCTCAACAGGTTAGAATTTAGATCCCTATTCTGTTCTGTAAAATTAATATGGATTGGGAGAGAATCAAAAGAAAGAATGGAGATTTACTTTATAGTTTTTTGCCTGCCTTTGAATCTCAAGCCCTTCATCACGAAGGTCATTTTCCAAATCATTCAATGGATCACTGATGACATCACCAGGTAGCTGGCGTGTCACTTTCTGAATACCACCTAGATCCAAAATAAGTGGTTCTCGTCTAAGTAGGCGAGCTTCAATATCATCAAAATCTTTATGCTGGTAACAAGACAATGGAAATAGGAGATACCTTAGCAGGATAAACATAGTGAATAATCTGAAAGATGATGTTATCTGAATCTATATATGGCTCCATCATAAAAGTTATGGATTTATACACTTCAACAAGATACACCAAACCTGCAAGCGATGCTGCTGTAGAATTTTCCGAGTAGATGGAACAAAAATGGTAAAGTCATCACCCAATGCTTGAGCTAATGCACAGATAGCATCAACGGCATCCTTTCTGAGTTCATCTGCATTCCTGCATGTTACATATTGTGTAAATCTAAATTCATTCTTTTACTTTTCCCATAACCATGAAAGGAAAAGAAGGCTAGAAATCACAGAAGCTTCTACAATGAATCAAAAGCTAAATTTAATACAACTAGTTACAGAGGAGATCAGTGCATAACCAAATTGCTTTTTGAGGTATTTCACAATAAAATAGAAACTTAGAAAAGCATATGAAGAACATGGTTGATTGAGACAGATTTTCAAAATATTTGCTGATCATAGAATAAACAAAGGTTCGAAGATTGTGATGTATTATGAAGACACAGAGTGTGAGTGCATGTGATAGCAATTACACATTATAAGAAGAGCACCAAATGTAATAGGGCTATAGAGCAAAGTGGCATTCACATTAATGCAGTAATGTTTACATAAGATGCCTAACAGCTGATTACAAAAATTATAGTTATATTTCCCACACTGTAATAATGTTGTAAATTTTGAAGGGTTCCCCTTTATATGTTGCAGATGCCAACCTTCATACAAGGGAGCACAGTTAAAAACAACTATGCAATGTGATTACTTTCAAGAACCTCCTTATAAAAGATACTTATAAAGCCCATAACAGAATAATGCTGGCATACACAGATCTCACAGCGAGTGGAGATCTAATAAACAATGAAGCTAACGATCCACAAAGATCTAAAAATGTTAAATACACTGAGGTCGTAAAAAGACTCACATGAAACAAATATGAATATCAACGAAAAAGGAAATGGCTAGTCACAACGATCATCAAAGGCCATGACAAATTGACAATAACAAAAATTAGAAGGAAACAACATAACACGTGGTCCAATCTAAAAACTTTATGATCGAACACATCTAGCATCAACCCAGGTTCACAGGACGGCAGGGGTCATCCCCTTTTGCCCAGGGACGTGGGAGACATACCCGCACCTAAGATCTCAAGAGCATTTGGGGGACGTCCAAAACAACACAAGGGGCAACTAAACATCCCACAACCATCCTAGGGACTCCGGCACATCCCCTGTCAAAACTGGTGCCTCTAAGGTGTCTGTTTGGTTCAAACAAAACTAAAAAAAGAAATGGAAGAAAATCCTAAATTAACTCTAGACTAGCTATCTAACGGTTAACCTATTAACAATGATTTTTCCCTGCGAATATTCAGTGTTAAGCTTCAGCATATTTGTACGTACATCTTTTGTTTCCAATTTTCATGATTGGGCCAATTTTTATTTTCAGAGCTTTTCAGAGTGGCATGGGGGACACCATATAGGTATCTGTTTGGTTCAAACAAAACTAAAAAAAGAAATGGATAAAAACCCTAAATTAACTCTAGACTAGCTATTAACGGTTAACCTATTAACAATGATTTTTCCCTGCGAATATTCAGTGTTAATCTTCAGCATATTTGTAAGTACATCTTTTGTTTCCAGTTTTCGTGATTGGGCCAATTTTTATTTTCAGAGCTTTTCAGAGTGGCATGGGGGACACCATATCCAGTGCTTAGTTCAGGTTTCAATTCAGACTTCACTTACATTTTTGGCAGAGTTCCCATGCATGCATGGTACATGCAACACTTGGAGCATCCATGGGAGAGTGATTGCATCAAATTGCTTTCTGATTTTGGGATCAGCAAATTTTAGAAAGATTGTACTATTAGAAACTTACTATTTTTAACAACTGGTTGCAGTTTTGAGTACCCAACTGGTGGTTTTCCAGAGAGAATATTCTTCAATTTTTGAATTTGTTATTTTTACTAAGTTTATATTTTTAGAAACTTACTATTTTGAAACCAATGAGATTTCTGGATACCCTTCTTGGACAAGAGTATGTGTTCCAGTTTTGGTGATGATAAGAAACCGCTATACATGGATGGGTCGATGTGGTGATGGAGAAGAAAACCCCTAAATTTCAAGTAATTTCAAAAAACTGTAAATGAGGTTAATTTAGGGCATCATATCTGAAAAATGTAGCAGCGGGTTGAATGAATCGTGCATGAAGCAATGGGTTATCTTTACTTCCAAATGCAGGCTACCATGACCTGGTAGAACAAGTGGATCAATCCATGGGTGATATATTTGGTATGCTTTTAGGAATATGGTATCATGCAAGCATTGGAGCTATTTTGAGGTTGCATTTCTGTTATTTTCATGACAACAGCACATCTATTTTTTATACTCAGACATAGCTTAACCAGAAAGCATGTGTGAACATGCATACAAGTCTATTCTTGGAGTTTGTGCTATTTTAGTGGATGAGGGATCTTATCTTATCCTCAAGGATTTACTTGTTACCTGTTACTGCAAGTTATTACATGAATTTGACTTGTTAGAGCAGGTTGGAGCTGGTTTTATTCCTGGAAGGGAGTGCTTCAGTTCAACTCGTCATTATCTCCTAATCTCATGTTTTTCTGTTATGGGATTGCTTCATGGGTTTGGGCATCGCACCTATTCTAGGATCTAGGGATATTGTTGGGTTCCATTATGTAACATGTCATCCTTGATTATAAAAGGAGAGAGGACAGTACACAGATCATCAGTTATTCTTCAAGCATTTTCTGTTTTCATCATTCATCCACCCATAATACATATGATTCTCCAATTCATTCTTTAGATCACTCAGTGAATTGATGATTGATGTTGGTTCCTTGGTCACACTGTTGACATGGTCAATCCACCTCTTAGCAGTGGGATTGAAAGAGGCTTGGACAGTGTTGCGACAATGCCCCTCGAGCTTTATTGGAGATGATGTTGTTTTACTTTTGAGTATAAACCATGTATGTGACATACAAATTTTGTTAAGAGTTTGTAGCTCGGACAGGTACTTCTACATTGGCTTGGTGTCTAACATGTAGAAGTGTTCAAGAAAACAAACTCTCTAGACATTACTTGTAAAAGTGTTTTTTGTAATACTTTAGGTCAATGGTATTGGAGGGCCCATGGTACTGGAGGGTCAATGGTATTTGACGGTCCATGGTATTTGCATAAAGTGAGGGTTATAAAAGAATCTATGGAGAGTTGTATAGTACCACAGTTGTAGGAGTGAGTCATATCTCTTGTGTTGGTCAGGGATCAATGAGTGATCAGATCTGAGAGAGGGAGTCTCTCAAAGGCTTGGGAGTGAGGAATTCACTCAAGCCAGGGTTTGTTGATATTGTTGGGGATTTAGGCTCAGTTGCAGCAAGGGAGAGTCAGGAGTCTGAGATCCGGTGTGTCATATCCGGAAGCTTGGAGCTGTAGGTGTTGTTTAACAAATCTGCAATAAAGATAAATTGTTGGTTGGTTTTCCCCAATAGGGTTTCTAGGGTACATCTTGTGTTCGATTTTCTCTGTGATATATTGTTTATCAGTGTGTTCCCATTTATCATTTTCAATAATTTGAATTTTTAAAATTAATTGTTATGTGAAAGAAATGATTGAAATGTCAATTGAGATCCGGTAATCTAAACTTAACATGGTATCAGAGTGGGTCTAAGAGACCTACACAAGATCAAGAAAGAAAAAATATATCGAGAGTACCGTACGGCCACGGTACCCAGCCTCTAATCGTACAACACATGGATTCATTGGGCTGAGTGTGATCGATAGTTGGTTGGAAGACATAGCATCTGAGATCACAGGTTCAAAAAAAAACTCGAAATCGTGGTTGACGACTCAACATTTAGGTTTGTGGCCTTATGGAGTGGGCTCGTGGCTTGCTGCGGACGCGGCCATGTGAGGGCAATCAGCTGGTAGAGGCAGACTACGCCGGATCAAGAAGACGGAGGTCGACAACAGTGACAACCGAGACCGGGACGCGAACAGTAGCTCGAGCAGAGGTGGCGCAGACATGAAATCTATTGACGGCTTGGAGCAGATCAAGACGTACGCAGCAATGGACTAGGGCATGGAGTCACTGAAGGTGACAGGCACTAGGGAAAGCACAGCAAAGAGCAAAGCCAACGGGAATGTGCTTGGCACGCGAGCGGAAAACTATGCAAAAAACAGGAGTGTGGGTCGCTAGAGGTAGCACGTCGACTGCGGGTGGAAGAGGTAGTCGTGACAAAGGGAGATCCAACCCGCAGGGAGTGGCAACGAAGGCTGCGAGCTGTTGTTGTCATTGGCTCGATGGTAGCCAGCGTTTGAATTTCTCTCATATAGCAGTGGAATTCTAATTTTCAGATCTTGACAATTATTTCCTAATGATTTCAAACATTCATTTCATCCCACATTTTTCATTGAATAATTGCACACAAAAAATTTCAACTTAAATTGCAACGCAAGCAAAAGATCATAGACACACACAGCCATGCACAATAGACACAAAGATTTTTACCCTGGGAAACCTAAACTTGGGAGAAAACCCAGCCAACTTTTCTTAGAAGATATCAATCCAATTCAAGTACATTACCATTCCTAAAGAGAAACCCTAGCACATAAAGTTCATCCTCTTTTCATAAGGAAACCCTAGCCACAAGAGAGACCTTCACAAAGAAACCCTAGATAGGGATAGCGAACCTCTAGAGAAGATAACAACCCCAAAAATTAGCACCTTATGCCTTTGCTAGGCCTTCTTGACAAGTGCGCATTAGCTAGAAGAGTTGTTGTGGTGTTTTCCCTGGATTGTGAAAATGAAAGGTTAGTTGCTTATTTATACACTTCAATTCTCCCTGCTTTTTTTTATGGGTCGACTTGTACTTTTGTTTTCTACTTTTCTTTTTATCTTCAGGGCCGACTTGTCCTTTCTTCTTCTTCGATATTTCCTAGGTTTCTTCAATGCTATCTGGGACATCTTCAATGGTTGACTTGTCTTCTTGGTTATTTCTTCATCATAGAAAAGTTTTCCTTGTTGATGATCATCTCCTCAAATGCATGCCTATTCACCCATGGAGCTCTAATGTTTATTTGACACACACTAAGAAATCCCTGACACTTCTTAGAGTCTATGTCAAATTCAACATTAGGCTAGACTTGTATATTCCACAAGGGGGTGAAATCCCCTATCAAATTAACAAGTCAAATCACTTTAATATAGAATAGATCACTCCATCACGGTGTAGGCAATGTGATATCATCTTGGGGCCAATCTCCCCACACCATATGACTCGGGATAATGGGAGATTGTCTACCCTATGCTTGGGCCAATCTCCCCACACCATATGACTCAGGATAATGGGAGATAGTCTATCGTGGGCCAATCTCCTCACACCTTATGACTTAGGATAATGGAAAATTGTCTGCCCTCTGCTTGGACCATTCTCTAATCACATGGCCATTTCTTTTAGTCAAATCACATGACCAATCTGGAAGAGAATGTATGTCCGATCTGTCTAAACAATGAGCAGACGTGCGCACAGAAGGCACTGAACTCGGACGACGATCATGGACATTGTAGTGAAGTTGCTAGATAGTGGAGCTCACACGGTTGGGAGGAGCTAGGGAGCCACTGAACACAGCAAGCGAGCCAAGACGTGAGTGGAGTCTGGAAATGCCAGCACGAGGATCAATGGTTGCAAGGCGAACCGCAAACGTGGAGTACGGTCCAGACCACAAGCTGGGCAGCAGCAAGGTCAGACAGATGAGGCAGCTGTAGTCGGGAGGTAATCGTTGAGGCCGACAGCAGAAACGGAGTCCGAGGGCAATGAAATTGTCGCCAACGAGAAAACACAAGTTGAGGGAGATGCTACGGTCTGCAGCAGCAAGCCGCCAAGAAAGGCACCGCCAGCACGACCGTCGATTGGGCCGAGACAATGGCCAGGGCAGAAAATTTTCTAGTAGGGAAGCCGCCAGACTACCCAGGGCAGCAGCACAGCTGCGAGAAGGCCACCAAGTAGCCCTAGGAAGGGGCAGAAGTGCCAAAGAACGAAGTGGGCAGTTGCAAGCAACCCAAGAATTTTATGGGGACCCCAAGCAATTGCAGAACAGTTCGAGCAGGTCGAGAAACTGCTTGGAACTACCCAGAAAATTAGGGCAGCAAGCAAGAATTCCCGGGCAACACTCAAGAAGTGTTCGAGCAGGTCCATAAAGGAATTTGGGCAGCAATAAGTGTTAAATTTTCGTTAGGGTTAGGGTTTGATGCAGAAAAATAAAAATCAATGTACTTAAATGCAAAATTACATTAAACTAGTACTAAAACGAAATAGTACAACAGTAGCTAAACACAATAATCATACTTTATAAATTAAAAAAACATAATTTTCATCTCTTTCAACTTTTCAACTTTAACACTACCAAGTAGGTCCCCGTGTTAAAGTAATCTTCATTAACATGTAACCAGCAGTATAAGACTAACAATAACAAGTCTAATTAATAAGAAGAGCAAGTTAGGGTACTTACTTGGAGTGTGGGACCCTTCCTGTTTTATACTCAGAAAATTTTACTTTCAGAATGAGTTGAGCCTCTCAGAGGCCAGTCAACCACTAGGAACCAGCTGACCCTAACTTAGAGGGTAAGTACAAACCAGAGAGAGAGATGAAAGGTTGTATGCAATAGCAATGAAAGTCAAAACACGGTGACAACCTCAAACAAAACTCAGCATATCTCAATAAGTCTCAGCACCAGATATCTGAACCTCAAGCAAATAACAACACATAAATCTGACCTTAGTCAAGTAGTAGTACACAGATCTAACCTAGGGTATAGAGAGACTGAACCAAAAATAGTCTCAATACAAAGTTAAATCATAGTAGCAGGTGACCTTCACAACAATACTAGTTCATTGTCTTAGAATAGCAAGAACCAGTCCTTGATCTAAACCTAAGAGGTCGCGGCCTTCTTCCTTAAGACTGCAACTAACTTTCAGGAGTTGCGGCCCACCTCAAAATACACTCAACAAGTTCAGATCAGACTTATAGGGCTCACGACCCCGACAAACAAAGTAACAGCAGGTTGCTGCTATTTAATCAAGTCACAACTTAGTCAAATGAGAGAGCAGCAAGCAGATCGATCCATACAACAGGTAGATCAGACCCTAGGAAAACCACAAGCAGCAGATCAGACCACTGCTATGCTCAATAAGACCCCAACAGGACCACAATTAGCAGATCTGACTCCAAAAAAACACGGCTAAGGTAAACTAGGTCATAGGAGGCAAATCGGATCTCTATAAGATAGCATATGGAAGATCGAACTTCAATCAGAGCCTCAACAAACTTCACAGTTCAGTCTTAGATGACATCAACGATCCTTAGCAACAAGAAGACCTTCAACATTTACCCTAAAAAATCAGATATGTAATAGGAGATAATCTTCAGCACGGGGCGGCTTCCAATCAGAGTAAACAAGCAGCAGAATAATCTTTGAAGCCTGTGACGTCAAGTAGAATAAAAGGCAGAGCTTAGATGTGATGTCTTTAATCATGAGATGGATATAATAAATGAGAAACAATGGGCTTCAATATATATATATATATATATATATATATATATATATATATATATATATATCCATAATGACTTCTGGAAGGATCACGATTTAACCTTTTATTAGGATTCCATAAAAATAGGGTAGTACCAATAAGTTAAGACAACACACCACTTATATAAAAAAAAAAATTAGCATGTCTTAAGTGGGTGCGAACATATAAGGGTTAAGACACAAAAATAAACATAAAATATAAGTAGGGTAACTTAGGTGGGTACTACGGCCATGATACCATTAGGTGAGGGTACAAGGACCAACAAGATGGTACAAGTCAAAACCATAAAACAAGAATGGGTACATTACCCATAACCCCTAGGACCAAAGGGTGTACCACAAAGGTAGGCACACAATCGTAATACCCATAAGACTAAAAACATCAAGGTGGTACCAATCAAAACAACTCAAAGTGGGTAGATGACCCTACTAACCACAAGTCAAAGACAAGGTACCACAAGACCAATAATCAACAAGGTGTAAGGACCAAAAGTAAATCAACCAAGGTGGGGAAGGTACAACAAGTCATCTCTCTCTCAAATGTACAAATGTTCCAAATAACCTGAAATTTCATCATCATTGTATAAGGAAGGTCCACACTGGATGATGTGATCCTGTGACCCTCCATACTACTCCTTAGGTCAATTGCTAGTGGATCCATCAAGGGGTGGCCAGTCCCTTGAGAAGACCATCTAGCTCAACCATCTCGAAGACTTAGGACCTGCCTGGTCCTCGTGACCAAGAAACTGTCTGGTCCCAGACCAAAATACCCTAGAGACAAATAGGGGCCCCAGCCACATGCTAGGGACTTTTCCATGTCATCAACCTGCTTGGTCCTCGACCAAGAACCCCAGGAGACAGTTGGGGGCCCTAGGGTACCTTCTAGGGTCTTACTCTTTACTCTACCAGGTTAACTTAATCGGGAACCCTAGTTAACTAACTAGGGTACCATCCTCTCTGAGAATGGGTCTCGCAGCTGCACTAACTTTAACAGTAAGCTGTAAATCCGGGTCCAAGGGGATCTTGGATCCAGGATCGATGTCAATGACAGTTGTAAAGGACTATGCTGTTGGGAGCGTGGAGCAGGGGCAAGAAGCGGGAGCGGAGCGAAAAGCGAAATTTTCAAAAGCTCCCATTTTGGGAGAGTTTCGAGAGTGTTTTTTATGTGGCATATATTTTAATAAATTTTGATGGATTTATATTTAAAAAACATGCAGGATATTCAATTAGTTATAGAAAACATGGATTAAACCATATAACATCAATCATCTAGTAGTTATAACTTATAACATTATCATCAAATGATCAACCATAACAACTTTTATAGGAGTTTGGCAAAGAAGGGAGGTACCATAACATTGTCATCAGATGATCAACCTAGTAAAGGAGCTTTTAGAATAGGAGAGGTAGGGAGCGCCTCAGGTTCGCCTTGGGAGCATTTTGGGAGCGAGCTTCGGGAGCGGGAGCGAGGGGGTAAGGAGCGCTCCCATGCAGCAAAGGTTAAGGAGAAGAGGACTTCGAAGGGTGAGCAAAGTTCACATAATTCCAGTATCGAGAGTAAACCTTTAGAGGGTAAGAGGGAGTTGGCCCCTTCCAATTCTTCCAGTACTGTCAAGACCAGCTAGTATTAGCTGACATTAATGGATGCTCAGGAGCAGATTCCTAGGACCATAGTTAGGAGGAACAAATCTTAAGAGCGGATTCCAAAGCAAGTGGCAAAGAAATCTTCCAGTTTAGAGGGAGCAACTACAATAGCAAAGGATAGGTACTTCTACATTGTCTTGGTGTCTAGCATGTAGAAGTATCCAACACAAGGAACTCTCTAGACATTACTTGTAAAAGTGTCTTTTCTAATACATTATGGTCAATGGTATTAAAGGGCCAATGGTATTTGAGGGTCCATGGTATTGAGCCCTCGATATTTGCATAAAGTGAGGTTTATAGAAGAATCTATGGATAGTTGTATAGTACCACAATTGCAGAAGTAAGTCAGATCTCTTGTATTGGTCAGGGATCAGTGAGCGATAAGATCTGAGAGAGGGAGTCTCTTAGACGCTTGGTAGTGAGGGAAGTTAAAATATCTGTCAAATACTAGCAAACTCAGCTAGACAAATTGTCAAACACTTAGCAAACTCCGATTTCTACTTCATATAAACTTCAACAATCATGCATCCATTTAAAACACATTAAACAATACTTTATAGGCAGAAATACTAAATGCTAAGTAAATATAAGAAATAGCAGCGAAAAATAACAGTAGACAATAGTCAATTTCAGTACATATTACACATGAAATTTTGGTCAAATGACCCTAGAAAATCACCAAAGGGGAAAACCAATCACAAGAGTATATTTATTATGAGCAAAACTCAGAAATTTCTCAAGCTTACAAACTGTACAAACAGCATTAAAACTTATCTCACTCCTCAAGCAAACACCTCGGTTTTTGTGCCAAAGATGAAAGTATGGCCTTCTTTCGTTAATGCAGCATTAAATTTTGTAAAACATTCTTGAAAACCATGCCCTTAACACTACAAAACAGTACGGACCTATTGCTTTAATTTTCAACAGTTTACCTCGGTTTCAATGTACCAATTGAATGGTTGTACAGCCCTATTGTACCACATTTAAATGCCTTGCAATGCAAATATATGGTCTGTTGTTATCCAGATACATCAATGACCCGGTCAACTGTCTATTCATCGTAGGATCTACCAACTCTGACTCAGAGGCTGAGTCATTCAACTTTTTCAGATTCATCACCATAGGTGTTTCCATGGACTTACACTCCATCATCCCAAATCTCCTCAAGACATCAATAGTATACTTCCCCTTACTCGAGAAGATCTCATCATGTCTCTGCCACACCTCTAATCCCAAGTAATAATGGATCTGGTCAAGGTTCTTGCTGAACAACTATCACTTGTTCTTCGGAACAAGTCTCTTGTAGGTCATAACACATGATCTTTCCTACAAGTCAAGTTCAGTCAATTAGTTACCAACATTGCATAATCATGAAATTCAATCACATCATATTGAAATTTCAATGCAATAGTTCACACAGTTATGTAAGCATTTTAGCCAATGCTTTAGCACAAGACCCATCCATATCCCAAACACACATGGTGACTATTTGGATGCCCTCCATCTCCACCAAAACATACTATCAAGGGCATGCACTACTCCAAGCATGTCAGCAAAGAGGTTTCATCCTAGAATAGTTCCAACAAGGGCTCATGGGTTGTTGTGCAGCACTATAGGCTACTTATCCAACATATATATAACATGCACTACATGAGCCTACTGCTCGTCAATCTCAGTCATATATAAATGCATAAAAGAAAATTGTACCACATATCTACATATAATTGTTATGAACATTATCCTTTAAACCAAACATTCAAAGATTTAAAGAATAACTCAAATGACAATACAAATACTTATCTTTTATTGTTTTGTTGGGTCACTCTTGATCTCTGCCTCCTTGCAGAAATCACGGCAGTCCTCAGATCTTCATCTTCTTTCTACAGCCTAGATCTTCATACATAACCAATGACAATCACAGCATCTGGATACTGCAGTCATTGGTGCACTCATAGAGTGTACTAGAAGTACTCCTTTCGACGATCTTTTGTGCTTTCCTCAAGATCATCTTATGCATTCCTTGACCTCTTCAATGGAGTATCTTCATCAACATCAACAATTGAAGCATGGTACTTTCTTTTCTTCAGTTCAGGACACTATCTGACATAGTGATCATGCTTCTAACATCTGAAGCACTAAATATGTGAAAGATCCTTCTTCTTATGTTCTAGAATTGGACCTGATCTTTCACCTTTATCTTTTCTACCTTGATTCTTCCTTCCCTTACATTTTCCACTTCTAGCATGTGCCCATAAACGATCAAACTTGGGCTATTTGGATCGCCCACTAATGCTCTGAATGAAAGGTTCCCAAGAATGGGGAAGACCATTAAGGGTCATCATGACGAGCTCTCTGTCTTTAACTATTTCCCCAATGGTGCTCAACTAATCTCTTAGTTCAGAAATCTTTATGAGATAGGATGCAACTGAGTCTGCACTTGTAATCTTGATATTGGAGAGTTGTTGTCCTTAAGGCAAGTGCTATGTTGATATTGCTACGCTCAAATAGCTTCTTCAAGACATCAAACATCTTCGCGGTCGTCTTCTTCTGAGAGATCTGAGGTATCAAGTGATCTTTTATAGAGTCTATCAGAATCCTCCTTGCCTTAGCATTACTCTTCCTCCATTTAGACATTTCCTCTTCATCTTCTAGTTCTGGTACCCTTTCATTTACAAATTTTAGGTCATTCTCCTCCAGGATGATGAGTACCCTAGACTTCCATGAGTTGAAGTTGGAATCCCCATCAAGACTATCTTCCACTTTAACACTGTTCATCTTGGCTGGAGGATGGAAAACTGAGATCTGAAATCTGATGCAGAAACCCTAGCAAGAGCTAGGTCAAAATAAGTTTGGAATTTGGAAAATCTGATTCCACAGATAGATGCACCCTCCTAGGGCGAGTTGAATGGACCTCCTTTTTTCTCGGATCTGTGGACAGAACAACTCAAAAACAAAAACCCTAATTTCCCAGCTCCGAAAGAAATTAGGTCAAAACTGAAAATTCTTGAAATGAAGATCTCCTTCCACAGAAAGATGTGCCCTCCTAGGGTGAGTTTCCCAAGAACGCTTTTCAAGACGATCTATAGAGAGAAACACCCAAACTTGGATGCCCTAGTTTTCGACAATGGCATCTATTCAACACTGCTCTAATACCATGTTAGATTTTAAGATAGCAATATAATTTCAATCTTATTTGGAACAAAAACAAAATAAGATCACTGAAAGAATAACCAAGCACAGAAACACATCGACACAAAGAATTTATACTAGGAAACCACAAGCGAGAAAACCTAGCATCCTTTTCTTATTCGAAATTTTTAGTCCAAGATACAAGTACAACCAGATATAATATAAGAGTGATCTAGTACAAGAGAGATCAGATAGAAGAATAAACCCCAAGATAGAAACCCTAGAAACAGTCTTCTCCTTTGCTTGAGGGAACTTCTCCTTTGCTTGAGCAAACTTGCTTTATGTTGGAATGAATGAGGTGACACTTTATTTATACTTGACTTTGCCTAACCTTTTCTTCTATTGGGGCCAACTCGTCTACATTGCCTCGGCCGACTTGTCTTTTGGAATAATAAATAAAATTTATTATAATCTTCTTGTGGGTCAACTTGTGTGAGGATACCTCACGTAGCTACAATCACCAACATTTTGCAGGCATACTCGAATATTTTAGGCTTCAAATCACTAGGTATTCACCACTAGGACTAGTAACCATTATCCCAATGCAAGATAGCATTTGCACTTTTCCCAAGTGTTCATCCAACATTTTTTGTGCCATTACTGAGGAGCAAAGTACAGCTTCCCATGAGTAGTAGCGTAGAGTTGGACGATATACTAAGGAAAATTACATATTATGAAGACTTCATTGTTCACCTAGCAACTCCACTACTGGGGGATCAACACAATTTGCATGTACAAGGAATTTCAAATTGATCCTGGTAAGAAGTTGTTATACCACCATATGCATGGGGTGTTATACCCTCTCTCTCTTTTTTGCGAAACAGAGCAGGGCTGGATCATTTTTGTATTGAGCAAGGCAGTTTTGTCAAAGCAGTGATGCCTATGTGATCTCTAAGATTTATGTATCGATTTCCATGTGGTCGCCTTAGGATGGTTCCTTTTCATTTAAGTTATTATATCAGATTGCACACCTAGAGGATATTCTTATGGATTATATCACTTCTATTGACTAATGTACTAAGTATCCAATAATTCCACTTTACACCTGTGATTTTTTATGAGCATGGCAAGTAGGTCTGAGGCATAGTATAGTATATAGAAGTAGTTTATGTTTTATGCACATACCATTATTTAGCATAACCTCCAGATTATTGCATGGATCACACCCTTCCTATTGGTTCCATCTATTGCTTTACCATCTCCCATCCCATATCACCACTACTTGTTTTACAAACCCATTGATCTAGATTTGACAGAGTGACTCAGGATCTCGCCTCTGTGACCTCTTTATTATTATTCCCTCCATGTTATTCCCTGGTATCTCGACTCTGATGTGTGCAACAAAGTTCTTCGAAGGCTTATGCTTTTTTTCTTAACAATATGCTTGATTAGCTCTAATTGCCTAGGAGAACTGGTTTTTTGATGCCTTACGCCTTTCTTCTTAGAAATATGCCTGATTGGCTATGTGCTTAGGATTACCGTCTTTTGACCCCATGTGCTTCTTGTCAGTTACCCCTGATGTTTGGCCTTGAGCTAAGGTTGGCTAGTTGCGAGCGATGTGTTTCCTAGTCTTGAAGCATGAAAGGTTTCTTCCCCTCTTTGATGTCTGAAAAGGGCACATGAAGTAACTCCCAATGCAAGACTCCTCGTACCTGCATGAAGAAAGAAATGAAGACCAAGTAAAAATGAAGAATCAAGAAAAGAAAGAAAGAGGCAAGTCTAAACTTGCATGGACCTCAAAAGAAAAATGAAAAGGCCAAGGTCTTATAAAAAGAAAAAGAAAAGTACAAGAGGAACTCTAAGAAATAAATGACGACGAGTCCAAGAAGAAGCCTAAAAATCTAAAGTCAAAGATTAAGGGAGGTTGAGTCTGAGCGTTAGTGTCAAAGGGGTATCATCATCTAGCACATTATCCATTTGTGAGACACAAGCTCCCTAGTGTTTGCTTGACTAATGGATGTCACAGATCCCCTTATTTCCTTTTTTTTGTTGAGTTATTCAAGTCTTCCATGACCAACCCTTCACATTGACTAGCCACTTGATTTTGACCATCCACTTCACCCAAGAGAAGACTGATCTATCCAATGTTCTTGATGGTAATCTAGATGGTGGCATGAATATAAAACAGTCACTTCATGCTATCCGCGAGATGTAGAACAGTCGGTGGCGGGTGATGAGTTAAGACACCCGTAAGTTGAATGGTCACTGGTTTGAAACCCCATGGATACCAAAAATCCAGCCATGTTAAGGGTTGGTGAAATCCAGGCCAGGTGCGATCCCCGAGTGATTTTGGTAGCTTAGATGCCCTTGGTTCATGGTTTCTCAACCAAAGGCAAACCCTGCAAGTAAGGGGTACCACTTGCCAACAACAAAAAACAGTCACTTCATGCTATATGCTATGTTATGCACTTTTCCTATGATAAGATTAAGTAATGACTCACCTATATCACTTGTGTAAAGTATGTATTTGTAGCTCTAGTTCTCTTTCAATATTAATCATTACAAGTGTTATTTCATCATCTTGTAGGCTTTGGTTGAGTCCTTTCATCATTGGCCTTCATTGACAAAGTTTGACCAAAGTTGACTTTTTGACTTGGTCAATAGGACTAACCTGAAGTATGGGAGCTTCATGTTTCATATCTCATCATGCTTCAGCCTTTGGAGCTATGATGCAGGAAATGCCACCCCCCTCGTTTCACCTATGTTTCGCAGTTAAAACACGTTTTGTACGACCTTGAAACCCATTTCAATCCGTACGAAACGCATTGCCCATACAGGAAACACGTTTCATAGAGACTAAAACGCCTTTCAGGTACGGTTACGCGTTTACTTGAAAAAAAGGCTCGAAACTTTAAGAGACATTTTTTTTGTTTTTTTATTTTTATTTTTATGATGTTTCTATTTGGAATAAGAAAGGTCTAGAAGGTGGAAAGTGGGAGGAAAAAGGTGGAATCCTTTGACTTGGACCTCTCTCTTGTTGCCCTGAATATTGAGGAACCTAGAAGTGGAATTGACCTTCATTTTTCCACTGCATGTTCCACTGTTGAGCATGCTTCTTGTTCTATTTTTTTAGGAGGATTATGAAGATGAGGCTGATGACTATTAGTCTTTAGTTTTATGGACTCAACACTTTATTTCTATGTTGCATTGTACTTGCAGCCTCATACATAAAGGTTTATTTTGGATTTATATGTTGCATGTACTAGCCTCATTTATAAAGACTTTTTTGATATATATTTCTAGCCTCATTAATAAAGGTTGTTTTTGGATATTACTACTTGCATTATGTAATCATTTATGAGTAATAATTTATCATTTATGTTTCGCGTTCATTTATTTAAATGTCCTTTATATATCGTGTTTCCCCATTTCCAAAAATTTTGGGGGTCGTGTTTCTCTCGTTTCGAAGTTTGCCCATTTCGTGCAACTTACCTTTGGATGCCAATTGGACCCCTCCAAGTATTACTTTCAGCCAATTTTTATTAATGGACTTAATAATGGCAACTTAGCTTTGGATGCCAATTGGACCCCTCCAAATATTACTTTCAGCCAATTTTGATTAATGGACTTAATAATGGAATTTTTTCTAAGTTGGTGATTTAAGAGCCTAAGGTTGAAGATTAATTATTTGGAGTAGCAAATTATTGAAGAATTCAAATTGGTTTTGGGCATGGATTTGATTGGTACATGTCAAAGCATCAAGGAATCCATCTAAGGCAAAATTGAAGTGGTTTGAGCATGAATTCACCTCAAATTGAATTAATAAGAATTATTAACAAACTTTCTTAAGGTCCGAATTAAAAATTTCCTAGTTCAAGCGGTGAATTAATCAACTATGAAACAGGCAGCTTTGAGGACAAATTGGCAACTTGGGTACTAGTAAAATCATGTTCTATGGAAAACCCAAATCTCGGATTTATCATATGGCATAGTATGTGGGCCCAGCAAGTAGGTGGTTTTAGAGGGGACGCATTCTCTTCCAATGGGGGCACACCAAGCTGGAAACTAAGCCAATTTTCACTTGTTCTCTCTCCAAACCAGCACATGAGGTGTCAAGGGGACCCACAGGAGGATCAAACTCCGATTTTGAGTTAATAATTTGTAATTTTTATAACGTAAATGGGTTGTATTGAGGCAATTCGCCCCCCTCTCTCATTATGCACTTTCCAGCATTAATAAGGCTTGAGAATGTTTTGATCTCAGCCTTCAATGCTTGAGGGCTAGGGATCATGCTCCTCTCTCTTTCTATAAAAAAGAGTGAGCTACATTTTGTAAAGGACTTTTGGACAATTTGCTATAGCAATAAAAACCAGAGCTTCAAGTGTTAAATCTCTTGTGTTTCCTTGGATGGATTTCACTCCTAGCTTTCCTCTTTGGATGAGTAGAATTAGATTTGTTAGTTTGAGACGCTATTTTTCAGTACTTTGCATGCCAATTCAATCTGCCAAATTGCCCAATGCGCCTTGGTGGTTTCCAGTGAAGGGGTTTTGACACAAATTGTTTTGCTTAATGCTTTCAACTTCTCTTGGCTATTTCCCTTGCTACTTTTGCATGATCTCTTTATTTTGCAAGCAGTATTTGGTTTGGTATGTGTATTATCCTAAGATTCACACTTACTAAGTCATTTTCTTGTTTGCGGGTCGGAGGATCAAGGAGCCGTAGGTGCACCCAGCTTGTTCTTGGACATTTTTGGGCTAGGATCTGTTATCACACAACTTGTAGTTGTCCCTAAAGGTATCCCATCCGGGATGGCAGAGGTGTTGGACAACTAAAGAGGTGACCCAAGAGATGCCATGGTTCCCAATGCAAGCTGGGTGTCACAATAACCAAGGCACTCTTCACTTTAGATCAAGACAAATCAAGATCAAGGGGGAGACCCTAGCCAATCAATGAAGACTAGCTAACCCAAAGACTCCTAGGGAAATGTGAAAGATGAAAGGAGGAAGTCAATGGTGAGTTAGATCTAGGAAAAGATTAACTGGACCCAAGGGTTAAAGTGTGGTTGAAGAGGCTTAATGAGTGACAAATGGTTCAACCAATGAAAGACAAGAGCCACGTATGAGATTTAACCAATAGATCTAGAAGATGACTTAGCACCATGAAAATTAGCCAAGTGGGACCCACTCCTTAAAAAGTCGAAAATTGGTCCAAGTTGGGCCCATAAGGTCAAAATTGAAAATGGATGATGCTAGGGGTATGTTATGGATTGAGCAAGAATGAGCAATACCCAAGTGTGAGATCTAGAAAAAGCCCACCTACCCAAGGAATGCGAATTGCCTCAAGGAGGATTAGTGCCTTGGATGAAGGGGCAAATGGAGTCGGATGTCCACCAAATTATAGATCGAGATAGTTAAGATGAAAAGCAAGGTGGGTTTTCAAGATCAACATATGGAATCATCAATAGGTGTATGTGGAACCATAGATCATCATCCATAAGCATAAGTGGTCCATCGCATCACGGATCCCAAGAATGACCATGATCAAACTATGTTTGACTAGGTCAAAATACAACCAAAGACTAGATTATAACTAAAGACTAAGACATGTTCCTTTAATCATATTCATAGCTTAACTTAAAGTATAAACATCATTCAGTGGCAATTAATACATATATATTTCAATGTTATTTATAGTTTACTTGCACAAAAGCTTTAAAGACATACTCATCCAATGGACATGGTCTAATTGCTAGCAAAGGGTGAAGGCTAAGGACAAAGTTAGGTAAAAGGGATGACTTAACCAACTCAACTAAGTGGCATTTTGGATGGGGAGAGGGGAAGCTACACTCTGTGTTGGAAAAAATAAACAACGGGAAGGGCAGCGCCTCACAAATGGGTAAGTTGTTTAGAGAGTGCTTAGTCAACTTAGGTATCATGTCTACATCAAGTTGATCCAAGTTCATTAGGATCATTCATTTCATTACCATGACTCGTTTGGCCTATATAACCCCTTTGGGATTTTACATGCGCTAAAAAGCACAACTAATCGCTGCTTGCATCCGATGTATATTTACATTTCATGAGGTCAGCAATATTTAGATATAGCATACATTTAATCATTGCTTTTTAGACCTTTTTGGACCCTTCGAGGATTACTTTAGCATTTCATTACTTTAGCCTTTATTCATCGTGTGTTTAGAAACACATTCTAGAATTTTAATTTCATAGGCTTTTATAAGAGATTTCCAATATAAGTAGTACATGTGCTTTCACTTTTAGCCAACAACAACTCATGTGACTAGAGGGAATTCCGCACAAAGCCAAAGATCGGGACAACCGACCAGAATGATCTAGGCATAAAATCCAACTCACCAAGGCAAGTTATGTCACCAACTCAGAGCCGAGACACAAAACAAACGTTGATGCGATCCAACACAGAGGTAGAAATAGGGAAGTCCTCCATATCAAACAGTCAAGAAGGCAAGTCAAGGTGAAAGTTAAATAAGGAAGGTCATGGATGGATGGAGTCAAGTGAACGTGGTGCCTAGGCTAGCAAACAAAGATGCCAGGAAAGACCATGTCCGTGCTCACAGGAGGGTAATGAAACCAATGAATATTGTCAATAAACCTTAGAGTGCAAGTAATACATCCTATTTTATATTTTAAAAATCCATCCAAGATATTTCATTTCATTATTTAAATAGTACTGCCACATCATGAGTTATATACCAAGTCAATGCTATGAAGATGACTAAAACAACAAGAAATAGTCATCATATCAGAAATAGTCATCATATAGAACCACTAAAACACTACTACAACAATACAACTGGGCACTGAACTGAAACTGTATGAAACAAAATGTCACATCGGTCATCAAATCTAAGCTCTCAAGGCTCAGCCTTGGCACAAGGTCTACTCAATGTCTGACATATACTGCTCTGATCTGTAAGTGATCTCAAATAATGCTGCTCATCATAGCTGATCTCTGTAAAAAAGAAGCTCTGGAAAGTGCAGATACCTGCTCAGCAAGAATAGTAGCCCAGCTACTATGGTGTGATAACAGGATCTACTCACATCACTGCTAGGAGGGGTGGAGCAACTTCACCAAGCGACCAGGACACATGTAAGTTCATATCTCTCAGTTCTAATTTGCGTCATCCATTAGTCACTCGTTTTACTTGCTTTTTAGTCAAATGTCTTAAGCTTATGCTAAGTTTTAGTGGTCCAAGTTACCACTGAATGTTTTATTTCCTTCTTAGGTTGTTGTTAATCCCAAACCCTAAGTAAATGACCCCATTTCATCTGTAGGATTAGGCATTGATCCCCTAAGTATCTTTTTCAGCCGTGTATGGCCACTTTAACTTAGTCTATGTCTTTTAAGCTTGTTGTACCGTGCATTTTAATCTCTGGTCTAGGTAACCCAGCAAGTTGTTTGTGTTAGGATTCAGGAATGCATTTAAATTTAAACCAGCAACAAGATCCAACCCTTGCACTTCATTTCTAAGACATTTAATGATAAATAACTCCAAGTACAACTCATTTAAAGTGCTGGTAATTTCTTTTCCTAACACCCTCATCCCATAGGCACCTTAGCTTTGTATGTTCTAGGCTCTATATTCAGTTGTCCCGTGGTTGTCCCCCTATTTCATGTTTTATAATCATTAGGGAAGCCATCACTATTCTGGGTCTAATAATCTTTAAGTGCCTTTGTTTGAAGAAGCAACTTGTGCTTTGTCATTCCTATCCATCTGGTTGCTTTGTCTTTAGCTCTAGGGGTTACTTCATTTACTCTTTAACCTTAAGTTCCCCTTTAGCATTTTCCCCAGGGGTGTTGATTTCACTAATTGTTAATGTTCAAGGCACTTCCTTCCCTTACAAATCGGCCTTTCTAGTACTGTGAGAAAGCTGGTTCTTCCAGCGAGTATCCGAGAAAGGTTGACTAGGGACACCTCCCATGGTTAGTCCGAGTCTGCTTCAGTGGACCTGGGAAACCTAAAGAGAGGGGACCCTTCCTGTGTGACACTTTGGGGCAGTGTCTCAAGGTTCCACCAGTCTGACAATTGTTTAATCATTGCAAACCTAAGATCGTCAAATCGTGTGACAACAAAAGCATTTCCTTCAAGATATGCCAACTTGCCCTCTTAGCCCATGCCATTCCCTAAAAGATATCCTCAAGCTCTGCAATGGTTCCTTCATGGTAGTCAGTGGTGGTGCTACCTCCTCCTCTAGTTCTAGTACAAATGAATGCTTCTACCCCCAATTCTTTGGTGTAGAATAATGCTTCACCTCCCTCTTCTCTATTGCAAATTAATGCTTCTATGGCGCATATTAATGCTTGTCCTCTTGCTTCTTTGGTTATGCTTTACCTCTTGGGCTTCTCTTTGTGTTATTTATTTTTTATCCTACCTATTTTTGCATCTAGGAGTGCTAAAATTTGCATCTAGGAGATGCCTTTAGCACTCCTACATTGCCACTATGACATGATGTATTTTCTAGTCATTTACAGACATTAACATAATTTCCTCGTTTCCTTCCTCCATGATTTCAGATAGAGGAAAAGCCAGGTGAGTGTTCGCCAGAGGAATAGTGTGCTCATAGAGGATCATCTTCAATACCAACATAATAAGAAACTGGAATCTTTCACTGCTAGAATGTAACACAACATTTTTTAAAAAGAAATCTGTTGTATATACTTGTTCATTCTTCCACAAACACTCTCAGTCTAACCAGATATTAAATCCTAACCAATTAGAATATAACATAATGAGAGCATCATATTGTATGAATTCATTAAATGACAATAAACTAATATATATTAGAAATTCATTCTTACCCATCAAGTACAAGTTTTAAAGGATGGACCAATGCCGATACATGGCCTGATATCTGCAAGGAGATAAGGAGCATACTAAATTTGTTAGTTATCAAAAGGATACCAAAACAAAATTCTTGTCATGATTGAATAGGCAAGATTATCCTATTGAAATACCAAATCCGTTTGTTAAAATATAGTTACAATGTGAACCTGCACACGAGGAATAAGCTTTGTAAGAGTTTTAATGGCTGCACGTCTGATTTCCACAGATGCATCTGAAGCATCTGGTCTAAAAAGTCGAACAAGTGCAGGCAGAAGCAAATGCATGTGTTCATCTAAGGTACCTACAGGAAGGTAGACATATGTTAGCCTTCCCCTCTTAACAGTTTCCTTAACTTCCTTCCATGTCAATCATATGTTACAAAAAGAATAGACAAACCACATTCACATACCACCAAAAATTTCTAGAGTATGCAGAATAGCAGGAACATAGCTGTAATCCCCAGAGCGTTCAGCATCACTTAAAACCTGAATACAGCAAGGAAGTATCTTTGGTAGATATGCTCGAAACTCATCATTCAGAGCTATGCAAAGTTGCTCCACTAAATGTAGGATCTGAAATTGAATCAAGCTCATTTCTATTAGAAATTGAGACAACCACTAAGTTTCTAAAATCACAAAACATTAACTGTTACTTGTCATGTTTCACTAATTGAAAACTAGACTCACTGGAGAGCCATGTGCAGGGCGGCTTGAAGCTGGTAAACTAAAAGAGGACCAAAGTTCAGAGATAAGTGCAAGCAGATCTGGTAAATATTTACGTATATGCTGCAAAAATACATCATATAATAAGATTATATTCTTTAAGAATTCAAGAAAAAGACATGAATCAGCTCCTAATTATCATCTCAGACAACACCAAAGGAAAATACCACTAAAAGCACATGGCTTCACCTGGCGTACAATAGAAACTAAGGTTCCTAACTTCCATGTTATGAACTCCTTCAAACCTTCTTCACATGTACGAACTATGTAGAAAAGGTCTGGTAAGACCTGCAAAATGAAATAATATGAAGATGTGCCAAGGCCAACTAAAAGATCAATAAACCATTGCAGATGTGTTTTTTGAGGGATAAGAATTATAGAATCACCCCACAGTCAGTTAATGCAACCGCTGGATTGTGTGCATATATGCTGTGGAATAATAAAAAATATACAACAGCTTAGCAATATCTTGGATTTTACACTGATACTGATAAGATTATTTCTTCCGCATGTGGATTACAACATAAATCTTATAATTTAAAGAATGTCAATAGTACACTATGCATCACTGTCCAACATAGACAGGAGGAGAGTGTGATTTGTCAAAGGGGGCAAGTTGAATCAAAACTTCATTGAAGGCAGGAATTCAATCTTAAGTGTAGACATTGGTAATAGAACATCTCCCGTTTAAGGACTCTAGATGAAGGACATCCGGTGATATAAGCTGTATTACAAGGAGAAAATGTACACCCTTCAGTATTTTATTTTTCCATATACGAATTCCATTAGGAGCCCATGCAGCTTCATTTACTTAGTTCAATACCACATCCCCTCCACCCCCGCCCTGCCCATTTTAGTGATTGAAAAAATGCATCTTGTTTCCATACAAGGTAAAATGTATTGCCTTATTAACATAATAGGAGCTAACTGTATGGATCTCTGAGTATCAAAATGGTTGATTATCATTTTTGGCCCTCCAAATAGACAAAACCATAGCAAGATACATGAAGAAACCTACAGGGTACACACCACTACCAGTTAGCGTTCATAGATCCAGGTTATTATAAAGAAACCCTGTGAATCTTTATATGGCACTCAAATTTATATCGATATGTCATATCATTTCTTGTATAAGGGTTTTATCTTTTTGGTTACTGATCCAACATATCTTTATATTGAATAAATTGAGCTTATATAATATAGTAAAGTGTCTATAACATTGCACTTCTAAATATCTCAGCCCCCACTGAAAAGCTCACATTTTGGCATCATCTAGTTTGTTAAATCAAATAATGAAAAACAAACTTGAAGACTGTAGTAAATGTCCTAAGATATACTCAGTAATGCTAAGAAAGAAAATGTTTGATCATGGCAATGATATCTTGCTTAAGCTGAGAAAAGACATCAAGAAAAGATCAAAACAACAATTTAAGTAATAATAACTTCGATCGTCCCAGTATAAATCATAAAAAAATTCGCTGGGTATGGCACATGCCTATTTGTTTCCTCAGTAGTGAGTCCATATATGCAGAATCCAAAATAAATTTTGTACATTTTAACACTCATGTTCTTATATTAATCTATGACTAAACTTCCATAAATGCTTTGTTTCCAAGTACATGAAGACATAACCAAATCTACCAGATCATTATTTTATGCCATCAATAATATAGGTGAAAATTCTCATCCAGCTGGAATCTTTACCTGTTTTCAAATTTAAAAAAGATTCTCACCATACTACTTTTAACAGTATAAACAAAACCATTGACCAGGATATAGGTAATCTCTTTAATCAGAATCTGGGCCCACCTTTGGAAGATAAGGAACACACGCAAGCCCCATAGACTGCATTGACAAAACACCAATTATGAAATATCACGCTGTCAATTTAGCGTAAAAGCAAAATGATGCATGGCATGAAACTGAATTGAGATGTAATAATATTAAAGTCTACAAAATGACCAGAATAGCTCAATGGGACTTGAGTACATTGGCAAGTCATGATAGCAACAGGAGTGCCAAAAAGGGCAGCTTGTACCTCCAGAAAGAAAGTACAAAACAGCATAGGAGTTCAAGAGAAGCGCCAGTCGAGAAAAATAGCAACCAAGGAAATATTAAAGACCCTATTAGCACCAAAAACAACATCAAACAGTATTCATACCTTGAAAATAAACATAAGTGAATCCACAACCTTTTGGTGATAACTTGAGAGAGATGGATCTCGCAGTATCCGCATTAGCGAGCTGATAGCAACCTAAATGGGATAATGCAGTTCAGCAATGCAAGAGAAATGTTACTTACAAAATTGAAGCAAGAACACAAATAAGACCAGATACCGTAGAATAATAGTCCTCTGATGTATCAATTAATTGCCAATGATCCATTAGCAAATCTTCCATGGTCTGTATGTGCTGACCACACTCTGATGCGGCACGAGTACCTTCACCATGAGAACCTTGTAATGACTGTTGATTGCGCTTATGAATGTGAGGATCCAATGCCCCCATGATTCCAAGCACCTGGACATCTAACTGATAAGCATCCAAATTTATAATTAAAAGCTTTACTTACATAACTATACAAGATGTTTTTTTCTGGTACAAACCTTCAAAACCTCCCTTCTTGTTGACCAAGCTAGCTCTCCATTTAGCAACCTTAGAAGCAAGCCTAGCAGTGATGGGTATTCAGTATAGGGAGAAACAACATAACTGAAAATGGAAGGGAAAATATATTAGTTCTCTATATTGGACAGCTAAACAAAGTGAATCTTCCATAAAATTCCTCAGATTCTCCATCATGCTGCCAATATTATAAAAATAAGCACGTCCCTAAGCATGGAAAGTTAACATTTTAATCATGTAAATACAAAACAAGCAAGCTGTGCATTGAATAACATAGATGGCAAGAAACACAACAGTACAGTTAAAGAAATATCTAAAGCTAGACAGCATCCTATTGAAGGAGCTTTTATTATTTTCTAGAAATAGAGCTAAAAGAAGATCCCCATCACCTCAATGTGCACAGATAAATCTGTGGTTCACCACTTGCAATCAATCTTTTCAATTTTATTTTTCTGCTGAACATTTTGCTCTTCCATTAAAAACTACATAAGCAACAATATGTTGTGAACCATGTAAAATATTCAGCTGGAACTACAAACTATAGTTTTCATTAACTTTTTATTTTGATCCTTGTCTGTCGATACTCCATATGAACAAAGGAATCTTTATTTCAATCCAGCAAACAGACGTCAAGATGATACCATAATTGGCCCTAGTACCCCTGTTGGATTAAAAGAACATAATTCTCAGGCTGGTGGCCTATTTAAACTGGCTGACGTCTTGGTGGACCTTGAATCCTTTCTCTCTTTAAAAGTGAACCTGTGGCTGCACTTATGGACTGTTTCTGGATTGGAAGACTTATGGGAGGACTCTATCCTCTTTTTTGTTTGATTTTGTTGATTGTTTCTTACTTCTGTTAGTGGCTGAGGGTTTGAGCAGATCCATCATTGAAGCCAAAAGGACAAGGAATATACAAGGAATATACAAGGAATCAGGATTGGTGAAAATGAATCTATCGCTTATTTTTTATTTGTGGATGATGTTTTACTATTCTGTAATGGAACTGTAGAGGAATGAAATTTAAGGAAATTATTCAGTTCTATGATAATGCTACTAGTATGGAAATTAATATTCACAAGTCTGCTTTCGTATCTAACGAAATTGATGAGGAAACAGGTCAGGTTCTGAAAAAACATTTCCCATTCAGACTCTCTGATTTCCACAAAGGATTAAGTATGTAGGATTCAATCATAAACCTAATGGTTATGGCAACAAAGAGTGGAATTGGTTCCTTTCTAAGATTGAGAAGAGAAACAGCTTTTGGTGTAATAGGTAGCTATCTAGGAGTGGTAGATATTTGTCAAATCGGTACTAGAGGCCATCCCTGTTTACTAGCACTCATTGGCTCATATTCCCAAAGGAATGCTGGAGAAAATCAGAAGGACCTGATTTAATTTTCTATGGAAAGGGGCATCTGATAAAATTGGTACTCATCTAGCCAAATGGCAGGTTCTTGCTAGACCTAAACATGAAGGAGGCTGGAGTTAAAAGAACATTCATAATTTTAGAACATCTCTTGCTGCAAAATCTCTTTGGATTATAATTAAAAAGAGTCTTTGGAATGGAATTATTATTCAAAAATATATTTCTCCCGAATAATTATTAAATTCGATCATAAATGACCAGAAAAGCATTAAAAATGTATCCAATCAATGGAAAGCATTGACACTTGCTAAAAATGTATCCAATCAATGGAAAGCATCAACACTTGCTTTTCCAATTATTGGAAACTACCTGGCTTGGAAAGTTGGTAATGGTAAACATGTAAGGATTGGAGCTGATGCTATAATCAGTTGTGGAAATTAGGTTTATCTCCCTGCTAATTTAATACATTTTCTACAACAAAAAGTTAGGTGCATGCTAAATTTGATAGCAAATCCTATAACTACAGATATTTGGCACAAAAGATGGTTCTGTCCAGTATATTGGTGTGGAGGAAGAACATGAGCAATCTTGGAATGACTTCCAGGTTGAATTACGCAGAGCACATGTCAAGACTTAAGGATGAATCTGATGTTTCGGTGTGGACAGAAAACAAATCCAGTGGCTACTCTACCGCTAAATTGGGGTGTAGGACTCTATAGGAAAATGTTACTCAAGAGGGAAAATGGTGGTGGAAGAAGATTTGGAAGACCAAGGCTCCCATGAAGACTAGAATTTTTATGTGGTTAGACCATTAGCCATGACAAACAAGGTTCTCACTTGGGAGATGCTTCAGAAAATAAATAAGAAAGGCCGCAGTATTTGTCTTTTGTGCAAGTAGGGTGCTGGAACAACTGATCATTTGTTCAAAGATTGTATTTTTTATCAACAAATATGGAGGGATTTGGGTCACTGGATAGGTTTTAATAACATTTGGTCTAATACAGGTATAGAAGAGTGTCAAAAGAGTTGGCAAGAAAGATCTGACATGAAAAGTTTTATTATCATTCCTTATTTAGTTCCCCCCTCGCTCATGCTCCCAAAGCTCGCTCTCAGTTTTGGGAGCGCACTCCCAACGTGCTCCCTACTTCACCTATACTAAAAGCTCCTATACTAGGTTTATCATTTGATGACAATGTTATGGTACCTTCCTTCTTTGACAAGCTCCTATAAAAGTTGTTATGGTTGATCATTTGATGACAATCTTATAAGCTATAACTACTAGATGATTGAGGTTATATGGTTTAATCCATGCTTTCTATAGTTAATTCAACATCATACATGTTTTTTAGATATAAATCCATCAAATATATTAAAATATATACCATGTAAAATGCTCCTGAAACAGGATCTTTTGAAAATTTCGCTTTTCAATCCGCTCCCTGCTCCCAACAGCATAGATTTGGATTGCTTGTAATGCGCTATTTTTTCAAAATAGATCTATTCCTATCTTCAGGTCACTGCTCAGGTCTGTGCTATTTTCCACCATTGCAATTCTACAATGAAGGATAGGTGTCCACAATAGTTAGGTGAGGTGTTGGTTGATAAGTCCACCCCTTGGGGATATTTTGATGCGGCTTGACAAGGCCCTAATTCAACCAGTAGAATGGGGGGTGTTACGTGGTACCAGTACCAGCGCATCTTCAAATGTGCACCAGAGAGAGAGGGTCATTTTTTTCCGACCAGGAGGGGTGTTTTCCAACATTTTCTAAGGGAGGGTTATGGCCAGACCGTTTGGTTCTTCTCCTGGGACTACTATGGCTTAGTGGCATTGTTGACTACCTCATAAAATGGCTTGAAGCCCTGAGGTTGGTGTCTGAGGCTCCTAGGGGTGGGTCACTAGGTTACATGACCCCCCACCTGTTTTATCACTCCGATGACTTCAGTTTTAACATTGAGGCTTATGTCTCTCTCCCAGGTCACCATCCACACCCTCCTGGTCCCTCTGCACTACAACACCCTCTCTCCTTGGGCTCCTAGTCATGATGACATCATCATTGTGCCAGGCCTACATTGCTTGATATGGGAGGGCGTTGAGGGATTTTCACTACTGTTGGGGTTAGATGGGGCATGACGCTCCCCCCCTGCCCACTCCAGCCTTCAGTTTGGAGTGATTTGCTCGTTTTTAGCTATTTTAGTCATTTTTTAGTAGACTCTGGGGAAAATGCCTCAAGTTACACACAAATTTGATTATTTTATATTATTTTATGTTATAATTTTATGTTGACATGTTTTAATTTTAAATTGACATTTTAAAGCATGTAGGCTTAGTTATTTTGTAAAAAGTGAGTGTGAGATCATGTAAATACAATCTCCTCACTTCATTTTCACACACAACTTATGGGATAAAATTCATTATGTTACTTTTTTACCCTAGAAGGGCCTTTTTGGAGTGATGTGCACCTCTTGAAGGAGACTTTTTCTTGTCTCTTGGTTGAAGTTGGATGCACTCTTTGTCTTGCAAATGCTAAGTGGATGATAGAATAGTTGCAATAACTCATGCACAAGTAAGTCTTCGTCTTTTAAAGGTTTGTTTGTTGAATGGTAGGTAGATTTTGCATCTTGAAGGATTGAATGGTAGCCCTAGGGCTGCATTCTCTTTGAATAGGGCCATTTATCTACTTTTCTATCCCTTAGCATAGTAGAAACGCTCTCAAGAGGAGGTTCCTACATAGTTTAGCCTTGAAGCTCCAACTTTGCCTTAGTTTAGGGCCTTAGGCTCTTGAAGCCCCTTCCTTGAGGTTGTTTCAAGCAATGTTACAAATATCGTGTTGGCAAATATATCGTCGAGGGTCCAAAAACAAAATATCGGATTTATCGGGGAAAATGTCGGCAAACATCGGCAATATATCGGCGAAATGAAAAAAATACAAAAATATTTTTTTTTTACTCAGCTAATATTTATCCGAGATTTCCCAATTTTTGCCGATATTTTACCGATATTTTGTCGATTTTTACCAATATTTGCCGATATTTTCAAATGGATATATTTTTGCCGATATTATCGCCGAGCTAGGAACATCGCGATATATCGCCGATGTTTGTAACATTGGTTTCAAGAAGCCCTAATCTAGTGACAAGGAGAAATTACCTTCAAGAGGAAAGCTGGTCACCTTCCTCTAAGGCTAGGGTTTGGGGTAACATCCATTAAAACCCTAAGTTTGTCCGTTTTCTCTACATCAAACCCTAATTTGTACTTTTGTAAATATTATTTTAGGTTAATTACTCTTGCATTTTCATGTGTAATTTTGCATTTTCATGGTAGTATTAGGCTTAGAATTAGGTCTGTAATTTCATGTTTGAAACCCTAAAAAAATCAAAAAAATAATTTTTTCAATTTTTGGCTCGCCTAAAATTTCGGCCCTCCCTTCTATAAATTCGGCCTGCCTTTCTTATCCCTAGAAACCCTAGGGCGAAATTTTAGGAGCCCTAAAAATTTCACAAAAAGAAAACCTAAACCCTAGTTGCAGCTACCTAGCTACCCCTACCGACCTCTCTTATCCTCTCGTCCTATGCTTCGCCCTCTCTTCTCTAAGCCCTCGATTTCCCTTTGAAAGTCTCGATCCCTTTCCCCTTTGACTGCCCTATACCTAGGCCTTGTATAGCAGCCCTCGGTCTCCTATTTGGAGCATTCACCAAGCCCTAAAACCATCCATATCAGACCTCTGCTCGCTGCTGTTGTTAGTCTGCTCCTGCTGCATACTGTCACCATAGGACAGCCTTAACCTTCAAGCATACTCACCTGCACATATAAGCAAAGGAAAGGGTAATAACTGTGTTGACAAGTGCATTTAAAGGACAATAAACAGTGATTTAAATAGGTCTGAAATCTACATAAACAAAGGTCTGAAAATTGTTTTACATACAGCATGATCGATTATCTTTTATTGCCCAGCAGTGGATGGAAAGTGTAAATGATGCTATTGTTCTTGTCCTAGTTTCTTTGGTTGACTTGCTCTGATATTTATCATATTACTGTTGACAATAACGTCATTATATTACTGCTCTAATTCTGAATTGGTGCATGAAAGTGAGCAGTGAAACTTGTTGAAGTGTTTGTGATATATTCCTATCTGATTTACTTTGTGATTGTTGAAGTGTTTGTGATATATTCCTATCTGATTTACTTTGTAATTGTTACAAGTAATCATCATATTGCTGATAATACTACTGCCATTACATACTGTTATGATTTCTGAATTGGTGCATGAAAAGCTAAGCATTTGGACTGATTGAAATTGCAATTCATATTACTTACCTTCCTATTGTCCTTTGTTAATTAATATACTGTGGTTGATACATCTTTATATAGATCTGAAACCAGTGTTTTTGGGCTACTTCAAAGGGGTGAAGTATTGGGTTTTGTTATTTGATCATTGTACTTACGTTCATCATCCATAAAACACTAAAGTTGATCACACTCTTTTCGTTGACATCTATATTCACTTGAGAATTTATGGCATTGATGTATGATCCTATATGCACACTAAATTGCCAATGGTAATACTAATTATATTTTTAGTTGACAAGTGGTTTTCATTGTTATATTGACTTATTATACTCTCTTGATATTTGCTAAGTGCATAACTCATATTTCGTTGTGATCATTGACATGCTAACTTGCCAATCTACATAGTATGTTTTCCTCATTTGCATAAACATATTTCTCTAATTATATTTTTAGTTGACAAGTGGTTTTCATTGTTATATTGACTTGTTATACTCTCTTGATATTTGCTAAGTACATAACTCATATTTCGTTGTGATCATTGACATGCTAACTTGCCAATCTACATAGTATGTTTTCCTCATTTGCATAAACATATTTCTCAAGGCACTGGTCACTAACGTATTGTCAAGAGGGCATTGCTTCTAAGTGTTTTTGGAGATCATAGAAGGGCTCTCCCCTTGGAGGTTCCGACTCTCCAAAGAAGTTAGAGAAGTGGCTAAGGTGACAGTGGTCATTCTCTCTTGCATTTGTTCATCGGATACTAGCCCTGCTAGTTCATCCGGTAACAGGGAGCACACTATTTATCAGAGAGAATCACTACTTTCAGTACAAAGCCAACTTGGGTCAAGGCACAAACAATTATGGTGAATTCATGGCTCTTCAAATAAGGGGTGTCACAAGCTTCAAACTTTCAGTGACTCATTGTTGGTTATCAATTGGATGAAGAATTTACTCCATGTTCAGAATATCTCACTTCTTCCTCTTGCAGAACAGCTCAAGGATATTGCTCTTCTTCTTAACTCAATTTCATTTACTCATATTTATTGGGAGGTGTTATCACATATATAGTAGTCGGGCTACCATACTCTATTTTTCAGATTCCAGTACACCTCTCAGCCAGTTCCCTTGCATTGAGATGCTGAGATAAGCATCTATTATGGATCATGACTATTACATGGACAGCAGATTTATTCCCCATGCCATGACTGAGTCTCAGGACACTCAGAGAGATGACCGATGTAGCCATTTAACCATTTATACAGAGCAGTCAGTATTCCCAGAGTTACAGCAGCAGTTTCAGAGGACAGATGTTAGTTCAAAGGATGAGCATTCAGGTATATGACTCAGCAGGTATATTTTGGTGTTATGGTTATATTGCTTTTATATTCATTCTTGTAGCATGTCTTAGCATTTAGTATCATGATCTGGCGATCGTATAGATATGTAGACCTGGTTGTACTTTTATATATATTATACTGTCCCTACTCAGACTTAGAAGTTCTTGACCTATACTCATCGGTTTTACCCTCCTTAGGGAGATTAGAGGTGATCATTCCCACCATACTTTGGCTTGCTAGTGTTGGTCTCATTACTCATTGTCTTTATCCATCCATTACCTACCCAGTTTGTTATTTACCTTGACTTACTACTTGACTAGTGGCATGGAGGACCTTTCCCCGTCGTAGCCTCTATTTTGGATGAGCTTCCTTGTTTATTGTGTCTCGGCTCTGAGTTGGTGACAAAACTTACCTTTGGTGAGTTGGATTGTAGGCCTAAATCATTCTAGTCGGTTGTCTCGATGTTTGGCACTGGCACGAAGTCCCCCTAGTCACTTAAGATGTTGTTGGCTAAACCTGAAACAGATAGTACTGCCATGAATACAAAATGTGAAAAGGAAATGTTATATCTATTGTGAAAAGCAAATGAATCTGGCAATGAAATATTAAATGTTATATCTATTGTGAAATGTAAATACCCAGGTAAACAAGATGTCTAAAAAACACACCTGGAAGAAAATAGCTTAGGTAAACAAGTGCCTTAAAAACACACATGCAGCATGAAGCCTTATGTAAAATGTAAATCTATGCAATGTGTTTATAAACACACATAGATCAAAGGCTATGGAAACTAAAGGCCCAAAAAGCAATGGAACTTAAACTCTGTATCAAAAAGATTGTTGGCCTCATTTTATTTATGGATTGTGAGCATCTACCAAGGTGAATAAACACTCTTTGAACAACTTACCCATTTGTGAGACACCGCCATTCCCTGTGTTATTGCTTGTCCAATACATGCTATGGTGTGTATTCCCTTTCCATATCCAAAGTGTCACAAGTGTTAAGTCAGTAAGTCATCACTTGGCCTAGCCATTTTATTTTTAGCCTTCACCCTTCACTAGCAAATTGATCACAACTATGAAGTGAGTATGGTCTTGAAAGTCTGGTCTGAGTAATAATAATAATTAATGACTTTATATTTGGATTTAGATCGCCAGTAATGATTACTTTTTGTTATAATTGTTATTTGAATGGATTGTAAAGCATGCTTTAACCCTTGACACCTTGCAGCATTGTGATGATAGCCTGAGTTATATTTTGGGTCATTGCTGACTTGGTCAAACCCAATTTGACCAAGAGTCAACCTCAGGACATGAGGTAGCAGATCTCAGATGATACAGAGATATGATATATGGTCTGGTACAGGTCACCAGGTGGTTCTATGCAGTGGTTTCAGACTTATGATGATGATTTGTGCTTTTCAACACTTTTACAGATTATTATTATTTGATCTGTTGGATATGATGGATATTTATTTTTTACCATGCAGAGGTCTATATGGTGTATGAGTACACATCTTAGATGGATTTGGATCTTCTGAGTCCAATGGGACAGTCTATTTTCAGTTCCGGGCAGTTACAGTGATTATTAGCCTCAGTTGGCTATCCTAGTGCAGTTTTGGCCTATCAGAGGCCCTGTCAGAGCAGAGCAAAGAATTGATGAGTTCACCTAGGGCGCTGTGCATGGAGGGGGTGGTCTAGCCACTTGTTATTACCATATTAGCCCCCTCCCAGAGAGCCTGGTGGCCTCACCTTGACAGCCCAGGCACTCCAGGAGGCAGTTTGGGCATGTTCACATTTCCTGAGGCAGTTAAAAAATGGCTACTGAAGGATTCGATTTGGGCTACTGAGGCAAGTGATTGGCATGGGATGACTTGTGATGATGAGTGGGATGTCTTCCACACCTTCTCCAGCAATTTCAGCTTCCAGTGGGACCCACACCCATCACTTTTGGCATTTTATATGATTTTCTGGAACCTCCAAAGGCTCAGGACTTTCCCAGAGAGGCACAATTTGGTGCTTAGATTATTATTTCTTGGATATTGTGCCATGTGGATTGACTAGGGAGGATAGATATTGGCTATTTCCCCCTAGACCCACCATGAGCTAGATCTTATGTTTTATCATTCACTTTTGGTGGGACCCCCTCTCCTAGGGCGATTTGGTCCATTTATGTATTATTTTATTAGTGATCCATGTATTGTATTGTTGAGCTCATCTCAACCATTGATTAGATCATTTGATCTTTTAATCTTAGCCACTCATTCAAAAAGTGGTTAGGGTTTTGGTCTCTCTCCATCCTATTTAAAGGAGAGAGCTTCTCATTGTAAAGGGTCTTTGGCTCTAGGAATCTTGATAATAGAAAAACATTCTTGTGGAAATTCTTAGATGGTGATTGGAAAGTCTATTGCATCCTAGCATTTGGAATTTGTGGTAAGATCTATTTTTCGTGGAAACTTTGTCTTGTCTACGGGAGGGCGACTTCAACTTGGGCGTTTTTGCAAGGCTTCTTCAACTCGCTCACTTGGCATTCGCTTATATCAGGGGGGTTATCATTAGTATCATTGTGATCTATGCTATCTTTCTGTTATTTCTCTTGTGGCATTAGTCTTATCTCTTGATTGCATCAAATCTAATATTGACGTTTGTTGTGCAGGAGAGAGGGCGCATTGGCTTCCTTGGGCAAATCGACTTCATAGAAAACTACCTCAAAGCTTCTCAAATTGATCGGGTTTGCATCAATGTTATCAGAACCGGACCGGTCATCGAACCGGCGAAGCCCAAAATGTGAACCGGACCGGAACCGGGAAAAAAACCGGTCGACTAAAAAATACATAAAATATTCATATTTTGTAAAAAACATATATATTCATGTGCATACATATGAATCCAAACCATTAATACACAAATATGCAAAGTTTCTCATATATATATAGCAAGTATGGGTGCAAATAACCAAAACAGCACCCAGTGCAATACATCTATGAGGTTCTGAACCAAAGTACATCAACAAAAAGGTTCGAAATGGCAACCATAGTACTAATGAATAACAATAAACTAATCATAGAAGCATAGAAAACTTTTTTTTGTGTTTAAAAAAAATAAAAATCAGTTTCATGGGTCCACTGTACGGACCAGCCGGTTCGGGCCGGTTTTGACCGGTTCCAGCCGGTTCTGGCCGGTTCAGTACCCGGTTCAGACAAAATTCCGGTTCAACCAGTTTTTGTCCCTGACCGGACCGGTTACCTCTGTAAACAGGTCAGACCGGCCAGTTTTTCCGGTTCCGGTCCGGTTCCAATAACACTGGTTTGCATAGATCATCATCATCAAGGCATCTACAAGGTTATCCAGGTAAGATCCACAAGTTTGTCTACTATTTCTTGATCCCAATCCATTGGCATAAGCAAATAACTGTTAAAACCCTCATATTTCAAACCCTCATTTTACATTTTCTCAGATCTACTTGGCTTTTGGGTAAGATATTGAAAACCCACCTCTATAGCATCCACGGCAATTCGGATCTATAGTTTGGTGTGGATTGGCCTCCATTTGACCCCTTTCCCAAGGCAACTTAGCCTCTCCAAGTGAGGTCGCACTTCTTGGTTGGGTGAGTTGGCTAGATCTAGGACATGGGTAGGTGAGATCCCACTTGATCCTTACTCTCCACAGTTGATAACCTACCCCTAGTGCTTCACCTTGTGGGCCCCATTCCTCATTTTGAGGGTTGAGCCCCACTTGGGTCACTTGGTGATGCATTTCAATCTCAAATCTACTGAGATCTAGCCATTGGATGATCTTAATCTTCAAGATCCACCTAGCATTACACCTCAACATCCCTGATCTACAGTTTGGTGGACATCCGACTCCATTTGGCCCATTTTCCAAGGCACTGATCCTTCTCCAAGCCCTCACGACTCTCCTAGGTTGTTGAGTTTGCTTATGGTTTGATCTTTGTCTGACTGCTTGAACACCTAGACATTGTCATATCCACTCAGCAAGCACAACTAGAAAGCCCTAACTGTCAGATCTCTGATTTGGGACACTTTCCTTGTTTTAAGGGTCACGTTTCCCAAGGCAGTTGATTTTGATCATTTGAAACTAGCTCTGAATCCTGGAATATTACTTAATCCTAGAATCACTATGTGTCATCTTTTCTTATCATATCATACCTTTCCTAAGCCTCCACAGTGGTCCTAATTCCTCAATTCTAGGGTTCCATACCTGTCACCCTACATACTTCATTAGATTGATTTGATCTGGTGATTGGGTTGATCTCTCCTATCGAGAGTAGATCTGGGTCTCCCCCTTGCTATCTTGGCTTTGATAGCTAAAGTGAAAATTGTCTCGATTGGCGTGACAACCATCCATTGGGAGTCGAGGCTATCTTGGTTTCACCTCTTTGGTTGCCTTTTCCCTCTGCTATCCATCTTGGATCCATCTTTAGGGGCAACTACAGTTTTGGTGATAACAGGAGGTTAATACTACTGTTGATGATTTATCTAAAGCTGGTCTTCTGCTTCCTGTGGATCAGCTTCTTCTGGAAGAGTTTTGGGATGACACTATCATCAATTTCAGATCTAGTATCTAGCTTATGCTGATAAGAGAGTATATACAGTGTTGTCCTTTTTGGGTTTTCTAACTTTTTTGAAATATATAGGCTGATGTATTGAATTACAGTAATAGGTCTTTGAGGAGATCTTATATGTAAGCATCAAGTTCATTTTTAGGACATTTTCTACTGATATTGAAGAATTTTGAGGACTGAAATCTTATTAGACAAACCCATATATATGTAATGTGCCATGTGCGCCTAAATAGAGTGTTTTTAATTCTCTCCTGGAATAAAGAATGCGTTTTTCACACACACATATATATGCTGATAAATCATTTTGATATGGACTAGATCCTTTTGTAGGCCTTGAGCCTTTAGAATATTCTAGGTAATTTATTTGTCCAGGCCATGAATTGAATGAAAATAACTGTATCATAGTTTAATAAGATGGAAAATTTTAAAAATGCAAGCATAGTTTATCACTTATATTACATACGAACACACCCCCAGCCATCTCAGGAAAGGAAAGCGGGATGTCCCGTTACCGGGTAAATGGGTAACGGTACCAGGATTTCTTGGGGACCCCTACGGCATCCTCCTAAAAATAGGTGCATCCCCATCTCCCAAAAAAAATTGAAAAATAGGGACATCCTGTATGGGAAACCAATAAAAAATTGCAGAAAACAAAGAAAATTAAAAACCAAAAACAAAACTTGCACGCTGAATGTAGGTATTCAATCTGCCTGACTTATCACACAATTTCATTGCAAATTTTGATAACATATTTGTAATTTGTATAACGTCATGTTTCCTGGAGCTTCTGCAACTGAAAACCTTCCAGTAATGAGTTGAGGACATTGATCTGGTGTCACCTCCACTTAATAAATTATGATAAACAAGATCCATAATGGATTGGGGTACTTGTCCTAGAATCATACATAAAGAGCTGGAAAGCTTTCCAAAAGACATACGAAAACAAGATATAGAGCTGGAAAGTGACAGTATTTTGAGGAGCAAGCAGAGAATATTAATGGTCGCTTCAACAAAATCCAATTGAGTATGGCATACTATAACACACCAAATCTCTAGAACAAGTTCCACCATATGGCATATGGATAAATGATATTAGAAATAGGAATGACCCAACTACTAACTCCAAAAAAGTGCAGGTGTAATTTAACGAACTTAACAGACGGTTGTATCACAAACCATGTAAAATTGAAAAGTATAGAGATAAGCTTGGTGTAGTTTCATGACCATTAAAAGGGTCATAAAGTATACATAATACAATGTTCATATTATATTGTACTTAGCATGGCACTTTTGAGAGGGTGATTAAATAAAGTGACTGAAATCACTTATTTAACACAAGTGCTTTTACTTACATAATGTTGGCTGCCACCAACATAAGCCTCTCTCACAAGACATTTTATTTTGGTAAATCTCATTATTACACATTGAATGACATATCAAGTTTGTCGCCGTTATCTCTCTGCAACGTTTCTGTGTTAATGTGTGTGCAAACTTATAGATATGGATTCAAATAGGCAAGATGATAAGAACAAGAGGTCCTCTGTTTTCATCCCGATTTTAATTTACAACTTTCTTTCTAGTTGTACACCAGTTCCAGATATAATTAATTATTGTAGCTAACTCCTACTCAGACATTGCATTCTTCTGATTCTCCAAATTTCAACTTGACACATTGGTCAGTCGTTCATTGTGTCTTTGGCTCACTAAAGTAACAGGATAAAGCATCAAAAAATATTCATAATTCAAATTTAAAAGGGAGACGGATACAAGCCATGAATCTGTAATCAAATAAACAGAAATTCATCCAGTTCCATTAATAGGGAACAAAAACAAAATGACATGGGACCAACTTAGCATACCCTGTACTCTGAACAACCTGACCAAGAGTAGCAACAGCAACTTCACGTTTAACAGCAGCTGCTCCATCTAGTAGCGCCTCTACAATCAATGGCATCAACTCATTGACGTAAGGCCTCATTGCACAGCCACCCTACATCACCAACAATTGAAAGCATTAAAAAGAATCAGATATTTCCCACACACAAAAAAACCCCTCCATATTGTAGATGCCAATAGAAATAGATAAATTAAATTAGAACCACACTTTATTGAAATATCAGAAGAACTCTACATAAACAACCAATTGATTCAGATTATCCAAACACTTGACCACGCAGAACTGCTGATCTAGGTTCATAGTAGCAAGGATTTGATTATAAATCAACCATGTGTCAACAGGGTAAATTAAAGTTGTACTTCAAGTGACAATAATTTTGTCGACTTTTGCTCTTAAGGCAAATCACTAACCCAGAGTTTTAATGCCCCCTACAATGAAACTAGTCATAGGTCAGTGAGACTCAAACTTGTTCTAATACCACTTGTAATGAAATAATAAATCATTAATGGAGTATCCATAGAAAATGGGACAGACCGATTGACAACAAGTTTAAAGACAAATATATATTAATAAATGTTGAACAGTGTCAGATGATGATACGGGTACAACGAATGGACTTTCTGACTTCATCAAGATTACCAATGGGGTTGAGTATAGATGCCTCCTTTCCCCGACTTTCTTTGGGATCAACGTTTACTGGGTTAGAGGTCTACATTATGGAGAACAAACATATGGATATTGGTTGCATGTTGCACCATGTTTTTATTGTAATACTCTTGTTTGAAAACAATGTAATTATATTAGCATCCTTTCTTCTTGAGGGTCTGTAAGGTAACTCAATGTCCTCTCTAATTTTTGTGACTGCAAACAACTAATGGTGAACCTTGGCAAAACTAAAATCATGGTAGAGGGGTCTTTCAATTTCCAAGAGCACTCTTTCAATTTCCACTTCATGATGGGATAGAGGGGTCCAATTTATGTGTCTCTGATTTATCTTGAAGCTTGCTTCCAAACCCCAACTCAGTAAGGGGTACATGTCTCTTTCCATACTTGAGTGCTAGTTTTTGTTGTACAGTTTCAAGATATACCCTAGAAGATCCAACTATTTGACATAGGTATCAAACCCATTGTTGATTGTTCTATATGGATATGAGGTTTGGCATCCCAATCTATAGCAAGTTGATTGGGCACAGTTTGAAACAGTCCAATCTATCATGCTCCAACATATGTTTTGTTGTAAACAAACCATCCCTCAACTCATAGTCCAAGCTAAGTTTGGTACCCATCCCTTGTGCCTTCATTCCATGAAGGAGATAGCCTTCATGGATCTCCCAAGGCGAAGATGGTGTTTGTACTCAGTGGCATCTTCATTGTTTCAGTGCATCAGCATCTCTATTGAGTGCCTTCCCCACTTCAGTATTCTTTGGATGCCCCTAGCGACCTCCTCTCTTAATAAGGGGAGATTAGTACCCTAATCAAATAAGACATACAAACATTACTTATTTAGGTTAGTCGATCTGCCAATCAACTCTTCTAGTCGACTATGAAATGTCAATTGTCTATATCCAAAAGATCCAAAGTTATGATGAACTAGCAAGACCTATTGTTCGAACACCCCCCCCCCAATCAGCAATCATTCAAAACAAGTAAGATATCAATAGGGACCTATCAGAACTTCAACATCCTTAAAGTCCACATCATAGGCCAAAATCTTTTGGCAACACATAAAGAGTTCATACATCATGCAAAGATACATCTCCAAACAAGACAAGGACAAGTGGACTAGGTCTATAAAAACCACAAGATAAAAATATACATACATCTCATCTCATCAATCTTGAAATACCAAGCTCATGGTAAAAGTAACATCAACCCATAAAGGGTTATCATGAAACTATGAACAAGAGAATTCATCTCATACACCTCAAAACCCCTGGCAACTGAAGCAACAACCTCAACAAGGTCACCTAGAGAATCTTAAAGGAAGAGTAACATTGAGGTCAACTCCCTCTTTCTAAGACAATCCAACAACCATTTCACCGATACTCATCACTACTCACATCAACAGCAAATTTGCAATCAATCATTGATTGCACTACCATAGGTTTTGAACCTATCTCCAAGTTTTTCTTCCATAACATTCTTCAATGCCAAATGCTCCTTTGCGCAACTAGGGTAAATCCAAACCCTAGAGGTCCTTTGTCTTCCTAGGGTTTTTTGCAAACCCTAGCACTTCAAGACAAAAATACAAACTATAGCCACATATGTAAAATACAACATGAAAGATCAACTCTCCAAGATTAGGTACAAAGTATAATATCTACATAAAACAAATGCACAAGATAACCTACTAAGATTCCTCAATAGCTTAGCATCACACTAGCTATCTCAACAAATACAATGCACAAGATGTACAACGAATACTATCCTTAAGGGATATTGCTAAAAGCTCCCTCCAATCTCTAAAAATCCCCTAAACTGAACAAGGTCATCATTCCTGTAAATCCTTGAGTCTTGAGTCAACCAAAACAAATCAACCAATAATCATCAATCTATCACAAAATGAATCAGCACCTCATGGGCTCCAAAAATTGTTGAAGTTTGTAACTCAAACAGGTATTTCCACATGGGTTTGTGTCTAACTTGTGAAAATCATCATTAATACCTCTCAGAACTTTGGAAATTCACTTTATTAAGTTAATTAATAATTATTAAAGTGAATGTCATTTTAGAATTAATTGAGGTTAATTCAATAAAATACCTATGTTTTTGGCATTAGTGATTTACATTAATTAAGTGAATCTCAGCCATTGATCTCAAGTGAGGAGGAGATTTAATCTCAACCATTGATCAATCAGGAGGTTAGGGTTTTGGTTCATCGAAAGGTTATAAAAGGCAGCCAAGGTGAGAAGAGGAGACACACAAGGAGGGTTGTACTATTTTGTGGAGGACTATACGGCCGAGAGGAGGTTGTACACCAGCAAACCCAGCCATACACACCAACGTACAGGGCTATACAGGTCGTCGCTGACAATATACGGAAGCAACAAGTCACAGCAAAAGTCTATGCAGTCCATACGGACTGTACACCAGGTCATATGGGCCGTACAAAGGTCGTACAATGCAACAGCAGGTGATCAAGGGTTTCTCAAGGGCAGATTTGTAGCAGATTTTTTTTCTGAGAGAAAAATTTACCAGGTTTGTCGTGATTGTACATTTCTCATTGGGCCATTTTCCTAGAAAGGGAGCCCTTGTATGCTTAGCTATTATTTTTAATGAAAAGCATATTTGAAGGACAAAAAATTATGTGCATGTGTTATTGAGTGGATTTGTTTCCATTTTGCTTCCATTATTAACTTCTATTAATTAACTCCAGCAGTATATATTATTCAGTGAGCTGCAGATTTAATTTTTTTGTAAGGAAATCACTAGGAAATGTTTAGGAAATGTTTATCTAGAGATGGGGTTAGTAAAATTAACATGATATTAGAGCAATTCACTATGAGAGGGAGGCAGATCCGAAGTCTACAGGATCAGATCTATTAGATTTGAGTGATCAAAAGACAAATCCAGTGCATATATGGGGTTTACAACAGTAGATCTTGGTGGGTACTTGAGGGAATAAACACACGGCAGTTATTTTGACCAGATCTAAGAAATGGCAGCAACCAGTCTCACATCTGAAAACAGGTTAGATGGGGCATCTAACTTCCTGTCCTAGAAGGCAAGGATAACTTTGCTTTTGAAGGAACATGACCTTTGGGAGATCATGGAAAAGGTTGTTCCTACACCGACAGATCCACATCAGTTGGCAGCTCATGAGAAGAAGGACATCAAAGCCTAGAGAGTGATCCTAGACACTGTGAAGGATCAGTTGATTCCTCATGTAGCAAAGAAAACGTCAGCCACAGAAATGTACAAGGCTCTAGTGGATTTGTTCCAAAGAGACAACATGAACAAGAAGATGATCTTGAGGAATAAACTCAAAGACGTCCAGATGTCAAGATATGACAATGTTACCTGTTATCTCATGAGGATCGCTCAAATACGTGATCGACTTGAAGTCAATGGAGAGAAAGTAGCTGACACAGAACTTATCAATGTGGTATTGAATGGTTTCACCAAGCCTTGGAAACCATTCATAAAATGAATTTGCACTCGAGAGAAACTTTCCAATTGGGAGAGGCTTTGGGATGATTGCATCTAAGAAGAGACTCGAGAGGATTTTAGAGCTAGCAAGCAAGGAGGTAGTGATGAGAACTTGGTCGTGATCAGCAAGACAAGAAAGGGAAAAGGAAAAGTTCCCAGCAAGAAGGGTAACAGTGAGGGGGCTACCTCAACGGGAAGGACTTGAGTAAAATCAAGTGTTTCATTTGCCACAAGAATGGGCACTATGCATCTCAGTGTCCAAAGAAGAAGAAAAGAAAAGGAAAAACACAACAAGTAGCAGCATCTACAGAAACTCAGTTGAGTGAGTTTGCTGCGAAGTTCGAGAGTGACTTCTCACTAGTTTCATGCCTTTCCACCAGCACAGTTGCTAGGAGTGTGTTGAAGAATGCAACTTCGGAAGATATTCTTATTGTATTTTTATTGTACTTCCTTCGAGGAATATTCATATTGTACTTACTTCCTAAAAGAAATTAAGTAAAATAGACAAGTTGGCTCAGTGGGTAAACTACCACAAACAATGGGAAAAATAAACCCATTCAAATCGGCCCAGTTAGGTAAAAAGGTCACCTTAAGGTCAATATAAATAAGGGAGGCGCCTAGCTCATTTGTACATCACTCACTCAAGCTAGTTCGCATTAGTAGAGAGAGAAAGACAAGTTTGCTTGGGAGAAAGAGTAGCTGCATTGAAGACATCTTATTCTTGGATTTCTTTGTTATCGGGTTATTGTACGAGATTGACAATGTACTTGCTAACGAATCTATACTGAAGAAGCTTGTTGGTTTTTCTGCCCCAAGAAGGTTTCCCAGGATAAATTGTTGTGTACTCTTGTTTATGTTGTGCTTGTCTATCTTTCAATGATCCTATTGTATATGGTTATTGTGATATAATGCAAATTGTTTGAAGATATAACATAACCATCTCTATAGTATTAAAATTCTAACAGAGCGCATCGAACATGGACAGTGGTGCATCTCATCATATGACGGAGGCACGAGAGCTATTCAGCAGTCTAACGAAGATGGACCCAGAGACCCATGTGGAACTTGGTGATGATGCAGTAAAGGGAGAGGGAACAATTTCGTTCCAGCTTGAGTCAGGAGGTTGGTTTGATGCCCAAGATGTGCTATTTGTACCAGGACTTAAGAAGAACCTGCTCTCGGCCTCAATTATGGAGGACGAGGTTTTGCCATTATCTTATAGAAAGGGCAAGTACTCATACGTCTAGAGGGAGCTAGCTTTGACACGGCAATGAGGATTGGGGTTAGAGAGAGCAACTTATATCGGTTGCAAGGGAAGCCTATTCAGGCCTTGGTACATGACAGTGACAGTCTGTGTAAGCTATGGCACAAGAGGATGGGAGACCTGCATTACAAGGCGTTGTCGATTCTAAGGGAGATTGTTATTGGTCGTCCAAATTTCAGTGTTGAGCAGGAGGGCGCATGCAGAGGGTTTCTACTTGGTAAGAATGTCAAGCTTCTTTTCCAAGCAGCGGGAGTAGGTCCAAAGGGATTTTGGATCTTATTCATTCAGATGTATGTGGACCGATGTCGGTAGTATCAGTGCTGGGAGCGTCATACTATGTGACTTTCATTTATGACTTTTCCAGGAAAACCTAGATCTTCTTTATGAAGACCAACAATGAAGTATTCAATCGATTTCAGGAGTTCAAGGCCCAGGTGGAGAACCTGATAGGTGTGAAGATCAAGGTCTTGAGATCAGATAATCGGGAGAGTACACCTAAAATGACTTCAAGGATTTCTACAAGGAGGAAGGATCAAGAGGGAGAACATAGTCTCATACAACTTGTTATCACATCCATGTTAGTTGTGTTGAAATAATGTAACTTCAAAGAATATTCTACTTGTATTATTCCTCCTTCGGGAGATGTCTTTAATGTAAAAGGCCATGTAAAATTCATGAGGTAAAACCTCCATTGTAAGTCGGGTCATTAGTACCCAAAAGAATGTAATATAAATATTATTTGAGTCTCCCTAGAGAGGTCGGCCCAGTTAAGTTAGTGGGGTCGACCTAGTTAGGTTAAATGTCAAGTAAAAGGCAAAGTATAAATAGAGAGTGTTTCCTCTCATTTGTACCATTCACTCACTCAAGCATTGCGCATTAGAGGAGAGAGGAAGATTGCAAAGGAGGAAGAGGATTACTCTTGGCTCTAGAGTTTTTTTTGTCTCTATTATTTATGAGACTTATTTCTTTGGGCATTGTACTTTAGTAATCTATATTGAGGAAGTTCTTGCTGGGTTTTCTTCCCCTTGAGGGTTTCCCAGGATAAATTGTTGTGTACTTGTGATAGTGTGTCTTTCAGAGATCCTATTTATGTTGTTGTTATTGTGAAAATGTATTAAATGCTGATGAAGTAGGAATCTAAGTTATTGCAGCATATAAACTTAACATGGTATCAGAGCTAGACTGAAAAGAGCAGCTTTCACTAGGGTAAATCTCTCTCTCTTTCTCCGAAAACTAGTTATCTTGGAATTTTCGCTATAAATCACTTTTGGCGAAGGTTCAAGATCTGAAACTTGGACAGGACGAAGATGAAAGGTTCATGTACCTTGTCTACGAGTTTCAGCCTCAGATTCGTTGTACTTTAGGAGATATGATCCATGAAAATCAGGGTTCCAGCATCCTCAAGAATTCAGTTTTAAACAAGTGACCTAAGGAGAAATGCTATATCTTGGGCTAGGAAGATCCAAATCGAATTTCGTAACATGTTCCAGAAAGTGCACGGACTGCAGTTTCTCTGGTACGAGTTTAAGAACCTGAAGATGAAACAGTGACACGTGGCAGTCTGTAAAAGTTCACTATACTGAAACAATCCATAAATAAGTCATCTTGGGAAACTTAGCATAAGTTCCACTTGGTGAATCCAATCTTGCTCTAACCTGTGGGGTTGGATAGAGGACAGATCATAATATCACAGAACGAAGTTCAGACCTTGAGGAGCAGAAATTTCTGAGATACATCAGAATTAAGAGCCGACAAATCTATAGTAGAAATTGAAGAAACCAGGGCATCAAGTATTTTGCAGTCCTGTCCACAGATTTGGGAAAAGGAGTACTTTGCCTCACACGCCTTGGGGAGGCGTCTCTTTTCCTCCAATCAGTTTCTCAAGATATCAAAGTTGAAAAATTAGGGTTTCTCTATCAAACCCTAGGTCAAGCTAGAAGCAATTCTTAGAGAAGCAATTTCACAAGGTCAAGCTCATTCTTGAAAAACATGACCTAGAAGGCTTCATAAAAGAAGAATAACAAAAGACATCATGCTCATTTTGTCGAAGAAGAAGAAGAAGAAGAACCTCCCAGGAAGTTCCCAAAGGAATAAATTGAAGAATATGTCTTATAATAGTGGTGCTTCAAAGCACTCTCTCCAATCTTGAAGAAAAGGATTCCCCTCAGAAAGTTTCAGTAGGAGAATACGAGAAGCCACATACAAGCTTGATTCAGGAACCCCAATGAAGAGGAAGGATAGTGTTAAATGTTGATCCTTAGACTAAAATCCCGTAATTCCGAAAGGAAGGATTGTCTAAGATGTAAGTGGTGGACAATGATCCCGTAATTCCGAAAGGAAGGATCATCCAGTGTGCTGTAGTGGTAGCTCCATAAAGACTGGGTCCCGTAATTCCGAAAGGAAAAATTGTCTGAGCACCACCAGTGTTGATGGACTAAAATCCCTAGTTCTGAAAGGAAGGATTGTCCAAGATCCCGTAAATCCGAACAAAAGTATCACCAGAGTTGTTGGACTAGAATCCCATAATTCCGAAAGGAAAGATTGTCCAAGATCCCGTAATTCCGAAAGGAAGAATCACCAGAGTTGTTGGATTAGAATCCCGTAATTCCAAAAGGAAGGATTGTCCAAGATCCCGTAATTCCGAAAGGAAGGATCACCAGAGTTGTTGGACTAGAATCTCGTAATTCCGAAAGGAAGGATTGTCCAAGATCTCGTAATTCCGAAAGGAAGGATCACCAGAGTTATTGGACTAGAATCCTGTAATTCCTAAAGGAAGGATTGTCCAAGATCCCGTAATTTCGAAAGGAAGGATCACCAGAGTTGTTGGACTGAATCCCTAGTTCCGAAAGGAAGGATTGTCCATGATCCCTAGTTCCGAAAGGAAGGATCACCAGATGTTGTTGGACTAAATCCCTAGTTCCGAAAGGAAGGATTGTCCATGATCCCTAGTTCCAAAAGGAAGGATCACCAGATGTTGTTGAACTGAATCCCTAGTTCCGAACTAAGTTACCGGAAACGGCGCCCTTGGGTTGCTGAAACGCCGTTCCAAGCTTCCGAAACGGATACGGATGCGAAACGCGGCTGAAACGCCGTTGATACGGATCAAAAAATTCGGAAACGGGTCCACAAATTTTGAAACGGATCCGCTAAATTCCGAAACGGATTCACGAAATCTGAAACGGACCCGCAAAAAGTGATCCGGTCAGTCGGAATTTAATCCGCATTTAGTCGGCATTTTACCGTCTCTGTTCTGGAATCGAGGGGAATAGGCGATCTGCTTAATCTAGCGAACCCTTAACTTTAGTCTCTGACCTCCGAGTATACCTCTTACCATCGACTAACCGAACCATTGTGCACGACCTACGGTCATCTCTGTTCATAGAATAGTGTCGTGATTCTAAGGTTAATTCTTTAAAGAAATAAAATAGATAAAGTATTTATATCTAAAAGTTATTTATTTCAAGAAATTAGAACGGATTGAAGTTTGTTAGAGTTTTTAATTCAACAGGTATCTTAACCAGCGATCGCCACGATCACCGGCGGTAGTCTCTCGAGCGAGTGTAGTGATAAATGTATTGAGTTAACGCAATCCTGGAGTGGTCATCCACCAATCAAACGGTTACCTCTGTCTACTTCAACCCAACCTTTGCGTATTCAATCCAATACTACTTCTGTTTATTAACTACTATCGATTCATCGAACCATTGTGCCCTCCATCTACGGTTATCTCCGTAGTTAAATTAGTGCTATCACCAAAGAATTAGAATGAATGGAATTATTTATTTGAGTTTTAAATTCTTAATTAAAAGTTGGAATTATTTATTTGAGTTTTAAATTTTTAATTAAAAGTTGGTCACTGTTTTAATATATATATAATAATTATATATATAGGTAATGAAAGGTATGAATGTGGTCGAAATGGAATATTAGAATTAGATGTGTAAATGCTTATTAAAGTTAGACATTGTCACAAGTATATAATAGTTTTATATATCCGTTCAATGGTATGAATGTGGCAACATATGTAGTAGAAATGGAATATTAGAAAAAGATGTGTAAATGCTTATTGAAGTTAGACATTGTCACAAGTATATAATAGTTTTATATATCCGTTATGTGGTAACATATGTAGTAGAAATGGAATATTAAGATTAGATGTGTAAGTGCTTATTGAAGTTAGACATTGTCACGTATATAATAGTTTTAATATTTATATATCCGTTCAATAGGAAATCAAATTAATAATTGGGATTTAATTTTTGATTTATGAAATTTTAAAAGTTACTTTTGATAATTCTTGATTATCTAATATGTTAAATTGTAAATATTTAGTTTTAAATTTTAATTTGAAATTTAAATGATGAATGTCAAATTTTAGTTAGATTATATATATATATAATTTGAAATTTAAATGATGAATGTCAAAGTTTAGTTAGAATATATATATATATATATATGCCGTTTCCCTGCCGTATCGTATCCAGATTTTTTGAAAATTTGCTGTATCCGTGTCCCCCCCCGTATCCGTATCCGTTTCCGTATCCGTTTCAGTGCAACTTAGGTTCCGAAAGGAAGGATTGTCCATGGTCCCTAGTTCTGAAAGGAAGGATCACCAGTGTTGTTGAACTTGATCCCATAATTCCGAAAGGAAGGATCATGTTGGTTGTTGATTGATGTTGTTCCAATATTTACTTACTGTTGATTGATGTTGTTGTTTCAGTATTCACTTACTGATGATTGGTGATGTTGTTCCACTATTCATATACAGATGATGATGATACTTCAGCTCTGTACTGAAGATGATGATGATGATACTTCAGCTCCGTACTGAAGATGATGATGATGATACTTCAGCTCTGTATTGAAGATGATGATGATGTTCCAGCTTCGTGCTGCAATTGATGATGTTACAACAAGTTGTTCAGTTGTTGATATTGATGTTGTTGAAGAACTTCCAATGATTTATAGATGTACCAACCAATGTTCCAGATGATGTTGTTGATGATGCCTCCTCCTCCCTCCTTCCGATGATGTTGTGTAGAGCCACACTTGTTGTTGTTGATGTCAGTAGAATACCCTTCTTGTTAAGGGGGAGTGTTGAAATAATGTAACTTCGAAGAATATTCTACTTGTATTATTCCTCCTTCGGGAGATGTCTTTAATGTAAAAGGTCATGTAAAAAGTCATGAGGTAAAACCTCCATTGTAAGTCAGGTCATTAGTACCCAAAAGAATGTAATATAAATATTATTTGAGTCTCCCTAGAGAGGTCGACCCAGTTAAGTTAGTGAGGTCGACCTAGTTAGGTTAAATGTCAAGTAAAAGGTAAAGTATAAATAGAGAGTGTTTCCTCTCATTTGTACCATTCACTCACTCAAGCATTGCGCATTAGAGGAGAGAGGAAGATTGCGAAGGAGGAGGATTACTCTTGGCTCTAGAGTTTGTTTTTGTCTCTATTATTTATGAGACTTATTTCTTTGGGCATTGTACTTTGGTAATCTATATTGAGGAAGTTCTTGCTAGGTTTTCTTCCCATTGAGGTTTTCTCGGGATAAATTGTTGTGTACCTTGTGATTGTGTGTCTTTCATAGATCCTATTTATGTTGTTGTTATTGTGAAAATGTATTAAATGCTAATGAAGTAGGAATCTAAGTTATTGCAGCATATAAACTTAACAAGTTGGAGCTTACCATGATGTGGATCTGTTGCCAGAGACCTTCAACCATAGCATACATGAGTTGAGCATAGCAAGAGTCATGTGCAGTGGTGATACGCTACATTTTGCAGAGCCAACCAAAGTACTACAGAGCATCCTCCAGGCCCCCTTTGTCATAGTTGTTCCCTACATGACCCCATGGAGATGATTTTGCTTGGTCATGGTTCACTTGGAGTAGCAGAGTTCAATGTTGATATGCCTTTCCCTTGCACATGCATGTCAGAGATCACTCTTCAAGTTCACTTCAACAGATAAGGTATATGGTAGATGCACATAGATGTTATGTATTGGCTTGTTTATTTATATTAGTAGTCTGACTTAGCATGTAGTGACTTGTTTGGTGATCTAGTATTATTGTTCTGTGGTTCATGATGGCTTATTTTAACGGTTCTATCACCTTGATTGCAAGGCTCCCTTGTATGCACATTGGTTACATTCCCCATCTATGGTATAGACTTGGTCATTATCCCCATTGTTGCTAGCTTTGGTATCACTCATCATTGTCTCCACCCATCCGACTCATCCATATTGGATCCTCACCCTGACTGAGACTGAGATGTGACTTTGAGGACCTCTCTCTGTGACCTCTATGTATGCTAGATTCCATGTTGTTTTGTGTCTCGGCTCTGGATTGTGTGTCTGCACTTTCAAACCTGGGATCTGCTTATGTCTGGTACCCCCAATGTGGTGGTGCAATATAGGACTATGTAGTTCACCGGGATGTTCCCCATTTGTCCTTAAAACTTGCAACCCTGCCACCATTACATGCATATGAGTATCATTGTCATATCCAAAGAAATGCAATAAAGCCAAAGAGGCTAACGTGAAATGAAGTGAAAAGGGCCAAGCAGAAGAGGAACACATGCTAAATCAAAATGATTGTTTGGCCACATGAGAATCAAATGTAATGGTTATTCCTCACGGAGCCCAAAAAGGGGCATGGATGTGAGATGGAACAAGGAACAACTAACTTTAAGTGTACCCTAGAACCTCATCATATTACAGTCACATGTGTACTTGACACAGGGGTTCTAGAAAAGATCCTCACGGAACCTAAGGCAAGCTTAGATGTGAGTTGCAAGTTGCATGTTAGACGCTAGTGGTGGTTTCTCAAGCACTTTATTCCAATTGTGAGACACCTCCCTCCCCTATTGTTCTCTAGTGTGCATATGTCAGGTGGTCCCTTGTTTCTCATGCTTATCCAAAGGATCACATTACCAAAGTCTTAGTCATTTCCTACTATCTTTAAACCTTGCTTTATCCACCTTATCCATGGCTACCAGTCTGGCCAAGTTTATAAATGTGCATACCTTGGAGACTTCATGAAAAGGTGATGTGGCCACCTTGACTTAAGCCTATTTTATGCAATGGTTTTATGATTGATCACCATAACTTGTCACTTATTGTTGTAGTTAGTATACTAATATAAATAAGGAAGCCTACTTCATCTTATGGTGCATGTAAGGACTTACAAGTTCAGCTCTTGCCACTACTTTGACCAGTTTGACTTGGTCAACCTTGCTTGACCAAGATAAATATAGGGTCTTGGGCAATTTTGGATCCGCAGTTGCGATTTTGGTTTTTTGACATCCTTAGGGTCCATTACACGACTCCATGCATCAATTTGTCGTGATATGCTTTGATTTGTGAGATTTTTAATTATTATTGGTTATCAGGGCCCTGTTTTAATGTTTTGAGCATGGATTGGGCTATGCAGTGTATATTTGATGGATTCCTTTGGTTCTTGTGACCATTATTAGTGGATTTGAGGTCTCCGATCTCATTGGTACAGTTGGTTCGAGGTTTCGGGCAAGAGAAAGGGCCGATTTTAGCAGATTACAGCTTCAGCCATATATACCAGCATAATTAAATAAAGTAAAATAACCATGGACCAAGCAAAATTATTAAAATGGCTAATGTTTGCGCAGCTAATGGGATGGGATGATTATATTATGTTTTTGGACCTTAGTACATGAGTTTATCACTTGAGATGGGGTCCACATGTGGCCCATCTCCTAGAGGGGGTGCATGTAATATCCCAAACTGATATTTTTTTCTTTTATGTTCTGTTGTTTGCTAGTAGTCGTTATGGCTCAGGATAAGAAAGGATTATGAATAGCTCAGAAGGCGTCATTGTATTTGCCTAGTGTCCAGGCATGCAAGTGATAATTAAATCAACTCAGTTTTCAGCATTTTAATTTTAGCCTAAGTCTAAACTTACGAGAGGCATAATTATTTAATCATTGGCCTCATAGCTCAGATTTCCTAAGTTCTCTACTTTAGGAAATGTAATTTCATTTTGAGAATCTCAATGAAGGATAAGATTTAATCTGGGCCCTCCATTTTGAATCTCAAGTGAAATGAGTGAAATCAAAATTATAAAGGGGCCGAAGGTTGAGTTAGAGGACACATTGACTGAGAGAAAAAGATGGAGCGGCTTGAGGAGAAGGTGAGGGTTTTCAGGAGCAGAAAATCAGAGAGACAGAGGGACGATTTCAGAGGGTTCCAGACAGCCGAGTTAAGGGACGGCGTACAGCTCACACAGACACATTTGGACATGCCGTAATGTTCAGCACTCAGAGGGCCGATTTCACAGGGGTCAAGTCAGCAGGTAGAGGGCAGAAAAACAGGCCATACAGGAAGCAGAGGAACAGATCGTACCAGGTCATACTGTACTGCCACACAGAGGCCGAATTTCTGGCCGTGCAAGCTGTACCACAGGCCTGAGTATTCAGCTGGGCCGTACAGCAGATTTCTAGGTGTTTGCTGGGTTCTCCAGGGCTGTAAGTTTGTCTTGTAATTTTCAGCAGAAAACATCTTTCTCAGTCCATAAATTTATTTTCCCTCTTTGCTGGTTTTCCCCATTGGGGTTTCCAAGGTAAAAATTGTGTTAAATGTGTGAATGCTTGTTTCTTATTTCCGTTGTGCATTTCAGTTAAAGAACTCGGCTGTATTTTTTGTGCATATTTCAGATTTACGTTGATAATCTGTGAAAATTATTGCCACACTAAATCATAGTCTGAGTTCAGAAAAATTAACAAAAATCAGCAAAATATTCAAATGCTTAAGCATGCCTATCTTAGGCATCAATCCACACCAAACTCTGGCATCCACTAGAACAAATCAACCACCTATAACAGGTCCTCCTGGTAGATCTTCCACCTATCACATGTGAAGACACATCATCATCACAAGAGCAAGAAGTGTTCCACTTCCAACCCATCAAATGCTTGAAGTATCCCAGTGGGGCAGATCAAGAAGCCCTTCAAGAATGATGAACAAATCCACCAAGGCACACTAGGTTTGTGGATCAGTTTTGTGAATTTTCAAGGATTTTCTGAGTTTTGAATTTTTTAGATTTTTTAGGTTTTTAGGAATATCTGATTTTTAGGGCTTTTATCATAAAAATTACATGTAAAATAAAAAAGGTACAAGAATTTAATAAAGAAAGTTGAAGGAAGAGTTTTAGATTATCTTCTCTAACCCTAGGGCTATGAGAGATCAAGATCAGCGTCCCTCTACTTAAGTTGGCTTTCAATACTTGTAGCTAGGGCATAAGCTAGCAACCTCAGGGTTTGGTAGCAAAGCACCAGCTAGGGCAAATATGGAAGTCCAAGGCCCAAAGTGACAATGGAGAGCTACTGTAAAGGAAGGTCTCCTCAAGCAAGCAGACAAAATGCCAACATAAAACCCTAAATCAGTCTAAAGGTCCTTATGCGCAACGTTAGACCTACCTTAAGAGAAAATATGCCAACATTAATCAAGAAATGAGCAAGAATTACCTTAGGTCATCCTTGAGCATGAGTTATTTCAACCATTCTTAGCATCCACTTAGCAAGAGCACAAAATAAACCCTAAATTCATCCACATTCATCCACCAAGCAAGAAAGAACTCATCCAAGAGAGGTGCGCATTAGCTCAAAATCTCATAAACCAAGAGAAAGATGAAAGATCTCATAATTTGAACCCTTGTCCTTATGTTTTACAATGAAGTGAGGTTGCTCTATTTATATGAGCAAACCCTCAACTTAACTTAAAATTGAACCTACAAGATTATGATAAAATAGAATATTTTGGGGCTTGTACACCCACAACTTAGGGACTTAACCCTAACAAGACATGAAATAAGAATGAAATATGCAAAATGGCTTCACTAAATGCAGAAGTGAGCCAAAAGGAGGACATTATGCCCCAACTAACCCCAACAATGCTTGTCCCTGAATGTCCTCCTTTTTAGGAATGTAGGCTCTCATCTTCAAGGATAACATCATGGGATCTTAAGACCAAGAGAAGGGGTTTTGTGCTAATAAATAGGTCCAAGTGAGCGTGTGAGAGGTGCTAATTAGGTTGTGACAACCCCTTTACAAAACATAATCACTCTAGGCCATGTGTCCCTGTTACCCCCCATTTTGTCATGGATGTCCATGTGAGCTTTCTGAAAGCCAGGAGCAGGGTTATGAAAGTACTTTGAGGAGACTGGTCCTTAATTCATCTTATTGTGCTATCTGCGAATAGTGTTCAGTAAATTTAAAGTGATCAACTAATCAAGGGGTTTTATGTATGGGTTGCTGAGGGGCCATATCCTAGAATGAGGCATTTCTGGGCAGACTGTCTTTAGTAAAATGACAAAAATCCTGTAGCAGCCTGTGGCCCCGCTTTAACAGCAGAATTTGGATTCTCTGGGTTCTCAGTCAGATGCTGCATTTACACCTCTAGACACATCACCTCAGCCTGTTTCATCTTGGATTCATCATGAAGTATCCCCAGGAACTGTATAAGTTTATTGGGGGCACATTTGATCTTGGTGTTACTGGTCAACTGAAGAAATTGATGGAGATGGCACCTATTGATCGGCAAACTATTATGCTGCTAGTGAGGAATCTCTCGTTAAAACTTTCTGGCCCCGATTTTGAAGAGAATAAGCTCATATGATATGAATGAAGGAAAGCACAGTTCTTCTCTCACAGCCACTGTGGAAATGGCTGAATTTGTTCAGATGGTGACACTGATACATGTTGCAGAACCACCACACCAGCATTATCAAAGCCGAGCAAGTTTGAAGCTTTTCCTGAAATCTCTTGTGGCCGCCTACATTGCACAGGTATTGGGGGGTCTTAGTTTATCTGCATGGACGGGGTCATCAGAAACCTGGGTTTCAACGGGATGACCATACACACCGCAGTTTCTAAAGATTTGATGGGAGGTCACGAATCTATAAGTGGCACCCATCGTGGACGTATTTCAATGAGTTTTCTTCTCGATCGGAGTTTATTCCACTGCCACTTCACGCTGATCTTGGAGCCTTGGACTCGCAATATTCATCGACCGCCAATCGTGGTTGATCACTTGAAATTCGAAACAGCTATCAAACCCCCGGATTCACACGTCATCACTTCTTTAGCTACCTTTTGAAGAAAATCCGTGACTTATGGTCAGCTCGAGTTTTTATGGGTTCTATTGCAGTCGGTTTCCACTTTCCAGCATTTTTTATGACCGCCGAGCTGCAAACACGTAAGATTACCCTCTCGGCAGCCAATTGATTGAGGCAAAGTTAGAGTGCAGAGCTCGGGTTTCAACTTTTTAATGCTCGGTGGAAGTTAAGCAGCGAAATTTTCAAACCGTGATAGCCGAGCTGAGAAATTGGGCACACGTTCTCTTTGCCAGCCGATTATGTGATGCAGGGTTGCGTTTAATTCAAGACTCGGGTTGCAGCAGGTCAACACGCAACTTTCAGTCACAGAAGGCTACTCATGTGCAATTTAATGTCGAGCTCGATGTTCGACGAGTTCTTCAGCGGTGGACAGAGATCATGAGTATTCAAACCACAGTTACATTGGTGCGGGCAGAAGAATTGGCGTCTATCAATATCAGTGATTTCCTGAATTTATGATTTGGAGCGGTGCTTTTTTCTCTCTAAACTCGGTTTCCATCCACGTTTTCAACATTTTGGTGGGCATCTTCGATGATGTGGCAGCATAGAGCGACCAGTCAACTAGGAGTCTTGTTGGCCCTATGATGCACACAAATAGTGAAGGAGGGTTCGCCTTGGTTTTCTTGGACATAAGTGAGGAAAAAGTGGATCTGACATTCCATTTTATTTTTTATTATTATTTCATTTTTCTTTTTATTATTTAATTTTTTAAAAGAATGCCTTTTTGGCCTATAAAAGGAGCCAGTGTCCTTCATTGTATAGATGGAAAAACCTTGGGAGTTCTTCTCTCCCGCGAACTTAATGAAAAATAACATGGGCCTCTTTGGATAAATTCAGAGTTCTCTTTCTCTTTGTATGCCATTTTTATTTGTTTGCCATCTTTCATCTTGTCTGAGGCGATACCTCTCTTAGCTCATTTCTTTCGATTCTTAAGCTGGGATCATCTGAATAGAAGGCTAACAATCTAGCACAACTTTATTTGACCCATGTTTTTCTCTTAAGTTTTGCGGCTTTCAGGTATTCTCTAGCGCAAGAGCTCTTAGTTGGTCATTACATTCACCTGGCAGCAAGGCCCATTTGAGCTCTCTTTTTGACTCCATTCGCCCCTCTGATATACTGGCACTGGCCATTTCTTCGAGGACTGATCCTCCCATCTTTCCCATCACAATTTCAAAATACATCTTTTGTTACATTCGTTTCTCTAAGGCAACCTCTTCAATTCACCTTGCCCATTTACTGTACCTGCCTTAGCGATCCTATCTTAGGGATACCCCCCTAGAGTTGGAGAAAAGCCAACCTGAAGCGAAGAGGAGAGGAGTGTGGTGACATTGGCCTCTCTCCTGAGATAGTTGTCATCCAGCTGGTGTGCTACATTTTGGGCTTCAACAACACGCATGCCATTTTGGGAGACAACAGTCCCAATGGGTCTAGCCTAGAAGCCCCGGACACCAACCCTTGGGCATATAGCTCATCCATGAGGAAGTCAGTAGTGCCACTAAGCCAACGCTCATAGAGGCAAAACCAAGGGAACCTGCCATGACCTCATCCGGGGTATTTAACCCCCAAAACCAATATAGAAGCTTCAACTTGGCCTTTACATCAAAATTTTGAAACCCCTTTCTCTAGTAGACTTGCCTGGGAAAGCTATAGATACTCTGAGGCATAACAAGCCCAATCTCCCTCCTCCAATAAGGTACATTATTCTACAAGTTGTCAACCCAATGATCTCTCTTACATGGTGGTTCGTTCTCCAAGTCTCCTCATGCAAGGTGCTCCTCCTCTAGCTCTATGGCACATGTTCTATGGTCCCATGTATGTATGTCAAATGGTCTCATGTATGTCAAATAGTCTCATGCTCTTACGATTAAGTGCCCTCCTCAATGTGCCTACTGCTCATCCCCCTAGGTAAGATGCCTCTCCTAATCAAGCAACCAACTCCCCATTATGTGCACCAAATGAGTTAGTCACCATGCCACATAGGATAACAACCCTATAGGTAAGTGTGCTACACAAGGACTCCATCCAAGGTCAAGAAGCCATCCATTTGTCCATCAAGCATCACCAAAGGACTAGGAAACCTAGCATTCTCCTAGCTAGGTGAAAAACGCGTTTGGTGTAACCCCAAAAGCTAACACTCCCTCTTTACAAGAAAAGTGTTTTCTCTAACACCAATCAACTCCCTATGAATCTTCAACATGTAAATATTGTGCCTCCACAAAGATGGAAAAATACTCCTCCATTTTGACATCAACATCATACCTACTCTACAACCAATCATGGGAGTCACTCCCACAAGTACAAGACTACACAACTCATTATCCAAGCAATTGTTGCTCACAAAGGTGTGTCTCTCTCCAGAGTCCAAGCAATCAACCAAGCAATCTACAACACCGCTTCCGAATGGTGAACATGCAAGGAGAACAAAATCAAAGCAACTTGGTTTACAACATCAAAACCAAGCTTGAACGTGCCCACTACTAGGGGTTCCAGAATAACAATAACCTTCTATGAAATTGAAGGAACATAACCCTATATCATTGCTTCATGTTGATCTCTCAAATCATTCCGAACAAAGAAGACATCAATAATAACCTGCCAAAACATAACCTCCCTAAAGTCCACATCACAAGCCAAAATATTTTGGCACCACATCAAGAGTTGTTCATGACATCCTTCAAAGAGAATCACATCTCAAAACAAAACAAAGACAAGTGGATCAGATCTATCAAAACCACAAGATAAAAATATACAAGCTTCTCAACGCATCAATCTTGAAATAAGTTAATAACAAGCTCATGGTACGAAAACAACCCATAAAGGTTTATCATGAAACTATGAACATGAGAATCCCTCTCATGCACCTCAAAACCTCTGGCAATTGAAGTAGCAACCTCAACAAGGTCACCTCCCTCTTTCTAGGAAAATCCTAAAGAAGAGTAGCATTAAGTTCAACTCCCTCTTTCTAAGAAATTCCAACAAATTTGTCACTGATACTCATCACTACTTCCATCAGCGGCAAGCTTGGAATCAATCATTGATTCCACCACCACAAGTTTTGAACCTAACTCCAAGTTTGTCTTCCATAACCTTCTTCAATCCCAAACACTCCTTTGCTCTACTAGGGTAAATCCAAACCCTGGTGGTCCTTTGTCTTCCTAGGGTTTTCCCCAAACCCTAGAATTCCAAGACAAGGGTAAAAAGTATAACCACATATGATGAATACAACATTAAATATCAAATCTCCAAGATCATGTACAAAGTACAATTTCTGCATAATACAAATGCACAAGATGACCTACCAACAGTTTAGCATCACACTAGCTGTCACATATATGATCAATCTCTCAACAAGTACAATGTACAAGATACACAAACGATAATGTCCCCAAGGGATAAGATTGTAAGCTCTCTCCAATCCGTAACAATCACTGAAACTAAACAAGGTTGTCATTCTGGTAAACCCTTGAGTTACAACTCAACCAAAACAGATCAACCAATGAACATCAATCAATCACAAAATAAATCAGCCCTTCCTGGACTCAAAAAACCAGAAAAACAATCAAATTCTTAAGCATGGCAACTCCACTAGAGTAGGTGACCTTCTTGTTCTTCCTAGCAATTTGGTTTTCTTATTTTTGCAAAGAAAAGCTACAATGAAATGTATGTTATAATTTATTTCCTCCCATTGGCCAATTGTGACAAGGCTCAAAGGGTAGGCGACCCCTAGGATAGAGGCTCAACCTGGTGGGCTTCGGGATGTCTCGGCCCCTGCTGAGTCACAAGTTATTGGTATATCTGACTTGTAGGCTGTTGGATATACCCTTGGGAGGTTGCTAAGTTCCCATGGTTAAAAAAAAAAACTATTCTATTGTCTCTCTCATACACACCAGTTATTTATTTATTTATTTTGTTTCTTTGCAAGGTGGGGCGGTGGAGGCATTACAAACACATTCTTTTGCACAAAAAAAGAGTAAATTTTCATACTTTCCATTTGCCCAAGATAGATAAGTTGCAATGTTGCATCAAAAGGTTACAAAACAAAGCACAAAATGTGAACTTCACTTACCAGTTACCACCCTAGCAAGTTATAAGTTGCAATGTTGCATCAAAAGGTTACAAAACAAAGCACAAAATGTGAACTTCACTTACCACCCTAGCAAGTTCCCCTACAGTTGCAAGCACCCCAGTCACAACTCCATTATTGGCATTGACTCCTGTGCCTTCACTTAGTTTAGCTATCAAAGCCTGCATAACACTATGTAAGTAAATTGGACCAAAGAATATGTTTACCTTGACAGGTGTAACATTTATCCATGAGTATACCTTGTGGGCTGGAGCAATGTATGGCAGCACTAATCTTTCACATGCCCTGATCAGGCAACCTAATAACTTTGCACTTTCTTCCCTGCTTTTGCTATCTGCACTGTTAATCCATCATATCTAACCAAAATCATTTCTGAAATGATTGCAATCCCTAAGCAGTAAGAGATAACAAAATGTTTTAATGCAATACCATGGGAAGAATGGTTTCAATATTATGCACTATGATTTCCAACCTCTGTTCCAAGTCAGTCAATAGCTGTACGAGGTGGCGCCGCAGAGCAGGAAGGACATACGCTGGATTCCTTTCTGATAATCTGCCAGCCATCGATATAGCAAGCTCCCGAACCTCAAATGCCTGATAAAAGAAACATGGAACTTAAATACTGCCATATATAAATAACAGTGGCAAATTAGATACTCTCAAACCGAAATACCACCATTTTAAGACATGTACAATGCATAAGACCACAGATGTCATAAAAAGGCCAGAAGTATGTCATACTACTGAAAAACATGGTAGACAAGTCTGATGATTAAATCTTGCAACGTATCTTGTAAAAGATAAAGAAAGCACATGTGAAACATACTTCTAAGTGTTTATGAAAGGTCTTAACATGATGATTACATAAGTTTAAAATTGGCTCTGCAACAAAATCAGGAACAATCAACATTACAAAACAAAAGAGATTAACAGATGTTCAAAATGCTAGAACTTGTTTATATGATTATGTAATGTTCCATTTTGATAAAACTGGAACAAATGGCATGCAAAGCATGCGAGCCATAGCTCAAGAGCATGCATGCATGCAAAAAGTGAGGTGCATGCAACTCAACTGAAAAATAGAAGAGAAAAGTGACTAAGATATACAAAAGTTAGGGCATGCAATGTCAAAGTTATAAAAGATTCAAAGAAAGATAAAGTGAGTTACTCGGTATCCATTGTTATTATTGATCATTGAGATTCGTGTTAAGAGCTCTGAGAGCCATTTAGGGTTGAGGTCGAGTGCCTTAGCCAAGTTTGGGTTCGATGTTGAAATTTATACATCCTAACCAAGTTTAAAGGACAGATCATCCAGATCCATCATTCGAGCTTCATTGTGGAGAAAGGTAACAATAACATTAATGAGCAGAGGTCGAATTAATTCATAGCTGGGCATGTTCTAGTGGCTGCTAGTGAGGGCGCATTCACCTTTAGAAGACTGAATACAAGGAGGGGCGTCCAACAGACTCCTTACTGTGGCAGAGAAAGAGCGTATACAACTTATGGGGACAGTCATCTCCCTCTAGGGAGCAAGGGTGCATTCTTCAATCGCAGGGCAGAGATTATCATTCTCATTGCTGTGACTTAATTGCTGAGGGCGTGTTCTTTGTGGACAGTTATACTCCTGCGACATAAGGCTGCGAGTTACCCATGGAGGCAGCATTCCTTTCACTCTAGCAGCGTGACATTTAAAAGGGCAGTGAACTGATATAGCAAGAGATAAGCAAAAGGTGCAGCGATCCACTGATCTGGAGCCTTCCTCTCACATGAACAACGACCATGTTTGATCAGTCATCATTTGATTAAAGGGTTTCGATCCACCATTGAGGAGAATGTATGCATAACTGGAGGTTATCATTATCAGAAGAAGCTAAGATCTGATCTAGTGTTGACGTCATATCCTTGGGCTGCATGCTTCCTAGTTGGACGAATTTCTCATGCAACACACCCTTATCATATTCTACACACAGTTCAGACTATAGATTATAGCTGCTACAGCCTTCAACGATTCACCTTCATCACTGTTTCAGATTTCGAGGGTCAAGACAACTGTGGCTGCCATCTTCTATTCATTCATAGTATTACTTGAGGTCAGATTTATACTTCTGTTGAGATCTGTTTGTATAGGACAGATTGAGTAATTGCCATTGTTATTTATTGCATTCTACTCTTATGTTTGAATTCCTTGGGTTTAACAAGTTGAAACTATTTAGTCTATTATATTCCATTCATATCAGCTGCCAGGCTTGATGAACATGGGGTTATGTTATTATTTTAATATGGCACACAAATACTCATTGGGTTAATAAACCATCATGCCTATCCATACAAGCAAACACAAGCCAGTAAATCAACAGAGTACCAACACAGTGACAGAAACTCAGCTAAAAAGGCAGTTATCATTACTTGGGATATTACAGATTAACAGATATGCTAATAATGTCAATTTAGAAGGAAACTTAAATACCATTGGCCCTAATTCCAACCAAGGAAACAAGACCATCACAAAAGAAGGGTGCATAAAAGAGCCCATTCAACGAGACCATGCAGGGAGTCCAAGTTGCCTAAGGAAGGACAACACACGTCGAAGAAGAAGAATGCTCCTTTCTGCAACTATTGCAAGTGTCGAGGACATTCCAAGGATCAATATTGGATCCTACATCTAGAGAAGCTTAAGAAGTCAAACATGACAAAGCAGGGAGAAAAGGACATATGAGGACTCAACAACAGGATAGAAGGCATCTCCTTGCTGGCAGTAGAGCATTCTAGTCACACAAAGCACAAGATGTTATTCTTCATAAGATTCCAGTCAAGGAGAAACTTGTGACCATGGTGCTTGACACTAGCAACAAGCGAGATCTCATGTCAAAAGCAGTAGTGAAGCATAGTTTACCTACAATCGTGCATCTTGAACCCTACTCCTTGGGTTAGATTAGCAATTTAGCAGCCACAAGAATTTGCACACATAGTGCAAGTGCAAGGCAAATAACATCATCTCAACAAATTACATTGAGTTAGTGTTTGTTGTTGTTCCATTAGATGTGTGTGGTATGATATTTTGCAATCCACATGTGGGATTGAGATGCAATCTACCGTTGATGCCTAAACCAAGACAATCGTGTCAAAGATGGCCAAGCTTACTCAATGACAACACCGAAAGATCCAGCAGCCTTAGCACTTGTTTCAGTTATTGAAGCATATTGACTAATCAAAGCCTTGGGACAATTTGCTTTGTTAACCTTGCAACCATGAAACAAGGAGAGAGTTGTGAAATTTACAGCTTACCAGATCTTGGTCGCAATTTCGATCTTTTATATTAAGCCAGTAATCAACAGTGTGGAAGACATCGCCGATATATCACGATGTCTACAATATATCGTGGTGTCCAACCTCAAACAATATATCGCTGACAAAAAATCGTGATTTTTACAAAATATCACGACTTTTGAAAATATCACGATTTTTGCCCGATTTTTTTAGGAAACATCGCGAGTCGATGGAAAATATCGCCGAGGCCACAGACAGTCCAGCATAAAACCCGATTTTTTACTCTTTTTGTCATTTTGCTTGTTGAGGGGTTTGGTGAGCAAAGGATCTTGCTATCATTTTGCTTGGAGCCAAGGTGTAGATTCATTGTGTTTCCATCAACAATCACCGAGTTATTGTGGATTGGGGATTGATTCCCATCAATGGTTTCTCAATTTGCAGGTATGTATATCATTGTGTAACCATTTGCTCATCTTTTTTTGTTTTTTGGGGGAAATTTTTTAAGGTTTAGGGTTCTTATCAATGTTCCCTCTTCTTGCCAAATTTTAAAGAGAGATCTACTACCATTTATGCAAAATATAGGACTGTTATGTTATTTGCAGCATTATTTTTATTTTATTTTTTTTGGGGGGGGCAAATTCCAATGAATTTTACGATCTACTATATTCATTGTTCAAGCTTGAATCTTGTTGGAATTTGTGCAACTTCAGAAGTTATTCTTATTGTATTTTATTATATTTGATTGTACCTCCCAAGGGAGTTGAACTTGATGTAATTAATCATGTAAACCCTAGAAAGAACAATGTCAACCTTGGGGTAAAAAACAAGTAAAGAAAAAGACTAAAATAAATTATTTATTGTACCCCAGGTCAGGTCAGCCCAGTCAAATTAGACAGGTCGGCCCAGTTAGGGAAAAAGGCCAGTTTGGCACTTGTATAAATAGAGGGAAAGTTCACCTCATTATTCACTCATCCACTCAAGAGAAGTTCGCATCACTTGGAGAGAGATTCGCACCTGCAGCTAGGAGAAGACATTTTTGGGGTTTCTACTTGGAAAGTATTTCCATATTTTCTCTCTCATCATTGTACTTTGTTCTCGGAATTATTCATCTCTATACGAAGGTTGTTGGGCTTCCTCGCGATCGGGTTCCCCAGGATAAATTCTCGTGTTCTTTGTTTCTATGCTTTGTCTTTCTTCTAGTGATCGTATTGAATTTATGCAATTGAATTATTATGCTATAATTGTATGAAACACTAACATGGGTTTAGAGCGGTACTAGAAGAAGCCATTGTCGGAACTAGGGTTTCATCTTTCAAGGCCTTCACTCAACTTTTTGGATAAAAAGAGCCTTGGGAATTTCGCTCCAAGGAGGGCACATCTTTTGGTGAAGGCAAAATTCAATTCTGAGAATTTTAAATTTTTGACCTAATTCTACAGCTGCAGCAGAAATTAGGGTTTCATTTTTTGACCCACTTCCTCCACAGTTTTGGCTTGGCCCCACCTTTTCTCAACTCACCTTGCTAGGGCGCATCTCCCTGTGGAGTCAGTTTTTCAAGAATCCAACTTTCATTTTTGACTTGGCTCCTGCTAGGGTTTATGCTTCAGATCTACTGTCATGATGATTGGAATGAAGGCTGAAGATTGTCTGGAAGGGGCTTCCAACTTCATTCTTGGAAGTCTAGGGTTCTTCTCTTACTAGAAGAAAATGATATCTTGCAGTTTGTCAATGAGAAGGTCCCAGAACCTGAGGCCAAAGAAGACAAATCTCGCTGGAGGAAGAATGATGCCAGAGCAAGAAAGATTTTGGTAGACTCAGTTAGAGACCACTTGGTTCCTCAAATATTAGGAAAGAAGACTGCTAGAAAGATGTTTAAAACCATAAAGAAGCTATTTGAACATAGTAGTATCAATGTGACACTCACATTGAGGAACCAGCTATCAAATATGAAGATGTCCAAGTCAGAATCCATTGCCTCATATTTCATGAGGATCACAGAACTAAGGGGCAAGCTTAGTACCAGTGGAGATCCCATTGATGATAAGGAGCTTGTCATTACTACTCTAAATGGTCTCCCACCATCTTGGGAGTCATTCATTCAAAGTATAAGCAGTAGATCCAAGCTACCCAAAGTTGATAAGCTATGGGCAGATTGCACTCAGGAAGAGACAAGAATAGCAGCAAGGCAGAGACTTCACGGCACTCAACCTGAGGAGAATCAAGCATTCTTGTCCCATGCCAAGAAAGGCAAGGCCAGGGGAAGAAAGTTTTACAAACACTAGCACCAAGGTAGGAGATCAAGACCTCCTCCAGATCAGAAGGAGAAGAAGAAGGATTTGTCTCAGATAGAATACTACAGGTGCAAGGCATATGGTCATTACCCCAATAATTGTCGAAGTTCAATTAAAAGGAAGCATGAAGCCTCAACTGTTGATGTTGATGAATACACTCCTCACAAGAAGTCAAGGAATGATGATCGTTCGGAGTTCTTCTTCTAGTTCCCCATATGTTGAGGAGATATGAAGATCTAGACTGCCAGAACAAAGGTCTCTCCATGGTTCCCACAAGAAGGCAATGGGAGCCCACACACAAAAACAATAAAAGATAAGTATTTGGTTTTCTTGCTTACATAGATCTGTTTTTGTCTTATATGTCTTCATAACCATTATATGCAGATCTATCAGAAAGTGTGTTGAGCAATTGATATAGTTTACATTTGGTGTACTATAGACTCTTGTTGTAGTTGCTATGCATAAGAGCTGCACAACATTTCATGAACACATAATGGAGCTAGTCTAAATGACATCGCCTTTCTGCATGCTTAGAGTAGTGCACACTCTTGATGGCATGTTCTAGTGGAGATAGCAGACATCTAGATAGTTCCCAGATGTGTTTGGTAGACATGTTTATGATTGTGGTGATAAAGTATTAGCCAAGATGCATGTGTAAACTATTGTCATTGCATTGAAATAGACATTGGTTAAATTTGATTATGCAATGTCACTGATCATCACTCGGGATTTGACTTGTAGGGAAAAGACCATGTGATATGACCTACAAGAGAAGGATGATGAGACTTCTTCTGATGAACAAGTGGTGGACACATGAATTCTATTGATGTTCAGCAATAAGCTTCTAGGAGTATGACCCTCAGACTAGAAGGCTGACCTCGGAAGAAGCATTCAGAGGAGTGAAACCAGAAGCGGGCCACCTCTAGATCTTTAGCTGTCCAGTCTACATAGATGTGCCCAAGGAGAAAAGGACGAAGTTAGAACCTTCAGGCAAGAAAGGAACTTTCATGGGATACAGTGAGTCTTCAAAGGCGTACATAATCCAAGGATCCAGACAGATTGAAATCAGCAAGGATGTGTCCTTTGAGGTAGAAATGGCTGTCAGGAAAGGAAGAAGATCAGACATGGAGATCGATGCCGAAGAAATGCTATAACCAAAGGAGATGAGATCATCTCCCCCTTCAATTCAGAGGGGGTTAGCAGAAGAGGATGAACCCATCGATTTGAAGTCAGCAGGGATGTGTCCTTTGAAGTAGAAATGGCTATCAGGAAAGGAAGAATATCAGACATTGAGATCGATGCTGAAGAAATGCTAGAACCAAAGGAGATGAGATCATCTCCCCCTTCAGTTCAGAGGGAGTTAGCAGAAGAGGATGAACCCATCGATTCCATTGATCCAGTTGAGCCAGTTGATGTTCCCAGAGATATTGCAGTAGGCCGAAAGAGGCCTAGATGGGCACAACAGACTTTGCATGGTGCAGATGGGAGTGTGGAAAAACAAAAGGCAAGATTTGTTGCCAGAGGGTTCTCTTAGAAAGAGGGAGTCGATTATGATGAGACATTTGCTCCTATGGCTCGATATACTTCCATCAGATCGATCATTGCTATTGCTTCAGCCATGGGGTGGAAGTTGCATCAGAATGATGCAGACCCTAACCTTTACTACAAGGTTGCAGATGATGAGCCACTGATTTTGGTCCTTTATGTTGATGACCTGTTTCTCACTGGAAATGAGAAACTTATCGTATGGTGTAAGAAGAAACTTGCTTTTGAGTTCGAAATGAAGGATCTCGGATTGATGCATTACTTCTTGGGATTAGAAGTATGGCAGAGGCAAGAGGAGATTTTCCTAAGTCAAGGAAAATACACCATAGCTATTTTGAAGAGATTCAGGATGTTGGACTGCAAGTCCATGGCCACTCCAATGGATGCAAATTTGAAGAAGCTAAAGGACTCTGCTTCATATTCAAATTTGATTGATCCCACTATGTATCACTAGCTGATTGGGTCCTTGATGTATCTGACGAACACCAGATCAGATATATGTTTTGTTGTGAATGCTTTCAGCCAATTCATGTGTGAACTGAGGCAGATTCACTAGATTGTTGCAAAACATGTGCTCAGATACTTGCATCATGCATGGCATTGTGAGATATGGCCCGAGATATGCTTCAGAGAGTGACTTGAGATTGCAAGGGTTTACAGACTCAAATTGGGTCGGATGTGCTGCAGATAGGAAGAGTACTTCCAGATGTTGCTTCAGTTTGGGTTCTGAAGTGATTTCCCGGTGCAGCAAGAAGCAGAACTCAGTAGCACTCAATACTGTAGAGGCCAATTATATGGTTGCTAGTACAGCAGCCCGAGAAGCAGTGTGGCTTTGTAAACTCCTTGCAGGATTGTTTGGCCAAATTCCGGAGCCAACTGTGATTCACTGTGATAACCAGAGTTGTGTACAGATGTCAATGAATACTGTATTCCACGACAGGTCAAAGCATATAAAGATTCGATATCACTTCATACGTGATATGGTGCAGAAAGGTGCGGTCGAGTTACCGTATGTTCCGACAGATGACCAAACTGCAGATGTTCTCAACAAGCCTCTTCCCAGGATGAAGTTCGAATACTTTCGCGGAAGACATGGAGTAGAAGAGAACGTGTCCCTCCTTGAGAGGGAGAGATGACATAGAGATATTTACCCTGCTTTCACCCAGGTGCCTCTACTCGTCCAGGTTCTCAGCCAAGTATGGGAGAAATCCCATCGGCAGATGAGATGGACATGCAATAGATGGTCGAGTTCCACCCAGGTGCCTCTACTCGTTCAGGTTCTCAACCAGGTATGGGAGAAATCCCATCGGCAGATGAGACAGACAGGTAGTAGATGGTCGGGTTACACACAGGTGCCTCTGCTCGTCTAGGTTCTCAGCCCGGGATGGGAGAAATCCCATCGGCAGATGAGACGGATAGGTAGTAGATGGTCGTGTGATGATTGCACAGGTACCTTTACTCGTTCAGGTTCTCAACTGGGTATGGGAATACCCCATTGACAAATGAGACGAACGGGTAGTAGATGGTCGTGCACCTCTGCTCGTCCAGGATCTCAGCCAGGTATGGGAGGATCCCATCGACAGATGAGACGGACAGGTAGCAGATGGTAAAGCCTATCTCTCAGACATCCAAGTAGGATGGAGACTCTCGGACTCACCGAAGGACTAGTGGAGTTGATGCATGATGACAATTTTCGAAGCACTGAGGCTGTGTTGACAACCTTCAGTATGTATAGAGATGATTGAGATAGTATAGATGTACAGATGAAACCCAAATGATCATGATGCTGATGAAGACCGAAGAATACCTTCCTTGTTGAGAGGGAGTGTTGGAATTTGTGCAACTTCAGAAGTTATTCTTATTGTATTTTATTATATTTGATTGTACCTCCTAAGGGAGTTGAACTTGATGTAATTAATCATGTTAACCCTAGAAAGAACAATATAAACCTTGGAGTAAAAATCAAGTAAAGAAAAAGACTAAAATAGATTATTTATTGTACCTCAGGTTAGGTCGGCCCAGTCAAATTACACTGGTCGGCCCAGTTAGGGAAAAAGGCCAATTTGGCACTTGTATAAATAAAGGGAAAGTTCACCAATTTGGCCTATAGTAGGCTTAAAGTAGGCTACCTGGGGTATTTTCCCCCTAGGTGCCTTAAAAATGCTAAAAATTACTGAAGGTGAGCAAAAAGCTTCCCTCCGAGAAGTGGAGTGAGCAGGGGGGGATCGTCATGCCCCATCTAACCCCAATAATGCTGAAAATCCCTCAACGTCCCCCCTCAAACAGCCTGTGGGCCTGGTAACCAAGGTGACATCATCAAGGAAACTGGCCCAAGGAAGGAGGGCGCTCTGCTGGAAAGGGACCAGGATGGGTGTACGAGGTGACCAGAAGGGGAGACAAGAGCCTTAGAGCTAGAATACTGTCACCAGAGTAGAAAACAAGCAGGGGGTCATTTGACCCAGTGACCCACCCCTAGGAGCCTCGAACACCAACCTCAGGGCTACAAGCCCTAGAATGAGGCAGTCAACAATGCCATTAAGCCATAGTACTCCTAAGGGAAGGACCAAATGGTCTGGCCATATCCACCTCTCGGAAAGTGTTGGTAACACCCATGATGATCCTGAAGAAAAGAACGACCCCTCTCCTTGCGCAAACATTAGAAGGTGCGCTGGTACAGGTACCACCTAACACAACTCTCAATAGATTCTTTTATAATATTCACTTTATGTCAATACCATGGGCTCAATACCATGGGCCCTCCAATACCAATGACCATAAAGTATTACAAAAGACACTTTTACAAGACTGTCTAGAGAGTCTATCTCGGCCCCTTCTACGTTGCTAGACACCCCCAATGTAGAAGTACATCTTGAACTACCAAAACTAACAAGAGTAACACTCTACAATCATATGCGATAGGACATTGAGGCCTCATCACTCACAAATGCAACACAATGTGAGAAGTTAGAAGACCAAAAGCAAAAAGGCAAGCTATCGCAACACTATTCCAAGTTGTTCAAGGAACTACATGAGATGCCTCTGAATCGCACAATTGAACATTCCATTAAGCTACAACCACAAGTTGTTTTTCCAAATGAGATGTTGCGCAAGACTTCGTTGTTCAAAACTAAGGAGATTAAGAAATAAATTCATGATTTGTTGGATAACGACCACATACAACCTAGCTCCTCACTTTCTAGATCTACCATTGTTATGTTTCCAAAGAATAATAGCATATTGACAATATGTATAGATTATCAACTCATAAACAAAATCTATATCAAGAAGCAAGATCCATCACCATGTGTCAACAACCTAATATATCAACATCAGATAGATAAATACTTTAATAGGATCGATCTAAAGTCAAGTTACCACCATATATATATCAAGCCAGAAGAGATGCGGAAGACAACCTTATAAATGCACCAAGAATTGTTTGAACAGTTGGTGATGTTGTTCAATTTTACTAATGCCCTTGAGATGTTCATGCAAATGATGAATGGACAAGTCAGACCCTATCTTGACTGATTTTGTGATCATGTAGCTAGATGATGGATTGGATTTCAATAAAACTTTTGGGGACCACTTGAGCACTTGGACCAAACATTTGCAACACCATAGAGAGGAGGTTACTTATGAATATGAAAAGTATACATTCCTACTGAGAATACGACCTAGAAATGCACTAGTTGGTTCAAGTAGTGAAGCACTAACAACAGTACTTCCTGGGAAATGAGACTATTGTTCAAAACGACCATAATCCTCTTTGGTGTGTACAATGGAGATTAGACTTTATGTACATGAGCTATTTTTATATAGGCTTGTGATTTGTAATAATCTTCTAGTCCTTGGTCTTTATAATAGCATATTTATATTTGTGGAATGTCATTTTTATGCAATAAGGGCCTATACCACTTTTGTTAGTGACTTGAACGTTAAGTTGGGATTTTACCTCTTTATGGTATAAATAGGGGTTTTCCCCTCTCATTTGTAATATCAAAAAAATCAACTAGTTCATTTGGAGAAGTATTCCTTCATTGTTCGGATTAGCAGATACAATCTACCCTTGGGTATGCATGTACCCCCACTATTTTCTCTACTTTTGGCTCTTTGTTTTCTATTACTCTTGAATGTCAATTTCAATTACATTAATAGTTGCAATAGCAGGTCCAGTTTGTGTACATAAACATTGCAAGTTGGTGTCATAGCATCAATGAATTTTCACTAATGTTGCATGGTTTCAAAAAATACAAAAATATATTGCGGTGAAAATCCCAGTATGTGACAACTAAGGATGCTCTGGACAAAAGACTCAAAAAGCTTGTAGAAGAAATAATGTGACATATGAAAACCTTGGGAAAAAGGACCATGGACCCAAAGAGAGAAACCTCACTCCATGACCCTAAAATCTCTGATGAGTAAGAGGAAGATGTACACCCTTGTGGAAGGGGAGGTGAAACTCCTCCAAACTCACCCATTACATGGAACTCTCATAGACCTGTTACCCCCTCATATAGAATGAGGCATTTGATATGGTTGAAGACCTTTCCTAGGTAGGCCGCGCATGGAGTATTGTGGCTTTTTGCCATATCTTATTAGCAGATGCATAGATATCAGTGATTATCAATCAGCACTATCTTTCTGCTGAACAGACAAATGGAAAATTATAGGGTGGAGCTTTACGATTCTTAAGGGGCAATAGGTTTGTGTTCACACTCTTCTCAGCACTTCTCCTGTGACTCTTTCAACCACCTTGGAGTGGGCATTAAGGTGCAGTGAGGAGAGTTATTCTTATGCACACTTGTTTGCCTATTGCTGTTGCCCCCTAGAGCAAAACACCATGGTGGGATTTTACCACAAACTCGTTCCTTTTCATATCTAGCCCTCTCTTCTTTTGTCAGCACAACCAAGGTCGATAATAGGTGGCACCTTCTTCCCATTATTAACCTTTACCCATGAAGAGAAAATGCCAAAGGTAACTGAAATTGCTGAAATTATGAAATCGTAAATTGACAAAGGAATTTGAATGTGCATTTTCTAGAGAGATGACAGTAGAGAACATTGTCCATAGCACGAAACAAAACTTCTTAAGGAACAATATCAAGAAGGGAGGCAAACCAGCTATGTATGAAAATGTCATAGCCCTTCCAGAGAAGGATATGAGAAACCCAAAACACACTCTTAGCGACCCCAGACCTCTATGAGCACCTAGGATCAGGTACCAACTGATATCAGCATAAGTGGAGAGAGTAAGATGAGAAGCAACATGGAAATATGGGCTTCTGAATACAGAAAGGACAATGCTTGCTCTATCAAGAAGATTCAAAGTACAACTGCCTGATTTACAAGGACAATAGTATCCACTTTTCATAGGAAATAACGGTCCACCTAACATCAAGCAAATAGGTTTCATATAGGTTCGAAGTATGTTTGTATATGTCTAACAAGTCATATTATTCGAAAGAACATATCTAGTATTTCTAAACATACTATATTTAATTTATTTATAAAACTAACACATTTTTATGATGAGGATACAGAAAGAAATTTACAAGACTAAAGTGCTAATCAATTCTCTAAACACAGATTTCAAAAACAAACACAGCACCAAGACTGATAATCTATGGTGCTCACAACATGCAAAACACAAAAAGTCTTTTATCAGAAATTTTCCATTTCCGGTATTACAAACAAACATTAGCAAAAAATAATTAATGAACTAAGTTTTGTAGTGTGAAGGATGCCAACAGAACTTTCTTACAATTCTGCAAACCATCATAAGCTGGTATGCTCTTATTTAAAACAAATTTATGGTCTAGTAAAATCAATTAGAAAATTGATCATTACCTCATCATTGAGTGCAACAAATATTGCACGCAAACTGTCAGCTTGTGCCAAAAATTCATCAAAACCTCCATTAGCATGCAAAGAAAGAAAAACTGACTTCCGCACACCAACATCTGGATCTGTGACAGCTGCAAGAAGCAGCTTCTCTATAATCTGCATCATAAAACAAACCAATGAATAGAAACAGAAACACAATAAGATGTCATTCAGTTTTAAAGGTATGTGTGCTAAGGCCAAATTAGACAAGGTTCATGTCCATGCTATCAATGTCACCAAGATATTTGTCATTTTATAGGAAAGCAACAGGCATAAAAATTTGGCATTCTATAAAACAAAAATTACAAAAGCAAAAAAAACTTGTATAATTCAAGTTATATATCACAGCTCATGAAGTGTATTTACTATTTATCCCCATAAAATAATGCAGATATCAGGTAAAACCATGGTTGAAGATGATGCATAGAGATTTGAATGAACTTTTTTGAAACCTACTTCTTCAACAAGAAGGCGCCGCCTTCCCCCACCAGGGCAGCCAGTTCGACTTGTATTAAACTGTGGAGATATAGATCCAGAGAAAAAGGAATTCTCCACTAGCTTACAACAACATATTGCAGCATCCCTTCGTGTTGCACCATCTTCATCCTCCAAGTATGGAACCACGGCATCCCTTGCAAATTCAAGAAGTTCATGACCCTGGACTCACTGGTGAAAGTTAGAAGTTCCAAGAAAGGACAAATATTTAAAATTGTATGAGAAATGTTATTTAAATCCAAGACCAGTGTAAGGCCAACCTTGAAATTGAAGTTGGCTAGTGTTTTCAATGCACGCTGTACCAGAGCAGGACCACTAACATCCAAAACTTGATGCGGATTGATGACAGTGTTAGAGCGAACTACTGATCCACCAGGCCTTGTTGTTCGATATGGTGTCTTGGACAACACTACAGATATGCAGTCAAGCAACCGCTCTTGTATTGTTGGCAGTAATGAAGGTAGACTGGGAAAATGAAAATTTTGCATCAAAAAAGTAAATAAATACAAAAGAAACACAAAGATTGAGCAGAACTGGAAATTACCAAATGTAATACTACTGAAATTAACCTTGTTATAACTAGCATCTTTATTCAAATAATATGCCATGCTCACAAAACCTAAATAACTTTACTTAGTCAAACAATCCATTGATTGATCTAGGTAATTTACCTAGAAGCTATCTGATCAAGGGCTTGCACCAAGGTATCTGACAGGCCAGCAGAAAACATGATATCCAATAAGGAGCTCCGTATATGAGTTTCCATCGCAGGACCCATAGCTTTTGCAAAACTTCCTATACATGCGAGCGCTTCCATAGAAGGCTTACCCCTACGTGGAGAAATCTGCAAAAAAGTCCCATTTCAAAAATAAATAAGGTTTTTGCAATCCTTTTGTTAGGCTCACAGATGCAGAATTTCCTAAAGAGACATTCATAACATATTACAGCATCACGTATAAGTGACGTAATTGTCGGCAAATAGTGTATCAACTCTCCATCTAGGGTTCCAGCCATTTCACCAAGAGCAATAAATCCACTTGCACGTTCTGCTGGAGTGCGGAGCACTGACAGAATATGTTCCATACATATCTGTTAAATTTAGGAGCAGAAAAAACAAAGTATAAAGATCAGAGCACATCGAAGGCAGGCTTCACCATACTCAAGCAAGGATACCAATGTGAAAACTATGACAAACTCTGAAATCTTAGTCAACATGAACAGAATCCTTCATACCTTTCATTATTACAAATAGCTTTGCCTACATTATCCCAACATAGAAATGAAGAATGGCAAAGTTAAATCACCTTAAGATAAGATGTGACAAAACGATCACGTAAAAAATGAGCAATTCGGGGTAGTAGTGATGTAATGCTCTTCCGCACAAGCCGATCCTTGTGCTCACGATATTTAAAAACAATATCTGCAACTTCCTTGTACCTTGACATCATAAATTCTCCCGTATTCCTAATATAACACCAGATTTGAAAGTTATCTAAGCATCAGAGAATTTATACAGAAGACATTAAAATGACAACATATTAGTGTAACATAAGTTTATAACAAACTCAAAGGTATGTAAATTAATAAATCCCATAGACAGTGATATTGTACTCCCAGATGCTTAGAATTGATATAGTTCAAAAAGATTAAAAAGGCATATAACTTAATCCCAATGCTTGATTTCAAGAGAAGAAATACCGAACAGGACTGCGAAAATAAGAGAGCCATAAAGCACAAATTGACATGATATACCAAGGGTTAATATTCTATGTTACCTTAGAAGCTCACCCACAGCAAGCAATGACCCATGTATGCTGTGGTGACTAGCATTCTTTCCAAGCCCGTCTTGAGTTGCTTCAAACATGCGGTAGTACCTGACATAAATAAAACATGAGAGAAGTTCCACAACAAAAATTTTGCAATTGTTTCAAACAAAAAGAACCATAGATGTACAAGCCTGAATACACATCCGCATTAACATTGCACAAACTTTTCCAATGGAAATCCGAATTAAGGACAACGTCTAACAGGAAGGTCCTGCCGGTTCTGAACTAAAAACAATTTTGTAAATATCATTTTGGGGAATATATCACCAAGGGTCTGGAAAGAAAAGTATCAGAAATATCAGAAAATATTGGCAAGCATAAACTTGGAACTAAAAAACTCAGAAAAAACAGATAACTGAAAAACTCGAAAATAAAAAGTGAAATCGGAGATATTTGCAACACTAATTAAAAATACCAGCCTGGATCCATCTTAACCATGGACCTATCAAGCACAGAGAGGGAACAAATCCCTTGTGGTGCAAACCTTTTTGATGGTGAAAAAACTTGAGGAAAGGTTTGCACCTCAAAGGATTTGATCCCTTCAAGGCCTTGATAAATCTGGGGTTAAGATGGATCTGAGCTGGTATTTATATTTACAGAATTCTCAATTACTTCTTTTTTTTTTAAATCGACATGAAAATAATTAAAAATACCAGCCTAGATCCATCTTAACCATGGACCTATCAAGCACAGAGAGGGAACAAATCCCTTGTGGTGCAAACCTTTTTGATGGTGAAAAAACTTGAGGAAAGGTTTGCACCTCAAAGGATTTGATCCCTTCAAGGCCTTGATAAATCTGGGGTTAACATGGATCTGGGCTGGTATTTATATTTACAGATTTCTCAATTACTTCTTTTTTTTAAATCAACATGAAAATATTTTTTCGGTCAACATAAGCATTACAAACAAACGTTACAATCTGCCCCATACTCAGTTTGTAGAATGCACCTCTCAGCCACGGGAGGGGAGTCATTTTAGACCCCAATGGAAATCTTGTATCTTCTTTCACTTGGGGTGTAGGCAAGATGACATTATCCGAAATGGATCAATATATAATTTGTCGCCTACATGGAACTTTCAGAGTCAGAAGATTGGAAGAATCAGCTTGTAGGGTACATTATATGGGCAGGTCTCGTTTTGCAGATTTGGGGTCTGGAACCTTCCGGGGCTTGTTTGAGGGTCTGAACGACATTTTTTGGGATAAAACAACCCATTGCTAATGCTATAGGCCATGAGGTGATTCTACACTTCGAGACCTTTAAACAGTCCAAAGATCGCCTCAATCGGAGTCCATATTGAAAAGTTATGCCTCCCGCAAGTTGACCTATTTAATTGACCACCATGGTACCGAGTGGATTCCACGTCAGCTCTCATTTCTCACACATGTGGAGCTAGTCACGTGTGGACCTTCAAGGACATTCTAGAAGGACCAAACCCTAACCCTAAACGAGAGTTGGGGCATGCAAAAACCCTACACAACTATTGAGCTATGTTAAATACCAAGCCGTCGAGAGAAGAAGGGGGTGCCATTCTTTTGATATATTGTATAGTTCCATAGACGAGCAACAGCACAGGAGTGGATGTTAGAGCAGAACAGAGGAGATAGGAGATCCTGTAATAGTCATAGGTAACTCCATAGAGAGTACCATTTCCTTTGTATTTGCAATTTGATAGAAAGAGCAAGGCATAGTCCTCATTTGTGGCTAGGTTTTTCCCCATAGTGGGTTTTCCCAGGGTATATCTTGTGCTATGGTGTGGATTGTGTACTTATTTTCTCTAGTTATTCTTGTTTTAGTTCCAATTATTTGGAATTCAATAATGAATCAAATAAGCTAATATAAAAAGAACTAAGTTGTAAAACCCCTTGTGACGAACTGCTCCAGTGGAATATCCACGACGGTTTACACATCATATTGGTATCAAAGCAATATTTATCAATGTTCCCCCAAGTTTCCGGGATGCAGGAGCGCGGGAGCGAGGAAACGCACATTGGGGACGTGTGGAAACCACCCCTCAAAATTATAAAAAATATAAAAATTATAAATCTTAGCAATAACAATTCATCCAGTGTAAATACAATTTATGCTGCACACTATAAATACAGTCTAATTCTTCAATGATTCAACACTTCAACATTGTGTGAATGCATGGCATAGATGTTGTAATGGGGAAATGTGACCTGAGGACCCTATTTCTTCATGATTCCAGAGGACATCACATTATTTGAGGCTTTCAAGTCCAACATACAATTATGCAAGAGTAAACTATTAATCCTATATTGGGATCCTATTCATCAATAGCACCCCGTTCCCCCTCCTCTAAGCTCTTAGGCTTTAGCCCTTACCTCTACCTTGAATCTCAAAGTTGGTCCTCGAAGGACATTACTCAACACCCTACAATTTTTATGAAACTTCCTAAATCACATGTTAAAATAAGGTAGAATTAGAAAAAAATTCCAATGCTTAATAAGTGATTTTGCTTGACTAAAGGGTACATTTTGATTAAGGTCATGATAGAGACGTCCAACAATCAACACCACCAAGATCAAGGTACATAGAGAGGTTGATGTGCTTGATTAAATGGCAATCCCTTAACCTCACACATGATAGAATCCAATGGAAACATTGCAATCCTGGAATCTTGAAAACTGTTAAGTCTATTGAATTTTGAATGTGATCTAAAATTCTACTTTTTGCATATGAACTCCAATGAGGTTGGAACCACTCTCAAACATCCTAAAACAATTAATGGTAATGTTAAAAATTTAAGTAAAAGGATAGAAAATAAAAGATAAGGAAAATACCACTTTTACTTTAAGAATTTAATATTACCATCCCTACTGAACACCTCCAGCAAGAAAACACACCACATATTCCCTTATTTGTTCTTCTTTTGAATTTAATATTACCATTACTACTGAACACCTCCAGCAGGAAAACACACCACATATTCTTTGATTCGTTCTTCTTTTGAGCTCTATTTGGTCTCCAAGCGCCCCCCATTTTCAGGAAGGAGTGCCCAGGCGCCCCCCACTTCATCGATGCACTCTTCAAAACAAGGGGATGAGCTCCCCATGCATTTCCTCAAGTTTCGCCAAATTAGGGACGAGGAGAAACGTTTCGCCAAGAGCCCCCAAGTCCCCATGGCGCGGGGAATGAGGAGGGCACGCCACCGACCCTTAGGAACATGTCTCCGTGTTACACTGGTTTTTCTTTGAGTTTTGTGGGTGTAATCGCAGGATCTAGTAGTTGGTGAAAAGTCTTCAAACCCTAGCCATGGCAGACGAGTTTGTTCAAGGAGCAGCGGATGATTATAAGCAGCGATTTTCAAAACTGCAAATACAAGTCATTGATATCTCACGCAACATGCCAATCCTCATGTCAATCCTCGTGGCAACAAACCTTTCGGGGATTTTGGAGGATGTAACTCAAATTTCGGATTTGAGGGGAAATCAAAAGATAAAAGTGACCCAAAAAGGGAGCCAACGAAAGAGGTCGAAAGAGAGCAATATTCCTTCCCAGTCTCTCTTCAAGATGGAAGTGAAAATCGACATCAAGCCATATCAAAGTGAGATCGATGCTCTAAAATTTAATCATCGGTTGGCAATTGGAGTTTTATTTTAGCATCCATCATATAGCCAAGGATCAAAAGATCTCATTTACGCGACTGAAGTTAGGGGGGCATGCATTAACCTAGTGGGAAAGCCACACGGAAGCACTTAGGCTAGAGGGTGATCTACCAATAACTAAGTGGGAAGACTTTAAAACCCTCAACAAGTCTCAATTATACCTGATCGGGTATGTAGAGGACTAATGGATCTGTTGGCATTATTTCAGGCAAAGGAAGGGGCTGAGTGTGCAAGAATACACCACCGAGTTCAAGAAAATGGTTATCATGTTGGGTATCTCACCCAAGAAACCCGATGTACTCCTCAAGTATCGGGGGGGCTTACATAGTCACATACGAAGGCAAGTGATGCTCTTCAAGCCCAGGTCATTTGATGAAACCTGTGTACAAGCACAATACCTAGATGTACTATGTGATCATTCTTGTATCTGGATGTACTTTGTATCTTGATCTAAATATATTCATAAGAAAGGTTGTTGGGTTTTCTTCCCTTGTTTGAAGGGTTTCCCAAGATAAAAATATTTGTGTCTCTTTGTTTCTATGCATGGTTATCTTTCAGTGATCCTATTTTGTTTCCACTGTATATAATTAAAGATATAATGCTATATTAAAAATCTAACATGGTATCAGAGCAGTGCTGAATAGATGCCATTGCCAAAAACTAGGGCATCCAAATTTGGACCTTTCTCTCCATAGATTGACTTGGAAAGAGCACTTGTGAAACTCACCCTAGGAGGGCACACCTTTTTGTGGAGGCAAATTCTAGTTTGGTAAATTTTCAATTTTTGACCTAATTTCTACCGAGGTCAAGAACTAGTAAGCCTTTCTGACCACTAATTGGGTTTGATCTTAGCATTCTCCAACTCGCACTAGGAGCGCGCCCCCCGGCCATGCTGCACAACCTTCTCCTGTGGTGACATCTGGCATGATCCCAACCACCTTCATAATTGCTCATAACTTCCTTAGCAACCACGAACGCCTACTAAGTACGTTGCCTTGACTTCTACACTTCTCTGACTCTGCCACAATAGTCGGCCCCATCTCCTGCATCGACCATACTGTACTTCGTCATCCCTCGACCTTGTTTGTCAGCTTCGCTTAACTTCTACGGCTGCCAGTCCGCCCCGTCCTCCACACTTGGCTTTCCCCGCAATCCATCGGTGTCGTTGTTCGACAACATGTTGACCTTCGACGCCTCCGCTTCTGCTCCTGTCGACCTCAGACTTGTCGACTCTCAACCTTTAACTCCTGTCGACCGCATATTGACAGCTTCCTGCTCGACTACTTGGCTTTGACAGCCAATCTCCCTTTCGTACCAGTGATCATCGGCAATCCACCTGGTCGACTTCTCTTGTCGATCAACTTTGACTGTTTCGCCTAGGCCTCAATGCTCCTGCATCAGACTCCCTAGGTGAAAAAGAACTCGACTGCTCCATCAGTCTCCTGCATTCTTCTTTGGAAATCCATGTCGCCTCCTTTAACTCATCATCTCTCCATCGAACTAAATATTCCTTCTTCCGCGAACTTCGCATGCGTCCGACTTCACGTTCCTCTAACACTTCAGTGATTTCCTCCTTGTCGTGTCGATCTGGAATCTATACTGTCCAGTCGATATCCGACACTTCCGCATTGTTGCTTGTTGAACCTTCTTCAAACTTGTACAGATCTGAGACATTGAATAGGGTGAAATGCTCAAGTCTTTCGACAGCTCCAACACATAAGCATTGTCTGAAATCTTCCTCAGGATCTTACATGGTCCAATCTTCTTCAGCTTCAGCTTGTTTTATGTTCCTGTTGGAAATCTCTCCTTCCGCAAGTGTGCATAGACTAAGTCTCCTTCGCTAAAAGACTGTAGCCTCTTCTTTCTGTCTGCTCTCAACTTGTATGTCACGTTGCTCTTTTCAATGTGCTTTCGCACATCTTCCTGCACTTCCTTCATATCCTTCGCAAATGATTCTGCATCTGCGCTTTTCCTGATTTTTGTCGGTATCTCGACCAAATCCACCACTCCATGTGGGCTTCGTCCTTGAACAATCTGGAATGGACTCATACCTGTGGACCGATTCACAGAGTTGTTATATGCAAATTCTGCTTGCACCAACACATTCTCCCACTGCTTGGGTCTGTCGACCGTCAAACATCTCAAAAAGTTTCTCAAACTTATGTTCACCACCTCGGTCTGTCCATCTGTCTGCGGATGATATGCGGAACTAAACTGCAACTTCGTGTCCAGTTTCTTCCATAGGGTTCTCCAGAAATGACCCATAAACTTGGTATCTATGTCCGATGTTATACTCTTCGGCAACCCATGCAATCTGACTATCTCCTTGAAGAATAGTACAGCAATGCTTGTGGCGTCACTTGTCTTCCAACACGAAATAAAGTGTGCCATCTTTGAAAATATGTGGACTACAACAAAGATTGAGTCACTTCCCTGCTGTGTCTTTGGCAATCCTAGCACAAAATCCATGCGCAGGTGCTCCCATGGGGTATTCGGCACTAGTAATGATGTATACAACCCCGTATTCTAACTTCTTCCTTTGGCCAACTGGCAGACTCGACACTGTCGTACCCACTTACCGACATTTGTCGTCATTCCTGGCCAATAATACTTTTCTTCGACCAACGCCTTGGTCTTGTCGATGCCAAAATGACCTGTTAATCCGCCGCTATGCAGCTCTCGGATTAGGTTCTCCCTTACGGATCCTCTCGAAATACACAACTGTTGTCCCTTGAATAGGTATCCCTCTTGGATAAAATAATCCAAGTATGGTGTTCTATCGACACTCCATGGTTCGCGACTAGCCTTCCATGCTTTCGCAAAATCCTCGTCGATCTCATACTCTGTCTTCACCGACTTTATTCCCGTTGCTTGAACTGTCGCCGTGTTCAGCAATGCAAGTCTTCGACTCAGTGCGTCGGCAACCTTGTTCGACTTGACCGACTTATGTCGCAACATAAAGGTATATCCCAGCAGGAATTCGACCCACTTCATGTGCCGCTGATTCAACTTCGACTGAGTGTTCAAGTACCTTAGTGCTTGGTGATCTGTGTACAACACAAATTCCTTGGGCAGCAAGTAATGCCTCCACTTCTTCAACGCTTGGACAATAGCATAGAACTCTTGGTCATAGACCGAATATATTCGCTTTGCTTCATCCAACTTCTCACTGAAGAATGCAATTGGTCGGCCCTCCTGGCTCAATACTGTTCCGATTGCCATTCCACTCACGTCGCAATCGACTTGGAAAACTTTGTCGAAATTTGGGAGCACTAACACTGGGCTCTCCGTCACTTTCTACTTCAACTTGTCGAAAGCCTTCTGGGCAGCTTCTGTCCACTTGAACTCCCCTTTCTTCATGCACTCTGTCAACGGTGCACATATCCGACTGAATCCTCTAATGAACTTCCTGTAGAAACTAGCAAGTCCACGGAAACTTCGCACTCCTGTCGTGCTTGTCGGTTCTGGACACTTCAATATAGCCTTCACCTTCTCTAGGTCCATCACAAACCCCTTACCCGAGATTACAAATCCCAAGTACACCAGCTCTTCCTTCATGAAGAAGCATTTCTGCAGGTTCACCATCAGCTTCTCTTCCTGCAGCTTCCGCAACACTTGTTGAATGTGCTCCAAGTGTTCGACCTTGGTTTGACTGAATATCAGGATGTCGTCTAGGTACACTACTACGACGAACCTTCCCAAGAATGGTTTCAGTACCTCATTCATCAACCTCATGAACGTACTAGGTGCATTAGTCAATCCGAATGGCATGACTAACCACTCATACAGCCCTTCCTTCATCTTGAAGGTTGTTTTCCATTCATCTCCTTCTCTGACCCTGATCTGGTGATAACTACTTTTCAGGTCGATCTTGGTGAAGTATCTCGCTCCACTCAAGCAATCCATCAAGTCGTCCATTCTCGGCAATGGAAATTTGTACTTGATCGTGATCTTGTTGATAGCTCTGGAGTCTGTACACATCCTCCATTCTCCACCCTTCTTCAATGCTAGTACTGTTGGTACCGCACACGGGCTCAGACTTTCTCTGATCAATCCTCTATCCAACAACTCCTGGACTTGTCGATTGAGTTCCTGACCCTCTGTCGGAATCATTCTGTGGGGTGCCTTGTTTGGAAAACTCAATCCTGGAATGAAGTCGATCTGATGGGATATGCTTCTTGTCGGTGGCAATCCCGTCGGTGCTTCGTCGACTACTATGCTCCGAAACCCATCAAGCATCTCTTCGACTTCGACCGGAATCTTCTCCATTGTCAACCTCTCGACACATGGTCCTTTCGGAATGATTTGGAAACATCCTGACTGGACAACACACTTAGTACCAGGGAAGCCATTCTCCGCACACTTAAGGACAATTTGGTTATAGCTCAAAACAGAATGAAACAACAAGCTTACCATCATCACACAGAGCATTCTTTTGTAGAAGGCGATCAGGCGTTCTTTCACCTTCAACCTTATAAACAAACATCGCCCGAAGATAAACTCCACCAAAAACTAGCATCGAAGTTCTTTGGACCCTACAAGATTATCCAATGCATTAGACAAGTAGCCTACAAACTAGCTCTTCCAAACTACTCCAAGATTCATCCTGTCTTTCATGTGTCTTGTCTCAAGAAGGTCGTGGATCAAATTACAAAGTGAAAACCAAATTACCGGAACCCGATGAAGAGGGCTCCATTTGGCTCCAACTAGAAGCAATATTGGATACCAGAGAACATCAATTGCGACAATGCACGACTCAAAAATTCCTGATCCAATGGAAAGATATACAGCCAAAAGATGCCACATGGGAACCAATAGCGATTCTACGACAATTCCCTCACCTTCACCCATTAGGACAATGCCACTCTTGAAGGGGGAGGGCATGTTAGGGTCCTACCTTAACCTCCCTACTTTAGGCTACTTAAGAGTCAGTCAATTAATGTATGCCAACATCTTCCTTGAATAAAGGCCCATTAGCTAGTAGTGGATTATTAACGTAAAAGGGTCATCTTTACTAAGCCCACTATGTAGCTGGTATTCATTAATGATGAGACCACAAGTAGTTAGAGATGTACTATTCAAAATCTATTTAAAGAGCTAGGTGACTAAGGAATGTTTGTTGAGTGTTGTTGTATTTGGAGCTCTACACAAGTGAAAGGCCGCATCACCTTAAGAGGCAAATGAACATTGCTTTTCTCCTTGATTATCATAATACAAGGGTATATTCTGCATTATTACATTTCAATTGTCTATTGTATATGGTTTACTACATTATAATCTTTAGGGGTGGGACGAGATGTTCCAAACCTTTTTTTCCTTGTGGACCAATTGATGCTGGCAAGGTACCAGCAATCTCACTCTAGCTTAAGTATTTAGGGGTGGGACGAGATGTTCCAAACCTTTTTTTCCTTGGAAAAAATATGCCACACACATATCCAGAGAAGAAGTTGGACTAGAAATCATGATTATCAGGTCAGAACACCCAAAAACACATACACAGTTTCTTTGTTGCCTTTAAGATCTTTACAGTATTGGTTGTGATCAAAAACAGTTTTTCTAATCTTGCATTTTTTGTATTTTGCAGCATGCAATTTTATCATTTTTTTCAGAGGGAAATTCAGGGATTTCCCAAAAAATTGCAGTTATGAATCCAAGTCAAGCATACAAGTTACATCAGCACAGTATGACATGGAGCTCTTCAAGATATAAATAACTGAAAAGACAACAAATATAATGCATTTTTCTCAAACTTGCCAGCTTCTTAACCAGGACTTACTGATAATATCAGTGCAATGAACCAAGCACAAAGGTTACATACCATTGCACCCGCCATCTAGTCTCACGCTTCTCAATAACACAGAGACAAGCACGCAAAGCCTCTACAGCTCGTTCACGAACAGTCACTGATGGATCCCGAAGTGCAACCCACACAGCATCCACAAATACAGGCACATGGACATTAAATACTGTTGGTGCATTCTCAGCCATTTCCTACAATAGAAAAAAACAGTGTTCATACCCAATACAGAGCTTGATTGCACAATGGATCACTTCATTTGTCTTTGCAAAAGAAACATGGGGCAACAGGAAGGTCTGACATTTCCACAACTATAAAATGTTGGCATTGAAGCAGCTATAGTCAAAAGATATATTCAATTCAAATAAGACTAAAAATTTAAAACAATTAGCAATCAAAAAGGCTTAAACAAGCTTCAAGTACCAATATACTCACTTTCAAAATCAAAACAGCTGCAAAACGGCGATACTCTATTCTTTCACCTTTGAGCCACTCCAAAGCATTCTTGACCTGTAGTCACCATAGTTTATTATTAATATTCAATCTCTGAAACAATAATGGTTTTTCATCTCTCAAATAATACAACATTGAATCTCCCTGGAAAACAGACAAACCTGGTGTTCAACTTCATCTGCAGTCATTGCTCCCCCAGCTCTGGCAAGATGACCCAGAACCTTGCTTCCAAGTATCAGAACTTCATAATCATGTTTTTCTTCAAATAGATAACGCATATTACTGGAGAACCTTGAGACCTTAGAGGCACTCTCCCCTAATTTTACATCTATCAACACATCGATGGCTCGTAAGGCGCCCAATTTGTCAGTAACATCATTGCTCATCATCAGGGCAGAAATTCGATCATATAATTGATCCATAAAACGGGTAAATGCCTCTCCACTGAGATCCCGTGCCTCCTCTTCAACATGTTTTCTCAGCAACATTGCCGAACCCTCCTGAAAAGTCGAACCAAAACAAATTCACCAAAAACATACAACGGTCATTTTCAAATGTGTTTTCAATTATGTCTCACATAAAATTTACAAAATGGCAATGTTGGGAAGTATTCCATTGCAACCGCAAGTTTTAGAAACCATATCATTGTTTTGATGGTGTTAGCAGCCATCAAAGACAAGATTTTCCTGTCTCTTTATGCTTTCCTACTTTTTTCCATGGAATCTTTGGTGATCAACAAACACAATTCATTATAGAAAGTTTGGAATTGTTAGCATAGCTTCTACCCAAAGATTTGGACGCATGCTAGGAAATCTAGAAGCTGTGCCGGTCCTTGCAGAGACCTTTGAATAGATGATAGCTGGGACTAGTTTTGGCAGCTCTAAATTCCCATGATGAACATGCCATGATATCTTCTACAGGATGACTAATTATTGGACTCAATTTCTTCTTTTCTGATAAATGTTTTGGTTTATTAGTCCGAAAATGACGATATTTTATTTCTTCAGAATCCTAGTTCCATGATCTAGAACTTCCATGATTTATCATGGTAGCACTTTGAAATTCTTAGCTAGGAGGAGTTGCTGAGTTGTGTGGCGTTCGGCAAACTCATGGCCTTTCCTTTATTGACATCTGCAGGACATATGCTAGGTGTTACTTCGTCATCTTCTATTTAACAATTTACAATGGGATCGCAGACTCTGCATGTTTATCCCCTCCAAGGTGATTTTGGATTTCCACAACTGGATTTTTGGGTTCGCTGTGAAAGTTATGCATGTTGCTTCAGTTTTGCTAATACTCCTCTTTCTCTTCAAGCTGATAATATCTGGATCCAATGTTGGATATCAACGACAACACCCAAAGATGGTGCGCTTAAGTCTAATTGTCGCAATTTGCTGACCAGATGTTGGACACACTAATTCATACATGTCAGGCTACTGTTGTACATGGCTTTCGTCCTCAAATTAGGGTTAAAATTGAATTACATCCCAGACAATCAATAATACTGATTTCTGACCTGGACAAAATAAATTCCTCGGTTCAAAAAATAACTGATTTCAAATATTCTAATACTACTTAACTAGGGCTCTCTTGCAGGGATCCTCTGGAAAAGGGTGACTTGAACAGTACGCTGGGCCACCGGGCCACATCTGTGTGCAAAATCATAAGTTAATAGACCATGACGATCGAAGATCCTCTGGAAGAGGGTGATTTGGAGAGTGCGCTAGGCCACCAGGCCACAGCTGTGAGTAAAATCGTAAGTTAATAGAACGTGACGATCAAAAACTTGTAAGTGGTCAATATCGATGCCAATATGAAGTAGGACTTGAGCCTTGACCTCAAAATAAAAGTTGCAATGTTAAGCTATATTTGAAAACAGCATTCTCAATAACAACGATTGTGGGCTTCTCAGTAAAGTCCGAGTTGACGCAATCAGACGAAAAGGATTACCTACGATTGAATCATCTTCATACTCCCTAGTTCAACTTAAAGCTACAGACACTTAAAACAATACCAGAAGGCATATTTTTTTTAATATTAAGAGACTATGGTTGTGTCCATTTTAGCGGAAACCCCATCATTTTCATCATAATCTTCAGCTGGGCAAATGGATAAGATTCAAGCGCCGTGTTCACTGCTCAAATTCAGCTAAAGACCGCTACAGAAAATGGATCTTTGTTCAAACATCTTTGAATTGTGAGGCTTTCAAGGGTGTTTTTGGCAGAAAACATGGTAATTTGTGGAGGATTGTTGAGCTGAGGTGACTTTACCTTTGGTTTGCCTCGCGTGCAGAGGTCTGCAAGGATCCGGCGAAGCGTATCGACCCCTCCGCCGAAGCGTATGGATGCCCCGCCCGCCGTCGCCATGCTGCTTGCTTTCTACGCCGATGATCCCCACTGTTCTCCTCCTCCCCCTACTAGATTTTTGCCTTTGCCTTGCCTAAGACAATAATAATACAACACTTATACCACTGCACTTACAGAGGAGAGGTACAAACCCCAGGCCAGCAAATTGTCCACCTAGTGGCCAGAAAGGCTGGTGACTTAGCATCTAAACACAAAATATTTAAAATTGTTTTTCAATATCATGGTTGTGCGAAAGGTGTTTGTTTTTTTCCTTCCCGAATATTTAAGTGCGACTTTTATCGGTCACGTTTCTTTATTAATTCGATTGAGTGGGTTGTTTGGGTTTTATGTTAATAATTTATATTCAAATTTCAAAAATTATCAAAAGTTCAGCTCTACCTTTTTCCTTTTTTAAACATAATTTAGATTTTTTTTTATATAACTTAGATAAACAATAATGCTTTTGTTTCAGCGAAAAGATAAAGAATAATGCTGTAAATGATCTATGATACAATATTAATTGTATAATAATAACAATGTAATTTTAAGGTCACGTCTTAGTTAACAATGAAATTGATGTATGTCCATTGGTTGTAGCTTGTGTGGTTGGGAGGAATGATTCTTGCCCTCCCCGCCTAGGTTCAAGTCTTGTAAGTGATATATTGCTCATGTTGGGGTTATAGAAAGCTCTTCTCGACACAATAGAAAACAATGATAAAGAAGTCAAAAAATAATATAATAAATGAGATGGAGAAAGTCTAAGTATATAAATACAAAAGGAGATGGATGCAAGGTTGTCGAATTACTTGTTTTCTGTAGTCCATAGAAAGATCAATCCTCGTCCTTTAGTAGAGCTTGATTGCATATTTTGATGACCTCTCTACAATTCTCTCAGCTATCACAATTGGCCCAAAAATTATAACCTTTTGGATCAAAGTGTTGGTGGCACTCAACAAGGTTGAAGGGGCGATGAAGTTGGTGATGAAGGCTATGAAGGTAATGATTTCTCAATGAGCAACTTGATTCTCAAAGAAAAAGAGGAGCCAATATATTTTGTCAATTTTAGGGTTTGCATTTTGCTCGTGGAATCCATTTTCCTCCTTATTTGTAGTGATTGTTCCATCGATTGTCATAGATTCAACTTGGAAGATTGGTAAAGATTGGAGACAAGCGATGAACATTAAGAAAAATGTGATTTCTACCACTATGTTGGGTGTACAAGTCCCCTTGTATCAAACTCCAAAGCTATGTTGGTACTTTGATTTAGCTCTCAAAGCACCAAAGGATGCATGCAAAGTGTTTGAAGAAATGGTTGCTCACCAAGTGTTTGAAGAAATGGTTGCTCACCAAGTGTTTGAAGAAATGCTTGTTGACTAAGTGTTTGATTAAATGTTTACACAACATGTGTTTGTTGAAATGCATGTTCTCGATAACATGGTTGCGGTGACCTTAATTTGAGAGAGTTCTGCTATCGAGACAAGTTTTCATATTATGGTTAAGTCTCTCACTAGAAAAGACTTAATCTTATGGGCGAACTCTATTGATTAAATGGTTATTTTGCACATAGAGAAGAAAGTTGAAGATGTGCCAACACTAGAGGTCACTGAGTTGGAGGTCACAAATATTCTCTCTTTTTATTAATTGTCTACGGAATTTGTAGATTCAATGGTATCTAGCCTCTTATGTTGTAATTGTAACAGTGGATCTATTTGAATTGGGCAAAGCAATAAGAGTTTTTTTTTTTGACAGAATAAATCACAGGAAACTCTCTAAGCACTTCCCCGTGATTCGGTAAACGAGGTAAACTGACAGCTCTGATTACGAAGCCTAACCTCAAGGGGATCAACAAAGTCGAACCTGTGACCTCCCCTATTGTGGGGGTGAGAGAACTCATGTTTGGCTTATGACCAACTAAGATAACCCTCGGGGCTACAAAGCAATGAGAGTTATATATATATATATATATACACACACACACATACACACAAAGCAAGGATTATTTATTAATTAGTTTCCCAACCCTATTGATTATTACAAATCTTTAGATGAGGGTCCATGGTTTTAGGGAAGAGCGTCTCTTTTCGTTACCCCATGATTCCCAGATTTTGAACCAATCACTATGCCTTTTGGATCCACCTCTTAAATTTGTCATTACACTTTCAACTTTTCTCAATATTAAAGATATTGGGAATACCTTGGGCAAATACTTAAGAACAAACTCAAGTGAGCTAAGGTGGGACTCTTCACATATGTTTGAATATGTGTTGATATTGATCTCAGCCAAGGTCTTCCATATAGAATGGTGTTACAAAAGGGTGACTCTTGATGGGATCGTGTTTTGAATTATGAAAATATAGCGTTTGTGTGTCTAATACGACAACAAATGGGACATTTTTAAATGCGAGCTTACACTCAAAAAAAAGGGTCACAACCCAACCCCAAACCAAAAATATGGCAGTCATGTGAACAACCATTCTCAATTAATGAAGATGATCAAACTACAAAAAAACAACAAACAACAAGCGTTGCTTGCAGCTTAGTCCCTGCCTTTTAGGTTTAAAAGAATATAAACAACTAAAAAACAAGTTATTCAATCCATTAACACTAAAATATGCACACCAAATTTCATTAATTTGGGAATTTAAAAAAAAATGTTCAATAAATAATATGAAAGTACCAATTTAACATAACTACTATGTAGAATGGAGAAACACATTTTTTAAATTATTGTTATTTATCATTATAAACAAGATCGCAAAACCAAAATGATGTCCCCATAGCAAGCATACGTAATAATTTTAAAGCAAATTATTTAGTCAAATTATTTGTTCCCCGTCCTAGCTCAACCTTGAATTTGAAAAAGTGATTATCACTTGAGTATAAGTGTCATCCAACTCCACATCCTAAAGGGGAAGGGGAGCTTTGGTTGGCTCCAAATAAGTAACTGACTAGTGACTATCCTCTGCTCAATGGTCAATATACAGTGCATGGAGCACAAGTGGTAGACTGTAGACGTGGATAGAGACTGTAAACAATACAACATATTCTATCATAATGTCAGGTAGGTTCAAATTTCCCATATGGATGCAAAGTAATTAAGAAAAGCTACCAATCTAACCACACCAAGTAATATAGTATACTTTAGATAGTGACACATTACATGATTATATTCATTATAAATTCATAAGTAATGCTTTATTTGTGATACCTACTAATATATATACATATCATAATAGTTATGCAGGTGTAGAAATTACACTTACATATTACTTCTTAGTACCAACTAATTATATATGGATGGATATATAATTAGTTGTACATTATATTCTCATTTCCTATGCCGCTTGAATTTCCATAAATTATAATATGTAAGAGAACTCTAGGTATGATACAAGAGTATTATGGTAAGATATACAACATTTAGTTGAATGAGCATAAAATAGTAATATACCTTATAATAGTTATACATCTTTTAGATATATAATATCTCAATATGCACCATATGCATTATTATAGTACCCTATGCAAGAAATCAAATGTTTCCTATTTAATTTTTTTTTTTAATGTTGTTTTTTATTTAAAGCTAGCTTTATCCATATAAACTTTCACAAATTCAAAGAAATTTCAAATAATAAATAGTAAAAGCTCTTTGTATTATATTTTCAAGTAATAAAATGCATATTTCTATTTCTTATGTTATTTAAAAAGTAAGAACCAAACTACTTAGAACCCTTTTTTTTCTTTGCATTTACTTAATTTTTATTTACATAAAACTGGTAATCGCGATGAATATAAAAAAAATGTTTAATTAATTTTACCATGAGAAAACCTGGAACCACTACGGACACACACAAAAATGACGTGGGAGGAAAGGATATTCATTTCGTTTATGTTTTTATTTTATTTTTTAATAAAAATTTGGAATTTTTTTAATTTTATTTTTTAATAAGAATTTGAAAGCTCTTAACATCAATTTCAACTATGTTAAAGCTATATCTATGATTGAAAGCTATCAAATGCTAATGTTGACCTCCGTGTCTTTGACGGGCCTTGGATTTAGCATATTTTTACCACCATTTCACCTTATTTATAATTCATTTTGCCTATCCATGTTCATACATCAATCCTTTCTTACGCTCATATCCGGGTTTTTATGCTCAAGTAATTTTTCCATTACATGTCTTAGTATTTCATTTGATTTTTGACTAACATTGAGGGAATTAATGTACTATGTATTTGCTTTGAATATTGAATCCATTGTTGGAAGCAGCTACAACATATTTGAGGGAGTTCTGTAGTAGTGCAGAACATTTGTTGTAGCATTACGGAAACTCCACAGGTATCTGCAGCATTACGGAAACTCTATCTGCAGCATTACGGAAACTCTACAAGTATCTGCAGCATTACGGAAACCCTATCTGCAGCATTACAGAAAGTCAATAATTCAAATTTTACCTTCAACCACCAACTTTGGAGAAAGATATTCATTAGGAGTAGTGGATTTTTATAAATCCATTATTTCTATTATTCTTATATGTCTAAAATCATGATATTAAATTAAAGTTGGTAAATGGAGGTGGATATAAGTGTATATTTGGCTTATTTACAAATATTTGAAGATCTCTATCAAATATATGATGGACCTAAGAAGTCAAAAGTTGTTAAGAGACATTTGGGATGAATTTTGACTATTTTATTATAGCCTCTATCCCTAAATTCGATTTTGACTTCAAAGGTATTCTAAATAGCATGTAGTTAGTAAGGATCTTGGATTAGTTTTGAGATCCAAACTTTTAGGAATTTGTTGAGAATATTTTGGATCCTCATTTATTATTTGTTATGGAGAAATCATGTATAAATAAGAGTTCATTCTCCATTCTATGAGAGGACTCTTAGAGCAATAGTCCAATTGATGATGGAATAAAGTTATACTCTCATTTTGATTCAATTAGATCTTAGTTTCATAATTTCTTTTGCAATATGATTTTATTTATTTTATGTTGATGTAGTTGTACTTCATTGCTTAGTTGTGATTTCTTATGAAGTGTGAATTTTATTTCTGCAATTCAATTTCAATGCATAGATAGAGATTTAATGTTTTATTTTACAATCATTGAGCTTAATGCAATAATGTTATTTACTCCATTGGATCATAAACAGTAACTTGTATTTGGCAAGGATAGCTTTTAGATTTTATTTCTGCAATTTACTTTTCTGTCAAGTGTGTTGTGAACTTAGATTTAGAATTTACTTTCTTGCACAGTGTGAACGTAGTATTAGAATTTACTTTTCCCGCACAGTGTGACATAGTTCTAGAATTTACTTTTCTGTAGACTGTGAATGTAGTTTTAGAATTTACTTTCAAGTGTGAATTTAATTTTAGCATTTACTTTCATGTCGTGTGATTTACTTTCCGTGAAACTTAGTTTGGTAGTTGTTTAGTTGGTAGTTTCTTGCCAAGACCATGTAACTATTCATACCATTGTTTGTAAGTAAGGTTATTGAACTACAACTTCAAGTAGATAAACCAATGTAAGAGGAGATTGTGGTTTGCACATACAGTGCATGGTAACTCGCAAGTTCTCAACGAACCCCGGGTTGACAATTAATGTACACTTCTTAGTTGTTTTCTAAGTAATTAGAAGGCAATTAAAAAACCTGTCAGTCTTTACTTTTGATTTCCAGTGATTTTTGCAATAGAAATCTGACTTAAATGGTTGAATAGAGTGTGTAGAAAAGGCGCAGCTGGTAAATACCATGCATGTACCTCTGCCCTTTTGCACCCTTGGAACAGAATCATTGACTCTGGTTTCCATTAAACATGTGTACACAGAAAGAAATTGTATGTCAAATAATTTATCTTCAGCAGGTTTACTTCTACAGGATGGGGTTTGGCACATTTATGAATCAAGAAATGAGACCATTCAGAATTACTTTCATATCCCATTCCGCGAGGCATAAGATTTTTTTGTAATACAATCGCAAAGAGGAAAACATTCGATCCATATTTCAGAGAGGTCGTAATTTGCAAGAAAGTTATTTCTTATAAGAACATAAGAAAATATGTGTTTCGTTGCCAGCTACCAAATTGCCAGAACTAATTTTCATAAATATAATAATCTTTCAATCTCTAACAATTATCCTTCACGATTAATAACCTCGGAACAAGCTTAATATAATTTACTGGAAATATTTATGAAGTATATAAGCTCAAATATGATTATATAATCACTTAATGAAAATTAATATATGCTCTTATATATATCTCTTTTGTTATTTTTCCAGAACTTTATATATCGCTTGTATTCATTTTTTAATAAGTGCACAAATTTCAAATCCTATTTAATAACTTGTATAATCATTCTTTCCCTTAAATCTTTAACTTAACTACCCTTGATATATGACGCCTTTCCAATTTATTTGACCGTGGAAGAAGACGCAGTGTTTCAATAAGTCCCAACATTCCAATGGTATGCTTCTTTCACTTTATCATTTTATTCTTAACTGTAACAGAAATTTCAGTAAATTACATGGGCAGATCGATATTCGCTAACAATGTCGGCCGTTGTAACATGTGACCCATGAGTGTTGGCTCTGTTTCACCCTCGGACTCAGAGTTGTAATTTCCCAACAGGGGTTCTAGCATCAATGCCAATCAAATCTACAGACTGCGGCTCAAATCTTCAGTCACGATGTTCATGTTACTAGCAACTTTTGAATTTCTGCAATCTTCAACAATTACTTACTCGTGAACTATGTAACAATTAATAACAATGCAGCCTTGTTTGTATTCTATTGAGGGTTGATACTAACAATCTATTCGTAGTTAAATGCAATAAAATATTCAACGGTTTTAAGAGTACTAAATAGAATGAGATGAACCATATTTGTATTTTTATTGAGGGCGGCTACCAACAATCTTCACCCAGTAAACTACAATAAGATATTCAAGAGTACTAAAAACAACTAGATGAACAAGAATGATAGCAATAAATTAACAGAGATAAACATTAAAAGATAATGTCAAATCAATGGGTATGAGTTATCCGTTAAAATTATAGAAACAATGTTTCCTAAAAAGACACTTATATTCTGCTATTGAAGATATGAATGAACCAGAGTCTATATAAAAAAAAAAATCCAAAACGATATTATGAATAAAATTTAATAGGAATAGGGCACAATTTGTTTTTCACAACTAATTAAAAACCAGAATGTTTTGTTTGTTGTGGATGTACAAAAAAATAGAGAATTCTGGTACTAAAACAAGTTTGGTTTAAATCATGCAATGTTGGGTAGATATTAAACATACAAACATTTCTTCTTGGTAAATAAGAACCAAAATTATTTGAAAAAGTAACAGAATAGTAAAACAAGAATATCATATTTTAAAGAAGTATACCGTCAATACAGTTTAGTTTAAGCTTGTGGCATTAAAAATCCATAGCAACAACCAAGCTTCAGTACCCAGTATTTTAAAATAATTCGAAAGCAGTAGCCCATAAGGGGTAGAGATAACTAGAGTCATTCCATAGCCAATTTAAGACCCTATAGATGCATAGTCTCTTGTCACATATCCTGTGCGAGATTGAGTTTACCCAGTTCCAAGAGTAGAGACAACATAAGAAGCATAGGAAGCATAGGTATCTAAGATAGCAGTACCACCAAATTGAAGTAGCATTAGTGCCATTACACCTCGCTCAGAGACAGATCACAATCCGAATGCAGGTCTTACACTTTAACAGTTATTGGGAAAGTTGCATCTTTATCATCACCCACTGCTCAAATGGAAAAAGAAAATAAAAAACAGAAGAAGACCCCTGATAGGAAAAATAGCAGACAATGACCCCAAATCCAGAGCTTGTGCAGTGTGTCATGACAGTGACCATGAACTTCATGAAATTCTCGTAGTGATCGTATGCGTTGCTAGGAGCCAGGTCAAAGGAACATGAAACCCGTGTTGCCACGACTCTTCCTCTTGCAGCGTTGGAATTCCTCTCCAATAACGAAGAGCAAGTCCAGTTTTTAATATATCAAAACACTGGATACACAACACACAAAACCAATAAAACCAATCAATAAATATTAAAAAAGAAAATAAGAACAATAAAAATAGTTTTTTTCTAACTAAAATTGGAAAAACAAGAGTATAAATACCTAAAAAAACATATAAAACATATACAAGTCAGAGTGTTGAAACATGATGACTGGTAAGATCCTTTACATAACTAAAATGAACAAGGAACAAAGAAGGTATCATCTACTAAAGGCTCTTGTTCTAGGGAACTCTCCAGGATGCATCCTGCACCATGGTCTCCATCCATGTGAGTGGTTGCGTGTAACAATAACCCACTGGAATAGTCCAAAACAATCACCCACTGGAATAGTCCAAAACCCCCTCTATTCGAATAATCTAGAAACCTTGCATGAATTCGAGTCAATCAATGGAGGCTGGAAATATTTTTTTTAACGAAAACGGGTATATTTATTGAAAGAAGCACCAGTTGGGGCGTAGCCTAATCAATCGTCAATACATGAAGGATCTACTGAGCCTCAATACAACTTAATCCAGTAATACGAAAAAATGGAGAGTAGCCCAAGGCTAAGGGATCTGATTCCAGATAGGTTCTTCATTGTTATTGCTGAAAGCTCCTTGGGGCAAAAGGCAGGCCAAATTTGCCATAGCGCCAGCTTCCTTGTTAGAGCCTCGCAAGATATGAAAAAAGGAGAATGAAGAGAAATCTTGCAGCATGTATTTAATTCTTTGTAAGATATTGTTGAGCTCCGAATTGCTGAAGGGATCTTCGGAGTTTAGAACCTTGATCAGGATTTCAAAGTCACCAAAAACTTGCATTTCTTTGATACCATTTCCCTGAGCAATCTAACAGGCTTTTAGGAGGCCTAATATTTCTGCATGATTATTGGTTTTCTGGCCTAACCCCCATCTAAAGCTATCTGTTCGATTACCATCCGAGGAATAGATAATTCCACCTGCTCATGCAATCTTAGGATTGCCTTTAGAGGCACCATAAAAAAAAATCATAGCTTTTCCCTGCAACTTCCACCAGAGTTGAAAATCAACATCTGGATCTCTTAAACGCCAACTTGGCTTGAAAGAAGGTCGAGCTAGGGACTGGAGTCTGTCACGAAAGATGTAAGTGCCCAACGATTTCTTTTCATCTGGGGGAAACGAGTTGACCTTCGTGAGAGGATGATTGGCCACCGATTCTAAGAGAAAATCTTTAGCTTTAATAGCCACCTTCAGGGGAGAATGCAGAGTACTATTAAAATTTTTATCATTACGTGAAATCCAAATATTCCAGCACACGTACTTGGGAATTGCATGCCATATACGACTCCAATCCGACTGACTTTGAATTGCTTGAGGGTATCTCGAATTCCAAGTAGAAAACAACGTAACAATTGAGATGTGAGATGGAGGAGTTACGTTGAGACCCTGCAGGGTGAGCATCCAGAATTCCTGAGCGAAGTCGCAGTCCACAAACAAGTGATCAGAGGTTTCAAGAGCTTTGTAACATAAAGAACATCTATGTGGACCAGAGATTCCACATTTTGACAGATTATCTCTAGTTAAGACACGGTTATGCATGAGAGTCTAGAAAAAAAATGATTTTGGGGAGGCTGAGATTATCCCAAACCTATCTCCAGAAATTAGTTGTAAGAATAGACTCATGAAACGGTTGAAGAGTAGCAAATCCCTGCGCTGTAGTGTAAACTCCATTTTTTCCCCAACCCCACCTGTCCTTTGAGTGCAAGTGTACAGGAGCCATGCCTGAGAGCGCAGAAAGCAAAAGGTGCTTTTGAGAAAGAAGTTGCTCAGGAAAACAAGGAAAGGCCCAGGACTGCCAATTTCTTGTTTCATCCCAAGAAGAGATGTCTGCAAGTGAATGAAAGCCCTACCCTTTTAGCCAATCTCGAGCATCATGAAATATTTCGGAGCTATCAAGGGGAGGATGTCCCATAATTTTGTCTTGCCATAACAGGGTATGCTTTCCATTTCCAGGAATGCGATACAAGTGAGTTTGAAAGGAATCGAGCCCTCTTCGACATAGATTCCAGATACCTATCCCTTTTGAAGTGGTTTCAGCCTGAATATTACGCAAGGAGGAGCCTTGAAGATATTTTTTCCTTAAAACAAGACTAACTGGATGACGGCTATTTGAGAACAGCTTCCAGAGAATTTTGCCTCCCAGAGCAATGTTGGCAATTCCCAGATCTCTCATCTGCAACCCTCCTTCAGCAAAAGGGCACTTGATTATATCCCAATTTACTAAATGGAATTTTTTAAGGTTTCCTTTCCCTCCTTGCCACAGAAAGTCTCAGATAATCTTAGCAATTTGATTCGTAATCGCCTTAGGAGCCAACAGAAAGGAGGCCTGGTAAATAGGTAAGGAAGAGAGGACAGATTTGACAAGAATGAGTTTCCCAGCATTGGTAAGCCAGTGTCCTCCCCAGGAGTTGATTTTGGAATTCAATTTGCTGATCACATCAATCCACAACGAAGACTTGTTGGAGCCCAAAGTTAAAGGAAGCCCGAGATAAATGATTTTTTCCCAAGAGGCGAAGCCGGAGAAGCCCAAGAAATGAGCAATTCGCAGGATTGTGTGTTGATCTGCATTCCACCCATACACAACACTTTTTCTTTTATTAATAAGAGCTCCAAAAATGCTGCAGAAAGCTTGAAGAATCTCACTAAAGTCCTTGGCAATATGGATGGAGGCACCCCCCAGCAGAAGAGAATCATCAACAAACAAGGCATGGTTGATAGGATCTATTCCTTTCAAAATCCTAATGCCAGGGACTAACCCTTTTTTCTTCACTGCTGTAAGTTTTTGACTTAGCGAATCAGCCATCAGGATGTACAGAAAAGGGGAGAGGGGGCACCCTTGTATTAAACCCCTCGTGGCTTGAAAGAAGCTTGCTGGTCTACCATTGACAAGCGGGGTGATCTAGGGCTTATTGGTGTAGGCTTTAATCAAATTAATAAAGTCAGAACTAAACCCAAAGGAGAGAATAACTTTATAGAGGTAATAGAGCTTTACCCAGTCGAAAGCATTCACCATATCAAGCTTTATGAGCATCCCATGTTCCTACCTTTGGTGACTAGAATAAATGGATTCCTGCACCTGGATAACATTGTCAAGGATATGTCTTCCTTTGACAAAACTACCCTAATTGGGATAAATGAGATTCCCCGGCAGAGGTTTAATTCTATTAGCCAGAAGCTTGGACAGTATTTTGTAAGAGGCATTACAAAGTGAAATAGGCCTGAATCTGTCAAAAGTGCCCGGATTCGTTTCTTTGGGAATTAATGCAAGGAAAGTGGAGTTAGTGCTACCTCCCACTTTTGATTTTTGTTGAAATGATCTAATCATTCGCAGCAAGTCAAATTTAATAATATCCCAGCAAACTCTAAAAAAGTGAATAGCGAACCCATCAGGCCCTGGGGCTTTGTCAGGCTCCATGGACCAGATGACACTGCAAATTTCTTCTTCGTAAAAAGGCTTCATTAGGGTTGTGTTATCATCCCTGCTAACCAGAAGAGGGATATGGGAAAGAAAATCGGAGATGACTTCCTCCTCACCATCGCTACCATCTTTAAACAAATTTTGGAAGTGAATTTCAACAGCCACTTTTAGCTGATCAAACCCATTGAAAACAGTCTCGTCTGAAGTAACAATTTCTGAGATATGGTTTCTGGAGAGTCTAGCTCTATATTGTCTATGAAAGAAAAAAGTATTTATGTCTCCTCCATTCAGCCATAGACTCCGGGAATTAAGCCTCCAAAACTCCTCTTCTTGGCGGAAAGAGTGGAACGTGTTGATTTGAGCAGTTTGTTCTTTTTCTAAATCTGTAACGGTGATATCCATGCTCTCCAAATTCATTTGCAGGTCCTCTAAAATCTGGACAGCCTCTTTCCTAAGCCTAGTTGGGGTTTTAGTGGGATTTTTAACCCAAATTTTCAAAGCTATTTTCGTAGCCTTCAACTTATGCTCCCACACAAAGCTAGGAGATCCAGTCACTGTAGTTAACCAAGTTGATTGGACAGTCTCCTTGAACCCTTCTTTTCAATCCACAGAGGACTAAATCGGAAGGGGATAGGACCCAAAATTTCTTCCTCTTCCAGCTGTAAAAGAATTGGTTTATGATCTGAAGTCAGCTTAGGAAGAATCTTCATGGAGATCAGAATTTTTTCTAGCGAAAGGGAGCTCTGGACAAGGAAGCGGTCAAGGCGAGTAGAGATGTGAGCAGCCCCAATTTTGTTGTTAGTCCAATTATAGAGGCCTTTCTTGGGCTTGAAGTCGAGGAGATCACATTGTTGAATTAAATCCTCTACCACTGACAGCATTTGATCCCTGCAACTATTACCACCTCTCTTTTCCTTTGGTTCAAAGACAAGATTAAGATCTCCAACGACAATGATGTTAAGATGGGCATAATTTTCTAAAAAGTCTAAAAGAGTTAGCCAACAATCTTTCTTCTCAGAGAAGAGGAAAGGTACATAGAGATTAAAGAGCGAAAAGATGAGCTTACTAGGAATGTGTCTAAGTTCAGTGAGGAGCCAGTGTTGAGTCTCATAAGAACTTACTAATTGAAACTTATCCGTCGGCCACTGAGTAGCTAGGCCACCAGAGGAGCCTCTTGCACTAATAACCTTGCCAGCATTGAACTTCCATTTTGATTTGCTTATCTCAAGAAGGGTTTCCCCTTCGATCTTAGTCTCTTGGAGCATGAGGATCTCAAGAGATTCGATTTTTAAGAGATCTTTGACTGCTTCTGCTTTCATAGGATTCCCTAATATTTTGTAATTCCAAGAGACTAGGCACATTATTTACCAGTGGAGAGGGAACCCCCCTTAGGAGGCCTTGCTCTGGTATTCCTACCAATGGACATTTCCAGTGTGGATTGATTTCCTTTCATTTTTTGCTGCTCAACTTCTTCTTCACGAACTTCCTTATGGGATTTCCTCCTTGCTCTGTTCGAGGGCTTATCGAAGGACTCGTCTTCCGAAGACCCAGAGGTTTTTGGTGGCTTTTTCCTTGTCATCTCTGCATAGGAGGGCGAGGATGGTGTTCCTGAAGGAGAACCAATATGGGATGATTCTACTTTGCCTTTCTCCAGAACGGATGGAGGAGTTTGCTGCTCTATAACAACAGTTGTTGTTTCAAGAATATCTGTAGGTGTATTTAGAATTTCAAAAGGATTTGTCGAAGCCTCTGTCAAAGGCTGTTCTTGACTTCCTTCCCTTTGAACTTGCCCTATTATGGTAGTACTAGTCCCAGTAGATGACTCTTTTCCTTTGTTTCTAATATTTGGCTTAGTCGAAGTAGTTTTCTGAGCTCGTGTCCATTGCTCTTCTTTCATTTTCTCCACATCTTCCTCAGACCTTTTTTTTTTTAAAACGAGCAAAGTGACCGTAGCCATGACAATACCTGCATTTAAAAGGTAACTGTTCATAATCCAATTCTTGGATATGGAACCAATCTGCAACTGTTAGTTTTATTGCTTCCGGCAATCCAATTTCAAGGTCGACCTCAACACAAATTCTAGCACAAGAATATTGATCCTTTCTGTCCGCTCGGTCAATATATTTTCCAAGAGTGTTGCCAATAGATTCTAATGCCTTTGAATTCCAGCAATGCAAGGGTAAATGCGGAAGACGCACCCACACAGGAACTGCTGACGGCACGTCTTGTGCTGGATCAAATTCAGGAGTCCACTTATTCAAGTATAGACCCTGAGGGCCCATAAAATAAGGTCCATTCCTGAAAATTAAACTCCTATCTTCAACATTATCAAAAAAAGACACGAAGAAACCTTTCCCTACGAGATGGCTTCTGATACTCCTTGATTAATGGACGCCAGTTCCGCTGAACCCAAGAATCCACCGCCTTGGGAGAGGGCCAAAGGCCTATAAACTGCCCAATGAACCCTCGTTCTGCTAAATTCAAAGACGACCGACAGGCTTCTTCACACGAGAGGGCGACGGTAGGGATACTGTCCAGTCTTTTTACAAAATTTTTCTGAAATTCGTTTGGAGGGCGTTTGCTGCAAGATGCAATCAGTTTCCGGAACGCCAATAGCTCAGGGGAAGGGGAGGAGGGACCTCGGGGCCCCATACTAGGGCCATGGTTGAAGGAGAAATGCGCAGGGGTTGGAGAAATCGCGGCAAGAGCAAGACGACCTAGCCGGCCCAAAAAATTTGGGGCTGGAAATATTGAATGTAATAAAACAAGATCAATTAATATGATAATAACTACTATAAGCAGAGTGGACACGCGGATGGATTGCACGTAAAGCAATAGCAAATTGTTGTTAGATAAAGTGGGTAAAGATTAGGATTATTTTTTGGTTTTTTTCTTAATTTTTTTAATACCGAACAATGATAAAAATGGTCAATTCAGGTTCTCTTATCCAATAAAATGTGAATAGATTTTTCAAAAAAATATTTATAAATACGAATTTTAGTGGAACTGACTTAACTTTATAAAAAATGAAGTATTGATATCAACTAATAGATAAAGACGGAACATCAGGGACTAACAATATCATCTAATATTTTTCCCAAAAAATAACACACATATATATAACAAAATTAAAGAAACAAACAAAATCCTCAATCTACTAAACAACATCGACTGCAATGAGATTTTGGGTTTTGGCACAAAGGCTGAGTGGAAGAAGTCTTAAGATGCTAATTCTATATTTTTATGAAAATATTGCCTATCCTCTGTTCTGACCGTGATCCAAATTTTGAGGGCTACAAACCCTGTTGCAGAGTGAATTCAATGATCAACATAGTGGGATTTTTTTTATTGCAGCCCATTGTTAAGGGTTAAATTCTTTTAAACTCTCCACGGGCTTTTAAATTTTAGCGAGCTTTACGTCTGGCCAACTTTGTGGATAATTTGGAGTAGAACCTTTATTCGCAAAAAGAATCGATCTCACGACGTTTGAAAAGCTTTTACGCTTGGAAAATTTTAGTAAGATTTCTGACTTCATGCATCTCAACAAATCTTTCAAATATTTTTAGGGGTTTTGGTGTTAATTCTAGATTTTCATGCTAGTTACTTCCAAATATTGCTCCTAAAATTATGGCATTGCTTCACCCTAATTCGCCCGTGAAATGGTTAGAAGCTTGTTAAGTAGAAGGGAACAATGCAATCATCACTCTTAATATAGTACTGGAATGTATTTAGAGTCTCGTTGAACTTAAATTGACCTCCCTCCATCAAATGAAACTCACTATTTGAGGATGAGGTAAGCTTAAAATTCATTTCTCACTATTTTCCTATTTTGGGCTCATAAAATGAAGAGAATTACTTTAATTTAATCCAGTTTACATGCAATGGAATGAGTGAACTATTCCAAATCAACTCTTACGAATTTAGTTTAACGGGCGTTGAATTGTTTGGGCAATTAACCTACTTGCACCTCCATTTTGTATACATTGTTTGCTGAGTCTGTAATTGTGTGACCTACAGAAAAGGGGCATCCCATACTGTGTTGTGGGTATCCGTTCATTGGTGACCCGCGACCTGTGTTGAAGTGGAACCTACAGCCTCTGCACAGAGGAAATATGGGTTGGTGTACTGCAGAGCGACATGACACCCAGAATCTGTATTCATAATTCCTTTCGATACCTTTTTGCAAACAAAACAATTCCCATTGCCTTGTATTTGTTGAGATGGATTAAGGTCATCTTTGAGGTATGTAATTCCAACATTGTGGTCTGTAATTGCTCCCTTTTGAGTCCAGTTTTCCATATATCAAAACACTGGATGCACAACACACAAAACCAACAAAACTAGTCAATAAACATTAAAAAAGAAAACAAGAACAATATTTATGATTGAAAGCTATTGTTCTTGTTCTTTGCATTTACTTAATTTGTATTTACATAGAACTGATATTCCCGATGAATATAACAAATGTTTAATTAATTTTACCATGAGAAAACCTGGAACCACTATGGACACACACAAAAATGACGTGAGAGGAAAGGATATTCATTTCGTTTATGTTTTTATTTTATTTTTTAATACAAATTTGGAATTCTTTTAATTTTATTTTTTAATAAGAATTTGAAAGCTCTTAACATCAATTTCAACTATGTTAAGGCTATACCTATGATTGAAAGCTATCAAACGCTAATGTTGACCTCCGTGTCTCTTTTTACTTTTGATTTCCAGTGATTTTTGCAATAGAAATCTGACTTAAATGGTTGAATAGAGTGTGTAGAAAAGGCACAGCTGGTAGATACCCTGCATGTACCTCTGCCCTTTTGCACCCTTGGAACAAAATCATTGACTTTGGTTTCCATTAAACATGTGTACATAGAAAGAAATTGTATGTCAAATAATTTAGCTTCAACAAGTTTACTTCTACAGGATGGGGTTTGGCACATTTCTGAATCAAGAAATGAGACCATTCATAATTACTTTCATATCCCATTCTGTGAGGCATAAGATTTTTTTGTAATACAATCGCAAAGAGGAAAACACTCAATCCATATTTCAGAGAGGTCATAATTTGCAAGAAAGTTATTTCTTATAAGAACATAAGAAAATATGTGTTTCGTTGCTAGCTACCAAATTGCCAGAACTAATTTTCATAAATATAATAATCTTTCAATCTCTAACAATTATCCTTCACGAGTAATAACCTCGGAACAAGCTTAATATACTTTACTAGAAATATTTCTGAAGGATATAAGCTCAAATATTATTATATAATCACTAAATGAAAATTAATATATGCTCTTATATATATCTATTTTATTATTTTTTTCATAACTTTATATATCTCTTTTATTCATTTTATAATAAGTGCACAAATTTCAAATCCTATTTAATAACTTGTATAATAATTCTTTCCCTTAAATCTTTAACTTAACTACCCTTGATATATGACGCCTTTCCAATTTATTTGACCATGGAAGAAGACGCACCGTTTCAATAAGTCCCAACGTTCCAATGGTATGCTTCTTTCACTTTATCGTTTTATTCTTAACTGTAACAGAGATTTCAGTAAATTACATGGGCAGATCGATATTCGCTAACAATGTCGATCGTTCTAACATGTGACCCATGAGTGTTGGCTCTGTTTCACCCTCGGACTCAGAGTTGTAATTTCCCAACAGGGGTTCTAGCATCAACACCAATCAAATCTACAGACTGCGGCTCAAATCTTCAGTCACGGTGTTCATGTTACTGGCAACTTTTGAATTTCTGCAATCTTCAACAATTACTTACTCATGAACTATGTAACAATTAATAACAATGCAACATTTTTTGTATTCTATTGAGGGCCGATACTAACAATCTATTCATAGTTAAATGCAATAAAATATTCAATAGTTTTAAGAGTACTAAATAGAATGAGATGAACCATATTTGTATTTTATTGAGGGCGGCTGCCAACAATCTTCACCCAATAAACTACAATAAGATATTCAAGAGTACTAAAAACAACTAGATGAGCAAGAATGATAGCAGTAAATTAATAGAGATAAACATTAAAAGATAATGTCAAATCAATGGGTATGAGTTATTCGTTAAAATTATAGAAACAATGTTTCCTAAAAAGACACTTATATTCTGCTATTGAAGATATGAATGAACCATAGTCTATATAATTTTTTTTTCCAAAACGAGATTATGAATAAAATTTAATAGGAATAGGGCACAATTTGTTTTTCATAACTAATTAAAAACCAGAATGTTTTGTTTGTTGTGGATGTACAAAAAAATAGAGTATTTTGGTACTAAAACAAGTTTGGTTTAAACCATGCAATGTTGGGCAGATATTAAACATACAAACATTTCTACTTGGTGAGCAGATAACTCTGAACCTAGTGAAAAATATTTAAATATTCAAGGTAAGCAAATAATCTAAAGCAACAAGTTAGCTTTGTAATGTTTAATCACAAGGCCTGAAGATCAACACTTAGCTTTGAAACTGCAAAGTTTAGACGATGGAAATTTTGTTAATGAGCATATAACTTTGAACCTAGTGGAAAATATTTAAGTGTCCAAGGACATTCAAGCTAAGCAGATAAATTGAAACAACAGGTTAGGATCGGAATGTTTAATTACACGACCTGAAGGTCGACATTTACCTTTAAACCTGTAATAGTTAGACATTGGAAAATTGTTTGGACGAGCAAATAACTTTGAACATACATCAATTTCAACATGGTATTGCAAAATGTAACAAAGTGCAACACCGAAGCCTTAAGAGGTTGTTAATTATTTTATAGATATATTATACATTGTGGGTGTTTACCGAGTTCTTTGTAGAGATTAAACATATGAAAAATCTAATTAAGAACCATGTAAACAATATACTTCCCCAAAGCAATACGTAAGGTTAACTCCAGTTCGGTCAAAGGAGATGAGGCCAAGAGCCATTATACAATGCACATACTTGGAAATCCGTGAATTCCACAATAATTGTATGGTGAAAAACCCAGGAAGGTAACGCCATTGTGCATGCCAACCATAAAATAACGAGGAGTTAATAGAAACTATTTGTAAAAGTGAAACTGTAAAATCCCTTCCAAAGAACAATGTATACACGAAAGGAGACATATGTTTACCATAGTATTTTCACAAAAGAGTTGGTAAGAAGCCATGCACCTACTCACCCAAGAGCCATGAACTAGTCCTCTCCCAAATTGTGCACCTTGTACATAAGAGATGAAGATGTATTTAACTCATAAATGAAGAACGTGAAAACTAAATTCAAGTAAGACAAATGAATTCGAAGTAACTTTGAAAGAAAATTGCTTACCATATATTGTTACATTAAGGAGCTTTGAACGATGAACCATCCACATGGCTAAGTTTAACTCCAGCAAGAAGAGCATTGTAGTTTGAGTTCATCAAGGAAATTTTCCTGAGAATGCTCACAATGAATTTGTTTCTAGTGGGACAAACTTAACATCACTCTCTGTAACCAAAACCCTCGCAAAGGGGGAATCCATAGCATAACCCCAACAAAAGCGTCGAATGGAGTGAAGGAAGGGAAGCTACACCCAAAGCTCTCACAAAGGCCAAGGTGTAGAGTACTACGAATCCCAACTGGCTACCTACTTACCCAAGTGCTAACAATAAGAGCAAGACCTTCTTAAATATACATACGTGTTTACCAAAGCCTTGTACAATGCTATTTATGGCATCATTTACAAAGCACAATCACCAACGTGTAAAATTAAAACTCCCCTGTATGTGTTCATATAAACATAATGCCAAGGTTGTAAACCCTAAGTCTTATTAGACCTCAAATCATATGCATGGAGGTAAATTCAAATTCATGGAAGGTTAATGAAAAGCTGAAACGGTGAGCCGAGGCCGCTTAAGGACCAGACACGATAACGCGAGGTTGTACTATTACTGCATTGAATGATGCTAACGTCCTTCCACCACCCATGTCTAACATCCTTCCACCGCCCATGTCTAGCTTTGGCAAGCCATAAGCACCCCGTAGCAGAGTAATTAAGTCTGCTGCAGGGGCATTGACGTACCCTTCCAACCAAAAATTCCGGCCAACCCTCCATCCAAACCTCCGGCCAAAATATCGGCTTATCTAAACATATCCATGTATGCTATGCATGTACATGCCATGGCATGGTGTCATCTGCCAGTTGTGATCAAATTTGAATTTTAAAATGTCGCGCTCCATGACCTGATCGTCCCTCTCTTAACTCGACTGACACGCCCTTTTGGATCCTTTTCAGTCGACCTACGAACACGCACGATTCTTCAAGATTTATGTATAAGCTTCAATGGCATCTCATCACTGCGAGTTATATTATTGGATTACTGCAAAATGCTGAAGAATCTCCCTGAGGATTTCCATTTCCAGACAGGTAAAATTAAGGTGAAGGCAGTCGGAGGAGACCCGCATCTAGGAGGCCCGGATATAGACAATTGGATGCTCATTTTTTGCGTTCAATAGCTCAAAGAAAAATACAACAGGGACTTGAATAGGAGTGTGAGAGCTCTTCGAAGACTCCGTTTAGAATGCATGTGGGAGAGCAAAGAGAAATCTGTCTTCTGCAGTATAGACTGTGATCGATATTACAGTCTATACGAAGGGATAGATTCCCATATCATGATTACGAGGAGACTTTGGAGAGGAGAGTTTACTGAAAATGGAGGAGTTGCCTTAACATTTTATATAAGGGTATTGAAAACAGATGCTACAAATAATATTAGAAGCCGTGTAAAATAAGATTCTTGTCTAGGCTGTGGGAATTTCTATATTTTAGCGACTGATTTACTATCAGTTTAAAATTTCCAAACCTTTTCAAGCTTATTGTCAGTTTAAAATTTCCAAACCTTTTCAAGCTTATTGTCATTTAAAATTTCCTATGCTTATATAGGTAGTATATAGTAAACTATTTTCTTTTGCATATCTCTATAATAGATTTGGAGGATGCACTTTTATGTTTTTATGTTTTTGTTTAATTAATTCATATACTTGATAACTTTAGAATCTAACCCTCTATGAATTTGGATATCGGCATAAATTCTTTGATATTCCTTATGCAACGGGAATGGGAAATGGGATAAAATCTTAGAAAGAGATTATTTGTCTGTGTATGTGTTTTGGTTTTTCATAAAATTTATTTTAGTTTTAAAATTTTGGTTTTGTTTCAAGTATAATTTTTCAACATTTTATTTTAGTCTTAAAATTTTGGTTTTGTTTAAGTATAATTTTAAGAAATATAGTGAATTTCATTATTTGTATTTTTAAAATATTAAGGAATATTTTTAATGGTTAAATAATCTATTTTAAAATCTTTTGTTAAATTATTTCTCAATGTATTACTTTAATTTCAAAATTTATATTTTTATTAGACATTTTAATTTTCTTTTTAGTGTTTTAGTGTGGGATAAGATACCATTCTTATAAGTCGTGGAGATGGATTATGCAAAATGATGTAGTGTTTTTTATTTTTATATAAATAACAAATTATTTTACTTAAAAAAAATAATTCCTTTGATAATCCAATGAAACCAAAAGAGTCAAAAGAGTCAAAGCCATTCAATAAGGCTTGTATCAATACCGATTTTGATGAAAACATGGGCATGTTAGAAACCACCATGGAAATCTAGAAAGTAATGGTCAAGCCTAGATTTATCATCAGCACAACAAACTATGAGGTGGCCACAACCAAAATGAATCCATTAACACAGGAGACCTAACAATACTCCAAGGTTTTGCACTAAATGTTGGACGAGAGCTATCAAAATTTACATGGAGATTTAAATAAAAGGATAGTTGGATGAAGTAGATGGAAAACACATTGGGGAAGCTATTGGATGTAGGTAAATCTACGTTCTCAAAAGCGCAATTCCATAGTATAAGTTATACCACTAAAGAAATCATATAGTGTATGGAGTCAACAACAAGAAAATCAAGTGATTCAATTAAACTAGTGTTAGAAGCAATGAGTAAAGTTGTAGGGTTGTTGTATGAAACATGCACAAACAAGCATGTGAGAGTCATCAAACAACTAAACGAGTATGGTTATTAAAGAGTGACCAGAAGAACATCAAGGGGAAGATTGCAACATCCTAATGGAGTCTTGAAGACAATATATATAAATTAGCAGAGCTTCAAAAGAAATTTTACAAAGTATTTAAGTATAATAAGTATGTGACATATGACTTTGAAGTTGTTAGCAAGCAATTATAGGCCAAGGTAAATGAAACTATTATGATGGAACAATCTCTAGATATTGGAATAGAGGAAAGGAATTACGTGAAATATAAGAGGTATTCGAGTTGTGATCACATGAGTGTGTCACATTATCCATTTATAACGAAAGAAAATACAAGTTGCATGTCCATGGACCATTCTAAGAAGTAGCCAAAGAAGTGACATGTCAATTCCAATAAAACTTATAGGATATCTCTATGTCAAATGAATGTTGGGGCGGTGATTAATAACAATGATGGGTTTAAAGGCTTGCATTCACTAGGTAAGGGTAAGAAAAAATGACTCATGTATAGGAAGATCTCAATGAGGTTAAATAATACAACCCTTAGGAATAAATTTTGGCAAGGAAATACCTAAAAGATCATGTGAAGGGATGCCATAATAATTGTTAGAACATAATGTTGATATAGCATTATTGGGGAAAGGCAGATCCTACAATGCAACAAATATTCTATGCCAATAGCATTTTTTTTATCAAACCAAGCCACATAGCTACAACGCTTACAAAACATTCCAGGGTCTAATAATGTTAGGTGTGAACACACATTTTTGTAATTAATGCACATGAGTATAAGGTGATGTGTAGGTATGCAAGTATTGATTAAATAATCCAACCTAAGGGGTGCTTGAACTTGTGATCAGCATGTCAAGTACCCCTAGCTTGCAAATAAATGTTTCCATTATGAGATCATGTAATGCTCTTTATATAATTCTTTTATGAATTGTGAGATGCATATGGTTCACATCATGATTGACATACCCAAGCTGAAATTTGTGCCTTGAACTATTGAGATAAGTAATATATTCTTCTTTTGTAGTGGATTTCCTACAAATAATATGGTTTCCCCACTTATATATTATGCTCTCATTTTTTGTTATGTGTGTTTTTTTACAACTTCCATACATCATAGTCAACCCATCAAATTCTAATGACCAATTCAAGTAGTGTTGGAAATTTATTGTGTTAAAGGTTTAATTATAGTTGTGGTTATTATTGTGAGTGCTCTTATTATTTATTTATCACTTTGCAATGCATTCATAGTTATCACAACTTCTTGAAAGAGAGATTCATGAATAGTATTTGATATAAGTGTTAAATTGTTTTTTAATGGTCTCTATAGTTGAATAGCGATATATTAGTTGGAATTGTTAATCGACTCACTTTTCTAAAAGGTACATTATTTAGATATTTACTGTGTGTTTCAAGATCGTGTTCATTTAAGACCCAACAGTGGGTTAGTGAGACATCCATGTGATCAACGACTTTGGAGTAAGTGCCATCTCCCATTACCTAAGGTTTTACATCCTCGTGGAGTGAGGTATACCATACGAGGTCCATGGTCCTTTTTGCATAGGTTTCAGCTGCAAAAAAACATTTAATGTGTAATATTTGTGACTCTTTTGTCCAAATATGCCTTGAATACATTTTGGGATTTTGCCCCCCCAAAAAATTGGAGCTGTACAACCAGAGCAAAAATCTAATGATACTTTGACACCAAGTTGTAGTGTTCTTGTATCCAAAATGGAATTGCTTATGCAACTATATAAATTACCAAAATAAAATATTGTACTAGTAACAAATAAAGATACTCTAGCACCTTACACATGTAGACCTTGATAATGAAGAAAGACTTTTCCAAGTAACCATGTCACATGTATTCAATATATGATGGGAAATTACAAATAAAAAGGGGGGAACCTCGGTCTAATTTGAAAGCATGTAATTAAGGGTAAGGTTTCCTCAAAATCTGTCCTGTAAAAACTTGTTGACCAATACTATTTGTTTTCACAAAATAGTTGTTTAGCTTTCCCCTTGGCCTCCTTTTGTGTTTGGAATGATTGGTTTGTTATGAATCAAATGTGTGGTCAATTATTCCATTAATGAATATTGTTTTTCCATCAATCATCTTTCTCATAAAAGATACCTTGTTCAAATTGATCTTTCAGACCTCCCCTCGTTGCATATTGAAATTAGTTGTGTATCCAAGATTCAAATGGGAAGTAGATTAGGCATTTAATTGAGGTTAAGAGCTCCAAGTGACCAACGATTGATACAATTTTTCATCTAGTGTAGAATGTAGGTACTTTAATTCATTTAGTGTCGTGTGTAGGGATCTGAAATTTGACATATGTTAGGGAATATCTAGTAAGGGGTTGTAAACTAGATCTAGATTAGGTGGTTAATAAGAGAAGTTGTTATGCTTTCCACCCAAGTTCAAATATTGCTTCATATATATATTCCCCTCATGGGCCAATTGGGGTCTCCATCATTATCATCCCCATACTCATTATTTCCATATTGGTTCAACTTTTCATATTCAACAACTTGACAAATTGCACAAGCTTCATAAACTGCTAGTGTTATATACTGGTATATATACTAGTGTATATACTGGTATATGAACTAGTGTATATACTAGTATATACACTGGTGTATGCACCATAACCATGTATACACTAGTGTATATACTAGTATATACTACCCATGTATAATCAATGTATATACACTAGTGTATACACCATTTTATATACCATTGTATATACCATTACTTCATATATATATTCTGCTCATGGGCCAATTGGGGTCTCCATCATTATCATCCCCATACTCATTGTTTCTATATTGGTTCAACTTTTCATATTCAACAACTCGATAAATTGCTAGTGTTATATACTGGTATAAATACTAGTGTATATACTAGTATATACACTGGTGTATGCACCATACCCATGTATACACTAGTGTATATACTAGTATATATTACCCATGTATAACCAATGTATATACTAGTATATACTACTCATGTATAACCAATGTATATACACCATACCCATGTATACACCAACCAGTGCATATAACAGTATATACACTAGTGTATATACTGGGTGTATACACTGGTATACACACTGGGTGTATACACTAGTATACACATTGGTATATACACTAGTGTATATTTTGTTGGTATACACTAGTAAGGGGCGGTGGTGTGTTAGGGGGTTGGGTGTGAGAGAGAGGGGGGTATAGGTGAGGAGCGTTGGTGTTGGAGAGAGAGAGAGAGAGAGAAAGAGAGAGAGAGAGATTAGGGGGTGGTAAGAGGTTAGAGGGAGAGAGAGGGGGCGGGGGTGTTACGGGGTTAGAGGTAGATCTACAAAGGGGGGTGTTAAAGGGTAAGTGGAGCAGGGGAGAAATAGAGTGAGAGAAGGGGTTAGTATAATTGTCGTGTTCCCTATTTATATATATTTTAATATTGACTTTAATTTCAATTATTTATCCTAATAATTTTAAGTTTACCATATCCTGCCCTTATTTATTAATCATTTGGATCAATCCCTCTTGATAATTTATATCATTTTTTTCAATGATTAATTTATTTTAGTTTCTATTTTTTCAATCTATTTGTCTACTCTTTTCTATATTTCATGAATTTTGTTTTGGATTTCGTAATGATAAGTGTAGTTCTCGCTCTAAATATTGGGATACTTCTAAGATTGAGCATAGTTTATATAGAGAATGTTTACCACAATTAGGTACTTAAAACCAATTTTGGTCTATTGGACCTTAAGAAAGAAAAGTAGGGAGTTATTTGGTTTGCTTTAGAGTTTTATTTCTATGATAAAAAAGATTGGAAATGAGTACATTCCTAAATCACTATAATTTTGATCCCATTACTATAGTAATCTAGTAGAATTCTCTTATGTGGACAGGTGAGAACTCCCTTGGATCATTTCCGTGACCCAAGACAGACATAAGGCTAGACCAATATGACTTTTCCCACTAGATCTAATTAATCATGCACTAGATCTAAGCATCCATTCATATACAAGATATGAGAAGAGAGGAAAGAAGGGTCGTCAACATAGCTGAACTTATGTGAGGTCATTTGGTGGAGATCAATCCTAGTTGCTCCAAATGTGATGAGATTTGCTCCAACTCCACTTGCTAGTACCTTGCACACAAAGAGACAAACAAACCTTCCTCAAATCTGTGTATACATACCTGTATATACACTGATGTATATACCAGTATATATACATCAATGCATATAATCATTCTAACCTCCCCCTTGATACCGGTTACTATATGCTGGTGCATATACATTGGTGTATATACTGGTATATACACCAATGTATATACTAGTGTAGGTACGAGTATATACATCAATGTTTATACTATATACATTGATGTATATACACCAATACTGGTGTATATACCGGTGTATACACCGGTGTATACACCGGTGTATACACCGGTGTATATACTGGTGTATATACTGGTGTATTTATATACACCAGTGTATATACTGGTGTATTTATATACACCGGTGGTGTATATACTGGTGTATTTATATACACCACCGGTGTATATAAATATACTAGTATATACTGGTGTATTTTATATACACCACCGGTGTATATAAATACACCAGTATATACACCGGTGTAAATACACCACCGGTGTATATAAATACACCAGTATATACACCGGTGTATACACCAGTATATACACCGGTGTATACACCAGTATATACACCGGTGTATATACTGGTGTATTACACCGGTGTATATACACCGGTGTATATACCAGTATATACACCGGTGTATATACTGGTGTATTACACCGGTGTAATACACCAGTATTACACCAGTAATACTGGTGTAATACACTGGTGTAATATTACACCAGTATTACTGATGTAATACACTGGTGTAATACACCAGTAATACTACACCAGTAATACTGGTGTAATACACCAGTAATACTGGTGTATTACACCAGTGTATATACTGGTGTATATACACCGGTGTAATACACCGGTGTATATACACCGGTGTAATACACCGGTGTATATACACCGGTGTATATACACCGGTGTATATACACCGGTGTATATACACCGGTGTATATACACCGGTGTATATACACCGGTGTATATACACCGGTGTATATACACCGGTGTATTACACCGGTGTATATACACCGGTGTATATACCGGTGTATTACACCGGTGTATAATACACCGGTATATACACCGGTGTATATACTGGTGTATTACACCAGTGTATATACTGGTGTATTACGGTGTATTACACCAGTGTATATACTGGTGTAATACACCGTAATACACCAGTATATACACTGGTGTAATACACCAGTATATACACCGGTGTATATACCAGTGTATATACTGGTGTATTACGGTGTATTACACCAGTGTAATACACCAGTATATACACCGGTGTATATACCAGTACTGGTGTATATACCAGTATATACACCAGTGTATACACCAGTACTGGTGTATATACACCAATGTATATAGTATATACCAGTGTATATACTGGTGTAATACAGTGCATATACTGGTGTATATACCAGTATATATACACTGGGTGTATATACCAGTATATATATCAGTGTATATACCAGTATATACATCGATATACATTAGTACTGGTGTATATACACCAGTGTATATATATTTGTTATATATATATACAAATCAACTACATTGATAATAAAAAAGGTTCCCAAACCTGTATATACACTGGTGTATATACTGGTATATACATCAGTGTATATACTGTTATATACACTAGTATATATACATCGATGTATATATACTAGTGTATATAACAGTATATACACCAGTGTATATACCAGTATATCGCTTTTTGACGTTCAGATTTATGTTTTTCCAGGAGTCCATTGCCACACTAGACTGCTTCCTACTAAACCACGAGATCATGGCAGATCCCAGACAATAACATCCACCCGATGTGCTCTTCCTCTCTAATACACTTCCATCCCAATCAACATCTGTGTAGCCATACAATCTGAAATCATGATCTCGAAGATAATATAGAACAAAGTCTATCGTACCTTTTAGGTACCTCATCACATGCTTTGCAGCTATCACGTGAACACGTCTAAGCTTAACTAGATATTGACTCAAGGTGTTCACAGCAAAGCATATATATGGCCTGGTATTCGTCAGATACATCAATGACCCAATAATCTGTCTATACCGAGTTACATCCACCAATTCTGACGATTCATCAGCCAACAACTTCAAGTTGGAATCCATGGGAGTGGCCATGGCTTTACATTCCAACATATCAAATCTTTTCAAGATTTCCACAACATACTTTCCCTGGTTTGAGAAAGATTCCTTTTGGGTCTTTCCATACTTCCAGACCTAGGAAGTAATGCGCATATATGAAAGCTTCCGTATATGTGCTGGCTTCTGTATATGTGCAACAGCTTCTGTATATGCCTTGCGCATATACGAAAGCTACGTATATACGGAAGCGTATATACAGAAGCTTCTGTATATGCGCAGCTACGTATATACGGAAGCTTTCGTATATGCGCAGCTGCATATATACGAAAGTTGTTGTGCATATATGGAAACTTTCGTATATGCGCTGCACATTTACGGAAGCTTCCGTATATGCGCAACAACTTCCGTATATACCTTGTGCTACTACACATATACGGAAGCAACCGCGCATATACAAAAGCTTCCGTATATGCGCAACGCATATAGGGAAGCTTCTGTATATACGCAGCCGCTTCCGTATATGTGCAGCTTATGTATATGTGCAAAGCATATACGGAAGCCGTTGCGCAAAATCGGTGGTCGGACGGGAGATTAACATTGAATAAGTCCCATATTATCTTGCTAGAACGCTGGTGGGGAGATTCTGTGGAAAATTCGTAGGTGAAACGGCTACTCGACGCTGGATGGAGCAAATTTGGGGTCAGATTCTTGATAACATTCCCTCCTTTCATATATTTTCAAGAGGTTGGATCCTGTTCAGGGTTCACTCAGAATTAGATAGACAGAGACTTATAAATCGCAACTGGAGTTGGGGACCTTCAAATCTAATACTTAAAAGGTGGCGGGTAAACTTCGACACAAAAAGAGAACCGCATAATCTTCAACAAGTCTGGGTTATTTTGCCGAGTTTACCTATGATTTTTGGAAAGAACCTCTTATGAAGGCAATACGAGTTTACCTAGTATATATACTAGTGTTATACGGGTATATACACTGGTGTATACTGGTGTATATACTAGTATATATACTAGTGTTATACGGATATATACACTGGTGTATATACTGGTGTATACAATGGTGTATACACTGATATATAAACAGGTGTATACACTGGTATATATACTGGTGTATACATTGGTATATACACTAGTGTATATATCGATATATACACCAGTGTATATACCGGTATATACGTCAGCGTATACCAATATATACACTGGTGTATACACTGGTGTATACATCGGTATATACACCGGTTTATATAGCAGTGTATACACCGGTTTATATACCAGTGTATACACCAGTATATACACTGGTGTATATACCGGTATATACACCAGTGGTATATATACCGGTATACACCAGTGTATATAATGGTGTATATACCGATATATACACTGGTGTATACCAGTATATATACACCAGTGTATATACTGGTATATAGATTGGTGTATATACTAGTGCATATGTATATACACTGGTGTATATACCCGTATCTACACTAGTGTATATATCGGTGTATATACTGATGTATAAACTGGTATATACACTGGTTTATATACTGGTATATATGCTCTAGAGCCCACCATATCAACAACAATTACTCATAACAAGTCTAGATAGTCTAGGTGCTCTAGAGCCTATAGCTCAACACCAACTCAAACATAATGAGTCTTTGTAGTCTAGGTGCTCCAGAGCCTATAGCTCAACACCCACTCATTGTTTTGTGTGAGCAATCCATGAGAACACCATGATTATTTGATGGTTGGATGGTGTTGAAGAATGTAACTTCAAAATATATTCTTATTGTATTTCCTTTGGGAAATATTCATATTGTATTTGATTATGTAAAAACCCTAAAAGAAATCATGTAAAATAGACAAGTCGACTTAGTGGGTAAACTGTCCCAAACAATGGGAAAAACTACCCCGATCAAGTCGGCCCAGTTAGGGAAATTCAGGTCAGCTCAGTAAGGTAAAAATTCCAGTTTTTGACTAGTATAAATAGTGTGGCACCTAGCTCATTTGGTGTATCATCTCACTCAAGTAAGTTCGCATGAGTAAAGGCAGAAGCACAAGTTTTCTTGGGCGAAAGAGTAGCTACATTGAAGACATATTTTCTTGGGGTTTCTATTTTATCTTATTCTCGGGTAATTGTACGAGATTTACATTGTACTTTCTGATGAATCTATATAATTGAATAATTTTTGTTGAGTTTTTCCCGTGAGATTTACAGTACATGTGTGTGTCCCCCATATACATGGATTATATTAACCCACCCTATACATGAATTCTATTTATCCCCCTTTTCACTGCCGCTGTCAGTGGCTTTTCAGAAGTCTATCCTTCTTTTTCGGCTGCTCGATGGTGTTCCCCAACGCTCCGCAGGAGGATCCATTCTCATTTGCGGAGACTGCACACAAACCAAAATTTGTAAGTTAGTTTACCAAGCTATAAAAATAAATACAACTCTACGTACATACATTTGTTCAAATTCCAAGAAAATATAACATTTTTACTTACTATGCGTGAGTAAGTCACGGTACTCGGCAGTGTAATTGCGTGTACCCAGGGGGGGTGTGGAGGGTCATCAGTAGATGCCTGCAAATAAAGTAACATATGTCAATGCCAACAAATTATATAAAGAAAACGAGACATATATACTACATGGACAGACAATGAATTTTTCAAAGAAAGTGAGACATACACGTACCTGGGGGGGGACCAGAGGTGGGTCACCAACAACCTCGATTGGGTGCTCTTCAAGCACCAATCGCTCAGTAGATGCCTGCATAAAGTACAACATACATGTCAATGTCAACAATTATACAAAGAAAACAATACATATATACTACATGGACGGACAATGACTTTTTCAAAGAAGGCGAGACATGCATGTACCTGAGGGGGCAGAGGTGGGTCACCAACAACCTCGATTGGATGATCTTCAAGCACCAATCGCTCAGTAGATTCCTGCATAAAGTACAACATACATGTCAATGTCAGCAATTATACAAAGAAAACGAGACATATATACTACATGGACAGACAATGACTTTTTCAAAGAAGGCGAGACATACACGTACCTGGGGGGGGCAGAGGTGGGTCACCAACAACCTCGATTGGGTGCTCTTCAAGAACCAATTGCTCAGTAGATGCTTGCATAAAGTACAACATACATGTCAATGCCAACAAATTATACAAATAAAATGAGACATATATACTACATGGACAGACAATGACTTTTTCATAGAAGGCGAGACATACACGTTCCTTGGGGGGGGCAGAGGTGGGTCACCAACAACCTCGATTGGGTTCTCTTCAAGCACCAATCACTTAGTAGATGCCTGCATAAAGTAACATATGTCAATGTCAGCAAATTATAGAAAGAAAACGAGACATATATACTACATGGATGATTTAAGAGCAGCAAATCAAATTTTAGGAGCGAAGATACATAGGGATAGAACATGTAGGAAGATCTGGTTAAGTCAAAGTCATATACATAAAATATTTTGTAGCGCTTCAATATGCATAATGCAAAACCAATTAGCACCCCACTTCTTGCACACTTCAAGTTGTTTTATGAGCAATGTCCTAGCACAGGAGCAAACAAGACAAACATGTCTCATTTATTGTATTCTTTAGTAGTAGGGAGCCTCATATTCACCATGGTGAGCACAATAATGGATATTGCTGAAGCAGTGGGAGTTGTTAGTCGGATCATGGTGAATCTTGGTAAGAATCATTGAAATGTTGTGAAGTGAATACTTATATATTTAAGGGGTGCTTCAGATGTTTCCATTTGCTACAGATCGACAAATTTACAAATTAAAGCTTTTGCAGATTCTGATTTTGGTGGAGACAAAGATAGAAAACATTCTACTACATGATATACTTTCACTCTTACTCGTGGAGTTGTTAGTTGGACATCGAAGTTGCATCTAGTGGTGGCTTTATCAACCATTGGGGCATAATATGTGGTAGAAAATCAGGCTAGTAAAGAGGCAATATGGCTAGAGTGATTGAAGTATGAATTCAATATGATGCAAGGGAATATCACTTTGCACTATGATAGTCAAAGTGTTATTCACTTCTAGTAAAGAATCCAACATTTCATAATCACACGAAGCATAGTGATATTAAGTACCATTTCATTAAAAAATGGTGGAAGAGTGTGGGACCTTATTGGATAAAATTGATGCTTATGAGAATACTACAGATATGCTTACAAAGCTAGTCATTACAAAGAACTTTGAATGGTGCAAAATTTCTCCAGCCTTATGAAAATATGATGAAGACAACATTGGGAAATGGCACTCGGGCTGAAAACATAGGCAAGGAACTTATTGCATATTGAATTCAAGTTAAATAATGTTAGGAGATAAAGCCAATATACATATATCCATATATTTCTTGTAGAGCTCTTGACTGGGTACACACATTGATCGTATGTGACGAGCGTGCAGGGAGGTTAGAGGGGGGATGCCAAGATCCCCCTCTAAGGGTGTAGGGGTGGTATCTTGCTCTCTAGGGATTTGGGGGAAGAATCCCCAGAAGCAAAAATTTCTAGACCCTTCTAGTATATTTCACTTCCTTCTAGAACCATCATATGTATTGTATAAAAGGGGAGCGACCCCCGACATTGTAACATAAGAGAGATATAAGAAAGCATTGTAATTTTTTTGTCAAGTAACGATAAAATATCAAATCCAACATTGCCTTGTGGTTTTACCTACATATACAAGGGTACATTCCACATAAACCTCGTGTTTTATTGTTATTGTTGTTTGTTTCTATTTTTTTATTTATTTTACTAACACTTGGTTCTACAAATTTTGTTTTGAGCATGGAAATTAAAAGAGACTTAGAAAATAGAAAACTTTGGTTGAACTAAAGAAAATATGTTGAAAAAATATTGCATATGTTTAATATGAACATAAACCAATAAAGGTCCTTATTTTTATAGGTGTAAAGTTATATGCAAATCAATGCCCCAAGACACAAAAAGAGGTAAAGGACAACTCTCATGTACCCTATGAAAATGTTGTTGGAAATTTGGTGTATTTTATGGTTTATACTATAATAAACATTGCCCATGAAGTGGGATTTTTTAGTAGGTATTTGTCAAAACTAGTGAAATAACATTGGATATCTATAAAGAGGGTATTCATATATTTACATGCCACTTCATATTATGTGATTTGTTACCAAGGAATATATGGACCTAAAAAAGAGATCTAGATATTCATGGTTTTATTGATGCATACTAGGTTATACATCTTGACTGCAAAAGATATACAAGTGGTCACGTTTTCAATATATATTTGGTGAAGCAACCAATTGGATGAGTAAGAGGTAGGTCATAGTTTCACTATCAACTACAAAAACTAAATACATGGAAACTTCTCATGATAATAAGGAAGTTGTATGGTTCCAAATACTATGTTCGAGTATTGGTTTTGTTAAAAAATCAATTAGGATACATTGTGAGAACTCAAGTGCAATTTTTATGGCAAAGAACCATGCTTGTCGTTCTAAGACAAAGCATTTGGGTGTGTAGTATCTTTATTTTAAGACACAGTAGTTGAACACCATTTTTAAGAGACATGGTTGAACAAAACAAAGTGTTGTTGGAAAAGGTTGATACGTTGAAGAATGTTGTAAGAAGGTTGATATGTTGAAGAATGTTGTAGTTTCATTGAAAAAATCTATTAGTACCAAATAGTTTTCTTGGTGTAGAGAATCAATGGGCATTACTACCCCTAACAGTTAATTGTATAAATGCTTTCCTCTAACCCCCATTTTTGCAAATTATTCAACAAGTGGAAAAATCTTGGATATGTGTTGTATCCTTTGTAGTAGAGTTCATAACATTTCAATAAGGTTTCAAGGGTTCAGTGTCAAATGAAACGGGTATGCTATGTATTATTTTGTTCAATGATTTTGTCCCATTGTAATATAATATAATAATGGTTAAGGGATTATGGTTGTGATATAAACCATGTTAGAATATTGGGGTTGATAGAAGTTGCAAAATACTTTTCTTTGTATGGTGGATGACTGAGTTAATACAATGCGATATTGAGAGGTGCAACTTTCACTTATGCTGGTTTTCCCAATTAAGGTTTCCGAGGTAAAACTTGTGTATATTATGTGAATGTGTCATTATTATTCTTAAGTTTTAGATTATACTAGTATTACTTTTTTCCACATGTTTTTCAAACTCTCCATTGCATACTTGGTACCAAACCCTTTTAAAATATTCATTAAATTTTGGTCTTAGATCTTTTTGTTCTTGGCACTTCATTTTAAGTGGGTAAATTTCATTTTCAATGTGTACTTAATTTTACTCACAAAAGCAATATTACAAGTTGACAGTTTTTTAACACATAACATATAAATATAGTAAACGTTTTTTCAAAGAAACTTAGCTAAAATAAATAAATTATATCAACATAAGATTAATCCAAAATCTTCTATACCACCAATATATAGAAATATAATTTCATGGGATTATTCCAAAAGATTCTACATTAACACTAATATATAGAAAATATAATTTCTAAATTAAAAATGTATTTAATATTTGAGTTCAAGCTATATTCAAATTAATTAAAAGACCAAAGAAAATGCCAACTCAATTTTAAAGGTAAAATGCATTTAAACTCAAATATAAGTATATTTAATAATAAGTAATTATACTTAATTTTTTTTTCTTGTAAAGATTCTAATTCTATTATGGTTTTTTAATAAAAAATCAATTTTAATTTTAATGAAAAAAACATATTTAATTTATTATATTTTAAAAAAATAATAATTTTAATGAAAAAACATATCTAATTTATTATATTTTTTAAATTAAGCAAGCTTTAGACTACTTTTGAATTTTAAATTAAGCAAGCTTTAGAGGACTTTTTATTGAAATGAATTAGTTAAAAGATTAAAAATGAAACAATTAACATTTTGTTAATAATAATAAAAAAATATAATAATCAATTAAAACCAAACACAAGCAATCATTTTCATTCTCTGACAAATATTTTATATAAGGTATAGATTACAACTATTTCATCAACAATTAATATAAAAATGTATAGATTACAGTTATTGCAGCAACAATTAATACAAAGTGTATAGAATTTGAAAAAATAAAACAAAGCTTAAAAAAGTTCTCAAACGTTCCAAAAAAAGATCTAATGAAGTCCATTAAAAATACATACTGTTGTATATTACACTCGAGTTTCTTCAAGTCTCCCAAAGTCTTTAATTTCAATTAAACACTTCGTATCCCATGGATAACTTGAAACCCATTGCACTGCATCCTGTGGCTATCTCAGAATGCTTGATACTCATAATACAACGCTTGATACTCATAAAAAATTCAAGTCTTCTTTGTCTCCGTCGTTGTTGGTGATGAACTCTTCATCGTCCGTTGTTTGGTTTCGTATGTTTTTAGGTTCCATTGTGACAGTAGTTGACCAAGATTTATTAGTAAGTAACAAAAACCTCACTGGAATAAAAATTGCAAAATTAATAGCAAAAGAAATTGAGTGGACTAAAAATTGCACTTACCCATATGTATAAAAATTGAGTGGAATAAAAATTACACTTAGGGCTTTGTAAAAAAAGTTGAATAAAATAAAAATTACACTTACCATTTTGTAAATAATTTTCCAAAGTATGTTTTTATGATATCATCTTCATCATTTGAAGAAGGCGGGCATTCCTTGTAGTGCTGCCCATGTTTTTCTGTTATATGTGCAATAGCGTCTCCAGAAGACCATTTTAAACTCAAAATTTGTCATTGATAGATCGAGGGCAAAATTTGTCATTGATAGAAGACGATAGCGTGTTTGCAGAAAAGGAGAACTTCTGAGAAGGTAACCCAAAATAGAAATTTACTAGTCTTCTTTAAATCCTGAAACCTTCAGATGGAGCTTCTTCAGTTTTTCTAGAGGAAGGGGTTAACGTTGCTGCCGGTAAACTTCTTAACTAGCACCTTTATAAAAATTATATATCATAAATTTTGTGTATAATAGAATAGTAAACCCATCCAGCTTAAGTTTTGTCAACAAGTTCGTGGTCGAATTAAGTGCCTCAAGATCACTCGTGTACCAATGTAAAGCACCACATAAAATAAAATCCATTTCCAGTGTACTTCTGCAATCATCTACTCTCATACATACTCTCATACCCACTAGCTGTGGGAAATTCCCTATCACTGACCTTGCAGAGTAAGCCTGCAGAAATTCTACTGATAGATAACACGTTATAAGGTAATTGAAACCACAAAAATGAGGGGTAGTTGTGGTAAGTCTGAAATCCTAAGCTTTGTGGTAAATCTGAAATCCTAAGCTTCAAAACTGTGGGGCAATCGCAGTAAAAGAGAGAAGTCTGAACATGCATAAAGTTGTCGAAACCATTTTCCAGATTAATTTCTCTTTTAAAATGGTTTTTTCAGCAAAGGAAAGACATTTTTTCAGAATAAATCTCTCTTCTTTATGGCTCTGAATCACTTGCCATAAACGATACCACCAACAATATTGCCAACATACACGAAGTCTCTGATCTTTTTCCATGTCTGTGCTTGGAAGCCTTCCTTCAAAGAAAAACCAATATCATATTTAATACACTACAGATACATCGATCACTACTCCAAATGAATGAATGAGCAGGGAAGCAACGTCAATATGCATATTACAATGTGATTACATTGTAGAAAAGAAATAATCTAGATGAAACACCAGAGCTGTATAACTAAAAGTCTAAAACATGAAAGGCCGAAGGAGGAAGTGGAATGCTAACCTATTGACAATCATTTTCGCAGCTGTGCGCTTTGCCTGGTGTACTTACGTTTCTATGAATTACCCTTACCATTCTTTGAAGAGAACTAGAGAGTCGCCATAGTCACTGCAACTTGTTGGTCTAGCTTGCTACTATCGTTATTTATGCTCGTCGGCGTGTCCTGCGTAATGTAGCAGCTCATCCAAGAACCATTTCCACGCACTTATTTAGTATCGTCACGTGGGTGGCATGCTTAATCCTGTGCATCACTCCTTTGTCAAAGAAGACGACTCCCATATTATTGCTTCCCGTGCTTGGAAGGCAAAGGGGGAATTTGAGGTTAGAGGTGGAGGCGGCGAAAAACTAAGTAGGCAGGGCCAAGCAAGCTCGCCTCAATCCTACCATGCCGGCTGCTCCTTTGGCCAATCCTTTCAGAAGAAAGTTGGGCGCGTGAAATAGGTAGCCACTACAATACTGAACAATGCCCCCCAACCAGGGCAGGTTTAGAAATTCAAAATCCTAATTTTAGGTGGGCGGGTTTACAATTTCAAATTTGAAATGAGCGCGGGTTTACAATTTCAAATTTGAAATGAGCATGCTATTAATGCTGACTGACCACATAGTTTCGATGGGGCACATTCAGATGGGTTCCACGAGATTATGATCATGGGCATGGACATGGGTGACTGTAGAAGAGATAACCGTCGGAAAATTCTCATCGTAAAATATTATAGGCATGGAGTTACAGAGACTTAAGACGATGTCAGAGCCCCCGCAGCAGCATTAAATACTCTGCTGCGGGGTGCTTATTAGTTTCCATGTCTAGGCTACAAAAATCGAGAGGGACGTCAACAGTACACACCAATAAAAATTTAAATAATTTTTTTTATAAAATTAATTTTAATACAAATTTTTTTAACTATATAAAAAACATTAGATTTAAAAAAAAAATTTAGTAATTCGGTCTAACTATTGTTGCAAATCATTTGCTATATCTTCCGCTACATAAAGCTTATTAATTTATGTAATAACCTTGTTTATTACATAAATTTATTTACGTAATAAGCTTATTTTGAAGATATGCAACATTATAAAAATAAAAGGTTAAAAACCATAAAGTCTTACAAAATCAAGAAAGAACCATTCAAATAAAAGATAAAAATAAAACGAAGCATAAGAACTGATAAAATAACTCATGTTAGTTTTTCTTCAATGCCTTGTGAATCAGACAACTAATTCATTATGTCTTCGTCTCTTATTATACGCCAAGGCAGGTATATAGCAATCGGTTAGGATTTTTTATTTTCAATTATTTTTATTTTTTGCAAAAAGAACTATACTATTTTCAAATGTTTGGAAATATTTTTATATTAAATTTAATATTTTGAAATTAATTTTATTTTTTTTAATATTTGAAATCAAAATTCTTATTTTATTATTAGCTAAAACTAATGAATTGACAATTTATCCCTGGTGGGATGTGAAATTGTCAGAAAAAAAATAAAATTAAAAAATTAAAAAATTAAAAAAAAAGAAAAAAACAATTATTTGACATCTATCTTGTCCTTCGTCCGGTCGTATCGTGTGAGGATCGTTCACATGTATCTCAAGACAATTAAAAATCAATCCCTAAAATCTAGGGAAAGCAAATTCCATCTCGTACACTCATGTTCCATCACAACACTCTTAGGTGGCCACCATGGCCACCATCACTTATGGTAATAAGGTAATAATCTTTTATCAATTCCATCAATATCTATATTAGCCTGGAAGCATGTTAATTGAATTTTCAATCATTTTAAACTTGAATAATATTTTTAAATGGTATTTTTTTGAAATGTGAGGAGTTTTAATTGTTTCAAATTTTACAATGATGATTTAATAGATTTTAATTTAGATAACCAAAAATATTTTAAAATTTTCAAAAATTGATAAATTTATAAAACTATGATAATAATGATTAAAATAGATTCTAAATTAAATAATAACAACAAATAAAGTATTTTTAAAGTTAGTTAAAACTATAACTTGAAAAGTGATGTGATTGTAATATAGAAAAAAATATTATCTTATCTCTTATTATTATTATTAAAGACATAATTCATAATTATATATTTTACATAGATTTTAATATAGAAAAAAAATTATCTTATTTCTTATTCTTATTATTAAAGACATAATTCATAATTATATATTTTTAATTTATGTAAAAATTGCAAAATTTGATAATTCAAAAGTTTATATATTCAATGTTATATTTTGATATGATGCATTCATCATTAATATTTAAGTTGGTATAAGTTATTCTTGTTATTATTATTTCATATGTGGCAAAGTTATTTTTTTGTTTAGGTGCTTGTTTGTTTGATTATGTATCTATTAAAACAATTTTTTAATATAAAACTTAATAATATATTTTTCATATCTTTAACATTTCTATTTCTAACTAAAATAATAATGTCTCATTTTCAAATGTTATTTTATATTTAAAAAAACTTCATCATCACTTTTATCATGGTCCTTACTTAATATCTTAATGTTTCTTCTCTTTGCCTGGGGACTACTCATATTTTCATTTGACATATTCATATATGTAAAATGTACTCTTTTTTTCCATAGACGTAAAAACATTTATACACATATGAATATGAGATTTATGTACCCCTATACCCCTACTCTATTCTACTTATAATAGCATAGTGCCCAACTCATTAATTGTCATTCTAGTGACTTTGTTAGTGAGATTTATGTTAGTGACAAAATGTTGGAATGTCTCTATCAACCCATTGGTTATCAATGTCATTAGTCATTGACCTCTGTTGTATTACCAACCACTATAAGTTAGTGACATATAACTTGAATTATCTTTAATGTATATAGTTCAAGTAGCCCAAATTTTACTTATACCAATCACTATAAGTTAGTGGCATATAACTTGAATTATCTTTAATGTATATAGTTCAAGTAGCCCAAATTTTACTTATACTCTCTACATCCATGATCCATGATTTTTAAGAATTGATATGTTCTACCACTTAAGAGTTCAAGATGTATTAAGCATGTTTTCTAATTTGAAGTATAATGCCCAGCTCATTAGTTGTCATTTTAGTGACTTTGTTTGCGAGATTTATGTTAATCACAAAGTGTCGAAATGTTTCTATCAACCTATTGATTATCAAAGTCATTAGTCATTCACCTCTACTGTATTAAGAATCACTACAAGTTAGTAGCTTACATTACAACAACTATTAATAATAATTGATATATATGGCTTCAATTAACTTTGGATTATAAATAACTAATACATTACAACATTTCTAAAAAGCAGGTATAAGCACCTTTAGTGCTAATTTTACCTGTTTATTAAAAAAATCAATTTATAAGAAAAAAATTGTTTTAAAGAAGAAATTAATACTTATTCAACAATTTTATATTTGGCATAAAACGGTTTGGAGTGATAATATATATTTATCTCTCGGATGGGGTGTTAAACAAAGATGTGACTAGCATTTATGGTGTGAGCAATGGGAATCACATGCAGGTCCGAACAACGGTTGGAAATGCGACGTTGGCAACTCTGTGGGCGGTGATGCATTAGTCCTTCTCTCCCTTCGTTCTTTGAAATGACTCCTCCGCACATACTTAATCATGGCGTGATTAATGCGAAAGGAAGTCCGAAGCTTTGGTTTAAATTGCACATGGCCGAGGTCTACAGGCTTATTTGTGCCCATCGCATTTTCGAGGTCTTGAACCGTGACGATCTCTCCATGCCCTTGCAGACCTGGAACGATAACCCGTGTCCAAGCTATGAGCAGGTGACCAGTGACGAGCAAAGCAGCATGGTTCGAGCACCATAGGGCCCCTAGCAGGCGAGGGTGTGGTCAACAAGAGCGTTTGATGGATGTTTGTATTGGAGGGATAGTTTGTCACCTGGAAACCATGATGGATGCTCTGTTGGGAATTCGAAATGATATTAGAGAAGTGGACGAAGACCTGAAGGCATGTGTCTAGGACCTATCTTGTTGTGTGCAGGCCATCATTGACTGGTGTATTGATATTGTCAAACTCTTCGACCTTCCATCTCCTATGATCATAGTCATTGGAGATGATGGGGTGGTACTTTGGGGATCAAAGGAAGAAATGGAAAATGAGACACAGCCTATAGCGAACAATCTTTGAGCTAATAACCCTCTCGCAGTGAAGGAAGAGGAACAAACGGTGGAAACTGAGATTTCAGTGTAGAAATATGGTTGTGCAATGCCTAGCATGAGCGGCACCAAACATGAAGCTTCAAGCCCCGATGTGGACACCCCATAACCGCCTCAGACAAAGCCGTGAATAGAGATCGGTCCCTCTCAGTAGTTTCTTTTCTTTTGTATCTATCAACTTGTTTTGGTCTTGCTGGTTTATTAGTTTTGTCACAGTTTTCTGGTTTAGCTCAATTCACAGTTTGGCTAGCAGCCACCTGTTATCTATGTAGTCTAATCTTTGTATGAGGTCTAGTAGAGACTTTAGGAATTTTTTTGCTACTATGTTTTATGCTCAACAAACTATTTACATGGGTTGGTTTCTCTTGGTGAGAGGCCCAGCTAGACTCTATCTCTATGTAATCATTTTTGTGATATAAAGTAAGTTCTAATTTACAAAAAAAAAAAGATAATATATATTTATCAATATTTGTAAATTTATATTTAATTAAAAAATAAAATAGAGATGATGCAAATTTATATTTAATTAAATAATGAAATAGAGATGATACATTTGTATCAATTACTCAAATAGTGGGGAGGAGCTTCTTGTATGATGAGGTAACTTCATATAAGGCTTCATTATTACATGATTCTCAATTCTCATTATATCAACATAGATCCATCTTAAACTCGGATCTATTAAGAACCGAGAGGGATCCAATTTCTTGAGATGTAAATATTGTTGGTTTTATTTTATGAGCTGTCATGGGAATGTTACATTATGTAACGTGACAAATGTGACAACATCTCCCCCATATTGGGTTGTAAGCACCTCGCTACTCTCGGTGCAATAAGCCAGTTGCTCTCATTTTTATGTTTCTTATTTATGAAAATTATTATTTCCCAAGTAGTAGTTTTTGTTTTCACTCTTAACGGAAATATTGTAAGTAATTTGGAGAAACGTAACATGTCAATGGATGATGGAAAGCCTATTTTTGGCATTAAGAATAATTGTAAAGCGACGATTTTTTGAGTTTAGGAAAAAAACTCCTCTTTGGTACACTTATTATTATGAGTATTTTATATGGATGTGAAGTTTGGGGTTGTAACATCTATAAAGAAACTTGGGGAGATTTTCAACAAATACACAAGCATTTTATGATTTATAATGTTAAAGTTAAAAGAAATGCACCCTATCCAATCTTCCTCTTAGAGGTAGGGTTTCCACCCATCCAGAGTAAGACTATGATTAAGTACCTAATGTATAAGAATAAGATAATTAGCAAAAAGATAAGAAGCTCCCTAACATTGTTTCGAGTTCTAGGTGGAATAAAGATGAGGATTCATGGGTAATCCATTTAAATATAGAGGGAGAGGCTTCTTTATAAAATATTGACACCACAAAAACATTATCATAGCTAAATTTATAGAGGAATTTTTGTGCAATGAAGAAATAGAGACAAGAGAAAGTTAATGTATTATAAAGATATTATTAATTCCAAGTTGGAAGAAAAAAAGTATCTTTCTCTTATAGCTAGCTCAACAAAATAAATAAAAATTGTTAACATAAGAACGAACTTTCACAAGCTTCAAAAAGAAATTGGCACTAGGTAAGACCTAAAACACCACGGGGATAAATAATATGTAACTCTTGTGATGGGTGGAAACCATACCTCTAAGAGGATGAGCCCCAAGGATTAGCTTGAACGGTCATGAGCTAGACATGAGGTCACTTCCCCAAAGTTGGGGAGGTCATGAGTCTAACTCTCTTGATCCCTCAGGGGTTAGGCTCCATAATTAGGGTCAACGGTTCACCCTGTTTACCATCCATGAATCATAGGTAAGTACTCGGAAGGTTTTCCGCAAAGTTGTTTCTTGAAGAAAAAAAAGACAAGAAAAACTGAAGGATGAATTTTTTTTTCCATGAGATCCCTTGCTTATGCACACGTTAAGTTTGAATTTCACAATGTTTACAACACCACTCATCTTTATAACTTGTTAACTTACGAAAACCGAAGAGAAGGAGAAAATTTTATCTCTAATCTTTTCGATCGTAGAAACAAAATGTTAAAACAAATTAATTATTTCAGTATCATTTTTCTTAAGATTTGATCAATTAAAGTCTGTCTTAGTAGATTATAATCATCATCATCTTCAGGGTGGCAGGTGTAGGAGGGGTGGGGGTACTTTTTGGCCCCAATTGAAATTTAGAACTAAGCTATGCATGGGGATTAGGGACAACAACTAATAACCAAGATGAGATTAATTCCCTATTCCTTGACATCTCGTTTCTTCGCTCTCGGAAGATCAAATCAACTCTTGTCTTTGAAGACCACCTCATTAATTATAGATATGGTTAGATGATGGAAGGATGACGAAGGAACAATCCTTGTTAGAATTTTATAGAGAATACAAGGATTGCTAGCTACATTCAACTATGTCCAACACCTATACATTCGAAGATTGAATAATAACCAAGTTGATTCTATGGCAAACCAGGAAACCATGCTGGAAAAAAGGTTTTTTGTAAAAAATGGGTGTTAACCATTGAGTGTTGTTGGATAACATAATTTATAACCTCATGGATTCACTTCAAATCAACCAACTTACAGCTAAACTACATTTCAACATGCATGCAATGGAACACACGTGCAAAGACAGGTGTACAAGATCAAGCTACAAGGGAGGAGGCTTAACCACCCCTCGTGCCCACCATCACCTCCCACACTTAATAGTTGGCTTGATGGAAAGACAATTTATGTCAACGTTAATGTTATCTCTGTGCACGAGTGGGATAATGGATATGGTGATTGGTGGAGCTCTGTTGAACTTAAAGCAGCTTGGATCTAGTGTTGTTGTGTGGATTTCATGAGGTTCTGGTTTACTCTGTGAGGGGAGGTTGTTGTTTGAAATCTTCACAGGACACTATAGCAACGAGGCATTAGGCAGTGGTAATCTCTTATCCCTCATAGTATTTTATCAAGTTCAATAATTCATCATATAGTTTGGGACATAGTTTGCACGTTTAGTACAATGCCATTCATTGCGACATTCTATTGATAGGGAGGAATTTGGAAACTGTGTTATATAGATCTTTTTGTATTGGGGTGATGATTTCTCCTAGGTGTAGATGGAATCAAGGAGATAGTAATGTCAAGGTAAAAGAGATTATGAGGTGGATGTCAGGTCAATTGGAGGGAAAGAAGCAAACAATTGAGCATGTGTATGGAGAGGTAAGAAGCAAAATAAGAAGACATGTAAACCAAGGTTAGAGACCTAAATTTGTGTCAAGTACTCGGTGACCTCATGGTGACTTTGGGGCCACGGGGTACTAAATTTGTTGACTGAATTTGCCTCTGACCTTCAACTTCATTTTTCTATTGATTTTAATTAACCATTTACAATGGAAATAGAATTATAAATATGTATATAATTGCCCCTAAATTATATATAAAATCTCTACAAGCTATCTCTATGGAGATGCATTCACCAATGCCATTAATTCCGATCACTTAATTCATACGATGGCAATAAATAATACATTCATAAATAAATGCCATTCATTTATAAACACATGGAACTTATATGAAAATATAGCCAATTGACTGCAAACCAAGGATGTTCCTCCCAGTCGTATGCTCTGTCAAGCCATATCTTTCTTTGATAGGCCACCCCGGAGTTGGGGCTACCATTCGACACTAAGTTTCCCACTACATTTATTCCAATTCGTTGTTCTCGATATGGCTTATGTCCACAGTTCTGGTGACGGTAGTACGAGTGATGGTGGTAAGGTCATTGGTGGTTTAAGTTTGACAACAAATGATGGTTCAAGCATGGGAGAATGATGGATGAATGGACCAATTATCCATAATTATATACATGTGGATAACTGGCCAAGTGGCATGAAGGGTGACAAGAACTAGTTGAGTGGCATACATGGGTGATAGGAAATAACCAAGTGGCATACATGGGGTTGGACACCTTTTTTCCCTTTAATCCCATGCTTACGATAATTAACCCAAGATTATGGTCAATGAACTTTAATAAAGAGGGGCTAATAAAACACATGATAAAAAGAAGTAAATAAAGGTAGTGACTTAAATGATAAGTCACTAGGGTCATTTCTATTCTAACTCTCTCTCACTCCTCCTCTTGTGGATTAATAGCCCCCCATCTCTTCTTTCTCCTTCTCGGTCTATAGTAGTCATGTGTTTTTATATTAAATATAAAATGTACATAATTACATTATTTTGGTCACAATGGACCATTCATGTTTGGCTTCTAGACATTTCCATCATAATTACATTTTTGGGGTAAAAAACAAGGTGTTACATTCCCCTCCCCCTTAATTTATGCATTGTCCTCGGTGCATCATTAACACTATATATATAATGATATAGTTTAACATGTCTTTAGATATGTACAATATCCCGCTGCACGACATCCTTTAATTCTCAGGTTGCTTCCTCAAGCACATTCACCATAGTGTTCTTGGTCTTTGTATTATGGTATAGGTGTTGGCTATCTCATCCGTGAATGCACCAACATTGATCATACACTAACTTAGTTTCCTTTCCATACTCGACACATTCACCTGTACTTATACCAATCATTAAGACATAGTGTGCATGTTATAATCCTTCTTATGAGATAGTCATAAAGTCCATAGTAATTATCCAAACAACAAAATGTAAGAACATATATGCATTCCAATAAATAAGTATGGAAATCTTTATCCAATACTCATCTGCATTCATATTTCTTTTCTTTCACAAGCTTGCCACGAAAATAATTCAACCCACTGCTCCTCTTAATACACCCTCTACAGTTGTCCCAATCATAGCACTCCTCCTCCATCATCCCGCATGACACAAGGAATGGGGCTCCCTTCTCTAAGTTAACAATCCCTCGATCTCCCTTCTTTAAGTTAATAGTCCCTCGAGTTTGTTACCCCAATTCCCTTCCAGTGCTCTAACATAGGTCAACTAGGGAATCTCCGGCTATGACTCTAAATGTCGTGAATCACTCATAGTATATTCATTACAGTTTCATCTTCTTTGCAGTCACTCACCCTCAAGGCTCAGGTATCCCCTTATATGAGTTAACAGCCCCTCAGATGATCCATCATTCACCAAGGCTTTCTTGCATAAGAAGAGTACAAATTTAGGATTCTCGTGTCTTTACAATGGCCTCTTCCTGAGCTTTCCAACTTACAATTTCCATCATGGGCTCATAATAAGTAGATTCACCAACCACTTGTGTCATAAACATAAACATACATGTATTAAGAATCATACTTTCATATATCAAACAATATTGGAAATTATCTTCGCAATTAAATTCCTAATAAAAACATGAGTTCCACACATAATACGTAGATTTCAATGGCAATAGCAATAATCCATGTCTTCATTATGGCTCACTTTTACTGCCATACCCAAGACATTCTCTCTTTTTTTTACATAGTTTTTTTCTTTCGAGAGAACATTCTTATAGTCCATCTAATGTGACTATTTTTTTTCATGCATTTCTTTCACTGCATTCACAACATCTCCAATTCACGACATTGTTGTTTAGCTCATGGTATTCTCGCAATGTGTCCTCAGAAATCAAACTCTTAATTAACTATGAAGTCCTTCTCGTAGTGTTTTGTCCTTTGCATACAGTGGTAATCAGTCTTCATTATGTTCTTATACTTGCAACCATGTCCAAGACAACTCTACCTACAATCTGTTCTCTTAACATAATTTTCAAATCATCCAAACAACAATGAGTATTCATTCATATACACATTTCATTGCAACATTCATAATAACGCATTAAATAATCTCATAATTATAATACCAACAATTCAATCGTTTTCAACTACCAACATATTAAATGCAACAAAATACCATTCTCCATATATGTATTGTCAACAATACATCAAGCATTTCACAATGCAATCAACACATGTTCCAACATGCACATTCACATAATCTACTTATGCATATTCACTCAATGCATCATTGCATTGATTCAAGAACACCATAATGCTAACTCTTATGATCTTTCGTGATATGTTGAAGGATTCAAACAACACCTTGACACATCATCTATCCACCTCACAATTACTTGTTTGATCATATGGATACCCTCCTCTTCAACCCAAACACCACATTAAGAATATACTTTTGTAGTGCTCTTCAGAGAGAGCAATCACAAGCAAGGAGGTTATTGGATATTTGTGTGGCACTAAAGCCTTCCCAATTTCCACAATACATAGCCTCACACATGGTTATCTCACATGACATCTATCACCAAGCAGGATTATAATACTCCTTTGCAATGGTTATTAAATCTCAATCATTCGAATCGTCACACACTAACTCATGAATGCATTAAAAGATTCTAAGTTCCTTTCATACCCAAGGATTTATGCCTTTATCTCAATTGTATATCAATCACATGCATGCATTCAAATGTCATCATAAACATATCAATGAAGATGTAAGCATGATTGAAGGAAATCTCACCCCATTCCCTTCAACACTCATGCAACATAGACGCGATCAATTCCATACATGCATGGTTTCCATCCACATGTCAGATGTTACCTGATTAGTTGGTGTTTCATGGAAACTCACATGGTTCTTTCCATCAACCTCTTGACAAGATTTTTTTTGTCTTCATTTATTGTGGGATTAATCTCCACAAGTAGCTGCATCATCAACACCTTTAGTCATGTTCTCAACCCTTCCTGGTTTTACCACACATCAGAAACCATACTTAGTTATCATGCTATACTCATTGCATATAACTACATATCACTCTTAGCCCATATGCAATATCACTTACATGCATTCAAGCATAGTCTCATGTGCTCTGCCACATATCATTTCTCAAAATACCTACTAGTTCATATGCGGTATAGATATGTTACATTCTTAGCATTCCCATGCTATAAAGATATTCACACATGGCTACTTTCTTAACATAAAGGAACATAAAACAATCCTAAAGAAGAGTCAAGGAATTTCTCCCTCTCCATTCATCTTCATAGCATGGATTTCCATAGCTTGACTAATCTCTTCTAGCTCCTTTTTGCCAACTACATAATAGATCATTAACTACAATATTCTCACCCAAGTAGTAATACTTAATTCATGCATAATTTATACTTACTACTTTAATAAACATATAATTATGATCAAAAGTTAAACAAGATTAGCATGACCACCCCCCCTTATTTAACAATTCTTTCTTGCAGAATTTATGAATTTGGTTTGCTACTACACCAGTGTTCCCAACATCCTATATCATCAACTCATTCCAAATTTTAAATTTTGGAATTCTTCTTTAGCGTATATAGATTAGATAATACTAGTTATCATGTCCATCTTCTTGATGCAAATACAACCATCACAACATTATAAACCATTAGGCAATATCTTTATCACTCACATGCTTGACATATTCCCATTCATAGTTTCTATATATTGCTGGAAACATAACTTTAAGCTAATCACGCAACATTACCAACTATGTGCTTAAGCATATCTATATGCATTTATTTTTCACACATGCATTTATATGCATCATCTCTTAAAGTATACCTATTTGTTTCAACTATGTTATTCATTTTCATCTCCAACATGCTCATTCCTTTGAACTATCTACATATGACGAAATAAATTGAAATAACAAAACAAGAGTTAAGGAATTCTCCCTTTCCCAGTATCTTTTAGGATCTGGAATTTATTTCAATTGTGAGATCCATCCTTTGGACCTTTTCTTTTATACTAGAACCCGTTGTCATGTCCTTTGGAGCTACATAAATAGGCCCAAATTGACACCCCATACTTATAGTTAATTTGTAAATATACTTTTCCTGCTTTTCGATTTGCTCTGTTCCACACACATAGAGACTTCCTTTTCTTTTATTAAATATGTTGTTGCATATTCACCTTCGATTTCTTGAACTTCTTCATGCTATTGTAATTCCTCTATGTAGCATGATCTTTTATATCTACATTATATCATATGTCACTCCATATTTACATGGATTCCTGCATGCCCATTTTACTCCACAACCAATAGAAACCTAGAAGTAGTTATTATTTCTTGAAGTTGTTGATCTTACATTAAAAAACATACAAACTCTTCCCTATACTTTCTTCGTTGTTACTAACTGATACATGCTAATATCAATTATTACTTCACAATCATCAGTGAATGATGTCTGTGTGTCAAGAGGGCAATGATTCACATGCCTCACGCATTCATTTGGACCTTATAGATTTGCATTAACATATTCTTTAACTGTCATTAACCTATATCTGTAGAAATTTTAAGCATTCCTCTTATACCTTTACATTTCAATTCAAGGTTACAAGTTCCCTCATTCTTTTATTGCTCATACATTCGTGATATTGCACCCTCATGGAGTATCTCATACTCCTACATACGTGATTTCACCTTTGTTATGTACCTCTATCGCCTTCTCCTTTGAATGTAGATTCGTAATTCTGTGTTCTTGGTTTAACATTACATTTTCCACAAGTTAGCACTTTTGCCCAGTACTACTTCATTCATGTAGCTAATTCTGAATCTTAAAATACCCACTCCTGAGACCTGTACCTGATATTTGCAATTTGATCCTACATCAAATATGTTAGGTAATCCATTTTCCATAATTTCATAAAGAATTTCATGTATAATGAGAAATAATGGAAAATACCCATTTAATAATTTTTTTTGTCAAACTTCTACGAGCTCCCATTCTATTAAATTTTGGGAAAGATAAAAGGCACTGATTTGTAATCAGATTCACGATGCTTGATGTCCTATTGATGCTCTTTCCAATGATTTCTCATGTTACCAACTATTTTGTACCATAGTTGGACTTATTGTGAGCCACCAGTTTCATGAACATGTCAAGTGTTCATCACTAGTGTTCAGAAGTTCAAAAGACTTTTTTAGGGCCAATTTTTGCCCCTTTGTAATAATTGCATGTCCAGACCCCCATGGGGGAATTGTAATAAGTTGGTCTAAGCATGATTATTTTGTAAAAGACTTGGCCTACCTTAGGTTTGACTATCAGGGGGATATTCTAGAGTGTTTTTTTCTTACGAATTATGCGCTACTCTTCAGTGATGTATAATTCCCGAGTTTTTCACTCATACCTCAAAAGCTGGAGTATTTACCATGGTGGTCGAACCTATGGAGGTTATTACAGTCTACGTGTCTATGTATTTTTTACATGCTAGCCATCTAAATTGAGTTGTATGGACATGCACTAGGTCTACTAGGAGTTTGGTTTCATTCCGATATATATATATATATATATATATATATATATATATATATATATTTATTTATTTATTTTTTTCTTCGTAAAATTAGACCAATTTTTAATGGTATAATTGGAAAATTCAAAGTGTAATAAAATCTTGGTCTGGAGGCGGAATTTGGCGTGGGGATGCTTGTTTTCATGCTCAGAGCATCCTCTTTAACCTAGGACCCACTTTTCCTGGGTTTTAGGCGACTAAATTGTCATTTGTGGCATTTTTTCCTAAAAGTGCTACAAAACGACACTTAAATGCTAAGTGTTCTATGAATTGCACAAAAATGACAAAAATAAAAAAGGTCCAAAAATGATTATTAAAAAATGTGGAAAGGGGTGGAATACGTTTTATTATGAAGTGCGAGCCATATGAGTGGATCAAATCACATGTCTTAAGTTTCAAACTTTGGATAAGCGAGTATTTCAATTAAGAGAGCGCCCCCTCCTCACGTGGGCAACCTCCACATGCACAAAACTCGTCAAACTATTGGGCGTTGGTTCAAAATTAAGAGGGGCGCCCCTCTCATGCGGTTGCAACCACCTCGTCCCTCAAACCAACCCAAAATCTCCAAGCTTCAATGTCAACTCCTCAAATCACTCCTTGATTTTTGAAGCGTGCACTCCAAGCTTGCGCCCTCTCCTCATGATGGGCGACTTTGCTCTGTTGGAGGGTGCTCATTCGTTGGGTGATGTAATCTACGTGGAGGATGGGAACCATTGTTGAGGTGGAGACCACTTCACTCCATCAATACCTACCAAGGCTTAGTTAAGCCATAAATCAAGCATGTGATTTCTCCTTTGATTGGAAATGCGCCCTCTTGGTCACAATTCGCCCTCTCCTCTTGCTATTGCTATAAAAGCAGGTGCTCGCTCGATTGTTAAGGAGGGATGCAAGGAACCTCTACCTACATTGTAATGTTATTTGCTTATCTTTCATATGAATAAAATTGAGACTTTGGAGGTCAGACTGAAGGTGCAAGAGCTTTTGTAGTGAATGTTTTGTTCATAAACCGAGGTGATATCTGTTTAGTTATTCTTCATTTCATGCAAGTGATTATTATTTAGCTAAAGAAGATTATGTGCTAATCCTTAGAACATACATTTGAAGTTTCAAGTTGTTTGTTTATGTGAAGTTATCTAAGATCTGAAAGTTGCATTTTGTAGTCAGTTATACTTGTGCACTTTTTATTTTATTTAACCTATCATACTAGATCTAATCACTTGTTTGAAGGTTGTTTTAGCTTTGCAGAACACCAAACATGGAGTAGAGATCGGAGCTTAGCTGCATCTTATCTCTCTCCACAAATTTATAAATCTAATGCTTTCTTGTACTGCAGGCGCTCCATTTTTCAAAATTTATTCAAGCTTGGGCTTGAGCATCTCCTTCCTCCTCCATTAAAAAAAATTTCAATCAACTTTCTTTCCCTTTTTGTTAAGAAAAGCATTCAGATCTGATTTCAAAAGTTCCATCTTCAAAATCTATTTGCTTCATAGATCTAGGAGTTGCTTTATATAAATCATAAGATCTAGATCTTAAGTTTTAGTATTTGAAATAAAGTCAATTTTTTTCCAACATTTTGCAAATACTAGATTGTGATATTATGTGCTTTTAGCTAACCAATACTAACTTGTTAATAATTTTTCTTGTTTGTTGGTTCACTTGTTTTGTGTTACAGGAAAGCGAGGAGGAGAAGTCCCTTTGGAGGTTAAACTAGGAATTTTTCACTTTTCCTTCGAACCCTTGCTATCACTTTGCCTTCTTAGGCCTAAAGTCTCTCGAATCACGCTGAATAAGCGGTTCATGAGCGCTCTCTATCGGAGAGTTAATAAATTTGTTGTAATAATATTAATAAAAAGCAAGTGGGATTACGGCTCCCACAACCCTCTTCCCCCATTTGGGGGAATCCTATATCTTCTTTCCCTTTATTTGCTTTTTACCTGCAACAAACTGTTAGATAAAGTAGCATGCTAGGTTAGCTTTATTTCTGCTTGAATTTCAAAAGTTAAATTGCTAGAAAGTTTCATTTTCGCAAGTGTAATTAGTTTCAAGTTTTTCTTTCTTGCTTTTCATTAAAGTTATTAAAATCATAAAAAATCTCTTGAATCTCACCATTTGCGGATCAAGAGTACTCTCTGTCGGAGAGTTTACTTTGTTGTTGTTTTTTGCTAACCCCCTTGCTCTCCTAAGTATGGTCCTAGACCTAAAAGAGATTCTTGGGTAGTTTTAGTTTACTTCAAGTTTTCTTTAAATTTGCATTTTTTACAATTTCTGTCACTAAAATCTCTTGAATCTCGTTCTAAATTGGATCAAGAGTGCTCTCTGTCGGAGAGTATATCTTAAAAAGAACCTAAAAAATCTCTTGAATCTCGTTCTAAATCGGATCAAGAGTGCTCTCTATCGGAGAGTCAATTGTAATAAACAATTTTCCCACTCTGTGTATGCTCTACCCATCACAGGCTAGTTTGAGCTTTGGGATATCAAAAGCGGAAGTGTCGCATTCTTTAATTTTCTCACATTAAATTAAAAAGCTTCAATCTTAATAAAATTAAGTCTCTTCAAACCAACGAAAATCCGACGTTGCCACGCTGTGATTGAAAGTGGGTAAATTATTACTAAGGAAGCGGGAACCACTGGGAGGCGACCTCAGTGCACAGTTAGACTACATCCTTGTTGGTGTAGTGTTGAACACCGCTCTCGAGACTCCGTCCCAGCCCACACGTCCTTGTACGGAGCCACCTAGATCACATTCTAGACATATTTCCTATACCGCAAGGTATATCGGAAATCCCCCCTTCCCACAATAATTCAACTTCATCTGTCAAATCACATAATACAATAAACCAAGAGACATTCACACAACAGTTCTCTCAGCAATATTTTACGGACAATGAATCCATTTGGCACTAGTCTGTGAGCAAAAATAGTATTTTCAAAATCTTTGCTTTTTATCTATCTTGAGTTATTATTGTTTATCAAATCATGCTGTGGATGGATTTTTGATTCAAATTGGCAAAACTGTCGTTATCCTTCAAATTATATGCTGTGGATGTGCCATTAATTTTGCGAATAATACTTGGTTTAAATCTTTTTCATCATTTCAAAACAACTCCTAAAATACAATCTTCCCATCACTAAATACTTAAACTTTAAAGACTTATAAACTCTTTTTAGGTTCTACCCCCCTTGGCTTCGTTAGGAGTTTTCCTAAACAGAGAAGTCGGGATCAGGTGATAGCACTTGACTCTTTGCTTGCCCCCAAGGACACACCGAGCAACTTCGAAAGATTTATGCTGCGCTCCCCCCAGGTGTGTAATCTCGACGACAACATTTCTGGCGCCGTTTCAAGGGACAAATTTTTTTGTTCCTGGATGACTTACCTTAGTTTTCTTTTAGTTTTTTACCTTAAAATTTTTGATAGATTTTTAGTCCAATAAAATATTAAATTTGACTTGATCCATCTGGCAACTCTACTGTCACGTAATTTACCAAGGTATTCAACTAGATGAAATTATATAGTCTTGTTCTATTTCATCCCTGAACTTAAGAAGGTTTATCGGAGGAGATCAAACAAGATCTCTTCTCGTAGGATACTTAAGAATCTAGGATCCAAGTCTATTTTGGACATTCATTGTCTGTTTATAGAGGTCATAAATAATTTTTTATCTGTCCACTAACATTTTCCTTTTTTTATAAAAAAATGTTCAAAGTAAAAATATAATTTTTGTGAGTATTCTAAAATGCATATTTTTTATTCTCACATGGTGACTCCACTGAAGGGATAAAACCCTTGTTTCTCATAAAATTGTTGAGACTTGTTGTGTGTAGATGAGCCCATGTAACACAATAGAAAATTATTTAAATCTCATTATCTGATTGCTCCACTGGAATGACTTGGTGTGAACATAGTGCATTATTATGGAGTAGTATCAAGAAGACATTTTCTCTTCGGTTGACTTCAGAAACATCCTTGGATTCCCACATCAGGAGCCTTAGACAGATATAGATAATCATCTTTTCAACTTTTGCGGAAGGCGTGATTCAACCATCCTTCACATTACATCCTTTATCGAAGTCATAACCAAGTTCAATATATTACATGAAGATAATTGGATGCATATTTTTATATGTACACTAGAGGAGGAGGCTGGAGGTTGGTTTTATGATCATCTTCCTAATAAGTACATTACTTCTATGTCAAGTTTCTTTGGAATTTTTCTTGAGAAATGGCATGATGACAAGGGTGATATGGAAATTTTCATTAATGAATCCCTTGCTCGTGCACCTTGGAAGAGAATCATGTGGAGACCCATATACAACCTGAAGATTTGATGAGACTGGAGGAACCCATAAATTCCACTATTGAGCATCACCTCCATGATGATCCTATTGATGAACTTCATGAGGCACTTTTAATTGAAGACACGGTTGAAGACCCTCCTCATGTCATCATAACAAAGAACATTGAATATTTTGAGCCATCCCTGGATTTTTTTAGTGAAGATGATAACACATGTATGCCAGATTTACCTCATGAAGAAATCCATGATGAAATTTGGGGTGTGTATGATAACACTCCTCTTTCTCCACTCAGTGATGAGGCTTTGGAAAGCTTTGCTCCTTGTAATATATTTGAAACCAAACCTTTTGAAGATAATTGTTATGAACACGAGGATGGGTATAGCCAGGGATATGATGAAATTCATGAAGACTCCCCCATATTTGACAAAGATGTGGATGATGACTATTGGAAATACATTGAAAAACCCATTTTTGATGTATCAAGAGAAGGGAGTGTGGATCTTGAAAGCTTGGGACATTTGGACATGGAATAAGAGCATGCTATTTGTTCATATGAGCTGTCAGAGCCATGCATGAGTATTAGCAATGAGGAATTGGAGAAGCAGTGCGGTGAAGAGCTAGATTGGGTACAATTGATTGTAGATATATCTCAACCATCGTCTTCACATGTTGACGTTTCTTATGATTTGGAGCAGCTTGAGGTTTGTACTTATACAAGAAGTTATCATCAGAAGAGACCATTAGATCAACATGGTGAAGCGGTTAACTTGCATCATCATTCATAAATTTTTATTAGTCCTATCCAGTCATGGATAGAAGAAGCCTGCAGGAGGACTTTCAAGTTTGGGAATCAAATCAATAACATTTTCTCTTGTGATATCCCATCCATCCCTCCCATCCAGAAATTTCACGCAGGTTTGCATTTTTAAAATAAATTTTCCTTGCTTTGGAAGGTAACCAAACGCAAGGTCAGAAACTTTACAATTGATGAAATGTTAAGTTGGTTACATTGGTTTTTTCACTTTACTTAACAATTTCATTATGTTATGCTTAGAGTAGGAAAAATAAGCTCCTCAAAGTGAACATTTGCTTTCTACATTTCATTTTCACTATTTTCCTTCATATACCAAGGAAGTTTGCTTAGTTTCATTTTCAAAATAAATACAGCTTTTGGTTCATTGACTTTTTTATAAAACTTGAGCTCCTTAAAAAGCATCAATGCAGTTTCCTCTTCATTTCAAACAAATCACTGCATATGGCTATATTTTTACTGAAGGTTTTTCTTGTCAAAGTTGAGATGTTTTTACAGGTTATATAAAACTAGAGATTCTAGTGTTCTCGTATCCTCTCCTTGCCAGAAGGCCAGATTGAGCACACATCCCGTAGTTGGAGCCAAATGTTACCAACTATTTTGTTCCATAGTTGGAATTCTTGCGAGCCGCCAGTTTCATGAACATGTCAAGTGTTCATCACCAGTGTTCAGAAGTTCATAAGACTTTTTCAAGGCCAATTTTGGCCCCTTTGTAATAATTGCATGTCCAGACCCCCATGGGGGAATTGTAATAAGTTGGTCTAAGCATGATTATTTTGTAAAAGACTTGGCCTACCTTAGGTTTGGCTATTAGGGGGATACTCTAGAGTGTTTTTTCCTTAGGAATTATGTGTTACTCTTCTGTGACGCATAATTCCTGATTTTTTTTCACTCATACCTCCAAAGCTAGAGTATTTACCATGGCCGTCGAACCTAGGGAGGTTATTAAAGTCTATGTGTCTATGTATTTTTTACATGATAGCCATCTAAAATGAGTCATATGGACATACACTGGGTCCCCTAGGAGTTTGGTTTCATTCCGATATATATATATATATATATATATATATATATATATATATATATATATATATATATATATATATATATATATTTATTTATTTTATTTATTTATTTTTATTTTTATTTTATTTTATTTTTTATTTTTTATTTTTTATTTATTTTTTATTTTTCCGTAAAATTAGACCAATTTTTAATGGTTTAATTGGAAAAATTCAAAGTGTAATAAAAGGTTGGTCTGTAGGCGGAATTTGGCGCGGGGATGCTTGTTTTCATGCTCAGAGCATCCTCTTTAACCTAGGACCCACGTTTCCTGGGTTTTGGGCGACTAAATTGTCATTTGTGGCATTTTTTTCCCTAAAAGTGCTACAAAATGACACTTAAATGCTAAGTGTTCTATGAATTGCACAAAAGGAAAAAAAACCAAAAAGTCCAAAAATGATTATTAAAAAATGTGGAAAGGGGTGGCATACGTTTTATTATGAAGTGCGACCCATATGAGTGGATTAAAGCACATGTCTTAAGTTTCAAACTTTGGATAAGCGAGTATTTCAATTAAGAGAGCGCCCCCTCCTCACGTGGGCGGCCTCCACATGCACGAAACTCATCAAAGTATTGGGCTCTGGTTCCAAAGGGAGAGGGGCGCCCCTCTCATGAGGTGGCAACAACCTCATCTCTCAAACCAACCCAAAAGCTCCAAACTTCAACGTCAACGCCTCAAATCGCTCCTTGATTTTTGAAGTGCGCACTCCAAGCTTGCGCCCTCTCCTCATGATGGGCGACTTTGATCTGTTGGAGGGTGCTCATTCGTTGGGTAATGTAATATATGTGGAGGATGGGCATCTTTGTTGAGGTGGAGACCACCTCACTCCATTAACACCTACCAAGGCTTAGTTAAGCCATAAATCAAGCATGTGATTTCTCCTTTGATTGGAAATGCGCCCTCTCGGCCACAATTCACCCTCTCCTCTTGCTATTGCTATAAAAGCAGGTTCTTGCTCCATTGTTGAGGAGGGATGCAAGGAAACTCTGCCTACATTGTAATGATTTTGCCTATCTTTCATATGAATAAAGTTGAGACTTTGGAGGTCAGACTGAAGGTGCAAGAGCTTTTGTGGTGAATGTTTTGTTCATAAACTGAGGTGATATCTGTTTAGTTATTCTTCATTTCATGCAAGTGCATATTAGTTATCTAAAGAATATTATATGATAATCCTTAGAACATACATTTGAAGTTTCAAGTTGTTTGTTTATTTGAAGTTATCTAAGATCTGAAAGTTGCATTTTGTAGTCAGTTATACTTGTGCACTTTTTATTTTATTTAACCTATCATACTAGATCTAATCACTTATTTGAAGGTTGTTTTAGCTTTGCCGATCACCAAACGTGGAGTAGACATCGGAGCTCAGCTCCATGTTATCTCTCTCCACCACTTTATAAATCTAATGCTTTCTTGTACTGCAGGCGTTCCATTTTTCAAAATTTATTCAAGCTTGGGCTTGAGCATCTCCTTCCTCCTTCATTTAAAAAAAATTCAATCAAATTTATTTCCCTTTTTGTTAAGAAAAGCATTCAGATCTGATTTCAAAAGTTCCATATTTAAAATATATTTGCTTCATAGATCTAGGAGTTGCTTTATATAAATCATAAGATCTAGATCTAAGTTTTAGTATTTGAAATAAAGTCAAATTTTCCCATCATTTCACAAATACTATATTGTGATATTATGTGCTTTAGCTAACCAATACTAATTTGTTAATAATTTTTATTGTTTGTTGGTTCACTTGTTTTGTGTTACAGGAAAGCGAGGAGGAGAAGTCCCTTTGGATATTAAACTAGTAATTTTTCACTTTTCCTTCAAACCCTTGCTATCCCTTTTCCTTCTTAGGCCTAAAGTCTCTTGAATCACACTGAATAAGCGGATCAAGAGAGCTCTCTATCGGAGAGTTAATAAATTTGTTGTAATAAGATTAATAAAAAGCAAGTGGGATTATGGCTCCCACAAACATCTTCCCCCATTTGGGGGAAGCATGTATCTTCTTTCCATTTATTTGCTTTCTACCTACCACAAGTTAGATAAAGTAGCATGCTAGGTTAGCTTTATTTCTGCTTGAATTTCAAAAGCTAAATTGCTAGAAAGTTTAATTTTCGAAAGTGTAATTAGTTTCAAGTTTTTCTTTCTTGATTTTTATTAAAGTTATTAAAATCATAAAAAATCTCTTGAATATCGCCATTTGTGGATCAAGAGTGCTCTCTGTCGGAGAGTTTACTTTGTTGTTGTTTTTTGATAACCCCCTTGCTCTCCCTAGTACGGTCCTAGACCTAAAAGAGATTCTTGGGTAGTTTTAGTTTACTTCAAGTTTTCTTTAAATTTGCATTTTTTACAATTTATGTCACTAAAATATATTGAATATCGTTCTAAATTGGATCAAGAGTGCTCTCTGGCGGAGAGTCTATCTTAAAAAGAACCTAAAAAAGCTCTTGAATCTCGTTCTAAATCGGATCAAGAGTGCTCTCTGTCGGAGAGTCAATTGGAATAAACAATTTTCCCACTTTGTGTATGCTCTACCCATCGTAGGCTAGTCTGAGCTTTGGGATATCAAAAGCGGAAGTGTCACATTCTTTAACTTTCTCACATTAAATTAAAAAACTTCAATCTTAATAAAATTAAGTCCCTTCAAACCAACGAAAAATCCGACGTTGCCACGCTCTTATCGAAAGTGGGGAAATTGTGACTAAGGAAGCGAGAACCACTCGGAGGTGACCTCAGAGCACATTTAGACTACATCCTTGTTGGTGTAGTGTTGATCACCGCTCTCGAGACTCCGTCCCAGCCCACACGTCCTTGTAAGGATCCACCTAGATCACATTTCAGACATATTTCCTGTACCGCAAGGTATATCGGAAATCCCCCCTTCCCACAATAATTCAACTTCATGTGTCAAATCACATAATAAAATAAACCAAGAGACATTCGCACAACGGCTCTCTCAACAATATTTTACGGACAGTGACTCCATTTGGCACTAGTGTTTGAGCAACAACAATATTTTCAAAATCTTTGCTTTTTATCTGTCTCGAGTTATTATTGTTTATCATATCATGCTATGGATGGATTTTTTATTCAAATTGGAAAAATTGTTGTTATCCTTCAAATTATATGTTGTGGATGTGCCATTAATTTTGCGAATAATACTTGGTTTAAATATTTTTCATCATTTCAAAACAACTCCTAAAATACAATCTTCCCATCACTAAATACTTAAACTTTAAAGACTTAGAAACTCTTTCTTGGGTCTACCCCCCTTGGCTTCGTTAGGAGTTTGCCTAAACGAAGGAGTCGGGATCAGGTGACAACACCTGACTCTTTTCTTGCGCCCAAGGCCACACCGAGCAGCTTCGAAATGTTTCTGTTGCACTTCCCCCAGGTGTGCAATCTCGGCGGCAACAACTCCCATTTCCATTTCTGAACTTAGATATGAAAGTTACAACTCTCCAAAATCAACAATTTTATCCAATATACAGTGTTTCTGTAGCGACACTTATTCTGAAGGATCAATTTCTAAGACTTGTAGAAGAAAATTGGTAAAGAACTTGAATTTTTTTTATAATGGGCGATGATAACCCATATAATGGTGAGTACTTGGACACTTTCACTGTTCAAATCTGATGCTCTTATCAAATCTTATAAAATTCTAGAATCACCAATTTTTAATTTTCGCAGGTCTCCCAAACTTGGAATTTTTACTGAAAACTGCTATCTCACAAACTAAGCATTTATGGAAAAAATGTCTCTTAGTGAGGTTTTTCGGCTCGACGACTAGACAAAATGTCGAAATCATAAAATATTTTGGTTACGAATTCTTGGGCCACTTTTGTCTCCTTCAAGTTTTCAAAAATCGGCCTTTTGCATGCCCAAATAGTGGATTTCGACCTTCTTTTGCATCTTGGATCCACATCTTTCTTAATTTGGCCTCAAGGAACTAGAGTTATCTGGGTGCCTAGATCACAACCACACCATAAAAATTTCAGCCTCAACTGGATCCCCATCCATTCTTAGGTTACACACCATCAAAACTCATTAAACCAAAATTTCTGCAAAATCTAAGCAGAATGGGTCCCTGTCCCTCACTAGTGATCTTGTAGCATCCGTTAATGGCGCCAAAATGGCACAAGCCTCGCTAAATTTTGATTTAATATGCTCCTATTATAACCAAAACAAGTTTTTTTATCCAAACATTTTTTTAAACTTTTCTAATTTTTCTCTAACATGGCATGATATTGATGTGGCGGGGTGTTGACATGTCACAACACGTGTTTGTTGATGTGTTAGACAATCATACACATCACCCTATGATGTGGCCAGGTCACCTCATTGTCCACTTGGTCACTACACCACTTTCCTTTTGGAGGAAGTGCGTGAGCAGTATTCCCTTACCGAAGGTGGTAATGGTTTGCGGGGAAATTGGTTTTCGAAAAATATTTTTGAATTCGTTATCAATGAAAAACCAACACGTGGATAGGCTATTTCCACCCAACGGCTCATTTGTCCACTATTAACGAGTGTGCAAGTTAATGATACTCTATGAGCCTCAACCGTCGATTGCAAGTGCCTCCAATCGATCTTGACCACTGACGATGATTAGCCCTTTTTGCCTAGCCCCTGGTGTTCAACCTTGGGTCACATGGTCCGTTGTATTTAGCACTAAGGTGTTAATCTTTCTAAGCTCTTGGATTGGACTTTAGCGCCCGGGCATTAATTCTTATGTTACCCAACCTGTAAGCTCGAACCTAGCTGATATGGCTAGTCCATGTTACATCCTTCTCCCAAGTGTCAAATCCACACCACCCTGGATCCACATGGCACTTCCACATCACATTGTCCATGTGGCACTTCCACATCACACTGTCCATGTGGCACTTGAGAAGTCCATTTAAATTATTTTAGAGAAGTTCATAAATTCAATTTTGTTTACAGCTAGCTCTTATCTTAGTTATGCTTGGCATTTTATCATACATAGGTGGCCAACCCAAATTTATAAGTGGCCTCTCCCTAGCTTAGAAATTATTCTGTTAACCAACAGAACTGTGCACTCTCGAATTTTTTTTTCTCTTGTTGGTAAATTTTCATCAGTTGCCAGAACTGTATTATTTTATACTAATGTTAAATTCTCCCCAAATTTTGGTCTTCCATTAGTGATTTTACTTATTACCAACTTCCATGCTGATTATGAAACCAAATTTGTGCATCTCAAACCAATAATTTATACAAGGAAATTTGTCAAATAGTTTACCTATGACCTATAACTTCGCACAAATTTTCCAAAACTCATAAATTTTACCACATCTGTTGTTTGAATTCGAGCCGGCCATTCAAGCACCCAATTAGTAATTTAATTACCACTCTGAATTAAATAAGGGAGGAATTAGACATGGCTTTACCAATATTTTACTTAGGTAATTTATGTCAAACACTTCATGTGTAACCTGTAATTATGTTGTAGAATTCAAATACGGCCCATGTAGTCTCACCGTTGCAACTTGGTCTCTGATACCAAAGTGTCATGTACCTAGTGACCTCACGGTGAGTTTGGGGCCACAGGGTACTGAATTTGCTGATTGAAATTTCCTATGACCTTCAACTTCGTTTTTCTATTGATTTTAATTAACCATTTACAATGTAAATAAATATGTATATAATTGCCCCTAGATTATATATAAAAACTCTACAGGCTATCTTTATGGAAATACATTCACCAATGCCATTAATTATGTTCATTTAATTCATACGATGACATTAATTAATACAATAAGAAATGAATACCATTAATTTATGCACATATGGAACTTATCTTAAAATATAGCCAACTGACTGCAGACCAAGGACGCTCCTCCTAGCCGTAGGCTTTGTCAAGCCATATCTTTCTTTGACAGGACACCCCCGAGCTAAGGCTACCATTCCACAAGAAGGTACCGAGTTTCCTGCGACAATTATTCCAATCCATTGTTCTCAGTATGGCTTCTGTCCACAGTTATGGTGATGGTAGTACATGTGATGGTGGTAATGTCATTGGTGGTTCAAGTCTAACAACAAACGATGGTTCAAGCATGGGATAATGATGGATAAATGGACTAGTTATTCATCATTATATGCATGTGGAGAACTGGCTAACTAGAATGAAGGGCGATAGGAACTAGCCAAGTGGCATACAAGGGTTGTACACCTTTTTTCCCTATAATCCCAAGCTTAGGATAATTAACTCAATATTGTGGTTAATGAACTTTAATAAAGATGGGTTAATAAAACATAGCATAAAAAGGAGTAAATAAAGGTGGTGACTTAAATTATAAATCACAACAGTAATTTCTCTTCTTCGTCCTTCTTGTTCTGCAGTAGTAGTGTGTTTTTATATTAAATATAAAATGTACATAATTACATTATTTTGGTCACAATGGACTACTTATTTTTGCTTCTAGCCATTTCCATAATAATTACATTCAGGGGTAAAAAATGGGGTGTTACAATTTGTATTTTGAAAAATTGGCTATTGACTAATAAATGCATTATAGCATTATCTTGGGCTTTTCTCAAAGCTCCCAAATCCATCGCTGGCTTTCCTAAAATTTCTATAAATTTAGTGAAAGATCAAGCAATTGAGGAAGACACTGTGCAACATACAACAATAGCTTCTAACAGACAACATAAGACATATGGAGAACAAGGACTTGAAAGGGGTGATGTATCAATGGAGGAGGCCTACAATGAGCATAAATTTGGTGATGTTTGATTTCTCTTATGTTGTTTACTTACATTTTGTTTTTGGTATAGTTTGTTAAGAAATACAATAGTAGGTTTGATAGGGATACAATAAACTCTTCACACAATAGGTATTTTGAAAATAAGACGATAATATTTTAGACAAAAGTTGCAAAACAATTTTGTATGAATTTTGAATATTTTGTATTCCTTCGGTAACATGGATTTCTAGCAACTTCTTTATAAATGCAAATCATACACATTATTGTTTGAAAATAAGATAATAATCATCATCACTCACTTTTTAGATTTCTAGAACATTTTTGGATATAATGATACTAACATATTTTTTTATATAAAATTTTTCATATATTTTACAACATATTAATAAAAATATATATTTGTAGTTTGTCCTTGACTTGTGGGACTATCCCGTGGTCTAAGAAACTGAGACCCAGGGGCATCTAAGTTGTCAAAATCGTTGAGGCATCACACCTGGCTTGGGCCACACCTGCCCTTAACATGGTTGGATTTTTAAACGTCTCCTTGCAACTACGTTGTGGGATCGAACTCTGATCGCCATGTGGAACGAGGCTCGTCGAAAACAACTGTGTTAAGTACAGGATTTGACATAACATGTTAAAAATTAAATAAAACATGTTATTGAATTTATTTTTTCTGAAATTTTCGTATAATTATATATTGGGATTTCATTCGCATTAATACTCACGCTCTATGATATTAAGTAACACAACTCGATGGCATACAAATTCATGTTTGAAAATTTGTAAACTATCTAAAATTATCTAAAATGTTAATCTTTGTATCAAGAGGCGCTTTATAATTACGTATGACATAGATATTGTAACGTAACATGGAAAACACTTGCACATTTTGGCTAAAAAAAATTAATATAAAATAAAAATAAAAATAATGTCCACTAACTATATATATAAATTAATAAAAATAAACATAATGTCTATTGAATATATATAACCCTTAATTATTATTTTATTACCAAAATACTTTATGTTAAATTTAATTACAAAGTTTTGTAATTATGATCAATTTTGATCAAGGATGAATGTAATTACTGATTATTATTATTTAAATAAATTAATTAGGAGACAAACACCCAAGGTGACTGTTAAATGAGTGTTCACTGACCCACTAGGAGGAATGGAAGCTGTTGGAAGGTATGGGACAGATGGCAGCAATTGCACCACACCACTAGCTGTTGGTTATGGGACAACTACCCCTAAAAATGTGGCATTATCCCCCAGGTGGTGGGAGTGGGCAGGCAACTCATTTAATGACCAAGTAACAACTGAAAAGGCCTAGGCAACCTACTTAAGGAAAATTCGAATTGGGCAGGCAGCTCTTACACAATATTTTATGCAGAAATATTCCTCATGTGCATCAAGTGATCACTGAGAGATTGGAATAGGGAGGCTAGTTGTGAGTGCAATTATAAGTATGCATACTATTTTTCTAAGAAGAACCAGAGGTACTGGTGCAGGTCTTTTGGACTGTTAGTTCTTGAAGATTCGACAGTTAGTGCTACTGCAAGAAGAGATCCTAAATTCCTAAGTTTCTTCCTCCTGGTGGTTCAATGAACAGGCGCGGGGGTCCTAAGGCAAGTACTTGACTGTCTTCAGGAATTGGTTGGGTGGAATAGTCTTCTTGGGCTGTTTGTTTCCCTACGGATTAATCCAGGTTTTACAGTTTTCTACTTTATCTCAGTTAATAGTTATGTTTAGTAAAATTAGAAATCTCTGTTTTTGAATAAGAATTTATTTATGATTTTGTTAAAGTCTGAATGCTAAGTTTAATGATAATCTGAATTGATAAAACAATCTCTACATTTTTCCACATGTTGTTTCATGCATCGTACTCTAGTGTAGAGAAGCAAATTAAGTATAGATGAAAAGATAGGAAAACTGCCATTGATTCGATAGATAAGTACAGTAATATATATATGTTTATTATCTTCTGGCCTCTAGTTAACAATAGTAGAAAATACTGTTTAGTATCTAAAATATTATTGCTATAAATAAATAGAATTGCTAACTATGAACGTAAGTTACAAATTACAGTCAATACACATTTCACTCACACACTGTGTTTTTCTTCACAAATTCACTGATTAGAATATTTTTATAATCGTTTCAGTATTATCAGAACTGTAAACAAAAGAAATGTAAACCCTAATTCTTTTTACACTTATCATTTTACAATACAAATCGTATGTATTATTCAAATTTGAGTGTCGTAATTTCTATTATACTACAAACTGCAGATAGTATTAAAACATATAATCGTATCAACTGTAAAACCTTAGATCATATTTTTCCAGGTTTCCTCTATCATTTTCAACAGTAACTTAAAACACGAATTACATCCACATTTAAATTACAGTACAAACCCTAGCTTCAACATAAGGGTTATTCTGGAGTTACATGTGAATAATATCTTTCATTTTCGAAGACAAGACTGGAATTTGGGCGTGGCCCTATTCCTTTCCTTCTTCAAACAAAAACCATTTCATCATTTCCAAATACATAGAACTTATCAAACTGTGTTTTTACATACAAGTTCGTATAACTCGACAGTCCCAACTTTCTTTTTTGATCTCAAACACATAACATAAAACAAGTAGCATAAACAAACTTTTACTTTGCCGAGAGTTAAAAGTATAGTACACAGAGTTAACGAGCTTCGGCTCCAACCATTATTTCATTCAAAACTTAAAATCAAAACTCTTTTTCCAAATTTGAGTTTCGAACCCCAACATAGGTTCCAGCTTCATCTATGAAGCATCAACGTGCAGATCGATTTCACTTTTCCAAAACAAAAGAACCACACAGGGTTTATCCCCGACCTTAGGTTTAAAAACGAGTTTTACAACTCTAAAACTTGACGAGCTAGGCATCAGAAATTAAAATGCAGAGTATCATTTCAACAGATGAGGGTCATTCCCTGTTTAATTCTCACTTCAAACATAGAAATCTTCGAAGTATCCCGACTGACAACAACGCCGAAGTATGATGAGACTCAGTTATTTCATTTTGTTGAAAAACCACATCAACCAAGACCAAAGAGAACCTACGAGGGTTTTGAAGACCCGAAGCTTACCCAGAATGGAGATTTGGCCATCCATTTCCAAACCTTGGTTCGATTTTCCCCTTTGAAACTGGTACCTGCCACAGTAAAACGATTCAAGTTAGACATTTTAACTTTTCAAACTGTAAACTGAAGGTTATAAACAATACTGAGATACAAAGGCACTTACCCTTGCAAACGACGAGCTCCTTGCTTCGGATGAGTCCAGGATATTCTTTCTCCTTTTGCAGGAAGATGCCTTCTTCATTCAAAACTCAAAACACGGGATAGCTAACCTATCAACTCAACAATTTTTCAAACCCAAGATATAACAGGTTTCACAACGATTTTGGCAAAGGAACGAAACCTGCAACTATTACCTTAAACCTATAGGTTACGAGGTCGAATCCTCTTGGTTTCTCTACTAACCCTAAAATTCGGCAGCCTGTCGACCTCAAGGCCGAAACAATCGTGATTAACAATACACATTAACACTCTATCAATCAACACAACGACGAAAAAGCTAGGGTTGCATCCAACGACCCAGTTTCATCATAATCAACGATAGTAAGGGCGCCATCAAGGTTGCATTGGGACGAGCAGTCTTTGCATTCAATGTTTCCTTCAATAGCACAAGCATGGCATTGCCATGATTGTATTCGGTGGATCGATCATAAGCCAGCTCGGAGAAAATAAACATGGAAACACTGCTTAGTGGCGTTTTGCAATCACCGTATTCATGGTTTGATATCACGTGGAGGTACTATTAGTTCCCGTCACTCTAGAGTTGGGACGACCATTAATGCAGATCGATACATTATCCCCACACCGGCTCGAAGCACATGCCAAGTTTTAAAGGCCTGTCAACCTGTCCATTCGGCATTTAATATATGTTAGTACCATATATCAACGAAATAGTCTGCAAGCTTAAATCTTGACGTTAAGACTTTATTGTTAGAATGTTATTCAACATTCAAGGTTTATGTATATAATTTCAAGTCTATGTTGTAACATAGAAACTTTATATTACGTTCTTTTAACATTTCAAAGTTTATATAGTGTTAGTATGGTTCCATACGATTCGTAGATTTTAATGCTTGTATTTTGTTTATATAGTAGTCGTTAGGATGATCATGGTCACGGAATTTATATAGTTTTCATTCATATGCAAGATATATAATGAATGATACTATATATATAAGCCTTTGAAGCTTATACATATCATATATAGTTAAACATGGAAAAATTATGGTTTAACATAGTCAATACATAAGAGATTAAATATTAATTTTGTATTTTCTACTTTTGTCCATATTTCTTATAATTTCTATTATTGCAATTATAAGAATTACGTAGTTTGTATTGTAGATATTTTAAATGAATCCAATGACAAATATTTAGCATGAAAACTAATTGAATGCTATGTACCTTTTCACCATAATTTCTCATTGCAAACCATTAAATGAGTTTACGGTGCAATTTACTACATCGGTACTATAAATATATTAATTATCTTAAGACAACAACAAATCCAGCTACTACAACGACGATGAATACAATGAGGAAGCTATCAGCCTGATGATGTTAATAGACGACGTTATTGTAAACATTGTAAGGTTGTAAGATAGCCTTCGAAAAAATGTTAAATTTTGAGCATTAATTCACAATACTCTAGGATCTTCATTGAGAGAATAACATATACAGTATATCAATGCATAACAATCACAATAAGCATGACAAGCATCACAAGAATCAAAAGCATGAGAGACAAGAGACACAGAGTTTCCGTGGGGAAAACCCTAAGTTGAAAAACCCCACAACTTCCTCAGAGATAGAGAGAGCAATGGCTCAACCAAAGTACAACCAAAATACACTAAGATAGTCTCCTAGTAGCAGATGATCCTCCTCCTCACTAGTGCACCACTTTCTGAGTGAGAGAAGTGTGACTTTTCGAATGAATCCAAATAGAGATCTTCCGATCTCTATTTATACTTAACCTGTTTTCCCAGTTACACTATGGGGCCGACTTGTCTATCTAGAAACATCCACAATATAATATATATATTTCAGGGATGACCCCACACATGGTGGTCTAATAACCCATCGGCAAGTACACACACTTGCGACACTTGTCAATCCACATGACGACACTTCCTTATAGAGGAATAACACATCTCTAATAAGGGTACAATAAATATATATGAAATACATTCCAAAGTTACATATACATCAATACTCCCTCTTAACTAGGAAGGTATTTCTCGACACAGATCTGTTAGACAAGTATTCTTCTCGTGATCATCGTCATTGATGCATCATCATCGTCATCATCACTACTGCTGCTATCTCGACCAATCTCTGACTCTACTCGTCATAGGAAGTTCTACAGAGCCAGTCCTTTTTCATACTGGATGTAGGCCCACCACCTGCAGGTCTTCGTCATCACTGGCCATACTGTGGAATCCTCAGGACTTATTACGTGCGTCATAAAACCTCGAAAGAGCATCCTAGGCTGTTACGAGCACACGGCTCTACCTATAGGATCTCCCAGGGCCATATTATATGTGACCTCACCACAAAACCTCGCAAGAGCATCCTAGGCTGTTATGAGCACACAGCTCTACCTATAGGATCTCCCAGGGACAGATTAGATGTGGTCACCACAAAACCTCGCAAGAGCATCCCAGGATGTTACGAGCACACAGCTCTACCTATAGGATCTCCCAGGGACAGATTATATGTGGTCATGGCAAAACCTCGCAAGAGCATCCCATGACTTATTATGGGCACACAGCCCAACCTATTGGATCTCCCAGGGACATATTATATGCCATAGGACAAAACCTCAAAAGAGCATCTGCCAGATATCCCAAGGCCAAATTATATGCCATAGGAAAAACCTTGAAAGACTATCTGCAGATCTCCCAGGGCCAAATTATATGTCCTCCCAGAGAAAAACCTCGAAAGAGCATTTGCCAGATATCCCAGGGCCAGATTACATGCCACAGGCAAAACCTCGAAAGACTATCTGCAAATCTCCCAGGGCCAAATTATATGCTCATCTGCACAACCTGATCCACAACCATAGAGTATCAACCTGACACTCACCATACATCATCCTGATGTACACATGATCATCCTGATCATCATCACTACAACATCCTACTGCATATCATCTGGAGCAACATCCTGAAGCTCGTCATCCATGATCATCTTGATCATACAATGCATCTACTTGATGTATACCAAGTATCTGCTTGATACATATCATCATACATGATCCACCTGATCATACAGTGTATCCACTTGATACAAATACATGATACATATCACCATACATGATCCAACTGATCATACAATGTATCCACCTGATACATATACATATACATGGTCCAAGTATCCAACATGATGCATATACAAAATACATACAAATGATCCTACTGATCATATCCAACATCCAACATGATGCATACATACATATAAATGATCCAACTGATCATATCCAACATCCAACATGATGCGTACATACATATACATATAAATGATCCAACTGATCATATCCAACATCCAACATGATGCGTACATACATATACAAATAAATGATCCAATTGATCATATCCAGCATCTAACATGATGCATACAAAGCAGAAACCAGAACATCATCCTGATGCTCATCATTCAGCGCTTACATCCACAGCCATGTGAAGGATCCTCCTTCCAACATGCTTGGAATGGCTTCAGCAAATGTGTCCATCACTTCTTCCTCGAAGTGTCATCAATTTGAAGAATGCTAAGCCTCTCCCTGAAGTACTCGAACTTCACCCTGGCTAGTGGCTTCGTCAGCACATCTTCAATCTGCTCGTCCGTCGCATTGTACAGGAGCTTCACATCTCCTCTCTGCACCATATCCCTGATATAGTGATATTTGATCTCTATGTGTTTCAACCTGTCATGAAACACTGGGTTCTCGGATAGCTTCACACAACTCTGGTTATCACAAAAGATACCAGTAGCATCCAACGGGAGATCAAATAACTCAGACAGTAGCTTCCGTAGCCATACTGCCTCACAACTAGCTGAATAGGCTGCAACATACTCTGCCTCAGTTGTACTCAGTGCTACACAGGACTGCTTCCTGCTAAACCAAGAGATCACACCTGATCCCATACTGAAGCAGCACCCAGATGTGCTCTTCCTATCTGTAGCACTGCCATCCCAATCTGAATCAACATAACCCTGCAGGTTAAACTTTTGATTCGCTTCATACTTGAGCCCATAATCCACTGTACCCTTCAGGTACCTCAGAACATGCTTTACAGCAACCAAGTGAACACTCCTCGGATCTATCAGGAACTGAATCAATGTGTTCACAACAAAGCAAATATTTGGTCTCGTGTTCGTCAGGTACATCAAGGACCCAATCATCTAACGATACATAGAGATATCAACTGGCTCAGATGAAGCATCACATAGAAGCTTCAGATTTGATGCCATAGGTGTGGCCATGGCCTTGCAATCCATCATCCCGAATCTCTTTAGGATATCTACTGTGTACTTCCCTTGACCAAGGAAGATCCCACCTGCATTCTGCCACACCTCCATACCTAGGAAATAATGCATCATTCCCAAATCTTTCATATCGAACTCGGAAGCAAGCTTCCTCTTAGTATCTGCAATCAATCTGTCATCTCCTGTTACAAATAAGTCATCCACATACAGGAGTAGAATCACAGGATTCCCTTCCTCAACCTTGTAGTAGAGGTTGGAATCCGCTTTACTCTTGTTAAAGCCCAAACTAGATAGGAAACTGTCCATCCTACCATACCAGGTTTTGGGAGCTTGCTTCAAGCCATACAAGGATTTCTTCAATCTACACACATATGACTCCCTGTCATATATTTCAAAACCGAGAGGCTGCTCCACATATACTTCCTCTTCAACTACACTATTCAAGAAAGCAGTCTTGACATCCATCTGGTGTATTTTCCATTTCATTGCTGCAGCCAGGGCAAGTATTGTTCTGATGGAAGTATACCTGGCTACAGGTGCAAAAGTTTCTTCATAATCTACTCCCTCTTTCTGAGAGAAGCCACGAGCTACGAATCTTGCCTTGTATTTCTCTACATTGCCATCTACAACATGCTTGATTTTGTAGATCCATTTGGAAGTCACAACAGACTTCTCTTTAGGTCTTGGGACAACATCCCAAACATCATTTTTCATTATTGATTGGTATTCCTCAACCGTGGCATCCTTCCATTCTTTCTTTTCCGCTACTTCTTCATAACTGGAAGGTTCTTTGTTCATGATGTCACAGAGTAAAGCAACATAGCTGGTATGTGATCTGGTTCTCTTCTTTGCTCTGTGTTCTTCTTCTGGAATGACAAATCTTTTTGTATCTTGAATGAGCTCTCTAGCCCATGCAGGTTTCCTTTTGTGAGAGTTATCCTCACGGGGTGGATTGACAGGTTCTTGCGGATCTTCAAACTCACAAACAACTTCTGGAACTGCTTCAGTCATGGTAGTGTCTTGAAATCTAGTTTCCTTAGGTTCTTCATAAACTTCGATAGGTGCCTTCCTTGATTTGATGAATGCTGAGTTTTCATCAAATGCTACATCCCTGCTGACATCAATCTTCTTGAACCCTGGAAAGTATATTCTGTAAGCCTTTGAGCTTTCACTGTAACCCACAAAGATACCCTTCTTTCCTGAAGGATCTAGTTTGGTCCTCTTTTCCTTTGGGACATGAGTGTATACTGGACAACCAAATATTCTGAGATGGTTGACTTCAGGTTTCTTACCAGAAAAGACTTCTTCTGGTGTCTTGTTGTCCAATATCTTGTGGGGTGTTCTGTTCTGCACATATACAGCTGTTCTAGCTGCTTCTGCCCATAGATGCATAGGTAGATCCTGGTCATGTAGCATTGCTCTTACTGCTTCCATGATTGTTCTATTCTTCCTTTCTGCAACTCCATTCTGTTGTGGATTGTAAAGAGCAGTCAACTCCCTCTTAATCCTTGAATCACTGCAAAGATTCTTGAAGTCATCTGAGGTGAATTCTCCACCATTGTCGGATCTGAATGTCTTGATCTTCTTGTCAGTTTGATTCTCTATCAAGGTTTTGAATTCCTTGAACTTATCAAGTACCTCATCTTTGTTCTTCAAGAAGTAGACCCATGTCTTCCTGGAGAAGTCATCAATAAATGAGACATAGTAAACATACCCACTTAGAGAACTGGATGACATAGGACCACATACATCTGAGTGGATGATTTCCAGGATATCCTTTGCCTTACTTTCACTGCTTGGGAAAGCCTTCTTAATGTTCTTACCTTTTGCACATCCTTTGCAAACACCTTCATGTTTGGTCTTGATTTCAGGAAGACCCTCTACAGCCTTGCTTGCAATTGGAAGTGCCCTATAGTGCATATGAGCAAGTCTTCTATGCCAAAGTTCACTTGGCTCCATGGATTCATGCACCATGGCATGTTCAGGTTGCCCCTTCAATTTATACAAACCTCCCTCTTGCTCTCCAATCACTACTGCATCAGCAATGGTCTTTCCCTTTGGCCACATTAGGACTTGGCCATCCACAAATGCAACCCTCATGCCTTTTGCATCCAATGCAGAGATTGAGAGTAAGTTATTCTTGAGCCTAGGTACATAAAGGACTTCTTTCATCTTCAAAGATTTTCCAGAATCTAGGTCATAGGAGGCTTCACCACTTCCTTTGATTGGGTATTGATAATCATCCCCAAGTTTCACCTTATGAGGTGATTCATGTTCAGATAGGTTTACAAAAGATTCCTTAAACCCAGTCATGTGTTTGGAAGCCCCACTGTCAATCAACCAATCATTACAACCATGGGAGATAGTACCTGTGAGAGCAGAGATTAGAACATATTCTTCTTCACTTGATGAGTCATCATCACTATCATCACTTTCTGCCCTAGCCTTCTTCTTTGGAGGTTCATCATCCTTGGCAGCATGAGCATAGAACTTTCTTTTGCTACCCTTCTTCTTCTTGCTGGAGTTGTTGTTATTATCCCTTTTGTTCTTGGGACAATCTGAGGCAAAGTGACCCTTCTCATTGCATGTGAAGCATCTTAGATCCTTCTTATTCTTTTGATAGGATCTCTTGTAGCGAGAGTGCTCCTTCTTGGGCTTGCTTCTTTTGGTGTGAGCTGCGAGAGCTTGATCTTCACCTCCCATCTTTTCCTCACGAGCTACAAGTCTAGCTTCTTCTTGAGAGCATTCCTCCCATAGTTTACTGAAAGAGATCAATTTATTTCTTGCACAGATTCCTTGAATAAAGGAGTCCCATGACCTAGGTAGGCCATTCAGAGTGGTCATAACAACTTCACCATTGTCCACTACTTCATCCACAGCTTCAAGTTGCTCCTTGATCTCAGAGACCTTGGAGAAGTAAGATTGAATGGTTTCTCCATTCAACATCTTGACCCCTTTCAATTGATTCCACAGAGTCATCTTCCGATTTATGTTCTTCCCTTCAAATAGCTTGGTCAAAGAGTCAAACATCTCCTTGGGTGTCTTTAGAGAAGACACATGGGGTATGAGACGATCTTTGATAGAATCAACAATGATTCTCTTTGCCTTGACCAAGTTCTTCTTATGAAATACCTTGGCCTCTTCATCCTCTGGGATAGGGATGTCTTCTTTTATATATGAGTCCAATTGATTCTCTTCCAGGATTAACCCAATCCTATACTTCCAAGCTCGGAAGTTATCAGCCCCTTCAAGCTTATCCTCAAGCTTGGTGTGGTGAGACATCTTAAAGAGTACTTCAAATGGAAATAGAAAAGATTTAGGTCTTACCACTTGAAATGCTGAAAACTAGATCTGGTCCCGGATTAGGGTTTGTCGGAAAAACCCTAAAAATTCAAAATGTGAATTTCAACTTTCTTAAAGGATAGAAAGATGCGCCTTGATGAGCTGATCAGCCTGGTGCATTCAAAATTTGAGATCAACAAAGTTTTACCCTTCAGATTTGACTTTTTGTCCTCCTCGGTTCACTAGGGAGAGCCTTGAATTAGGGTTTGAGTTTCCCGGAGATCTACCCAGCCAAAAATATCGATCCAAAGCTCTAAACTTCGATTTTTGCAAGGAGCTTCCAGCTATGTCTTCAGATTCCAGAAATTCCTATTTTTGTGGAAACCCTAATTTTTAGGGCCAAATCTGAAAATGCTCAGAATTGAATTCTGATTGTACAGATAGATTCTCCTTGATGAGTAGAGTCAATCTACTATACCATTTTTCCAAAATCTGTGGAGAGAAACCCAATAAACAAGAAACTCAAGTTTCCGTCACTACAAAATGTCTTCTTCTCAGGTTAGCTCTGATACCATGTTAAATTTTGAGCATTAATTCACAATACTCTAGGATCTTCACTGAGAGAATAACATGTACAGTATATCAATGCATAACAATCACAATAAGCATCACAAGAATCAAAAGCATGAGAGACAAGAGACACAGAGTTTCCGTGGGGAAAACCCTAAGGTGAAAAACCCCACAACTTCCTCAGAGATAGAGAGAGCAATGGCTCAACCAAAGTACAACCAAAATACACCGAGATAGTCTCCTAGTAGCAGATGATCCTCCTCCTCACTAGTGCGCCACTTTCCGAGTGAGAGAAGTGTGACTTTTTGAATGAATCCAAATAGAGATCTCCCGATCTCTATTTATACTTAACCCGTTTGCCCAGTTATACTATGGGGCCGACTTGTCTATCTAGATACATCCATAATATAATATATATATTTTAGGGCCAACCCCACACATGGTGGTCTAATAACCCATCGGCAAGTACACACACTTGCAACACTTGTCAATCCGCATGACGACACTTCCTTATAGAGGAATAACACATCTCTAATAAGGGTACAATAAATATATATGAAATACATAGATGAAATACATTCCAAAGTTACATATACATCAACAAAAAACAGTAACTATAATCATGTAAATCATACATGTATGCCTTTTTGCGAGTCGCAACAGATTTCTAACATTCTATTTATCTACGATGTTGAATTTAAACTATACACGTACTTTGAATTTTACGCAGTCATGGGAACTGTTACTTGTTGTCTGCACATAGAACATTTCAAATGCTTTAGCGTTGCAGCGAAGTAAACTCCAGGGTACCTCGTAGGACACCCTTCTTCATCAAAAATCAAACTGTCAGTATCATCTCAAAAGAAAAAGTATCGCATCATATTTCTGACCTGTTAGTTCATTTATTACCATAATCATGTTTGTCACATGTGTGTTAATGTTGTCATTGTCATAATGATGCTAAAACAGAAATTAAATTATGTTTAGTACTTACGACTTTTTAATCATTGCTATCGTAATCAAACAATTATTATTTTCCGCAACTATAATTTTCGTATTTAATACCGTTTTCAAAAGTTTTAATTTTTTATGAAAATCCGGGATGTTACATGTGGTATTAGAGCTCATGTTCGAACTCTAGGCCTGAAAAAGGTCCAAGAACACGCAACAGAAATTTTGTTACAGTAGAAAATCTTACTAATTAAAATTTAAACTATTGTGTTATACATAAATTATTTTAAGTTACAGGTATGGAGAACTCAACTGAACATGTAGAAGACAGATTTCAGTCAAATAGCCACAGCTCGGGACAACACCATGCAGAAGAAGGTCACGGTGAACTAAATAACAGTTCGTCAGAATTATTACGTGCTTTTCATGAATTAAAGGCAGAAATCAGATCTGTGAAACAAGACAATGAAAGAATTCTGCAGGCACAAGAACAATTAAACCAAGCGCTGTTTGAATAGTGCCCAATCAATGAGCAGGAGAGAGATAACGAAGATATCTCCAAGGTTGAGGATCCGCCTAATGGTAACAAAAGTAAGAAAATAAAAGCCAATGACGTGAGCAGCAGTTCAACATCATCCGGAGAGGCTATTGAATTACGTAAAAAGAAACGTAACTATTCCAGTGATAGTAGTAAGGGAGATTGCAAACCCAGAAAGAAAAGCTTTAGAGAGTATGAGCAGATTTCTGGGGAGTTCAAAAAGATCAGACCTCCAACTTTCACTGGAGAAACTGAGAAGGGTGAGACAACTGAAGCTTGGCTGTCCGGTATGAAGAAATATTTCCATATTTATAACTATTCAGAATCCTTGAAAGCAAAAATGGCTATATATAACTTGACCAGAAAAGCAGATATTTGGTGGCAGGATATCAAAAGAGTAAAGGGCATCAAGGATAAAGATGTAAACTGGAGTACTTTTAAACGATACTTTAAGAAGAAGTTTTTATTTGAACAGTACTATGAAGAAAAATCCAAAGAATTCTACGATTTGAAGCTGGGAGGCATGAACATGAAGGAAATGAACAGTAAATTTCTGAACTTACTGAGATATGTGCCATACCTCATAGAAGAAAAGCCGAAAATTCAAAGATACTTGAGCTGCCTACCTTTCAATATTAAGGACAAAATCGAGTATGACAGTCCAAAAACCTTGGAAGAGGCTATGCGAAAAACAGTTTTCTGTTATGACACCAATCGAAAAAGAGAAGGAATGACAAATTGGAAAAGTCATAAGCCCATTAATTTTGAGTTGAAAAAGAAAAATTTTAGATTCAGTCGAAATTCCGGTTTCCAAAAGAAAAATTTCCAGAATCGGAATTTTCAAGGGAATAACTTCAGAAACAGTCAACAACAGAATTTTGCAGCACCCATAAATGCTCCTAATAACAACAAAACCAGTGAACAAAAGGCACCTATCAAGTGTTTTGAATGTCAAGGTCCTCACTATGCATCAGAGTGTCCCAAGAGAAAGCAGACAACTAACAATATTCATTCTATTCAGACTGAACCGATTGTTGGAGACTTGGCAAGAGAGCTGCCCATAATTAATGCAGCAATTGACAACAGGCAAGCAGATCATCAGATCTCCATGGTAGAGATTGAAGGTATGCTACAAAATCATCCTGTTACTATTTTAATTGACCCAGGTGCTAGTTTAAGTTATATATCTCCAAATATTGTGGGAAGTCTTAAATTGAAGACAGAAAAGTTCAGTAAATCTTGGTTGGTTAGACTAGCAATAGGAACAAAAAGGAAAGTATAAATTTCATTGAGAATTGTACTTTATTTTTCAAGCATTTAAAAATGCAAGTCAAGTTAAATGTTTTACCCTTAGGATCATATGATGTTATAATTGGAATGGACTGGTTAGAAGCCCATCATGTCATTTTGAACTGTTATGACAAAAGTTTTACATGTTTAAGTGACGAAGGAAAAACTGTAGAAGTCAAAGGTATTCCAAGAAGAGTAACCCTTAGACAGATTTCAGCCATGCAAGTTAAGAGGGCAGTTAGGAAAGGATGCCAGTTGTTTGCAGTAAATGTAGTAAATGATGAGTTTATTGGTAAGGAGGAAAAACTGAATTTAGAAGACATACCTGTCCTAAAGGATTTTAAGGATGTTTTTCCTGAGGAAATTCCAGGATTACTTCCTAAAAGAGATTTAGATTTTACCATCGAGTTAATACCAGGAGCAGTACCAAATTCAAAAGCTCCATACAGAATGAATATACTGGAATTAAACGAATTAAAATCATAGTTGAAGGAACTGATTGATAAGAAGTATATTAGACCCAGTGTGTCTCCTTGGGGAGCACTTGTTATATTTGTTAAGAAGAAAGATGGAACCCTAAGACTGTGTATAGATTATCGCCAGCTTAATAAGATGACAATAAAAAATTGGTATCCGTTGCCCCGCATAGATGATCTATTTGATTAGCTGCGTGGAGCAACGATATTTTCAAAGATTGATCTAAGATCAGGATATCATCAAATGCGGGTTAAGGATGAAGATATTTTCAAGACAACTTTCAGAACTCGGTATGGACATTACGAGTTCGTAGTCATGCCATTTGGCTTGACTAATGCCCCGATTGTATTTATGTGTTTGATGAATAATATTCTGCACAAATACTTAGACAAGTTTGCTGTTGTGTTTATAGATGACATCTTAGTGTATTCTAAAAGTAAAGAAGAGCATGATGAACATTTACGGATTATCTTACAAGTTCTGAGAGATCATCAACTATACGCTAAGTTTAGTAAGTGTGACTTCCACAAAGACAAAATTTAGTATCTAGGACACATAATTTCTAAAGAAGGAATCTCGGTTGACCCCGATAAGATAAGGGCCATTAATGACTGGCCATTTCCTAAGGATGTGTCAGATGTAAGATCATTTATGGGCATTACTGGATATTACATAAAATTTATAGAAGGTTTTTCGAGGATTGCCAACCCCATAACTTCTTTGCAGAAGAAAGGGAAGAAATTTGTATGGGATCAGAAATGTTCTGACAGTTTTAAGAAATTAAAGGAATTATTGACTACATCACCTATCTTGAGGATAGCAGATCCTAACAAGGATTTTATAGTTTGTACAGATGCATGCAATGACGGACTCGGTGGAGTCCTAACACAGGAAGGGCATGCGGTGGCATATGAATCTAGAAAGCTGAAAATACATGAGAAGAACTACTCTACTTATGATTTAGAGTTATTGGCAGTAATTCATGCCTTAAAAATGTGGCGTCATCACCTTATTGGCAGAAAATTCACATTGTTGAAAGATAATATGGGTCTGAAATATTTATTAGATCAGACAAATATGAACGCTAGAGAAGCTAGATGGTTGACTTTCTTAAGTGAGTATGATTTCAAAATTCAGCATATTAAAGGAAATGAGAACAAGGTTGCAGATGCCTTGAGTCGTAAGGCAAAACTGAATTTTATTTCAGCCATCAGTACTTATTCAACAGATTTGGAAAATCATATTCTTGAAAAGAGTGAAACAAATGAAGAATACAGAAAAATGAAGGAAAAGACAACAAACAACAGTTCTGAAAATTTTATGGCAGATTACAGCATGAAGGAAAATGGGTTATTACTGTATAAGAATAGATTGTATGTACCATACATACCAGAAATAAAAATTTTGATATTAAATGAGATGCATAAAAGTCATTATTCTGGTCATCCAGGTTATCAAAAGACCATTACTATGCTAAGGAAAGAATATTATTGGCCCAGAATGAAGGATGAAGTAGCAGAGTACATAGCTAAATGTTTGGATTGTCAAAAAGTGAAGGTTGAACACCAACATCCTGCTGGATTGTTGCAACCGTTACCTATACCGAGTTGGAAATGGGAGGTGATAAGCATAGAATTTATTACTGGATTACCTAAAAATCAGAAACAAAATGACTCTATCATGGTGGTAGTGGACAAACTCAGCAAAGCAGCACATTTTATACCTGTGAAGACTACTTATAAAGCTCCAGACATTGCGGAAATATTTATGAAACAGATTTTTCGACTACATGGGATACCAAAGGTGATAATTTCAGATCGTGACTCTAAGTTTACCGAAAAATTTTGGAGGTCACTATTTAAGGGGTTGAATACAACCTTAAATTTCAGCACAGCATTTCATCCACAAACGGATGGACAGACATAAAGGGTAAATCAAGTTTTAGAAGATTTATTAAGAATGTATGTTAAGGATCAGCCTGGTAAGTGGGAAGACTACTTGCACTTAGCAGAATTTGCATATAATAACCATTATCATGCATCATTTAGACTTAGCCCATTTGAAATTCTTTATGGTAGGAAATGTGATACACCTGTTTCTTGGAATGACCCAATAAATAGAGTTGTTTTAGGACCTGAAATGTTGCAGGAGTTAGAACTAATTGTGAAACAGGTGCAAGGAAATTTAAAAGTTGCCCAAGATAGGCAGAAGAGTCAAGCAGATTTAAAAAGGGCTCATAAAGAGTTCCAGGTTGGTGAACATGTATTCCTCAAGGTAAGACTGAAAAAGAGATCATTGAAATTGGGAAGCTGTGCCAAGTTGGCACCCAGGTTTTGTGGTCCTTTTGAAATATTTTACAGGGTTGGACCAGTGGCATACCAACTGGCCTTGCCACCAAATTTAAAAATACATAATGTTTTTCATATATCATTTTTAAAGAAGTATGTACACGATGCTACTCATGTTGTAAACTGGAATGATGTACAGGTGGGAAAAGACGGATATTTTCAGGTGCAACCGGATTGTATCCTCGAAAGGAGGGAAACTCTGCTCCAGAATCGCACCATTGGGCAAGTGAAAGTGCAATGGAAGCACCTTAGCCCAGAAGAGGCAACCTGGGAGTTGGAGAGTAGTATGCAGGCAACATACCCAACTCTGTTTCAGGAACACTCAAGGAGTGATTAACCAACATCGAGGACGATGTTGAGACTTAAGGGGGGGTGTATGTCACCTACCCAAATTTCTGAAATTATTATTTGATTAGTAAAATACTTTATGTTAAATTTAATTACAAAGTTTTGTAATTATGATCAATTTTGATCAAGGATGAATGTAATTACTGATTATTATTATTTAAATAAATTAATTAGGAGACAAACACCCAAGGGGACTGTTAAATGAGTGTTCACTGACCCACTAGGAGGAATGGAAGCTGTTGGAAGGTATGGGACATATGGCAGCAATTGCACCACACGACTAGCTGTTGGTTATGGGACAACTACCCCTAAAAATGTGGCATTATCCCCCAGGTGGTGGGAGTGGGCAGGCAACTCATTTAATGACCAAGTAACAACTGAAAAGGCCTAGGCAGCCTACTTAAGGAAAATTCGAATTAGGCAGGTAGCTCTTACACAATATTTTCTGCAGAAATATTCCTCATGTGCATCAGGTGATCACTGAGAGATTGGAATAGGGAGGCTAGTCGTGAGTGCAATTATAAGTCTGCATACTATTTTGCTAAGAAGAACCAAAGGTACTGGTGCAGGTCTTTTGGACTGTTAGTTCTTGAAGATTCGATAGTTAGTGCTACTGCAAGAAGAGATCCTAAATTCCTAAGTTTCTTCCTCCTGGTGGTTCAATGAACAGGCTCGGGGGTCCTAAGGCAAGTACTTGACTGTCTTCAGGAATTGGTTGGGTGGAACAGTCTTCTTGGGATGTTTGTTTCCCTATGGATTAATCCAGGTTTTACAGTTTTCTACTTTATCTCAGTTAATAGTTTTGTTTAGTAAAATTAGAAATCTCTGTTTTTGAATAAGAATTTATTTCTTATTTTGTTAAAGTTTGAATGCTAAGTTTAATGATAATCTGAATTGATAAAACAATCTCTACATTTTTCCACATGTTGTTTCATGCATCGTACTCTAGTGTAGAGAAACAAATTAAGTATAGATGAAAAGATAGGCAAACTGCCATTGATTCGATTGATAAGTATAGTAATATATATATATATATATATATATATATATATATATATATATATATATATATATGTTTATTATCTTCTGCCCTCTAGTTAACAATAGTAGAAAATACTGTTTAGTATCTAAAATATTATTGCTATAAATAAATAGAAGTGCTAACTATGAACGTAAGTTACAAATTACAGTCAATACACATTTCACTCACACATTGTGTTTTTCTTCACAAATTCACTGATTAGAATATTTTTATAATCGTTTCAGTATTATCGGAACTGTAAACAAAAGAAATGTAAACCCTAATTCTTTTTACATTTATCATTTTACAATACAAATCGTATGTATTATTCAAATTTGAGTGTCGTAATTTCTATTATACTACAAATTGCAGATAGTATTAAAACATAGAATTGTATCAACTGTAAAACCTTAGATCGTATTTTTCCAGGTTTCCTCTATCATTTTCAACAGTAACTTAAAACACGAATTACATCCACATTTAAATTACAGTACAAACCCTAGCTTCAACATAAGGGTTATTTTGGAGTTACATGTGAACAATATCTTTCATTTTCGAAGACAAGATTGGAATTTGGGTGTGGCCCTATTCCTTTCCTTCTTCAAACAAAAACAATTTCATCATTTCCAAATACACAGAACTTATCAAACTGTGTTTTTACATACAAGTTCGTATAACTCGACAGTCCCAACTTTATTTTTCGAACTCAAACACATAACATAAAACAAGTAGCATAAACAAACTTCTACTTTGTCAAGAGTTAAAAGTATAGTACACAGAGTTAACGAGCTTCGGATCCAACCATTATTTCATTCAAAACTTAAAATCAAAACTCTTTTTCCAAATTGGAGTTTCGAACCCCAACATAGGTTCCAGCTTCATCAATGAAGCATCAACGTGCAGATCGATTTCACTTTTCCAAAACAAAAGAACCACACAGGGTTTACCCCCGACCTTAGGTTTAAAAACGAGTTTTACAACTCTAAAAATTAACGAGCTAGGCATCAGAAATTAAAACGCAGAGTATCATTTCAACAGATGAGGGTCATTCCCTGTTTAATTCTCACTTCAAACATAGAAATCTTCGAAGTATCCCGACTGACAACAACGCCGAAGTATGATGAGACTCGGTTATTTCATTTTGTTGAAAAACCACATCAACCAAGACCAAAGAGAACCTACGAGGGTTTTGAAGACCCGGAGATTACCCAGAATGGAGATTTGGCCATCCATTTCCAAACCTTGGTTTGAGTTTCCCCTTTGAAACTGGTACCTGTCACAGTAAAACGCTTCAAGTTAGACATTTTAACTTTTCAAACTGCAAACTGAATGTTATAAACAATACTGAGATACGAAGGCACTTACCCTTGCAAACGACGAGCTCCTTGCTTCGGACGAGTCCAGGATATTCTTTCACCTTTTGCAGGAAGATGCCTTCTTCATTCAAAACTCAAAACATGGGACAACTAACCTATCAACTCAATAGTTTTTCAAACCCAAGATATAATAGGTTTCACAACGATTTTGGCAAAGGAACGAAACCTGCAACTATTACCTTAAACCTACAGGTTACGAGGTCGAATCCTCTTGCTTTCTCTACTAACCCTAAAATCTGGCAGCCTGTCGGCCTCAAGGCCAAAACAATAGTGATTAACAATACACATTAACACTCTATCAATCAACACAACGACGAAAAATCTAGGGTTGCATCGAACGAACCAGTTTCATCATAATCGACGATCGTAAGGGCGTCAGCAAGGTTGCATTGGTACGAGCAGTATTTGCATTCAATGTTTCCTTCAATAACACAAGCATGGCATTGCCACGATTGTATTCGGTGGATCGATCATAAGCCATCTCAGAGAAAATAAACATGGAAACATTGCTTAGTGGCGTTTTGCAATCACCGTATTCGTGGTTTGATATCACGTGGAGGTACTATTAGTTCTCGTCACTCTAGAGTTGGGACGACCATTAATGCAGATCGATACATTATCCCCACACCGGCTCGAAGCACATGCCAAGTTTTAAAGGCCTGTCAACCTTTCCATTCGACATTTAATATATGGTAGTACCATATATCAACGAAATAGTCTGCAAGCTTAAATCCTGACGTTAAGACTTTAGTGTTAGAATGTTATTCAACATTCAAGGTTTATGTATATAATTTCAAGTCTATGTTGTAACATAGAAAATTTATATTACGTTCTTTTAACATTTCAAAGTTTATATAGTGTTAGTATGGTTCCATACGATTCGTAGATTTTAATGCTTGTATTTTGTTTATATAGTAGTTGTTAGGATGATCATGGTCACGAAATTTATATAGTTTTCATTCATATGCAAGATATATAATGAATGATACTATATATATAAGCCTTTGAAGCTTATAAGTATCATATATAGTTAAACATGGAAAAATTATGGTTTAACATAGTCAATACATAAGAGATTAAATATTAATTTTGTATTTTCGACTTTTGTCCATATTTCTTATAATTTCTATTATTGCAATTATAAGAATTAAGTAGTTTGTATTGTAGATATTTTAAATGAATCCAATGACAAATATTTAGCATGAAAACTAATTGAATGCTATGTACCTTTTTGCCATAATTTTTCATTGCAAACCATTAAATGAGTTTACGGGGCAATTTACTACATTGGTACTATAAAGATATTAATTATCTTAAGACGGCAACAAAGCCAGCTACTACAACGACGATGAATACAACGACGAAACTATTAGCCTGATGATGTTAATAGACGACGTTATTATAAACATTGTAAGGTTGTAAGATAGCCTTCGAAAAAACAGTAATTATAATCATGTAAATCATACCTGCATGCCTTTTTGCGAGTCGCAACAGATTTCTAACATTCGATTTATCTACGACGTTGAATTTAAACTATACGCATACTTTGAATTTTACGCAGTCATGGGAAATCTTACCTGTCGTCTGCACATAGAACATTTCAAATGCTTTAGCGTTGCAGCTAAGTAAACTCCAGGGTACCTCGTAGGACACCCTTGTTCATAAAAAATCAAACTGTCAGTATCATCTCAAAAGAAAAAGTATCGCATCATATTTCTGACCTGTTAGTTCATTTATTACCATAATCATGTTTGCCAAATGTGTGTTAAAGTTGTCATTGTCATAATGATGCTAAAATAGAAATTAAATTATGTTTAGTACTAACGATTTTTTAATCATTGCTGTCGTAATCAAACAATTATTATTTTCCACAACTATAATTTTCGTATTTAATACCGTTTTCAAAAGTTTTAAATTTTTATGAAAATCCAGGATGTTACAGTGTGAAAAACCCTTGATTGATTATATGTCGTAACTCAGTAATGTATGAATTGTCGTAACTTAATAAGATGCAGTTAGGTAAAAGACTGTACCTTGCAAACTATGTTAAACATGTGTTAGTGAACAATAGTTTCGTGATTATGATTGATGTGTGTGATTTATTATTGTTAGTGTACTTACGCGAGATATGTAAGCAGTAGCTACGCTTACATAACTTGCCTACATATTTATAAATTGCGTGAAATAATGTTGAATAATAATGTAATTATTGTCGATTAATAATTAATTAGTGTTGATTAATAAACGAACTATGGTTAACTTAGGTAGTAACTAATGCAATTAATTAGTAATGCTTGATTGATTGTTAATAAATTTAATTAGTCAAGACTAAGGGTTAAAATGTTAAATTGTAATTATAATGTCAATTCGATTAATATTAATTAAATGATAATAAAGTCGATTAATGTTAATAAAGTTGGTTAATGATTAATTATTGTGGATTAATGTTAATAATTTGGAATAGTGTTAATTATTGTTGACTAATGTTCATTATATGTTAATAGTGATTAGTTAATGTTAATTGGGCTATTATTATCTTTAGTAATAATTATTAATCAAGTTAAATGTAATTAAGAGAGCAATGTTGAATGGTAATAGTGCCATGAATGATTATTAGGTTAATTACAAATAATCAGGATTAATTAATTAATTAGGTTACAGTAATAAATAAGTATTGATTAGGGTAAATACTTTAAGGTTCAAATTATTGAATGTGGTGGAAGACATTACCTTATGCCATTATTTAAAATTTTTTATAATTGTAATTGAGTTGATTAATTAAAATAAAGATTGAATATAAGTTAATTAGGAAACATTGAGTCGTAAGGTTGAAGGTTGCTTAGAAATTACTATGGTTGAAAAGTGAAAAAATAAAACACATATGAACCAACCCATGCATTTATTACACAACATATATATATATATATATATATATATATATATATATATATATATATATATAGTATTTTAATGATTAATGAGAGTCAAAGGTTAAGGGCTCGATGACTGACATGGGGGTTGAGGGATTTATGTTAGGGATAGGGTATTAATGGTAGAGGAAAAGAGTCAGCAAGGGGGAGGATAAGGTTGAGAAGAAGAGGGGGAGAAGGGGATCTTCACCTTAGCATGTTTTGAGGAATTGAGCAGAGACATAGGAAATTACAGTGAGGAAGAAGGAGGAGTGGGGTTGGAGATTTTTTGAAGGGATTAAGCAGGTTGGCTTGTACTCGGTTTGGGCTCGGGGGTCCAAAGGAGTACCTTTGGAACTGGGTGGTCTGCGAGACCTCTCCGATTGGCAGGGTGGTATCTCAGTTTGGGCTGGTTGAGTGTCAGGGTTTGGGGAAGATTTTTGGTTGTAGGGAAACAACAAGCAGGGAAACAACAAGCAGGGAAACAAAAGGGAACAACAACAAAGGTACATCTACTAGCTACTTACAGGTACTTTTCCTTAAGGTATAGTAATCCCTATTCTAGCATTGTAAATTTTTACTTATGCTAGTTATAACTAAAGAAATTCTATTTGAAAATATATGTTTATATATGTTGCTACAATACATAGCTAGTAAACTTGCAAATTTAAAAAACTAAACAATATGTTATTTATGGACATGTAAATCCCTATTTTTTTTACAGGCATTAGAGTTAAACAAAAACCAAACCAAAAACATGAAATCGACAGAGAATGTAAACAGTAAATAATAGATTTTAAATTATAAATAGGGAACCTAAGAGGGAACCCTACACATGGTATCAGAGCCATGGTTCCAAATCTGGAACCAGAGGGCTCACTACTCTTGAAAAGAACAGTAGAAAAAAAACTGAAATTTACATTGCGGTAAGCTATTTGGGACAAAAAAAATAATTCTTTTAGAAATAAACTAGATTTCCGCTGCTCCCCGAACCAATATGATTGGAAGAATGTTTACTTATTAATGGTAGTAAGACTTGCAAATAAGACGAGAAACATTAGGCTACCAAAACAAGACAAGTCAATACATGAAATAAATGCGAAATTAATTCTTCGGTTCTAGATGGAACATGGTAAAATTTAAATTCTTATGAGTAAGCAATTTTTTATTTTTTTATTATATATATATTTACTTTAAACTAAAGTTCTTATATATATATAGAAGAGATATAAATTTAATTTAATATGAATAAAAAATCTATATATATATACAAAAAAAACTATATCGAAACATTTGAATTTTTTTTTTACATTATGAAAAGGGAGAGGAGATGAAGCTAAAAATATATATTGGCATATATGTGGTATATGACTAAAAAAAAAATTTAGCATAATTTTTTATTTATTTAAACTAAATTCTAAATTAATTTAAAGTAAGTTAAATTGAATTTAGATTTTTTTAAAAAAAGGGTTATTTTATTTATATCTATGTTTTACATATATATATAAAGGGTTAAAAAAATTATTTAAAAAAAAAAATTTAAAACAAAAAGAAAAAAAGAAAGAAAAAAGCATTGAGCCCAGGGTTGCGGCCATGGCATCCTGCGGGCTTGCGGCCTGGGCAAGCCCGACCTGCAGCCAATAGGGCGCCGCCATGGCGGCCCCTCTAGCAGCCTACACGGCGCGACATGGGCAAGCCGGCCAGCAGCCTAGCAGGGCGCGGTCGTGGGCTTCCTCCCCTACGAGAACTGAATTCTTCTTCTTAACTTTAGAAGGATTTCTATGAGTCTTCTAAACTCATCATTTCTATTGATGGTTGCTTCGGCACCAACCTCTAAATTCTGGAGACGCAGCCAGGAAAGCGACTAGAAGGGGCTGCCAAAACATTCGCAGCCATCCTCCGGGGTTTGGCGTCTGCTGCACTGTGCTTATTCCTGCTCGCATTATTGTCGATGTTTTTTTTTTTAACACAAAAAAAATATTTATAGAAATTATATAATTTTTTTAAAAAACTACATAGAAAAAAAATATATATTATATAATTTTTTTTTTAAACTATATTGAAACATAGAAAAAAAGAAAAAATCACGTGAAGTTCATACTAGCTGCGGCCATGGCAGCCGACCAGTAGCCCACAGGGCGCGGCTAGGGCGCAGCTCGGCCAACAGCCTGTGCTGCGGCGAGCATGCATCTGTCCTATTTATATATATATAAAAATCAAATACACAAAAGAAAAATAATAACACACATAAAATTTATGAGACTTGAAAGAGACTGAGAGAGAGGGTGGTATGCTAGCACACCATGGCTGAGTTGCAAGCTCGCTCCCGGTGCCGGAGTTGCAGAGCAGCTCGGCCAAAAGAAAATCGTGGAAAAAAATGATTGCCGCTAGAGTATAACCTTATTTATAAAGAAAAATAATATTATTTTATGCATGGCGGTGGAGGACTTGTGTAGGCCGCGTGGAAAGAGTTTAGGCTAAGGTAAATGGGTTTAGGTTAGGTTTTTTATTGATTTATTATTTGTTATTTTATTTAGTAAAATTCGTATTATTTAAAAAATTCGATAAAAATAAATTGTAAAATGTTGATGTAAATGTATTACTAGGTTATAAATTAAATTTTTATTTTTATAAAAAAAATTAAAAAAATACGAATTAATTAGTGTTAATTGATGTTAGTGTTAATTACTTATTGTTAGCATGTTAATTAATTAGTGTTAAACTAAGACAAACTAATTAGCTTTTTTTTTAATAAAAAAGAGGGGGCTAAATTAACACTAAATAGTTTATCTTGTTCTTGAAAATGTTCCTTGCCGAAACTTATATGTATAGTCAAAGGGGAAAGAGAGACACAGAATCTCGAAAACGAGAGACCACAGAGACAAGCATGACGAGCTGATCGCTAGGACACTGATTCTACTCTATGATAGATATGTTTAATAAACACAACTCAAACAAAAAAACTTACTTAGATTATGCTATCATTAAATTATTAAATTATTAATGAGATTAGTATAAGGGTATTAATGCACATTAATAATTAAGGTTTAATTTCGTATTATAATGTAGTATAGTGTTAATGGAGTTAGGGTTAAGGTAACTAAGGCGGTAATTTCATTAATAATTGGTTATTAATAAGAAACGAGGTACTAAATATTAATTAAAATTTCATGAAGGGTTAAATTGTGCCTTAATGGGGATTGTGTGGAATCCGATACATGACTTATGTAGAACTACTGTAGTAGATTTAGTACCGGGTGGCCTCAAGATGGCCTGATCGAAATGCCCAAAACTATAGCTCTTAGAGTAAAAACGCTCGTAAAAACAATCATCCGACGCACCCTTTGAGACTAACAGTTGAGTTTAAATAGTAACATAGTCCTGATGTCGTCATATGCTAATTATCATATTATGTCATGTTACAGGGATAAACATGGTAAGAAAGCGAGCAGGTCGGGGGCGAGGTCAGGCGACAACATTACCTGAACTGAATTTGTCGGCACCATCGCCAGAGACCATCCTTATATTGCGCTCGCTGGAATCAATAAACGAAACACTCCGAGGACTATAGAGAGGAAGTGTTACCTCAGAGGTAGAAGTGGAGGCCCCTCCACTAAGGGAGGAAGTTCCCGTGGTAGAAGTGAATACGGTACCGAGACCTCTGCATCAGGATATCACAAGGGATCTTCAGAAGATAAGGCTTCCAGAGTTTTCAGGGGGTCGAGCAGGGATACGAGCAGAGTCTTGGTTGGAAGAGATGACCAGGTGCTTAACTTTATAGGAGTACACTTCCACGTCTAAGTCTAAGATTTCAATATTTCAACTAAAGGGGGTTGCATTGAACTGGTGGGGGAACCAAGAAAGGAAAATACACCTTACACTAGACATGGTTCCATGAGAACTATTTGTTGTAAAGTTCAAAGGGAAGTGCCTACCCCAATCCTACCAGGAAGAACAAGCAGGGGCTCTTCATGCCTTAGTACAAAGGCATCTATCCGTGGAGGATTATGAAGAGAGGTTTATGGAATTAGTCAAGTATGTCCCCTACTTGGAAAATGACGAATGCCAGGTTGAGTGCTTCGTGTATGGGCTCAATACCAAGATAAGGGCCCAAGTACGAATGTGCAAACCAACTTCGGTTGCCGAAGCCATAGATTGCGCTCGTTACACTGAGGAGATGTTGGGTGCAAATCCCATCAGGTCATTCAACTCTCAGCAATCAGGGTTTGCGGGGAAGGCCCCTCAAAGCTACCCTTGAGGAGGATATGTGAGGCCACATCCGTACGAAAACAAGTACACACCAAGGGTTCCAGCGGTAGACAAATCAATGGAAACTAGGGCGGTGCCCCGTCAGCCACAAGAACTCACCAGGGTGTGATAAATTTTAGAGGATCAGTCGGCAGGGGAAGGGGTCCCTCTCAGAGGTTTGAACAGGCTATTTCACCTACTCCATTACAGGTTGCTTGTTGGGGATGTGGAGGTCCACATTACCAACTTGACTGTCCCGAATTACGATCCGGTACAGTGCATTGAGAAGGAAAGGCTCCAATGGGGAATGGGGGTAGCAGGCATCAGATCTCGGCAGCAGTACACAACCATCAGGTAGAGCACCAATCCAATGTGGTGGAATCATCAGGTACGGTCAATAATGTTAAGCTTAGAATATTGTTTGATCCTGGTGCTACGAATAGTTTCATTTCTCCATATGCATTAGACAAATGTGGGTTGGAAGCCTACGAGTATGACGATTTCAACTTAGTCGAAATGGATTCAGGGGTAAAGTGAGTGGCAGGACCTAGTGTCGACAAGTGTGGAGTGGATCTCAGGGTGTGTGTTACACAAGTCAAAGTGTACGTCACCACCCTCGGAACTTATGATCTCATCACAGGTATGAATTGGCTTGAGGAACATTGAGCTTTCTTGGACTGTTATGGAAAGAAAGTTCTTTGCATTGATGACAAAGGAGAGGCCATCGATATCCAGGGTATCAAACGGAAGGTGTCCTTACGTTTCATATCCACAATGAATGTAAAACGATGTATGCGACAGGGATGTCAGTTGTATATTGTTGAAGCGGTAAACAATGAGAAGGGACCCTCCTTTGATGAGTACCCAGTGTTAGCCGAATTCAGTGACGTATTTCCAAAGGAATTACCTAGGTTACCAACTAAGAGGGAACTTGATTTTACCATTGAGGTAAAACCCGGTTCGGAGCCAACATCCGGTTCGGAGCCAACATCGAAGACACCTTACAGGATGACGGCCCCAAAACTTTGTGAGTTACAAATGCAGTTGAAGGAACTGCTAGATCTAGGGTTCATCAGATCAAGTATTTCACTGTGGGGTGCGCTAGTAATTTTTGCGAATAAGAAGGATGGTTCCTTGCGTCTTTGCATCGATTACCAAGATTTGAACAGAGCCACCGCGAAGAATAGGTACCCGATACCTTGAATTGATGATCTCTTTGATCAAATGAAAGGGCGACATTCTTCTCCAAGATCGACTTACGATCAGGTTACCACCAGCTACGGATTAAGGAAGGAGATATACCTAAGACTGCTTTTTGAACAAGGTTTGGACACTATGAGTTTGTAGTGGTACCCTTTAGTTTGACCAATGCCCCAGCTGTATTCACGAGTCTCATGAATAGTGTGTTTCGAAAATACTTAGATCAGTTTGTGCAAGTCTTATTGGATGACATCCTCATCTAATCCAAGAATGCAAGTGAACACGAGGAACACATGCGTATAGTGTTGTCATGCTTGAGGGAGCATCAGTTATATGGTAATTTGTCCAAATGCTCATTTTATCAGAAGGAGATCCATTATCTAGGGCATATAATTTCAGGTGAGGGAATTTCAGTGGACCCTGAGAAGTTGAAGGCCATAATGGATTGGCCCGTGCCAAGGAATGCGCATGAAGTGAGAAGCTTCATGGGGTTAGCTGGGTATTATAGAAGGTTTGTTGAGGGTTTCTCAAAAATCGCAAAACCCATAACTACCCTACAACGTAAAGGCACTAGGTACGAATGGACGGATGAATGCGATGTCGCATTCGTCGAGTTGAAAAGACTATTGATGAGTGCACCAATTCTACGAGTTTCAGATATGGAGAAGGAATTCACAATTTGCACAGATGCCTCAAGACAAGGTTTGGGTGCAGTGTTGATGCAGGAAGGTGGGGTAATAGCTTATGCGTCGAGAAAGTTAAAAACACATGAAGAGAACTACCCTACCCATGACCTGGAGTTGGTTGCAGTGATGCTAGCTTTGAAGCTTTGGAGACATTACCTTGTTGGATGAAGCTTTGAGCTCAAGTCTGATCACCAAAGCTTAAGGTATATCTTCACTCAGAGAGACCTAAATGTTAGGCAAAGTGATGGAGTGAATTCATGAGTGAGTATGATTTTGAGATTTCATACATCAAAGGGAAGGAGAATGTGGTAGCCGATGCCTTAAGCCGAAAACCAAGACTTTTCTCTCTTATACCTTTGAAGGTTGATTTGAGGGAAAGAGTTTTAGGACAGCTAATCGAGGATAGTTGGTACCTAAAGGTCACATCGGCACTCTAGAATGGGAAACCAGTGGGGCCTAAGTTTGAAGGCTATGAGTTGGAATCCGATGGTTTGTTACAGTATTAAGGAAGGATGTATATTCTCGAGGAGGGAGGTATTAGAGAGACTATCCTTAAGGAGGCCCATAGAGCAGTGTATTGCGTGCACCTAGGTGTAAAGAAGATGTATGCAGACATGAAGCAACTCTTCTTTTGGGCAGGGATGAAGAGTGACGTGGTCAAATTTGTCGCTAGGTGCCTTGAGTGTCAACCAGTAAAAGCTGATCATCACCACCTGGAAGGACTGTTACAACCAAATGACATTCCTATGTTGAAGTGGGAGGTTATCTCCATGGACTTCATGGTGGGATTGCCTCTTACCTCTCATAGGCATGACGCCATTATGGTCATCGTTGAAAAACTGACCAAAACTTCTCACTTCATTCCAATTAAGGAGACCTATGATGTCACGGATGTGACTCATGTGTTCATAAATGAAGTAGTGTGTCTCCATGGGTTTCCCAAGAATATTATCTCAGACAGAGATTCCAGGTTTACGTCTAGGTTTTGGACAAGTTTGCAGTCAGCGTTGGGTACTCAGTTGAACCTAAGAACCGCTTACCATCTAGAGACAAATGAAAAAACAAAAAGAGTGAATCAAGTGATGGAGGACATGCTTAGGATGTATGTCATGGATCAACAGACTTGTTGGGAAAAGCACTTACCTTTGGTAGAGTTTTCTTACAACAACATTTACCATATCTCAATTGGTATGCCTCCATATGAAGCGCTATATGGAAGGCCATGCAGAACACCATTGAGTTGGGAAAGGTTAGAGGATCGAGTAATTATAGGACCTGAGCTGATTCAGGAGATGGAAGAACAGGTTGTTCAGATTAGACAACAGTTAAAGGAAGCACAAGATAGACATAAGAGCTATGTTGATGCGCAGAGGGTTGATCGAAGCTATAAGGTTGGTGATGCGGTGTTCGTTCGCATCGGGCCTAGAAAAAGTACCATCGGGTTTGGGAAAGGGACAAAGTTGTCGCCACGATTTATAGGATCCTTTGAAAATTTAGAGAAGGTTGGACCCGCCGCGTATCGTCTTGCGCTGCCACCCCATTTGCACAAAACTCATAATATTTTTCATGTATCTGTTTTACGACATTATGTAGCTGATGAGTCTCATAAAATAAATTGGAAGGAACTGCAGGTTTCAGACGAGGGGACCATCAGGGTCGAATCATTATGTATATTGGACCGCAGGGTTAGATAGCTCAGGCACCGTTTGGTGGACCAGGTTAAGGTCCAGTGGGACCGGTATAGCCCAGGGTGTACTACTTGGGAGGATGCAAAGACCATGCGTTGTGATTATCCCACGTTATTTTGACCATAACTTTGGGACGGAGTTTCCTAAAGGGTTGGTGTATGTAATGCCCCATTTTGACATTACTACCTGAACTACTATTATATGTTGTATTTGTTTGATTGTGAGACTTCGTTGGTTTGACGACACTGTGGACATATGGTTCTATTATTTTGTCGATATATATGTGTGTGTGTGTGTGTGTGTGTGTGATGTTAGTATTATGATCGATAGTCGTGTTTAGATATGTATCATATGTTAATTATGTCTCATATATGCAAATTATTGAATAAAGGGTACGTGGATACCATTACAGTTATATGTTGAATAAATGAATGTTATTCCAGGTGCATGGCGAATAAATGAATTTATTGTTGTTATGTTATGATGAAATGTATGTGTACATGTTGAGGATTTATGCACGATATTCTAGACTATATGTCAAAGACTAACTTACAGGTTAAAAGGCTAAGTAATAGTTGGATCCTACGAGGTGGGAGAGCCTCAGGGACATGGAATCTGAAAGATAAATGGTATGCGAGTGATGCATTATTTACTTTCACATGATTATTATTATGATGTATGGGTGGGGTAGGGTTTTAGGAAACTCAACCGCCCAGATTGGTTATACGATGACAAACTGAGTACAAGTGCAACGCTGTTATTATGTCGGGTAGACATAGTCCCTTGTTCCATTAGGGGGGTGGAGGCTTTACCCACCGTTTATCCCCGAAACCTAGAGTCATGGGAGGGATGTGCTACGACACGCTCCCCAAGGTGTGTGATGATGACTGGTGGTTTCCTGCTGGGGAAGCTTGGTCAATGTAGTCGACACTTCCGCTTATGGGTTCTAGTTGGAGCCGGTCATGGCTTGACACTTCAGGGTAGTCCAACAGAGAAAATGATAGGATGTGTAAGTTAGTTGTGATTTAGGTAGATGATGTAGGTAGATAGGTGTAGCTTGAAGTCAGGATGAAAACAAGATCTAACTGTGTGTGTGGAAAATCCTTGATTGATTATGTGTCATAACTCAGTAATGTATGAATTGTTGAAACTTAATAAGATGCAGTTAGGTAAAAGACTGTATCTTGCAAACTATGTTAAACATGTGTCAGTGAACAATAAGTTTCGTGATTATGATTGATGTGTGTGATTTATTACTGTTAGTGTACTTACGCGAGGTATGTAAGCAGTAGCTACATTTACATAACTCGCCTACATATTTATAAATTGCGTGAAATAATGCCGGATAATAATGGAATTATTGTTGATTAATAATTAATTAGTGTTGATTAATAAACTAACTATGGTTAACCTAGGTAATAACTAATGCAATTAATTAGTAATTCTTGATTGATTGTTAATAAATTCAATTAGTCAAGACTAAGGGTTAAAATGTTAAATTGTAATTATAACGTCAATTCGGTTAATATTAATTAAATGATAATAAAGTCGATTATTGTTAATAAAGTTGGTTAATGATTAATTATTGTGGATTAATGTTAATAATTTGGAATAATGTTAATTGTTGTTCATTATGTGTTAATAGTGATTAGTTAATGTTAATTGGGCTATTTTTATCTTTAGTAATAATTATTAATCAAGTTAAATGTAATTAAGAGAGCAATGTTGAATAATAATAGTGCCATGAATGATTATTAGGTTAATTACAAATAATTAGGATTAATTAATTAATTAGGTTACAATAATAAATAAGTATTGATTAGGTAAATACTTTAAGGTTCAAATTATTGAATGTGGTGGAAGACATTACCTTATGCCATTATTTAACAAATTTTATAATTGTAATTGAGTTGATTAATTAAAATAAAGATTGAATATAAGTTAATTAGGAAACATTGAGTCGTAAGGTCGAAGGTTGCTTAGAATTTACTACAGTTGAAACGTGGAAAAATAAAACACATATGAACCAAATCATGCATTTATTACACAACATATGTATATATAATATTTTAATGATTAATGAGAGTCAAAGGTTAAGGGCTCAATGACTGACATGGGGGTTGAGGGATTTATGTTAGGGATATGGTATTAATGGTAGAGGAAAATAGTCGGCAAGGGGGAGGATAAGGTCGAGAAGAAGAGGGGGAGAAGGGGATCTCCACCTTAGCATGTTTTGAGGAATTGAGTAGAGACATAGGAAATTACAGTGAGGAAGAAGGAGGAGTGGGGTTGGATATTTTCTGAAGGGATTAAGCAGGTTGGTTTGTACTTGGTTTGGGCTCGAGGGTCCAAAGGGGTACCTTTGGAGCTGGGTGGTTGGCAAGACCTCTAGTTGGTAGGGTGGTAGCTTAGTTTGGGTTGGTTGAATTTCGGGGTTTGGGGAATATTTTTGGTTGCAGGGAAACAACAAGGCATACAACAAGCAGGGCAACAAAAGGGAACAACAACAAAGGTGGATCTACTAGCTACTTATAGGTACATACTAATCCCTATTCTAACTCTGTAAATTTTTACTTATGCTAGTTATAACTAAAGAAATTCTATTTGAAAATAGATGTTTATATATGTTGCTGCAATACATAGCTAGTAAACATGCAAATTTTAAAAACTAAACAGTATTCTATTTATGGACATGTAAATCCCTGTTTTTTTTACAGGCATTAGAGTTAAACAGAAACCAAACCAAAAACATGAAATCGACAGAGAATGTAAACAATAAATAATATATTTTAAATTATAAATAGGGAGCCTAAGAGGGAACCCTACAATGAAGAGGTGATATTCATGGAAAAAATCAAGGAGACTCGACTTGGAGTGAAAGAGTAACTCCCAATGAAGAGGAAGTGGCATAATAGACAAATTGTGACAGTTGTAACAATATTCCATGGCATATGACAACAATAATGAATGAATCTATGACAATTATGACAAATTCAGACCTAATGGAAGACCTATGACAAATCTGACATATCAGGGCTAAAAATATCCATCAATAGGGCGCATAGAGGGAGTTATGATCAGCCAAGATTCCCAATTCGAATTGGGGAAATAGGAGTGCAAGAATGAGGTGGATAAGTGTCTCATGAATGACACAACCACTAACTCGATTTGGGTGACTATCTTGGAGGGAAATTCGAGCTCATGGAGGGAAGGAGTCCATGTGAAGTTAATAAAAGGGGAGGGTTAGGAAGGAGAGCAACTTTGGAGCATTTTTGTTTTTCAATCTTGGAGAGCTTAGCTTGTCCATGCATGGTGGGTGTTTACCTTCCATACCATTCAACCGATTTAGAAGGTGAAATATCCCTGTCCAATTTGGTTGGTGGAGAGGCCATTCAAACCTCTTATCAGATTTTAAAACAAGTGTTTGTTGCAGGTTCAAGTCCCTTTCCAGTTCGAGTTCATCTCATAGTTCCTCTTCTACTATCTCTTCTTTCATTCTCTTCTCAATGATTATGTTCTAGTGTTTATGGCGCACTAATGGATGCATAAAAAATTATGAGGGTGTCTTTGTGACTCCATTGATGTAAGATATCATTTATGGAACCATGTTGATATGCATATCTGATCCATATCTTGAAACCTCATGTGTATCATGTATAAATACCAAACAAACCTCTCATTCGAGCTAGTTTTCCTCTATATTTTCTTGTGAACTTTTGGAGAAATTACACATCAATTTTGCATAATATTTTCTCAATGTTTTTGCAGCTACTTGAGAAACCTCTGGTGTAATATATATGAGCAAGTTATTTTATGCATGCCCCTTGGGAATTTGATCAAAGTTTATGTAACAATTTCCATGTCTATTGTTTACATTTTCTAGGCAATGTTTATGTGTTGCAAATTTCTGTTTTATGGGTGCAATAGCAAGTTATAGATCATGATAAATGTTGCATTTCGGTTACCATTGAAGTCCTTTATCCAATCCAAGCCTCTGTTCAGAAATTAGGAAGGTTCGCACAACATTTGGAATGCAAAAAATTAAGTGACTAGTGGGTGGTTTCAACACCGAAATTGCTAGTATTTTTCCCTTTCATTCCTCATTTATTAATGCAAGTCATAAATGCATTTAGCAAGTGTCTAAGTGTCCATTATATGCATTAGTATGTCATAAGACCCATCAATCCATTGCAGACATAATTTGAAATCATTTGGGGTCATTTGGAACAGCTTGGGTTTCACTAGTCGAAAGTTCAAAATTGGCCAAAATTGAACAAACTTTCATGGTAGGGATGCTACATTTCTTCAAAATGATATAAGTAATTCACATATAATTGCACCGAGAGTAGCGAGGTGCTATACAACCCAATATGGAGGAGACGTTGTCATGTTAATGCTTTTTTTTCCAAGAAAAAAGCGTATTTTTATTCAGGTTAGAGAAAAAATACATTCTTTAGTGCCTTCCGGCTGTGTCAAAACCCAACGATAGAGTCTATAGATCATATGAAGTCATTATAGACCAAAAAAGAAAAAAAAAGTGCCATCAAGGCCATAATAATATTTCACAAAATAAATATCAGAGTTCTGAATTTTAAAGGACCTGATAATTAACAGTCGCACCTCCTTGAAATTCTTCCAAGTGAAGAGCCCTGACATGAAGAAGTAACCCTCGCTTAGACAAAGAATCAACTTCCATATTATACTTCCTCCGAGTGTGAATGAATGAGATTGATTGAAAAGACTCCCTCACATGTCCCCTAGGTAACAATGATATGAAGACTCCGAAAGAACCTGGATTCTTTGCAATTGAATAAATCCTAAAAACAAAGGTTGATAGTGGGTTCACTCCATAGAACAGGACAACCCGTCATTCTACCAACCTCCCCCCAAACAGATATGAAAACAGAGCATTGAACAAAAATATGTAAAGAAGATTCCTCTTCCATTATACATAAGTAACAGATCCCAGGACCCTTGAAACTAAAACAATGAAACTTATCTCGAGTTAAAACTTTGTTGTTCAACATCATCCAAAAGAGTAACAAGCTCTTAGGAGGACTTCTAATCTTCCATATTTCCTTCCACTACCAAAAAGGCAGATAAGGCCTCTGAAATAAGGACTCATATCCCAGTCTGGCACTGTAGACTCCACCCGACGGATTATAACTCCAACAGATCTCGTCCTCCTCCTTGTTGAGTATAACATGACCATCTGTCAGCATTGAAATGTAAGAATTCCAACTGTCCTGCCATGAACCAGACATACCAAGTTCTTCTACCCCCATCCACTCCTGTCGCTAGATGTTGTTACCCACAAACAAAGAAAACGTGTTCAAGGTGGCAAAACCCCGACTCTAAAGACGGGATATGAGACTGTCCAGAAGCAAACACTCATTGGAGAGCCCAAATATGGCATTAGAACCAATTCACACAAGATGACCATTACCAATCTTCCAAGCTAGATGACTCTTCAAGACTAAAAAAGCCGAAGATAATTCTTTCCATTGGTTGGAACACCGAGGCACAATTTTCTAGTTTCTTCTAATCCAATCCATCACAGAATCCAGAGAAATGTACTTAGATACCAAAATCTATTTCCACAGGTTGTCCTGCTTCAACAAATACCAAAAGGTTTTGGCAGCGAGAGTTTTGTTAAATAAAAAGGTATTCTTCAATCCCCACCCTCCCATACTCTTAGGAGTTGCTAGGAACCTTCCAATTCACAAGATGGAGAGAATACCCATCCCTATCATTCCTCCACAAAAAATTAAAGCATAATTTTCTAATAGAGTGCAATGTACTTACATGAATCTTAGCCAATAGATGCCAATAAACCAGAATAGCTTCAAGGAAATATTTTACCAAGACTAATATACCTCCCCTGGAAAGACAACGATTACACCAGAAGGAGATTTTCCCAGCTACTCGCTCAAAAAGCTAGGTCCAATCCTTTATCCCATATCTATTAGGTTTTAGAATAAAACCCAGATAGGGAATACCTTCTTCCATGGAGTGACATTCATATGGAAAATGATGACTCCAGAATCTCTGAGCATGAATTTGATCTTCCAGCACATAAAGAGCAGATTTCGCATTGCTGATTTCCATACCCGGTACCATACATAATTCATCAATTATACCTTTACGACGGATACATTCAACTTCTTCCTTTCTACAAAATAGAAAGAGGTCATCCACAAACATCAGATGAGTAAGTATCGTCTAACTATTAAAATAAATGCCCTTGAGGTTCCTCCTGAAACGTTCATGAATGATGGAGCGACTGAGACCTTCAATAACTAGAAAAAAGGGATATGGAGAAAGAGGGAATCCTTGTCTAATTCCTTGAGAGGCCTTAAAAAAAAGAGATCCATACCCATTGATAGACACCGAAAAAATAGGAGAAGTAACACAACCCATAATCCAGTTGGTTAAATCTAAATTGAACCCAATATGCAACAGAGTCAATCGGAGAAAAATCCATGACGCCTTATCATATGCTTTAGAAAGATCCAATTTGATAGCATCAACCTGCAACTATTTAATTTTGATAGAGCGGGGTCCTTCCGTAGAATCTCCCACCGCTTCATGAATGAGATGCCCCTTCAGAAAACCAAAATGCTCGAGAGACATATATTCATAAAGGAAGGTCTTGAGCTGAATTGATAATATTTTTGCTATTAGCTTGTAGACTCCATTACAAAGCAAAATAGTTCTGAAATATACAAAGGTACTTTGCCTATCCTTTTTAGGCATTAAAGTAAGAAATGTAGAGTTTAGAGCCAAAGGAAACACCCCATATAGGTGAACCTATTCAACCACCATCAACATATCCTCCCCAAATAACTCAAAAAAGTCTAGATAGAATTATGGGTGCCAACCATCCAGCCCACGACTCTTCTTCCTTTTAAAATACCTCAAATCGGCCAAGAGTTCCTTTGAGATAATAACCCTGAACAATTCCTCACTATCATCTTGAACCAACATCCAAGGAAATTTTTGAATTACATTAAGCATTCCTAGGATGTCACAATTTGTAGGCTCTGAATAAAGACCATGAAAAAAGGAGACAACCTCCTCCGCAAATTCAGTGAAGCCTTTAGTGGCGATCCATCGACACCAATCAGGTCCCAAATAGTGTTAACATTATTCCAGTGTGAAGCCACCCTTTGAAAAAACTTGGTATTCATATCTCTAGCCTCTAACCATAGTTCTCTACTTTTCAGACGCCATTCCATCTCCTCTTCCTCCAGAATATTCATTTTCTCTGCTTCTAGACTAGTGATTAACTCCTTTACTACCCCCATCAGAAAAGATGAGAGAATCATCCACGTATAATTCCTCTAATTTTTATTCCACCCCCAACAAGGCTTCATCCATGGATCGCCTACGAGCCCCGTTCCAATCGTTGACACATACCTTAATACATTTAAGGTTCCTGGCAAAGTGATAAGAAACCCTACCCTCCTCCCTCCTCAAATGAATCCACGACTTCTCAATCAATGCTTGGAAGCAAGGTAAACTCAACCAACTATAGTTATACTTAAAAGGAGCCCTCGGTTTGTTCATCCGAGACCCAACTTCCAAGAAAATTGGAAAGTGATCCAAGAAAAGACATGAACCAACCTAGGAACGAAACAAATATCTATCTTCAAACAAATTTACATTCAGGAAGAATCTGTCAAGGCGCTTAGAAATACCTTGTTCTTCAGTGCACTTGTTAGTCTAGGTTGGTTTGATTTCAACATGTTTGACATCAATCCAACCATGCAATTCAAAGAGGTCCTGAAAATCAACCGCCTAAGAGTCGGCACGCGCTTGGATGCCCCAAATCTTCTCCACATCCATAGTAATATTCAAGTCAGCACCCACTATAAGCGACCCGACCTGAGTGCATTCCAAATTAAGCACCCTTGATGAGAAGTCGATTCTATCCTCACAAGGCCTGTAAATGTTCAAAATCAAGATTTTCTGATCCAATTCCTGATTAAAGACTTCGACCCTGAAAATACACCGTCCAACAAAAGAATTTAAAACCCGCAACGTTCTGGAGACCCCTGATATGAGTCCTCCAAATCTTCCACACGCATCCAATGAAAAAAAAGCAAAAGGACATAAACAACTTCTCTAATTTACGAACAATCTCCATACCCACAGACATAGTCTCTTGAAGTAATAAAATATCAGGCTTCTCCACAGTAACAGATCGCTTCAGGCTAGCAATTTGGAACGCCCCCCAAGGCCTATAACATTGAAGGAAATAATTTTTATCTAGTCTCCCCATCATAGGGATTACATGCTCTAAGTAACCCTGATATTTGAAGTTGTCGACCTTGTGAAACTTTCTGCATTTCGTTTTCTTTGGCATGAAACATTAGAGTTTTACGACCATCTTTCCCCATTATCGAAGAAGAGGATGGTTCCATAGCGATACCTTTAATAACCCCCGCATTTTTTACACAGGAGAGTAGAAATTAAGTACCATGGCTCCCATTTCTAGATACACTACCTCCACCATCCGAACCCAACAGATGGGAGGCACTCAAGACCCCACCTTTTTCCAGTTCCTTCACAGTTATACTTCCTGATACATCAAAAAGAGGAGGCATCGAATCTACCTCCACCAGTGTGAAATAAAATAGTCGGAGGTTTCACCACCTTGCATGCATGCGATACCACCACCTCATCGTCAACCAAGGCTCAAGGGTTCGTCGAATCCATATTACCACATTCTTCCCATTGGTCCACGATTTTGACTAACTGACTGCATGAGAGTTCATAACCTTCCAACAAAGACTCCATGGATGAAAAATTATCAACAATTTTACCAGTATCCGAGGGAGGGACGAAGTTCATGATAATTTTGTTGCCAATCCGCTCCTGTGTCTCCAGACGCTGAACAGACTCATCACCCACCATCGATTTCAGATATTGTGAAGTGCTCTTGTCCCCTCCAGGTACCTCTTTTCATTTCCAAATTTTCTTTATAAATTTTAAGTCGCAATATTTTACAACATGGCCATATAAATGGAAACAAGCACATCAAAATGTGACATTTAGATAGTCTAGCGGTTGAGAAAATTTTTCTCACCAGCCACCAGATCCAGGGTCTCAAAGAGTCCCTGACTCGCATCAACCTCCACTAAAATGTGATCCATCGCTCGTCTCCGGGTTTTGAAAAGATCCACATCCACAACAATAAATTTACGGATAGCTTCACCGATGGCTTTAAGACCTTTCTCCGACTAGAATTCTAGAGGAATAAAGGGAAGTTTAAACCAGATAGGAAAGGTTGCTAGCGAGTCTTTACATGGGTCAAATAGAGGCTGCCGCAGCTTAAAGCAAGGGGACTCTTACCCAAAATCCGTACCCGATGCAGAATAGCTTCTGCGTCCTCCACATAATTAATTTCAAAGCTAAACCACCTGTGTGGCAAGCCAAAAATCATCAGATTCTTATTAACCACCTTCGACCATGAATTGGCAACCCAATCTTTAACAATGACTTATGAGAATTTTCTGCCGCAAGAGCTACTGATAAGCACGCCAGGCGAAAAATTTGGTATCTCCATAACCAGATTATCTCTTCCCACCACCAATTCCTTACAGACACCTTTTGAGAGCATGGCGTTTTTCCTCTTCCGCTTAGATGGTGAGCCCAAACGTTCCTGCCCCGAGATCCCCAGGGATTTATGAGACCGTCCCTCCATTTTAGCCTGATAAGCCGACTTCCAATGAACCCACCACCTTTTATCGCTTCTGAAGAAAATGGAGGAAACCCATAAGCACAGACAACAAAATATTCAAAAATGGGATTAGCAACATGAGACTTACGAGAAATAATAGTATCTGACAACCCATAATGTGCGGATGTACCAAACGCTTCAGGGTAGTTAATGGTCTTCCTTCCTTCCCACTTCGCTGAAGGATAAGAAATTTTTGAGCTGGCTGGAGGGTTTGCGTTCATGCCAAAAATACTCTCCGCACATGTATCCAGGTCTGGGCCATCGCACCACTTCAACCAATGATTCCTGTGGAAAGTGTCCGTCACCGGTGGAGCAAGGTTGTCCAGATCCGCTGTACCTCATCACAACTACACCAACGACACCGATAATGAACCAAATCTAAGTGGAGGGCCAGGGTATGACAACTCCATCACCCCCTTGTCAGCCAGGTTAAAGTTCCAGTTATAACCATCAACACGTTTATTCCGCTCTTGCGTTGAACCATCCCCCACCAGATCCTTGTTTAGAATAAACCTCAAAATCAGCCGAGAAAATACTAGAATCCGAAATGGAATTGTCTGAATAGTAAACCAGGATACCTCACATAACCTCCATGGATCCGTCCAGAGGTCTAGGGCCACAAACCAGAAACCCTAAACTTCAAACCCTAGATGACAAACCGACCTCCGCAACCCCATAGATTCAAAGCTCAGCTTCAAAAAGCAACAATCAAGTTATGGGAATAAAAGAAGCAATAACACCGTTGTCACGTTAATGCCACCCAAAATAAAAATGTAATTAAAAAAAATCATATCCACTCATAAAAGAAAAAAATTGAAACCAGGGTAAATGCATCTTAAACCCAAATCCGTCAAGCACAAAGAGGGATCCATTTTCTTGAAGTGGACAATTTTTTTATCTTAAATTTGTACACATTAAGAAATAATTTACACCTCAAGAAATTGGATGCCTTTCAGTGCTGGATAAAAACATATTTAAAATGGATCTATATTGATTAATATACACATCATTAATAATTACTATTTTTTATAAAAAGCGATTAAAATTCTCACTATAAAAAATTAATCGAGGTATATAACTCATATTTACCACATGTGAGAGATTTAAGCGGCTTTCATACGAGAAGGAAAAATGGCATCCCCAATGGCAATGTCACTAAAACGAAAACAAAACAAAGATGGATCTTAGTGAATTTTTAGGTAGAAAAATGATTAAAGGCTAAATCCATTATTTTTTTTAAAGTTAAAGGTGCCCCAAGTATTATTAGTCCCTCCCAAGGCAGGGAATATAGCAATCAATTGGTTATACATAAACTTTAACTTTATATTAATCCTAAAACAAATTCATAATGTTTCTCCATGTTTTGTAATATTTATGTAATAAATTTAATATTTTGAAAATATAAATTACTGTGTTGAATATTTAAAATTTGTTATTTCTATTTTATGATTGGTTAAAGACCTTGAAGTGACAAATTACCTGGTTGGATGTGAAATTGTTTAAACAAAATAATAATTTAAATTTTAAAAATACAATTTTTTTTTCTAGCTTGACATGTGGCCTTTGTACTAAAGGTTTCATTAATTCTAATGAATACTATCAATTTTGTACACTGACATTAATGATAAGTACATAATTATATTAATAATATCATTTTGTGCAACCTACCATATCCACATTTAAAATTAATTTCTAATTCTAAAAATTAATATAATTTCTAATTATATCTAAAACATTTTTTATGAACTAATAGTAACCATTTTTTCCTTTTAACCTCACACTAATATACACAAGTTTTTATAGTACATGAACAATCTATAAACTTATGTTTATCTTTTTATTAGTATATATATTTAATTAATAAGAATATATGAATATAAGTTTCTTTAATATACATTTTTTTTCTCACTTAGCATTAATATATATAAAATTTTGTGGTTACACAAATGGATGGGACCAAACATATGCGTTCTTTGTAGATCTGAAGCAGAATCCGTGGATCATATTTTCTGCGTCTATCCATTTGCAATCGAGCTGTGGAATAAAGTATGTGAGCCTCTAAATGTCTAGTCGTCTTGGGGCATGGACACTTTTGAAAAAAACTTTTTAAATTGGTACAATTCTGAGAAAACTCCCAATATCTTACCTACTTTTGTGAATTGGGAAATATGGAAACAAAGAAATTTGGCAATTTTCGAGGATAAATCTCCCAATGTGATTCCTGGCACGATTAAGACTATAAATTACTACAGGAAGTTTCATTCAGATGCTCTCAAGATGAAGAAAAAAAAATTGATGATAGACTTATCACATGAGATTGGTCCTTTGGGTTTCTTCGATGGCGTGGCTGCTAATGGTTTATGTGTTGTGGGTGCTATCCTAAAAATAAATGATGAACACTACTTCAATCTCATGATCAATTGTGGATCAGGTACCAACACAAAAGGGGAGATGTTGTCTTTTTGGGTTATGTTGAGATTTATAGGACTATTGGGTATTGATTCTATCAAAGCATATGGAGATTCACAAGTCATTGTAAATTGGGAAAAGCATAATTACAATCTACAATCGTTGGATCTTACTCAATGGGGCATAAGGACTAGAAAGCTTCTTGATTTTTTGCATGAGTGGGAAATTCATCATATTTATAGAGAACATAACAGATGTGCAGATCACCTGTCAAAGGAGGAATTGAAGCTTTCCATTGGAGAACTTTCTTGGGAAGAATACATTCAGGACTGTCTGGAGATGAAGGGGACTATCCCCTTCTTTCTATGATTTTTGTTCTCTTGCTCTATCCTTTGTTGGATTTTCAGGTTAATATTTGCTATGCTTTGTATGGATCTATTTTTGGGACACTTATTTTGGGTAGGCTTGATATATCTTCAGTTGGTTTTTGAACTTTATTCACAGACTCTCTAAGAGAACTGTATGAACATGGAGATGTACTCTTTTGATTCCTATGGAATAACAAAGGTATGGATTTTTTCTGCTTGAAAAAAATGTATATGTTGTATTTTTATTTTTATTAGTCCCTGCCAAGGTAGGGAATATAGCAATCAATTGGTCATACATAATATTTGACTTTATATATATATATATTTGTAAATCTGCAAGTGTCTATTAAACTGCAAAATCAAAATGTGCATGGCAAACAATCATCTATGGCGGCCTAAGGCAATGGAGCCACCACCCCAGGCGTTCATAGCTACTAAGAAAATTGATCAGGTTACAAAAAAATTCCTGCCCTCTGTAGGAGGGAGACGAGGCCAGTCTTAAACCAGTCAAATGTTCAAAATTTGTAGTATCTACAGACAAGCTTTTTAAAAGAAAACAAAACAAACTTAAGCAAAATAATTGAAAAATGACAAGGTGAACCCAGTGCCTACATGGCCTTCTTAGGTGTCCGCGGTTGCATGAGGCGTTTCAGGAGTCTCCTCCAGAATAGGGTAGCCTCCATAGAAATCATCTACAGGGTCCTGGGTGTTGATATATTGTAACTTCTAAGAATATTATATTTGTACTTTATTATTCCGGAGATGTTTCATTCCTCTGTAGAGATGTTATTGTATATCCAGAGATGTTTATTCCTCCGTCGGAATGTGGTAACTTGGGTTATTAGACTTCCCTAGTGGGGTCGGCCCAGAGTCAGTTGTATGGGGTGTTTAAGTCCCCTAGTGGGGTCGAACCAGTTAGCATTATGTTGAGTGGTTAAGTTGGGGCTGACCTAGCTAAGGTTAAAAGACAAGTGAAGTAGTGTATAAATAGAGGAGGTGTGTTCCTCATTTAACACACACACTCACTTGTGAAACTTGCATAGGAGAAGAAGAGATCTGCAAAGGAGGAGAAGGATCTCATGTTTGGGGATTACATCTTTGTATTTTTTGGTCATCTATATTGAGGAAGCTTTGTTGGGTTTTCTACCCCATGAGGGTTTCCCAAGATAAATTGTGTCTCTTGTGTTTATGCTGTGATTGCTGTTCTTTCAGTGATCCTGTATATGCTATTGTTACAAAATGGAATGTAATACTGATGTTATCTATCTTAGAATATTGAATTTGAACATGGTATCAGAGCTAGCCTGAAGGAAGGCAATGTATGGAACTTACGACACTTGCTTCAGTTGCGACAATTTGAAAGTTAGGGTTTTATATAGCAAAAACCAGTCATCGTGGCACTTTCTCTATAACTCCGTTTTGGCAAAGTTTCAGGATCTGAAACATCTACAGGCCGAATATAACATCCCCCTATACCTTTTGTCCGAATCTGAGCCTCATATTCGTTGTACTTTGTGATTTATGATCCGTACAAATTAGGGTTTCTGCCTCTTCCATAATGCAGTCCTAAACAGGTGACCTAGGGAAAAGGTCATATTTCGGGCTAGGAAGCACCAAATGAAATTTCATAAAAAGTGTCAGATAGGGAATGGACTGTAGTTTCACAAGTCCAGGTTTCAGAGTCCTAAGTTGAAACAGTGACACGTGGCACTCTGTACAAGTTTTCTATGCTGTTTCATCCCATAAATAGGTCATGTTGTGACACTTGGCATAACTCTCTCTCAGAGAATCCATTAAATCTCAGACCTATGGGGTTGGAAATATGACAGGATAGATTACCACAGGACAAAGTTTCAGACCCTGCAGATCCGAAATTGCACAGATACACCAGAAGCAATACGACACATTTGAATTGGCTCAATGGAGGAAATCTAAGAAGAGGAGGAAGAAACTCTCACTTAGGGTTTTCAGTTTTTAGGTATGGAAGGACCTGATACAATGATGGAGACACCTGATACAACATTGGAAGCTTTGATAATGGATTTGTAATCCATTTATCATAGATATTGATCCTCCATCAAAATGTTGTGGGAGGAAGGAGATTGAAAATTAGGGTTTCCAAGTAAGAAGAAACCCTAGCAAAGTTGGGAGACTCATAGGGAAGCAATAAAGGAGGTTTAAAAGGCTCTGATATTTATCATCCTAGCAACATGAACCGATACAATATGTTTTACAAGTAATCTACCTTGGATGGTTAGGGTTTTACCCCTATAGAGAAGACTACTCGTCAGGTATGACTTGAGAAGACATAGGTATGTTTTGAAATCTGATTCATGATTAAGTTCATAATATGTTTGTCTTCATGTTATTAAGGTTAGTACAGTTATGATTGTTTGATAATGAATGCATGTGAGTGATAGAAGACATTCATTTATTAGGGTTATGGCACTTATGATTGTACTAATGCATCTGTGGTGTTGTATGAGGATGATGTTGTCTGCTAACAAGATATAGGTACATTAAGAAAGACAAATCAAGTTTTGTGAGCATGATGACATGAAGACAAAGACTCATCCATAGTATTTGACCACATAGAATCTCTACCTATGATGTATGCATGACTTTGTTCTACTATGCTTAACTTATGAGATATGCAGGTTCTAGCACAAGGTCTCTAAATAATTGAAGAGAATAAAGAAGATATTGTTTGGGTATGTTAAGACATAACCAAGCATGATAATCCAGGTAGGTTTTCCTATATCAAGTTAGAATCCTACTTTGTGTTAGGGTCTTAGGTAAGTATACCCGTGTATGAAATAATTATGACCATAAATACTTAAGATTATTTAGAAGCATAATGTTTTGATAGTATTAAGATTATACTGATGAATGTATGATTATGTATGAGATCATGAGGACGGCACTAGTGCACACTTACGCATGCATAATGGTATAGAATGGATAGAAGTTCAAAGACATATAATGATGCTATCATAAAATAGAGATCAAGGGGGAGGCAACAACACAAAAATAAAAGATAAGTATTTGAGTTGTTATTTGAATCTTTGAATAGTCAATAATATTGCTCGTAATAGTTGTATGCATATTTGTATATATCATGCATAATGTAAGCATTCATATAGCATTGAACAATATACTACTAATATGCATATGATGGGTAAGTTGGACAAACATTCCATTGTTGTTTATCTAGAATGAAACCTCTTTGCTGACATACTGAGAGCTGTGCATGCTCTTGATAGTATGTTTTGGTAGAGATGGAAGGCATCTAGACAACCACTGTATGCATACAGAATATGGAAAAGTGTTCTGCCAAAGTATTGGTCAAGATAGTTGCATAACTATGTGAATCATATCTGTATGCATAATAGGTTATCATGATTTGATGGTTACGAAGTATTACTAATCATGTAATTAACTTTGATTTGTAGGAAAGATCATGTGTTATGATCTACAAAAGAAGGATGATGAACACCTGTTCCAAAGAACAAATGATGGATGTTCAACAAGAAGACTTACAAATCAAACATACTATAGAAGGCTCGTGGCTAGAAGATTTTCTTAGAAAGAGGAATAGGACCATGACGAGATGTTTGCTCCAAGTGGCTAGATAAGACCATTCTCTTAATGGTGTAATTGAAGAAGAAGTGCGAATCGAGAAAACTCCCAGGATTCAAATGAAGAAAGCTCTGTACGGGTACCCAGGATCGATAGTCATTTGATGAGCTTAATGATCACCATGGGTGATGCGGATTTCAACCTTTGCTACAAGGTTGAAGATGGTGTCTGTATATAGATGACATTCTTCTCTTAGATGGATGCTCACCACGGAGCTTGAATGATCTTGAGGCTCATATAAGTAGACCCATCTGACGGGAGATGGCACGGATATATATGCAGAAGATCACTCAATGCAGAGTGTGAATGATGTTCAGTCACAGAGGGAAAATTGATAGCTTCTTGACAAGCTTGGGATTTACCAAAAGTAAAGCTGATCATAACCTTTACCTTAAGGTTATGGATGATGAACCTGTCATACTATTACTGTATGTGGATGATCTCTTTTTGATAGGGAATGATAAACATATCATGGAAAGCAAGAAGAATCTAGCTACAGGATTTGATATGAAAGATCTCGAATTGATGCATTACTTCCTAGGTCTGGAAGTATGGCAAGGCCCAAAAGGAATCTTTCTCAATCAGGGAAATTATGCTATGGAAATATTTGATATGTTGGAATGTAAGGCCATGGCCACTCCCATGGATTCCAACTTGAAGATGTTAGATGATGACTCATCAGAGTTAGTGGATGTGACTCTGTACAGACAGATTATTGGGTCATTGATGTATCTGACGAATACCAGGCCAGATATATGCTTTGCTGTGAAAACCTTGAGTCAATATCTAGTGGAACCTAGGCGTGTTCACCGGATAACTACAAAGCATGTGATGAGGTACCTAAAGGGTACGATATAATTTGGTCTATGTTATCTTGGAGATCATGACTTCAGATTGTATGGCTACACAGATACTGATTGGGTAGGAAGTGTATCAGACAGGAAGAGCACATAAGGCGGATGTTATTATCTGGGATCTGCCATGATCTCATGGTTTAGCAGGAAGAAGTCTAGTGTGGCTCTCAGCATAGCTGAAGCGGAATATATAGCTGCTTGCTTTTCTAGTTGTGAAGCGATATGGCTTCAGAAGTTGTTATCAGGATTGTTTGACTTAGATGGACCCCACTATGATCCCGTGTGACAACCAGAATTGTATCAAGATGACAGAGAATCTAGTGTTCCATGATAGGTCAAAGCACCTAGAGATCCGATATTTCTATATACGGGATATGGTGCAGAAAGGAGATATAAAGCTTGAGTATGTGAGCACTGACGAACAAGTTGCTGATGTATTGACCAAACCTCTGTCTCGAGTAAATTTTGAATATTTCTGAGACAAGCTTGGTGTAGTTCAGAAGGACCCTCCTCGAAAGGGGGAGTGATATGGTCATTGATGATGAGATTACCTGTATCGATGATGTGGATACTTGTATTGATGATGAGGATACTTGTATCGATGATGCGGATACTTGTATCGATGATGTGGATACTTGTATTGATGATGATGATACTTGTATTGATGATGCAGATACTTGTATTGATGATGAGGATACTTGTATCGATGATGCAGATACTCATATCGATGATGAGGATACTTTTATCGATGATATGAATACTTGTATCGATGATGACGATACTGTATCGATGATGAGGATACTTGTATCGATGATGAGGTTACCTGTTTCGATGATGAGGTTACTTGTTCCGATGATGAGGTCAATGTATGGTCCCTAGTGGATGAGAGGGATTGTATCATCCCTGGACTTCGGTCCCTGAATTGATCCGTATACATATGTCTCCGAGAAGTGGTCCCTAGTGGACAAGAGGGATTGTATCATCCCTGGACACAGGTCCTAAAGGAATCCGTAGACTCTTGTCTTCGAGAAAGATGTTGGTGAATGATGTAATGTGCGCTCCTAGAATGCTCATCATAGCAGTGGGTGATCATTCACAGAACCTGTAATGATGTAACGTTCGCTCTGGGACTACTCAGTGTAGCAGTAGGTGATCATTCACAGGTTGTAAATCCTATTTGATGTAGGTCACATCCAGTATGAAAAAGGACTGGCTCTGTGGAGATAAATCCTAGATTTGATCTAGGTCACATCCATAATGAAAATGGACTGGCTCTGTGGAGATAAATCCTAGATTTGATCTAGGTCACATCCAATATGAAAAATGACTGGCTCTGTGGTGATCAATCCTAGATTTGATCTAGGTCACATCCAATATGAAAAAGGACTGGCTCTATGGAGATAAATCCTAGATTTGATATAGGTCACATCCAGTATGAAAAAGGACTGGCTCTGTGGAGATAAATCCTAGATTTGATCTTGGTCACATCCAGTATGAAAAAGGAATGGTACCGTGATAGGACTGCATCATCCCTGAATAGTTGGTTCACAATGTATGTGATAGGACTGCATTGTCCCTGAACAGTTGGTTCAAAATGTACGTGATAGGACTGCATCGTCCATGAACAGTTGGTTCAAAATGTACGTGATCTGGACTGCATCGTCCATAGACATTAGAGGTGTCTGAAATTGATTAGGATTGATCATCCTGTAAGTAGATCTGGACTGCATCGTCCATAGACATGAGAGGTGTCTTAAATTGATCAGGATTGATCATCCTGTAAATAGATCTGGACTGCATCGTCCATAGACATGAGAGGTGTCTTAAATTTAGAGGGATTGATCATCTCGTAATTGGATCATGTGTATTACAGAGTATGCTTCTATGATGATACTATTGATTGAGATGATCCAGATGATGATGTTGATCGAGATGATCCAGATGATGATTTTGATCGAGATGATCCAGATGATGATGTTGATCGAGATGATCCAGATGATGATACTGTCGATCGAGAAGATCCAAATGGTGATGTTGCTGTAGCTATTCAGATGCTGCAGAAGATGAAGACTTAGTACTGAAGATATTGATATTCCAGTATTGAAGACTTGAAGATGTTCCAGTAACCGGTTGAGTTACTATTGATATTAAATAAAGCTTCCAATGATTTATAGATGTATCATGTAGTTGATGACTCCTTGCTCCTGCATATGTTGTTATAATATCCTTCTAATTAAGGGGGAGTGTTGAGATATTGTAACTTCTAAGAATATTATATTTGTACTTTATTATTCCGGAGATGTTTCATTCCTCCATAGAGATCTTATTGTATATCTGAAGATGTTTATTCCTCCGTCGGAATGTGGTAACTTGGGTTATTAGACTTCCCTAGTGGGGTCGGCCCAGAGTCAGTTGTATGGGGTGTTTAAGTCCCCTAGTGGGGTCGGTCCAGTCAACATTATGTTGAGTGGTTAAGTTGGGGCCGACCTAGCTAAGGTTAAAAGACAAGTGAAGTAGTGTATAAATAGAGGAGGTGTGTTCCTCATTTAACACACACACTCACTTGTGAAACTCGCATAGGAGAAGAAGAGATCTGCAAAGGAGGAGAAGGAGCTCATGTTTGGGGATTACATATTTGTATTTGCTGGTCATCTATATTGAGGAAGCTTTGCTGGGTTTTCTACCCCATGAGGGTTTCCCAAGATAAATTGTGTCTCTTGTGTTTATGCTGTGCTTGTTGTTCTTTCAATGATCCTGTATATGCTATTGTTATGAAATGGAATGTAATACTGATGTTATCTATCTTATCATATTGAATCTTAACACTGGGGTGGCAGATCCACTGGAAAAGGGACGGACTTGGGCTGGAGTGAGGTGTCTCCACCATCCTCCTTCCAAGTTATCTTGCTATGTAGAGGGCCCGTGGTAGAAGGAATTGGGAAGATTGAATTATCCTTTCCCGTGCAGGTTGGAGATGTCAGCCCCACATAAAATATTGTCCCTGCCTAGTTCTCAAGCCCAGCTCCAGTTCCTTCGCTAGATACGCCTCTTGTGCACTGGCCCATGGCGTAATTTTTTAGAAAAAGCTGGCCTCCAAAGCTGGCCTCCAAATTGTGTCCTTTGCAGAGCTCCAATTCTTCAACATGTCGTCGATAAGAATGCCCATCATATTCTTAACTAGCCAGTAGTGGCTTACCCGTCCTCCATCCCTACCCGATGCCAAATGCTTAGTGACCATGTGTGCCTCCCATTCCTCTACGAGCACCCGCTCCGACATAGATACCCCTGCAACATAGCCCTCCATGGCCTCGACTGTAAGGATCCTCTGTTGTGTTCCCCGTTCTCCTCTCCCATGTCGGGGAATTCCCCTCTGCTGTGGCATGAGGAAGTGCCAACACGAGTCTTCACGCGCCAAATTAGTAGTGCACCAGAGGGTGTCTTCACACACCAGGAGAGCACGAGAGCTAGGAGGGCTCTGCAACAAAAACCGGGGAATGAAAAATATATCTTCCTGCTCTGTCATATTTAACCAAACACACTGAGAGACCACAAGGGCCCCCACACTTGAGGCTATCTCCCATGAAAGCACAATTAAGTCATCTGGTACCTGGCGTCCCCTCCGCCCTGAGCTGATGAGCTTGCAGTCTCCATCGTTATAAATGCATCTAACTCTAAGGCGTTTGGCTAGTTAATGCATGGAGTGTGCCTCGTGCCATGCTATTGGCACAAATGCCCAGGCTCCATACTCCTTCCACGCGAACCCTCCTCACTGTCACCCACAACCGAGGAACTTTGACTTTATATTAATCCTAAAATAAATTCATAATGTTTCTCAATGTTTTCCAATATTTATGTATTAAATTTAATATTTTGAAAATATAAATTATTTTGAATATTTAAAATTCGTTATTTCTATTTTATGATTGGTTAAAGGCCTTGAATTATCCTTGGTTGGATGTGTAATTGTTTAAACAAAATAATAATTTAAATTTAAAAAATTCAAAAACAAATTCTAGCTTGACATGTGGTCTTTGTACTAAAGGTTCCATTAATGTTAATGAATACTATCATTTTTGTACACTTGTGAAATTGTTTAAACAAAATAATAATTTAAAATTTAAAAATTCAAAAAAAAATATAACTTGACATGTGGTCTTTGTACTAAAGATTTCATTAATGCTAATGAATACTATAATTTTTGTACATTGTCATTAATGATAAGTAAGCAATTCTATTAATGATATCATTTTGTGCAATATATCATATTCACATTAATTTCTAATTCTAAAAACCCAACCAATAACAAATATATATGTATTTAAAACAATTTTTATGAATCATTAGTAACAATTTTTTCCTTTTAACCTAACACTAATATTCACAAGTTTTTATAATACATGGACAATATATAAACATATGTTTGTCTTTTTATTAGCCTATATATTTTTAATTAATAAGAATATATAAAGATAAGTTTCTTATATATATATATATATATATATATATATATATATATATCTAGTTTGTGTAACCACACAAGTTTATATATATTAGTGTTAACTCAAAAGAAAACACACACACACACACACACACACACACACACATACATATATATATATATATATATATATATATTCTTTTTATTTTTATAAACATATGTATTTTAAATTAATACCAGCATAGATCCATCTTAAACCCGTATCTATCAAGCATCGAGAGGGATCCAATTTCTTGAGGTGTATTTCTTTTTTAAATTTAAACTCAAGAAATTTGATATCTCTTGATTAATATACCTTGGTTTAAGTTTTAAGTTTTTATTTTATAAACGAACATCAATTTTTTAAATACTTCTCATAATATTTTATTTTATGAGCCAACATGGATTTTTTTTTAAATACTTTCATTAATTTTTTATTTTATGAGCCGACATGAATTTATTAATGGCCAAGATAATATAATTGATTACTTTTTACTATTAGATGTAACGCTACATCACACATGTAACGCTACAAATACACATTACAACATCTCCCCCATACTGGGCTGTAGAGCACCTCGTTTCACTTGGTGCAATAATATATTTGACTTACTTTTTATCAACATGTAAGAGTTAATTGCACACTATTATTTATACTTATTTTTATTTTTATAAAATATTTTAAAAAAATATTATACACCTTGAAATTTCTAATAATACATTTTTTTTCAAGCTGAAAAAAATAACTTGATATTAAAAAAAGAATCAAATTTACATCAGAGAAAAAATAGGCTTATACAAGAAGTATATCCCTCCCCACCAACTGCTAACCTGAACTTCTTCAAACAAGAGGAAAAACAAGAGAGATAATATACTGTCCTTACATCTTATATAGAGCAGATAACCAAAATGACCAGCCTTTCCCAAAGCACATAGAACATAACCATGTAAGTTAAAAACCCCCAAACAATATACCACAAACCATAAACTTGCGAAAAAAGCATTAGGACCACCTAAAAACAACCTCGTCCACTAGTATATCATCACAGCGTTCCTAAAAATGGTTCACCCCATCCATTAGGCCCACGAATAATTTAGAAAGACGGTCAGCCACATGGTTAAACTCCCTATAGATGTGCTTGAAGTAAATTTGGGAAAAAACACCTTTAAGCTCCAAAATACGGCCCATCAAATACTGAAGGTGAAGGAATTTTAGCTCTGAAATACCCGAGATCCAATTAATGATCACTGAAGAATCCCCTACCACTTGTAAAAATTGAACAACCCGCCGATTGGCGCACCAAAGCAAACCCCATAATGCAAGAAGTTCTGCTTGAGTGTTAGTACCATGTCTAGCCCTCATCCAAAGTCTTAAGGAATGCCCCCTTTTAATATGAAGCACCATTCGTGCTCCACAAAAATGATCCTTATGTGCACCATCGAAGAAACCCATTGAAAAACAAGGATAAAAAATGGGAGGCTTGAGATGTCTTGTAATTTCTTTCCTCCGGATACAACAATAATCCTTCACCCACGCAATGACCCTGTACGCCACCTGTAAAGACGAACAAGTCTTATGCTTAAAAACAGAGCGATTTCTGTTTTTCCACACTTCCCATAGTAAAAAGAATGGCAGCTCAGGGTACACAAGAGATGCATTGAACCATAGTATGAGGTTACTATTTAGGGTAGGTTGATTCCAACTCACGTTAATGCATAGCATCTCTTGACAATGACTCCATACTTAAAAAAAAAGGGCAAACGCCCGGCCAACCAAACAATGACACAGATGGTCCACAGATTCGGAGTCTTGAAAACAAAGAAGACAAACGCCCGGCCAACCAAATCCCCTCTTCAACAAATTATCCCAAGTCATAATTTTTCCTTCCAAACATAGCTAAATAAAACAACATAGTTTGAGAGGAATTCTCCATCTCCAAAGCTTGGTCCACCACTAGGATTGCTGCCTGTTAGTATTCTCTGCTACGATAAAATCATAAACATGTTTGGCAGTTATCTTACCCGTCAAGTCACCCCAGTCCCAAGCCAACTGATCTGGATTTTTATTTAATCTAATACCCGTAGCAATCAACCGAGCTACATAGCCCCGCCATTCCGAAGCCAAGGGTCCCAAGAGACCTATATCATCTTCCCTCCAACAACCAAAACCATAACCATCCACAGTTGAAAAATTATAAACCTGTGACAGGACCTCAATATTTTTGGAATGTAGAACTTCAATCAAACTATGTGATAACTTAAAATCCTCCTTGATCCCGATAATGGGATCGATTCCAATATAAGTGCTAATAGCCCTATCGGGATTCCAACATAGTCGTTTATTTAGTTTTGGCAATTTCCGGTAGAGACCCCTCCATATAATAGACGCATTTGCAGAGAGAGGGGGAGTCTTCTGTATACAAATAACAGGGACAACATACTTTAAGTACTTCTTTTTAAACACATCAGTCCACAAAATGTCACTGAAAAGGGCCCTCCATAACGTTTTAGCACCTAAATATTCTTTGAACCAGAATATTTGTTTCAATCCCCAACCACCATAGTCCTTACGGAGGGCGAGCTTGTTCCATGCAGCCAAATGGAGTTTTGTATAAGGAGAGTTTCCCGCCTAAAGGAAGTGAAACATTCTTTTTCTAATGGAATCCAGAATGGTCTTCAACACCATATCCAAGGACATCCAATACACGGGCATCCCTTGAAGCACAGAGTTTACCAAAATTAGCCTACCACCCAAGGATAAGAAGTGATACGCCCAAACATTAATTCTTTTTTCAATTCTATTGATGAGCCATCACCAGTCTTCAATAGCATAATTATTAGGTTTGAGTAGGAAACCCAAGTAAATCAAACCGTCATGCAATTCCTTCTTTAAAAAAGGAAATAAGGTCATGACCTGTTGAACAAGATCCAGATCAGATTCAACTTCACTACTGAAGTAGAGCATCGATTTGTCTGTACTAACAGCCATGCCCGATGCCACACAAAACAAGGAAATAATTTCCCACAGGAGTTTCCAATCCTACAGCACGCCTTTGCCAAAGATAAGAACATCATCGTCAAACAACAAATGAGAAATATTCACAGAAGGGGAGAAAGAAATTCCCTGAAAACGTTTATCCGAATTAGCAGAATTTAAAAGCACACTTAATCCTTCAATAACCAACAAAAAGAGAAGCATCGAGAGATGGAATCCTTGCCGTAGCCCTCTTACACCCTTGAAAAATCTAGCAGGCTTCCCATTGACCAAAATAGCATAGTTTGCAGAGGTCACACAACCCATGATCCAATTAGTAACCTCCACCGACAAACTAGACTGCAAGAGGATGAAGCGAAGAAAGGTCCAATCTACCCTGTCATATGCCTTAATCAAATCCATCTTTACGACAATATATTTAAGTTTTTACTGCTTCATAGAATGCAAACACTCTTGTGCCACTCCAATGGCATCTAAAATCTGACAATTAGATAGAAAGCCGAACTGTTCCTTAGAGAGCCCAGATTATAAGAAAGGCTTAATCCGATTTGAAATCACCTTGGTTATGAGTTTATAAACAACGTTGCATAACACGATAGGCCTGTAGTCATTGAATGATGAGGGCCTATCCTTCTTAGGAATAAGCGTCACATGAGTATATTTAAGCTGCACAGGGATGCAACCATTCAATCTGGTATCTTCCACCATAATACACAACTTTTCCCCCACCATATCAAAGAAGTGCAAAAAGAACTCTACAGTCCAGTTGTCAGGGCCTGGACTTTTATCCTTCTTAAATTGTTTCAACACCTCTTGAACCTCCTTTATAGTGACTTCCCCACCAGTCACAGCCCCTTTCTTTGAGCTAAATACTTTCAGAAAATTTTCAATGACCTTCAGTTTCTCCAACAGACAAGGATTAGAATCATGTTTGTAAACTTCCGAGAATAATTCCATAGCACCCTTCTCTAGGACCCTTGTTCTTTCAACAAACAACCATTGTAATTGGAGAATTCCCAGATAGCATTTGAATTCTTTCTCATCGTTGCAAAATTTTGGAAGAACTTCGTGTTAAAGTCACCACACCGGATCCAAGTAGCTCGGCTTGTAAGACGCCAAGCTGCCTCATCCTGAGCCAGGATCCTAAGTTTATCAACTTCAAGACCTGCTCTCTTAGACCTGGTAGCGCCATCAAAAAGACCATCCACATCATTGTCTAGATCATTTAGTTGTACCTCAATGTCACAGAGGCTTGCACAATTCGATTCACGAACCCTCTTTTCCCATGCAATGCCTTCGAACTTTAGCCACTTAAGTTTTGTGATTAAAGCGACAACCGCCGAACTATAACTTTCCTCAGAGTAAGTCTTCCATTTTTCACGAAACATCACACATAAATCTTCACAACTGAGCCAAGTATGATTAAATTTGAAGGGATAGTTCACCTTTGGACATCACAGATCAATCTCCAAGATGATTGGCTTGTGATCCAAAAGACCAGAAGAAACATACCAACTTCTGTATTTTCCACAAAGAGAAGCCAAATCTTCAGCAATAAAGAACCTGTCCAATATTTTGGCAACACCTCCGCTACCCATCCTACCATTGCTCCAAGTCGGGAGTAAAACAACAAAAGCCACATCAATAAGTTTAGCCTCATCAAAAGAATTTCTAAAAAACTCAGCAAGTGGGTCATCTTTACATCTAGAACCCCAAGTCTCCAAGGGTGAAATAGTGAGGTTAAGGTCCCCCGCCAATATCAGGGAATGATCACATAACATTCCACTTTGAAAGAGATTACCCCAAAAATCCTGCTTATGACTGTAGGGACCGTAGACATTTAAAAGACGTACCGTCCGATCCAACTCCAAGAACCTCCCTTCCAGGAGTAACCCCACCTCAACCCTAAATGAGTCAAAACGACCTTTTAAAGGGTTCCAAGCTGTAAGCAGCCCTCCCGACAGCCCTAAAGCATCACAACCACAACAATTCCAAGAAGGAAACATCTTAAGGAAGATTTTACAGGCTTGTAGGGCAGAAATAATAGTTTCTTGCAAAAAGATAACATCAGGCTTAACAACATCACAATCTTCTGAAGGCAGTTCATTTGAGAACACTGTCGAAAACCCTAATGTTAATGCTTAACAGAAACATTAAGACAACCTGGATCAAGGCTCAGGTGCTCTAAGTGCCTCAAAGATAGTGTCAGAAGTTGGAAGGTTTGAAAGGACCCTCCCCACTGAAGTAATGTTCGATACTCTAGGGTTTTCACAGACAATGTTGCAGCCAAAAACATCTGGGGTGTCCCCACTCAGACCACAATTATTACCCCTTCTCTTTCGGGTCGTGACATTATGGAAGCGAATTGAGGACACAGGTAAAACCGAGTCCTCCCCCAGCTTACCCAGAAAAGTAGGGATCATAACCCGACCATTAGAACCCTCACCACAAACCAAAACCTTAGATGTACCCATGACAATCGGCGAAAGAACAAGCTCCCCCGTTCCCTTATCTTTAGAAGGAGGCGAGTAGGAAATATTCAATGTTGATAGATTTGTGGCAGAGTCCACCTCCCCAGACTTGGGAGCCTCCAACATAACCCAAGATTTATCCAACGGACCAGGCTCCGGCTCAATGACTTCCTTAGGGTCACTCCGAGGGGAGGTAGAAGGCAAGAGTCGACCAGTAGGGTCAGAAACCCCCTCCAAAAGAGAATTAACCAATTTAAACTTAGATATGAATTTTAATAGCACAAGAAGCGAGGCTTTCAACTTACCTAGAGATTTCAAGGCTGAATAATAGTCCACATGCACGCTACGGGCCAGCAAAGTGTCTTAGTCCCTTGAGTCCCCCGAATATGAAAGGTAACCTTTAACCCCCATCTCCCGTTGAGCCAAAGACTGGCACAAATCCAGAGTATGTCCAACAACATGACACCGAAAGCACCTGAAGGGAACCCTCCAATAGTCCAACTTCTGGGTGAATACACCATCGTTCTAGATGACTTCCACTTCGTCCAACAAGCTAATAGACACATCCATCTCCACTAAAACCCTAGGAACTCTTCTGTCAACCGCCTGAAGAGTGGTGTCCTCGACCAAAATGAACCGGCCAATCGCATTTGCGATGGTCATAAAACCCCCATATGACTAGCATTGAAGAGTCAGACCAGGAAGCAAAACCTAGAGGTTCTGTTTTGCCATATTTTCAGTCCGCGGGTTGAAATCAGAATGCCATCTGGAAAGGACAAGGGACCCTTCGCCAATAATCCAAAGCCTATTCGCAATCACCCGAAGACTATCTTCGGTGAGGAAATGAATACTATACCAACCATTCACCAGCTGAATAACCCTTGACGTATATTGAATAAGGGGCTTCCAATAAGTCCCCATCCAGTCGATAATCTTCGTCCTAGACAAACTGATAAAATCGAACCTGCTCAGTAACGTTCGCTTTGAGATCCACAACACCATATCAAACGTTACGTCTTTACCCAAGACACAAGATGGTTTACCACATCTAACCTTCTCCAAATTCGTCCTCCTTTTATACCTGGCCTTTTCCCTTGACAAATGTATTCTTCCTCGGAATGCACCACGACCACCATTGAAATCCAGACCCTCAGACTGAGTGCCTGTGACAGAGAGCGGGGTGGGCCTCAAGGCACTACCAGGCGTACCTACCTCAGATGAAACCCTACCCGCCATAACAGAACAAACCACTTGCAGTTTTGGATTAGTACGAACAGATCCCACAACAGGTGTAGTAAAACCCGCCAACTTTTCACAAGAGCTAGGTGTATCCATCCCACGTACTGGACATCATGTACCGCCCTGAGAATCCCCATGGAATAAGGGTTCCGGCACAATTTCTGGTAACGACATCCAGTAGGATAAAAACTAAACAGTAAGCCAGAAAAACCGGCACCGGTAAGTAACAGAGATTCAGAAAACCAACCTAACCTGTAGCCCACAGAAACAGAGTTAAACGACCAGTAGCTAGAAGGAACAGAAACATAGAAACTTGCCACTTTTTGAAACTTGGTTGGTACTAGAATAATTAGTGAAATTAGCAGACTCCAAGTACATACCAATCTAGCTATGGTCAAGAGAAATCCCCGCTTCTGCAAACCCTACCAGGTTTGCTTTCCTTTCTCTCCATCTCCAGCGTAGCCCAAGTGATCCTCCAGACGTGCTCCATAAATTCGTTCTAATAATACACATTTATTTTAATGGCTTTATAAAATATATATTTTTTGACATAATATATACTTTAAAGTGTTAAATATAAACACATACATTTATCAGACTCTAGTTCAGTTGCATATATATCATATTTAGAATATTTAGAATTTTAAAACCACTTTAATTGCAAAGAAATGAAAGTGGATAACTCTTTTAAAAATAAATATATGAATTAAATTTTACTAATAATATTTTTAATCATAAATAAGTAACAAAAATAATATCATATCTACTAAACAAATTATAAACATATAAATCATATTTGAACTATAAACATAATCTTAAGGCAAGGATTAGCTCGATTTCTATTGTTGACATATGTATTTTTAATTAATACAAATATATTTGACTTACTTTTTATCAACATGTAAGATATAAATGCACACTATTTTTTATACTTATTTTTACTTTTACAAAATATATTTTTTCAATATTGTACACCTTGAAATTTATAATGATACCATTTAGTTTAATGGTTCTACAATATATATATATATATATATATATATATATATATATATATATATTTGACATAATATATACTTTAAAATGGTAAACACAACCACTCATTTATCATACTTTACTTTACTTTAGTTGTATATATATCATATTTAGAATATTTGTAATTTTAACACCACTTTAACTGTAAGGAAAGTGGTTAACTCTTTTAAAAATAAAGATATGAATTAGCTTTTATTAACAGTATTTTTAATAATAAACAAGAGCCATATAGTGGCAATGTCCACTATGTCCCCAACATTGCCATATGCTACTGCGACAGGAGAAGAGAAAATGCTGGAGCGCTAAGAGTTTGTTTTGAAACTGTAATTACAAGCTTGTATAATTGTGAAAAAGAAACATGATTTTACATTTGTCAATATTCAATGAATAAATATATGTAACTAGTTTTAAAATATAAACATATTTAAGCAAAAACAAATTTAATGAAACAATGGTCATAACTTTTTTGCAAAAGGAAACATAATTTTACATTGATCAATACTTTACGGAAACTATGAATTAATTTTACAAGCAACCTCAACTATATTACAAGAATGTAACCAAAGAATAAGACATTGCCACACTTTAAACCTTTATAGAAAACTACACATTTCAAGTGCATTTATCTGCAAATTTTGAGAACAGAAGCATAAAAACAAACCATCACTGCATACACGACAGAAGCATAAGAACAAACCAACACTACAAATATAACATAAGCATAACAAAAACACAAAAGCATAATTTGCATACACAACAAAAGCATGAGAAAAACCAGCACTGCATATACATTTTTTAAGTTCTAAAATAATAATCAATTTTATAAAAAAAAAGTTTTTAAATTGTAACTTTTAATACATCTTATAAAATTGTGTCAATATTGTATATAGAATATTAAGACATTGTAATTAGTATTTAATTAAAAAATAATTTTATTAGTATATTAAATATTAAAACATTGTAATTAATAATCAATTAAAAAATATTTTTATTAATTTTAACAATGTCATATTTATATTTATAAAAATATAATTATAAATCATTAAAAAAAATTCAATAATTAATATAATTAAAATTTATATTTAAATTAAGCAACAAATTATTTATACACATATACACCTTTAACCTTTATCTAAGTTCATCATAAAATTGTGAGTCAGGACTAATTGAATAAACATCCTAAGAAACATTGCAAACTAAATGGAACATTAAAATACCATAGCTAAAGACTAAATGTTTAGTTGATATTTTGGTTTTGATTGATTGCTATTCATAAAAAATCAATTTATTTTTTCTCAAATAAAATACTAAATTTCTATTATAAAATGTTGTCGCACTACATTCTAGAACACTGGTTTCCCCAGAGAGAGATGTGAGTGATCAGATTAATACTTGATTGGTGAGTGATTTCCAGTGCATAAATTTTATAGGTTTTTTTGGTACATAACCACTAAGATATGGATCTTTAAATATAAGTGATTTTTGCGGCTTTGAAAGGTTTGGACCTTCGAATCCAACTTCAAATCCATTTATTTTGACTTGTATGATGGAAGGAAGGTATGGATTGCAAATCCGTTTCCAAAAAGGGGAATGTAAGGCAACAACAAACATTATTACCATCTTTTCCATTCATCTGTGCACCATTTACTTACAAGGAAATAATGGAGTGCCGCGTTACTTACAAGAAAATAGATGTTGAATTCCCGACTGTGGGTGCTTTTATCGATCACACCACACCTGGCAGCATATTCAAGGCACCTGGAGCTAGAACGACGCACCCGTCACCTCCTTATTATGCGGGCAAGCAGTCTAGTAATCGCGTTTATGGGGACGATGCACAGATTAATGGAGATAATATGGTAGTTAATGAGTCGAGGATGGACTCGGCTGCTGATGTCCCTTCGCTTTAACGGTGGTAGCTGGGATTTGAAGATCCCGCATGTGGTTCACCTGTGTCCCTCCTCCATGGTGTGTATAATGACTGACAGGCCTAGCTCCATCCTCATTTGCAATCCTATGCTTCTCTCAGTGGTGAATTGTTCTACTACGAATTGCCCTGCTCAATTTGTCTCTACTTGGGTGCTTATTCCTCACACCATGACTCAGCCACGAGGTACCTCAAGACGTGGGGCTGGACATGGCACCGAAAGGGAGTCTACTTCTCTAGGAAAGAATAAGGTCGTCATCAGTGGTTATGACAACAGCGTCTCGACCCTGGTTCGCCTGTTAATCGATGACTGGGAATCCAATCGTGTGGCTTATATTCTAGCTATTGGAAACCAAGGTAACTAAATCAACTACTACTGGCTTATAAAAAACATGCTGGGCAACTTGGTCGAGGTGACGCTGGAAAACTAGAACTCTACTAAGTTCTCCATTTTGGATGTCAGGACTCTCTTGGTTCATCTGGATGCAAAACTGGTTAATTTGGACACTAGTATCGCTGGTAGTAAGTACTGCTTGGAAAGGTTCTCTACTCTTCACAAGGGCTCGACTCAAGATGAACCCAATAAAAATTGTGTTGGCCTGGCTGGTATGGATGTCGCTCAACTTGGTGTGGTCTCTTCTGCAACTGAAGCTCCACCGATTCCGCAGGAAATGATGAACGCGTTTGCTGAAGACTCCATCACTTCCGTGGACACTCCTTCTGGGTCGGTTCTACCTTCTCCTGGTGTCTCTTCAAGTATGGATCCCCTGCATGCTACATTTCCCATTCCAACCACAATTGACTCGCTGCACTTCAAATGGGTCTTGAATTCTGAAGGGGACGCCTCCCCCTGTCGCAAAACAGAGCCGCTGACGCCAAAAATCCCTCCCCAGGGGTGGGATGACGACTTCTTTGGTAGCTGCCCCATTTTTGAAGACAAGCCCATCTCTTTGAATGAAGAAGCAAGTAATCTGGATGGAAGTCCCTAGACCTCTTTGTGAATTTGAGAGGTTCTGTCTTTTTTGCTATACAAACTGTTTTCATGCTTTGTTTTGTTTTATGATATGACATGTAATGACTCTTATGGCACCTAGTCTCCTCAGACAGGTCTTTTTTAGTATGTTACTTATCTGCCGAGCATTTTTGAGAGTCTGGGCTAATGGTTTCACCACCCAAGACCACCAAGGATAGCTAAATGTCATGTAATTTTTGTACTCTTTTTATAAATATACTATCACAGCTTTACAAAAAAAAAAAGAAAATAGATGTTGAATCCCTTAGAAGAAAAATAACAGAGAACCTAATAATACAGGGTTGTAGGTATCTGGTAGCTATAGATTCTATTCACTATTCAAAATAAGGTTGTCATTGCTTCTATTTTGTGGGTTCTTACAAGTAAGACAGATACATTAGTGTCCATCTCTTTCACTTTCATTTGCAACTCATGACATAAGCATCAGCTACAATGGATGTTTTACTCAATTGCATATGCAATATATGCGACATCTAATATAAAATATCTAAATAATTTTATAAACATGGAAGCAACAATAACATACACAGGCTTGAATCACCTTGCTGATCTTGGAAACAAATTGCTGCAAAGAGAAGACTTATGTGTTCTATTTACTTTTCCAATTGCACTTGAATTGAAATCTCTAAGTCCCCCAAGACAGCTTTGAAGATTTTTCCCGAGTTCCTTTGTTAGCATTGTTGCTCATATTCATCTCCGTGCATCTTAGGAAGCCCTAAAAAAGTGGGTAAAGCATCAAAACCACATGCCTTGAATGAACAAAAAAGGATCTGCTAAGTAAACGCGTGGATAAGAAGCCCATTTGGGATTATTTTGTTCTACTTAAACTCATCTTGACAAGATTACATGTTATATCAATCTCATTATAGGACAATCATAACTCGAGTATTATGTCATGTTATGTATTTATCTTTGTTTCCGGAACATAAAGTGAATATCTTTGTTTCAATGGGAAGGATCTGCACACCCTGAAGCTGCGTCGGGGTTTCAGTTTTTTCTATTCTTTGAAAAAGTTCTTTTAGTACAACTTCCGACTCTTTCTCCCCTATGAGAAATAGATTCTTCTTGTTGGCTTAATATACTGATCTAGAGGTTTCCAATGTAGACCCAGGTTCTTCGCGGTTTCAAGGAACCAACAAAACCCCTTCTCACTGGCCCTTTCGGCAACAGCCTGTGAACAGGCTGAGGTCTCACCCGAGGTGTAGCTATGAGGGTATTTCGGAATCAGGTTTCCACAGTGATGTGATGAGTTGTTCAGACAGAACTACTGCACAATGTGCTACAGGGCTTGTGCTGCGGACTGAAGACTGTGCGACGATAGCCTTCGTCGCGGTCAACACTTCTGCAAGCTAAGATGCTTGCGCAACCAGCGCATCCAAGGACTACGCGGTTTGAACAGGGTGAGAATAACAGGACAACGCAACTGACTTATACGCTTCCTATGTGGACTTAACTTATATTGACGACTTTACTTATTACTTCATTCACCCATATACTGCCTTAGATTATTTTGTTGGGATATTCCTATACTCCATCCTAGTCCTAAAAACATTCTCCATTTTTGCATTTTCAGTCATGCATGCATTTTGCATGCAGTCATGATTTTGCATGCATGCATCCCAGTCATCAGTCCCAGCACCTAGCCCTCAATTAGCTAGCCCTGGGAGCTTCTTTCTGATCAGTTTCAGCCCTCCTAGTGCTTAGTGCACCCTGCATGCAATTGAATGCATCCCAGGCACCCTCTCTCACCTACCACTCAGTTGCACTTCAGTTAGTTGAGTTATCTTTAGATCTTTCCTTGATTTAAGGCAAGATTGACTCCTCAACTGATTGTATCACTCCGATGGACCTCTAGTGAGACTAGACTGCCTATTTTGACTCCAGTTAGCTCCTCATGCGCCCTCCACTGAGCCTCCTTCATTCAGTTAGTGCCTCCATATGCCAGTTACACCTACCACACTCAGTTAGACTCAGTTTGACACCTGGTTGACAGTTACTTGTGCATTGATGACTCCACTGATGATGATCAAGACTCCTAGTTGTGATTTGATGACACTCCATTGATATGATGATCACTCCATGAAGGCTAATTCAAATTGCCACCTTGGCATTCGAATGCTCACCATTGTATTATTTATTTGTCCATATTGTGATTAATGAATTAGTGTGTGATGTTATTCTGCTTCTATCTGAGTTCTAATGTATCATAATTCTGTTGCTCCTTTACACTGCATGAACACTCTTCTTCTATTTTCCTTCTTAATATTAATCTTTCTTGTGAGGTATACATCAGCTCTTAGATCTGCTGTGAGGATTTTCACATGGTATCAGAGCATGTTGAGAGTATAGTCTATCTCCATTCCTGAGAGTTTTGTTTTTGCAGGTTATTATCAAGATTTCGAGTGCAACATGCAGAAGTTTCTGCACTTTTGCAGCAGTAGCAGTTGCAAACATTTTCTATTGTTTTTTGCAGGTCTTTTGAAACAACTTCCATGAATCCGGAAGGAATTACTCCTCTTTCTCTATTCAACTATGATGAATGGAAACCACAGATGATAGCACATTTGAAGAGACATGGTCTCTTTGATTATTGTTTTGAAAGAGAGTTCGAATCCTTTGAAGAAGAGAATGACTGGTTAAATGAAGGTGACAGAGCCTATGCAGCCATGTTGTTTGCTATGTCTCGTTGGATGGTAACCCACTTCCTTTTTGTTGAATCTCCAAAAGAGCTATGGGCCCATCTGGATGAAAGATTTGGAAAACAGAATGTAGGGATTGGTCCAAACCATTTCGAGAGCAATCCCATTGTTTCATTCGCCCTCCTTGATGGTCTCTCTGATCATGATTCAGTATCAAACATATCTCATATTGAAGTTGTCCACAAAGAAGAAGAACTTGCAGATTCTACACTCATGCTCCAATTTCTTCTATTTTGAATTCTGTGCCATCTCACACTCTAGAAACTGCAGAGGTTCTTAAAATCTCTCTTGCACAAGAGTCTATTGGTTTGCATCATGATCTATTGAATGTTTCGGAGGTCAAATCAGCAATTGGAGGTAATGCCTTCACTCTCCTTGATCACTCACCTCTTATGTACTACTATATGATCATTTGTACATGCTCTCATAATTTTATTGAAGATGTAGGGCATTGCCATTCACTTGGGATAATTTCTCATGCATTTTATGGTTTTGATATCACCTCTACTGGTTCAAAGGAGATCTCAAGAAACCATTCATTAAGTCTTGGAGCTGATTTAAAATCCAAGCAATCACTACTTGGGATAATTTCTCATGCATATCATGGTTTTGATCTCACCTCTAATGGTTCAAAGGAGATCTCAAGAAACCATTCTTCAAGTCTTGGATCTGATTTGGATTCAAATCATTCACTATCATGTGATGGTTCTTTTGGGCATAATATCACCTATGATGGTTCAAAGGAGAAAACAAAAGACTATCTACACATTCATGGATTTGATCCTACCTCAGCTGATTCGAATCACAGGTTCCAGGATCATCCTCATACCTCTGGATTTGTTCTCATCACATTCGATCTGAAGAGCAAGTACAAGCACATGCCTTTTGAGCATGATCCACTTCTTCCAAAGAAGAAGATACCTCTAGACATATGAACAAGCATCACACCTGCTTGAGTTTGGAGCTTTTATTTTTGGTGTGCCCTACAGTCTATTTTGAGGGGGGGTATTTTTCCAATGAGGTTTTCCCCATTTCCTCGGTTTATTGACTGTTATTATTATTCATTGTATTGGGTGAGATTTGGTCTCAGTTACCAGGGACCAGGATGGATTAAGGGGGGGTGTTGGGATATTCCTATACTCCATCCTAGTCCTAACAACATTCTCCATTTTTGCATTTTCAGTCATGCATGCATTTTGCATGTAGTCATGATTTTGCATGCATGCATGTAATTGCATGCATACCAGTCATCAGTCCCAACACCTATCCCTCAATTAGCTTGCCCCGAGAGCTTCTTTCTGATCCGTTTCAGCCCTCCTAGTGCTTAGTGCGCCCTGCATGCAATTGCATGCATCCCAAGTGCCCTCTCTCACCTACCACTCAGTTGCACTTCAGTTAGTTGAGTTATCTTTAGATATTTCCTTGATTTAAGGCTAGATTGACTCCTCAACTGATTGTATCACTCCGATGGACCTCCAGTGCGACTAGACTGCCTATTCTGACTCCAGTTAGCTCCTCATGCACCCTCCACTGATCCTCCTTCATTCAGTTAGTGCCTCCATGTGCCAGTTACACCTATCACACTCAGTTAGACTCAGTTTGACACCTGGTTGACAGTTACTTGTGCATTGATGACTCCACTGATGATGATCAAGACTCCTAGTTGTGCTTTGATGACACTCCATTGATCTGATGATCACTCCACGAAGGCTAATTCAAATTTCCACCTTGGCATTCGAATCCTCACCATTGTATTATTTATTTGTCCATATTGTGATTAATGAATTAGTGTGTGATGTTATTATGCTTCTATCTGAGTTCTACTGTATCATAATTCTGTTGCTCCTTTACACTACATGACCACTCTTCTTCTATTTTCCTACTTAATATTAATCTTTCTTGTGAGGTATACATCATCTCTTAGATCTGCTGTGAGGATTTTCACTGATGTGATGAGTTGTTCAAACATAACTACTACGCAGTGCGCTATGGGGCTCACGCTGCAGACTGAAGACTACGCGACCATAGCCTTCGTCGCGTTCAACACTTCTGCAAGCTAAGATGCTTGCGCAACCTGCGCATCCAAGGACTGCGCGGTTCAGACATGGTGCGAATAACAGGACAACGCAACTGACTTATACGTTTCCTCTGCAGACTTAACTGATATTGACGACTTTACTTAGTACTTCATTCACCCATATACTACCTTAGATTATTTATCTTGATAACTGATGTAAACAGATGAAACACACAATACTGCGCACTCCTGGTGCTGCGCGTCAAAAGAGTTATACGACCCCCAAACTCTACATACACATGTGATTATTCAACGAGTTGATACTTTCACAGACTTAGAATACTGCGCATTCATCATTCATCCATACATGTAATACTTAACATATTATTCCCATCTCTCCTATGGCGAATACATATAAAAGCATTAACATAGCAACTGATAAATGAGAATTCAAGCATCCACGGTAAGCAAATAAGCAAATGCAAACACAAAATCAATCACACTACACAGGATTTAATGTGGTTCACCCCCAGGATGGGAGATATGTCCACAAGAACTGTTGTTGTATTAGTCTTTGGGAAGGGTACAACAGGTCTTGTCTGTGCACTCAGCTGCAGACTCTCTTCTCTCTCAATAGGCCTATGCGCACATAGCTTGCAGAGCCTTTACAATGGCAATCAAAACAGGTCTTGCTCAAAATGTTACAATAATATACAAGCCCAAATCTAGAGATTAACCAACCCAACGAGCAACCCTTTCCCATACAAAATATGCCTGATTTATAGATCATGCCCGTAGGTCATGTCTTTACAATTCGCAGGAAAAAACCCTTAGGTTTACAAAACTGTCACGGTTTTCAGGTAACCAGACTGTTGGCTTCTGGTAGCGAATCTTCCATCGTGGCCGCCTTCAGCGCATGCTTTCGTCGCTATCATCCTTCCTGTCGCGCACACACCAATAGGTCGCTTTCACCAAGCCATTCTTCCTCTAACGGTCTTGTGCGACTGGTTCAGGTAGTGGTTCTTTACATGTGCAACCAGTCGCTTTCTTCCGCTTTGCTCCTGGCCCGTCGCCTGGCACTCATGGAGCATCTTTACAAAAAATAGACCACCGATGGTCTAACCGAAATATGTGCTGTCTTCCATCCAACACTCTGCTTTTTCTAATATCCATAGACTGGCCACATTGCAGCGCTGTACTCCTCGCAGCGCTGAACTTCACAGCTCCTCCGACGCTGCGCTGCACACAACTTCACAGCATCCCAACATCTGACTTACTCAAAAAGCCTTCAACTAAACTACACTCAGCTCCGCAGTTCCAAAATATGACTTGCTCAAACATGCCCCACTTGGGCCAGGCCCAACAGGCCCCTACCACTTACATGTGGCTCGTCCTCGAGCCACCTTCAACTTCGACTTCTCCCAACTGTTCCTCCGCCTGCGGAGCTAGCTTCGTAGCGAAATCGCTGTATGTAATAATCAACTTTTCAACTGCTTCCTTAGTGTCTTGCTCAACTTGCTTGACGGTTTCCAACATCTCAGGTGTTATTTCATCATCCTAGGCTTGCCGTTCCGCCTTTTCTTGACTTTCGCGCAACTCCTTTAACTTCTCCTCGATCTCTTGCAAGATCGTGTGGGCTGCCTCCAGCAAGGGTTACAATTTATCTCCTATTTCAGTCTCTTTTTCTCTTAAGGCTTGAACTTCCTTTTTCAGTGCGCTGACTTCCCGGTACCTCTGGAGTCTTTCTCTTGGTAGCAGTGCTTTAACTTTGACATCCAACAGTTCTAACGCTGCTTGCTTATTTTTCACGGTGGTCTTGACTTCGAGCAATCCTGGATCCTCCTCGAGGGCAGTGAATGCCTTCAACGCTTCATCTAATAGACTTTGGCACTTAGCCACCTCGGTGGCTATACTTTCTGCTGCGGCCTTCACTTCCTTCTGTCTTAACTGTTGCTGATTTGGTGGAGTTTGCGGGTTAATCTGTGCCTCCAAGGAAGCAACCTTAGCTTCATGGTTGATCTCCATATCTCGCATCTATGCCTTAAGATCGTTAACCAATTCACCGATCTTAACGACAGTGTCCGCGTGGTCTATCTGTACGTCACATTCTGATATATCATCTGCGACCGCAGTGATTGTGGACTCTAGTCTTTTCCATCCATCATGCTCATCCTGTAGCTCCATAGCTCTCTGTGAGCTAGCTTCCTCCAACTGCCTATTAGCTGTTTGCAGCTCAGCTTACTGTTTCATTGCGTTAGTAGTTCTCTCATGCATTTCTTCGACAACCTGCAGATGCAAATAGTGTAGACTAGGCAGTGGTATCTTCGCAATACCGAGCTCCACATGCTCTACGTCCTTTGTGTCCAACATAATTTGTTTCTGGCAATGGCAGTCTTACAGTTAAGGGATCAAGATGGATAATGCGGGACTTCGCAAGCACGGTCATGGCAAGGTGTGGCGTCTTCTACTGCGAAGTTCCTCCTGAATTCCCCTCAGAATCTGAGTCCCACAGCAAGGGTAATTTTTTGTGTACTTCTTCAATTTTCTCTGTAATTCCTTGCAGCGTGGTCAGATTTACCTGCAAAGCTTCTTGAATCTCTTTGTCTTTTTTTTTCCTTCTCAGTCATACGATCTTCCATTTGTTCTGTGACCTTTACTGCGATCATTTCATAGTCATCATCATGGAGTATTGCTTCTGAAATGCCTTTAGTGGCTTTCTGCTTCTTTCTTGCTCCCTTTGACTGTTCCAGGCTCTCAGCTTCCTTCCTTTTTCCCGTCTCTTTTTCTTCAACAATGGGACATGGAATGGGGTTGTCCTCGCCAGAGTCACTTTGGATATCCACAATTTCAACTCAAAATTTGGCAGGCCATTCCTTCATGATATTATCAATATCATCTTCATACATATGGTATCTTCCTGTGAACCATTCAATGTTCTTATTCTGCGCTTTGGCAGAAATATGAATGCAATGCATGTCAGCATAAAAATCAACAGTGCGAATATACCTACTCGTTACCTGCTTTTTTATCCGCGGCGTGAGCATGATGGCTTCCCGCAGCTAGTCATAATAGGTGTAGAAGACCTCAGCTGTCGCGTGCTGTCTTTGTGAATTCAAATTTTTCCAAAGGTTTGAATAGCAGGATCCTCTGCAGTCATTGCTGTCGGTGATTACGCCAACGTAATCCTTCGGCTCCTTCCCACCTACAAAGGAGATCAACACTATTAACCATGTGTTGTTCAATATTTCTACCTTATAGTGAGGAGATGGACACTACCAACTGGGCGGGGTTGACAGGTAAATACATTAATTGCATTACAATTAGTTCTTACAAATGATAGAGATCAGGATATCGAAAGACATACCTTTAACCGACGGTTGGTCCTAGCTTTCACTTGATCTCCCGCTTGATATCCTGCTTTATGAACCTGCAATACAAAGGATACCTTCCTCAGCGTATCTTGACTATATAACATATGATGAAATTACCAAGCAATTTAACATCAAACATAATAAGATACTAATCCAAATAGACATACAATCTAATAGACATCTGATTTGGGATAGGAAGGGTATTTCGACCTTTTTATTGTCAAAGAAACATGAATCAGTACAATATACCTGACGTGTCGAGATGTTTCTGCAACCGAGTCCTGGGCTCCTGCTCTTCACAATGACTTGGGACTTTCCTCTAGCGTAACAACCCTTAATGCATTCTTTCTAGTTGTTTCTATCTCTAGTTTGAGTCTAGTCTCTCTCATGCATCCTCGTATTTATGGGACAGGGTAGGAAGTTTGGATCGAGAGGTGGTTGGATTGGGAGGTTGGGGAAGTTGCAAACCAACTTCAACTAATCCCAATTCGTCAACTTAATATATTTTTTGATTTCGTCTTAAGATGTGCGCGAGTATCCTCAAGGCATAGTAGCGCACAGTACGCAACTTCAGTGTTTTACAACAAGCGTTTACAAATTTTTCTGAGGTGTGTGCTAGTTTCCCTTGAGTAAAGTAGGGCATACTAGAATATGTGCGCTGGTTTCCCTTGAGGAAAGTAGGGCATACTTATAGATGTGCGCTGGTTTGCTGCCCAAAGAGTAGCGCACATATCAAAAGATTAGGGAAATCAGAGAAATTCTCAGCTAAAGAGAGTAGGCTTAGTCCATACATAATCCAAGGAAATCTATCTCTTCAATCCATGTTGTCCTTTTGTGTGATAGACAACATAATGTGATCACAGACGGAGAAGTACAAATTTGACCTATAACAGATGCCCCCTAATGTGTGAGGTCCAGGGAAATTTTTAGGGGTGAAATTTCACCAATTGGCTATTTTCGGGGCATTTTTTAGAAAAATAAATTTGCTTTTTGGTCATTTTTAGTCTCTAATATCGCCTATATTTACATAAAATATGTTTTTTTATCATAATATTCGCCAAAATTCACTAGTTTCAGGAGTAAATTGTAGGTTTCATATTTAATATTCTCCTACCAATCTATATATATGTTTTTTTCAATCCAAAATAATCGCCTAGAATACTATACTTAAGTATACTTTTATAATCCTTAAAAAATACCCTGGCACTGAGGTCAGAGGGAAACGATGGCCGAAATACATTATAAGTCCAAGTCAAAGTAGAATCAAGAAACCGCAGAACCAAGCCACAAAAAACACCTGAAACACTGATCAAGGTCAGTGAGCAATTATAATCTTGACATCATATAGATGTGTAGCATGATCTTCGATACATAACTAGGAGATGTATATATAGAGCATGGCCATTGAAATACAAAGTGTGGATACATGTCAAAAAAGAGATCATAGCCATAACAAAAAGCTGGATCTATATCTCATGAAGAGCCAAAAGGAGTGAGGCTTAGTCTTGCGCAACTTGGGGGATAACATAAATATGGTGATGCTATCATAATCCCAAGGTCTTCATCCAAACAACCCAAGGTACAAACCCTAACCATGCGAATAAATGAGCTGAAGTCGAACATGGGGGGTATCGTTTGATTACCTGTCATTGATGTATACTATTAACAAACGTGAGGACTTCCATCGATAATGATAATGGGGTCCAAGGTACCTAGTACGATCCAACAAGTGTGAATAAGAGGACTTGAAGTCGAACACTTGAGAAACTTGTCGAATAAGAGACATTGATGTATTCCCATTATTCAATAGCGAGGGAAAATGCCACTGATGACTGCAATCCCCAAGGTACTAACTAAAACTCTAAACTTCATTCCCAGATCATAATGAGCTGAAGTCGATGGGAAGAAGTCCGCTAGAAGGAAGGCCTTAATGCATCCTCCATCATCCAACACGAGGAACACTCAAAAGGTATGAGCTAATGTGGAGTAGGGAAAGTAACAAGATGAAACAAACTGACACCAGGATGGCCGACACATGAAGTCAAGGTAAACTACAGAATGGCCGACATAGGCTGTATCCTTGAACAGTGAGCACGACACAAAGTGACTTAGGCAGCTTTTTAACATAAGGGGGAAAATGGTATAAATCTGCAACGTAGGAGACATAACAGGCCCTCCATATGGTTGGAAGAATAATCAACCGGGGGAGTAAAAAATCGGAGATCAGGTTCACCCTAAAGTCAAAAACTAAAACCCAACTGACATGAAAGACTCAAGTAGGTGTTGTGTTCAAGGATATGACTGACGTAACTGCCTTTGAAACTGAAAAAGATGTGATATAACCTTCTTATCCCTTATTCTTTTTGGTAAAAGAATATCCGTCTTGTTGTTTTAATGAGTCCAAGAAGAAAAGAAAACTCAATAGATCCAACCATGTAAAAAGTTTAACGAGTCCATGGGAGGAAGACTCAGGACCTTCTTCATTGTTTACAGAGTTCGAAGAAGAGATAGAAGCATACTCTATAGTACTGATCTCTGGATTTTAATATCAAGCCGAGATTTGTTCTTGCTCATCGGTGTTTTCAATTTTAAGGAGTCTAAAAAACTTAAACAATAACTCCATACACCTACTCTTGGATTTTAATATCGAGCCCAAGTAGGTTAATGCTTGCCGGTGTTTTCCTGTTTATAGAGTCTGAAAAACTTAAACAATCCTCTATTTAACCTCTCGTGGATTTCACATCGAGCCCGAGTAGGTGAGTGCTCCCTTGGTGTTTTCATGTTTCGAGAGCCTGAAAACCCTAAAGAAGGCTCCAAAAGTCCTTTTTTCGTACAGTTAGTCTCCTCCCCCGAAAAAGTATAAAACAATGAGAGAAGAACTTGTCTAGCTACGCATGACTAGAGTATTCCTTTTTCGTAGTAATCCGCAAAAGTCCGTAAAAGGGTTAAACTTATACTTAAGCGGGTGTACCTTCAATTCCTTTAATGAGCTTGAAGAGAAAAAGTATGCTCGGAAATCTTGTCATATTTAAAGAGTCAAACAAGAACATGAAAGAACTCTATAAAAATATTTTTCGTAAAGTTTTAACGAGCCCAAAAAAGTGAACTCGTGACCTCCTTATTGTTTTTAACGAGCTCAAAGGAGATAAGAAGAATGCTCATAAATTCCTTACTATGTTTAACGAGCTCGAAGTGAAGGTAGAAGAAATGCTCGTAACCTCCTTACTGTTTTTAACGAGCTCGAAGTGAAGGTAGAAGAATGCTTGTAACATCCTTACTATTTTTAACGAGCTCGAAGTGGAGGTGGAAGAATGCTCATAAATTCCTTACTGTTTTTAACGAGCTCGAAGAAAAGGTGGAAGAATGCTCGTAGGTGGATCAATGTCCAAATGAATGGTAGAATGTATTATAGACTCTAGGAAAACTTCATCAGAAGGAAGTATATATCCCAGATGGAACACATATCTAAACATTCAGATGGAGTCATCACCTGGTCAATTGCCGGGACCCAGTATCGAGAAGGTAAGGATGAATTTAGAGGCTTCTTCTCAGTAGCAATTGGACTCAAGGAACAGTATGCCACAATATCTGATTGTGACATGGTAGTGCTTACTGGCGAGGGATACACTTGGTCTATAGTTGGGTAATAAGAGGGATCAACAAATGTAAGCTGATCGATAGTGACAATGATTTCATTGTGATGAAAATGCATCACACGAAAGAGCGTAGACACCATAGCCTGCATAGCATATATGTAATCATGCCCGAGGATCATATCAAAATCCATAGGGTCCTTTAAAACCATAAAATCAACTAAGACTGTTTTTCCACTCAAAGTAACAGGTACCTGAGGGAGGAATCCCAACGGTTCACTAGGTCTTGTGTTGAAGGTCAACGACCAATTAACAGCTGTAACAAGGTTAGGAAAACCTAAATCTCTCCAAGCATAAGGGGATAAGATACTAACAGAGGCTCCTTCATCTACAATACATCGATGAACCACATGGTTTCCGATATCAACCTTTATCTGGAAAGGTGAAGAAGAAGGAAGGCGAGGCCTAGTTAGACTATTCCAATCAAAGGAAATGATCCCAAAGCTTGGTAGGGGTTCACTTGGAACAGATGCAGTGCCCCCATTTTCAGAGACATCTGAACTGGTAATGTAGAAGACTTCAGGGATAGGTGCATAAGTCTTCGAAGGACTGATGGGATCGGTTGAAGATTGCATTGATTTGATCACTTCACTCTCCGAAGAAAGAGTGGGGTTGACCAAAGATTGCATTGGTTCAACCACTTCATCAACCAAAGGTTGATCCAGCTGTTGGGAATCTATAGACAATTCAGGAGCAGAGAATCCTTCAGACATGGACCACACTCTCCACACCTCTGGAATGGCAAGGCACAGGTGAGTAAGGTGATCTCCCTTACAAAGTTTACAAGGGAACTTTGGCTTGCATCCTATAAGCTTAGACTCCTTTACAACAACAGTACTCTCAACATGACTAGCATTGGATGATAGTGTGCCCCCAACGTGACTTGCAGTGGCTGGTTGCTCACAAGCAGAAGACTTTTGAACTATGGACCACACTCTTTGCACTTCTGGAAGTACAAGGCACAAATAGGTCAGGTGGTCTCCCTCGCAAAAATTACAAGGGAACTTAGGATTCTGTTTATTAGGTTTGTTGACAATGTCAACCTTCTCAGCATGACTTGCAGTGGCTGATTCAGTGTCTCCAGTATGACTCACAGTAACTGGTGACTTGTCATTAATATGACTAGCAGTGATCAATGACGTGTCCTCAACATGAGAAACAGTGGTTGAAGACATGCTTTTAGTATTATTTGCAGTGACTGAAATTTTTCTCCCAGCATGAACTTCAGAGGCTGGGTAGGTGCCCCCAGCATGAACTCCAGAGGCTGGGTGAATACGCCCTTGCTTTGGCACCTTCTTCCTATTCTTCCTCCATCTATTCCTTTTAGACTGCTGGTTACTAGTATTACTACTTTCACCACATGAGGTAGAAGGAGGAGGAGAAGATGTTACTGGCGAAGTGGGCACAGGGTTTTGTTGCTCTTGATGTGAGGTGCTTACTTGAGAAGCATCAGGAGCATGCAAGGCGATCAGAGTGGAAAACAACGAAACCGGTAACCCTATAGTGAATCCCGGAAGATTCAAGGTAGCCATTAAGGGAGTACCAATGTTCCCAATGAATGGAAAAGCACAAGGAGCCCCTTCAACAGGGGTCCCTTGATTGGCGCTCAATGGGATGCTTTCCATAGTTTCTGACTCAACAAACTAGAAATCTCTAAGGCCAACTAAAAACAAGCAGCACACAGAGCACACCACAAAGAGCACACACACTGTACTCAGGTTGTTGAAATCCAACAGGTACTAGTAAAGGATCGTTGGGTCCAGGAAGAGGAGGGTTGAAAGGAGTACCGAACTCTCTAGAAGTTAGGTCCTCAACCTCGACAGTATCAAAGAATTATCGATCCGGGGTTCTGGGCTGTGGTTCTCCAAGAACCTTTGTTTCAACCGTAAGTTCAAAAGAACCACGGGAATCTGTCCTCCAGCGTCCTGGTGGCAGTGGAGGCTCCACAATGGGAGGAGGAAGGTTCTGTAACCTCCGAGACCGACGAAGATGTTGGTCCTCCACAACTATAAAAAAGTAAACTAAGTAAAAACCTAGTGGCCACTACAACTAAGGAGCAAACAACATACCACTACAAAATTTCCTAAGTAATCAAACCAAGCAAACAGATGGCAAATAATCTCGGAAGCAAGTCTGGGATGATTAGGGCCCAGAACAGACTAACAGAGTATCGACGGTCAGTTACGTGGCGTCCTCCGGAGGTCCACTGGGTGCAAGCATTTGAATCACCAAATCGCCTTCCCGGGATTATTGCCAAAGGGTTACCTTCCACGTCTGTCCGAGGTGAAGTGGGAATAACCTCCCACTCTACCTATGTAGAATCCTAGAGGTCTGATACTAAGGATACCATCAATACGAAATAACCTAGGGGGACAGTCGTCAGCCTAGTCAAAATGCATGGGCAGGGTAACAAAGCCCGAAGTCCGAAAGGACCCCTGTACGTGAGTCAACTCTGGTTTATGGTTGAGAGGAAAGTGAGGGGATATCCTCGACAATTCCAATCTCCCACGGCCTCGTGCTTAACTCTGGTTTGAGTATAGCATCCCAGGACTATTTGATAGAGATGGATTTACCTAATACAAAGTTGTACTACAATTGTTGAGTAATGAAGCAAGTTTCGGATCGTTTAAGGTGATTTAAGTCCGAAACTCTAGCCTAAGCTAGTTGATGATGTGTATACCTAAAAAGAAAAATGTTGCTAATAAATTTTATTAATATTTCTTTTTAAAGGCTACTTGTTACTCAAGGGTTGTAGTGCGGTGTGTGGAATGGTTTGTATGAAAGTAAAGTGCATGTAAAGCAAAGCTTTCGAATTCATAAATTTTTTTTCTCTTTTCCCTTTGTATTCTTTCAGAAATTGAAAACTAGGCAATCCCAAATCAAATCTTTTTGTATTTTCTTTTAATATTTCAAAGCAAACTATGCTACTTCAAAATAACGCAAGACCTTACTACTAAGCTATTTGAACAATTTTTGTCTTTTCTGATAAATGTAAAAGAAAGAGAACTTGTACACAAGCAAGAAAGATCTAAATATAAAGCGTGCGTAAGACAAACATCTAAATGGCTCAAAGCAAACGAATCAAGAGACTCGATGAAGACTTGACTTACCAAGTTTTTGCAAAAGAAAAACTTGAGGCTTGGAGACAAAGTGAAAAAGAAACAGGGAAAAGAGACACTCGTGACGGAAAGGTAGACCTAAACAGGTTGTTCCTAAGCATCAAAACCCTAAGAAAGCACTAAGCCAAGCAAAAAGTAAGCAAGTGAACCAAGGATAACTTTAACAACACATGGACACAACAGAAAGAAAACTTAGAAAGATTTGACTCACTTGGACTGAACTGATAAGATAATCAGAAAATATCTAAACCAAGTAACCTTTCGAAAGCAACCCTAAGGACTCAAACTTGAAGTCAAACCTTAATGGAAAGGATAAGACAAAGTGAAAGCGTGCTAAACATTGCAACATACAACAAACATTAAGAATGCAGGTCTGTATGACTACAACAACAACTAGGGTGAAAGTATGTAGCTATGTCCGAAATAGAATAGTGCACGAACTTCAAAAAGGGCTAGTAAGCGGCAAAGACACTTAAACAAGTACTCAAGCAAGAAGAAAAACTAAAAAGACTCAAGAGAGGCCAACAAGACTCAAAAGAGACATGGAAGTCTCAAGGGTCAGTCAAGAAGGGAAAGAAACAGGTTGGAAGTGGAATCAAACCCTTGGAAATCAAACCCTAACAAAAAACTAGACACTACATGAAAATGCACTACTATGCAGTGTAGAATGAAAATGCACTACATGAAAATGCACTAGGACATGTGCGCTACTGTGCAGTGTAAAGAGCAACGCTCATTAGGTGGTATGTGCCACTGTTAGTAGGGAAGACCAGCGCACATGTCACAAAAGGACAGAAACAAGCTTTGCAGCAGTGGAATGAGATGAATCAAGCAGCAAGGAACAGTAAACACAAACCTAAAAGACCTCTCAAAGAATCAAAAACTAAAAAAAGGGCTGGAAGAAAACCAAAACTAGGTCTCCTACAACATAATAACTACCGTTTACTCCCCATCGGAGTCACCAGTCTGTTGTTCATGATTTCTACCTTATAGTGAGGAGATGGACACTACCAACTGGGCAGGGTTGATAGGTAAATACATTAATTGCATTACAATTAGTTCTTACAAATGACAAAGATCGGGATATCGAAAGACATACCTTTAACTGACGGCTGGTCCTAGCTTTCACTTGATCTCCCGCTTGATGAACCTGCAATACAAAGGATACCTTCCTCAGCGTATCTTGACTATATAACATATGATGAAATTACCAAGCAATTCAACATCAAACATAATAAGATACTAATCCAAATAGACATACAATCTAATAGACATCTGATTTGGTACAGGAAGGGTATTTCGACCTTTTTATTGTCAAAGAAACATGAATCAGTACAATATACCTGACGTGTTGAGATGTTTTTGAAACTGAGTCCTGGGCTCTTGCTCTTCACAATGACTTGGGACTTTCCTCCAGCGTAACAACCCTTGATGCATTCTTTCTAGTTGTTTCTATCTCTAGTTTGAGTCTAGTCTCTCTCATGCATCCTCCTTGTATTTATGGGACAGGGTAGGCAGTTTGGATCGAGAGGTGGCTGGAATGGGAGGTTGGGGAAGTTGCAAACCAACTTCAACTAATCCCAATTCGTCAACTTAATATATTTTTTGATTTCATCTTAAGATGTGCGTGAGTATCCTCAAGGCATAGTAGCGCACAGTACGCAACTTCAGTGTTTTACAACAAGCGTTTACAACTTTTTCTGAGGTGTGCGCTAGTTTCCCTTGAGTAAAGTAGGGCATACTAGAAGATGTGCGCTGGTTTCTCTTGAGGAAAGTAGGGCATACTTCCATATGTGCGCTGGTTTGCTGCCCAAAGAGTAGCGCACATGTCAAAAGATCAGGGAAATTCTCAACTGAAGAGAGTAGGTTTAGTCCATACATCATCCAAGGCAATCTAACTCTTCAATCCATGTTGTCATTTTGTGTGATCGACAACATAATGTGATCAGGGATGAAGAAGTGCTAATTTGACCTATAACACCATGTAAAATGGAAATTTATGCAATTGAGCTGTGTGTCATTTAGTTCCTCCAGGAACTCATTCAATAGGTATTGACACCAGTTGAATTGTTCGCCCTCCGCGACTACGGCACCAAGTAGTACTGTGCCCGTAGGTACCTCCAAAGGCCTCGCTTTTCTGAGAATTTTGCCGGCCAAAAGTTGCGTGACAAACTTCGTGGCCTTATCATCTGTGTCCTCCGTTTGAAAGCCTCTCTTTCCTTTGGCGACGGCTTGAGTTTTCTTCATCTTCGCAGGTACTTCTTTATCTTTGTTTTTCCCTTGGAAAAACTACTTCGGATATTTACCTCTTTTGCTCAATCCAGTTATCCGATGGATTAAGTCAATATTCAGGTCGATATTGCGATCAAGCCACAAATATCCCTAGTGAGTGCGTGCCATCAGAGTTCGCACCACCACATTCAGCTCTGGCGTTCTGTCGAAGTGCGGGAGTCTGAGAAAATTGAGCAGTCCCGACTGGACTACTTTGGATAACCAACTTTCCGCGACTAAGGTGAGGTTTCCCTTCACATATTTCTTCCAGCACATGTACTGGTCGGGCTGGAATTGTGGGAACCTAGCTTCACTGGGCTCCTTCTGCATCTGAAGCAGATCACAGTCTTCCCACTTACACTCTAGGATCTTCCCCAACAAATTTTTGTCCATCTTGACATGCTTTGATATCGGCGAGAGCAGAATCTCGTATTTGGAATTCTTTGTTAGCCTGAGGACCGGTGCGTCCAGTGCACACGATGAGATATAGTCAGGGGTAAGTGTCAATGGTATCTCCTTATCAACTATCGGTGGCAGAGGCACTGTGGAACTCATCTTTTGTTGCTTCACTTTCGGCCCCACTGGATCTTTCCTTTGTCCTGCATTGTTGGAGCGTGCCTTGGTGATCTTCTGGAAGCTTGAACCTGTTCTAAGATGAATTTCTTGGATGGGGTTCTCATGAACCCTTCGATTCCCCCGTATTTGAACACCTTCACAGTCTCTTGGACCGTGAAATCTTCTTCAATGGAATACCTCTCATAAATTTACTTGAACAGATCTCAACAGGATGTCGGACAACTTGCTGAAACAACTCGCAAAGTAGTGCTCGCAAGAAAATTCTAAGGTTCCAGTAACGCCCGCGAGTCCAAATACAACGTTATTTATAGGTGCATCTAGCCTCCTCAACACCCTTCAACGGCTAGGTAAGCATTAAATGTGGTATCCGTTGGCCAAATCTGGCGGATTCGTCGGTCCTTTCCCTCATTAGCTCCTTCAGAATGACTAATTCTGCGTTAAATTCTCAAACAGTCGTTGGCAAAGTATTGTATAACGGCTATTTTTGCGATCGACAGTCTAACGACTATTTTTCTTGAGTGTTGCGTCGAACTGCATGGAAGTCACCACTACTCCTGTGCAGATACTTCGCAGTGCCCGATTTCTTGCTTCTGAACTTAGCCTCTATTCTTGTTTAACTTGAGCTTCGCAATTGCCTTTTGAACACTGCAATTGCACGGGTCTTATTTTTCTGTTTTTTTTTTGGCCCAGCGACACATCTTAACAGTTATGCGCGGTATATACAATTCCTTATCATACATCGCGTACAGACTCTTCCCCATTTCTAGTTCCCAATTCCAACTGTACTTGGCACTTAGAAATTTCCTTTCTTTCTGATCATCATGGGTTGTGCGAAGCAGGACTGTCCCGATAGGGTTTTAGTTTGCTTCCATTGACTAGACCGAGCAAGTTATCTCCTGCTAACGTGGCTAACTAGACTGCGCCACCATTAGTTACATGTAAAACAATATATGGGCCAAGCCAATGCATTTTAAAATTCCAGGAAACTTCATAAACTTGCTATCATACAGGAGGACTAGATCACCTACTTGAAAGGTCTTGTTTTTGATATGGCGATCATGCCATGCTTTTTCTCTTTCCTTCTGCACTTGTTGGTGAAATCCTGTGACGAATCGATCCTCCTCCAGACCAACCAAGTGTAGAATCCTTTCTTCTAGTGCATCACAATATTCCATGCCTGTGAATGCAGCTATTCTCAAGCTGGGAACGATGTACTCCATTGGCATTATTTCTTCCTGTCCATCGACCATCCTAAAAGGTGTATGGCCTGTCCATTTTTTGCAAGTATTTCTATATTCCCATAAAAAAATTGGAATGCGCGGGTCCCAATCATACCTATTCACATTGCATACCTTAGTTAACTCATTCTCCAGTACTTTATTGAATGCTTCAACAGTTCCATTCGCTTGCGGATGATATGGCGTACTTCACTGATGTTGAATGCATAACTCTTCTGTCAATGCCTCAATGGTTCTGTTTAAAAATGAGTGCGTTGATCACTCATCAGAATCTTTGTGCATCCAAACCTTGTAAGGATGTCTTCAAATATGAACTGAGCGGTAGTACCTGTGCTACAGTCCTTCACTGGTTTCGCTTCTTCCCATTTGGTGAGGTAATCAGTTGCAGTGATAATGTACCTCGCACCCGTTCCTTTTCCTGGTGGGTTTATAGGTCCCACAAAATCAATTTCCCATTTCTCAAATTCCTGTAATGTCAACTATGGATTCAATGGAATTTCATCCCGTCGCGACGACCTTCCTATCCTCTGACAGACATCGCAACTCTGGAAATGCTCCTTTGCATATTTGTGAATCGTAGGCCACGATAGCCCTGCCCTTAATATCTTTTGCGCAATGGCTCTTCCTGCGTAGTGACCTCCTGCTGCTCCGGAATGTGCATCAGTCAGCATGAATGGTTTCTCGTGCTCTAACACACATCTGCGCAGTACTTCATCCGGCCCCAATTTATATAACTGTTCGACAATGATGGTGAAGTCTGCTGCTCTTATTACCAATTACTTCTTCTGCTGCGTAGTAAACTCTATAGGTGTTAACCCAGTAGTTAGAAAGTCTATGATATCTTTATAATATTCATCATCTATTTGGATAGCAAACAACTGCGCATCAGGCAGATTGTCTTCAAGGTTCATAGGCTCTTCTCCTAACTCGATCCTTGACAGATGATCAAAACCTAAGTTCAATTTGCCCGGCTTAACCACTATTTCAAAGTCATACTCCTGAAAGAGTAATAACCATCTGCAGATTCGCCCCCCCAACACTAGCTTTTTGACCAGGTATTTCAAAGCAGAATGGTCAGTGAACATAGAGAAGTGCGCACCAAGCAAATAGTGCCTGAACTTCTGCAGTGCATAGACCATAGCAAGGCCTTCTCTCTCAGTGGTGGTATAATTATTCTCTGTAGATGAGAGCTTCCTCCTTGAAAATGCGATGGGATGGTCAATACCTCCCTCTCCTAGTTGTGCTAAGACAACTCCCAATGCTATACATGAAGCATCGACATGGACATGAAACGACTTCTCCTAGTCTGGAAAAACTAGGATCGACACAGTTACCATTTTCTCTTTTAAGGTGTCGAAGCCTTGTTCACACTCTGCGTTCCAAATGAACAACACATCCTTCTTTAATAAATTCTCCATAGTTGCGGTTATCTGCACATAACCTTTTATAAACTTCCTGTAGTAACCGGTATGCCCCAATGTAGTGCGCAGCTACTTGACTGAATTTGGTGTTGGAAAGTTTACAATAACTACGATCTTCGTAGGATCAACCATCAAGCCCTGTTTGCACACAATGTGTCCTAACAGAATTCCATAAGGTACACAAAAGATACACTTCTTCAGGTTTAATGACATTTGATGCTGTTTGCATTTTTCTAGCATCAATTTGAGATTTGCGCAATGGTTCTTCAGCAACCCGAATATTGTCCAATCGTCAAAATAAGCTTCTAAAAACTTATGCATGAAGTCTTTAAATGCTGCGACCACAACTATGTAAAAGATGGCATGCATTTTCTTCAGACCAAATGGCATCACTGTGTATTGGAACGACCCCCATTCCGTGGCAAAAGTGGTCTTGTGTCTATTCGCGGGATCAAGTGTTATTTGATGATATCCCGAAAAGCCATCAGTAAAGGAATAGGTCTCATTTCCTCCAACATTATCAAGCACCTCATCAATGAAAGGAGTAGGAAATGAGTCATGCATTGAAGCATCGTTCAATTTTTTGAGGTCCACACAAATCCTGATCTCGCATTTTGTCTTCTTATCTTGGACTACCATATGGATTATCCACTCAGACTCTTCGATTGGCTCGATGATCCCTGCATTGAGCATTTTATCAAGTTTTGCCCTGAATCGTTCTTTGTATCACGGGTTCAGTCTATAGGGCCTCTGCTTAACAGGATTTGCACCTGGCTTAAGAGGTATCTTCATAACCCCTAAATCTCCCAAAATGCCCTTCATCTCTGTAAACTTTGTCGGGAATAAATCCTGATAGTCATGTAACAGGTCTGCGATCTCTGAGACAATCTGATCATCCCAGTAGTCTCCAATACTTGTGAACTTCGGCTCTTCACTGGTGCCAATGTTCACTTTCCTTGTTTTCACGGGTCCACTCATGTTTGGTATTTCCAGCGAAGGTCCCTCTACGTCGCGCGCTCCTTTTGACTCTGGAATGTTTATGTTGCGCGGGTCCTCCTCATCACTTCCTTCTTTATCTTCAACCTCTTCAGCTAGGTTATAACATTCCATGGAATGTTCTACCTGTTCCTTCCATTCTGTCTGTAGGCTTGCATGTACGCTGTCAAGTCCAAAGAATTCCTCTAGTGTCATTTTCTTATGTGGACATTTCGGTCTGAATATTCTTTACTTAATAATCTGCAGCGCATCATTTATGGTAGGACTCTCATCCTCAAAATTGAAACTCTTATGGAAGTTCGCAGTCAGGGTAGGCCAATCTGTAGTTTCCCTGCACAAATCCATATCCAGGTACCATTTCTTTGGAATTCCTTCCTCCAACGTGTGCACAAAAAGATGCACCCATCTGTTTGTGGTATCTCCTCCCATGCTTGTGAACTGACCTCAATATGCTGTCTTGGATCTGTTTGTCCATTGTATTTCTCAAAGGTTAGGGTAACCTTGTCAGCAAACTTGATCTGCATCTTGATTTTACACTGATCCCATGTGGTCAATGTTTGCTTATGCGCAGCCCACCATCTGGCAGGTGTCTCGCGCAGTGCCATATCTAGTGTTGGTAAGCGATGTTCATCTGCAATTGCTACAGTGTATTCTTTGATAAAGGAATAAACATTAGATAAACCATCATAGGTGGGGATTGGGATTACCTCCTTTCCAATCAAGTGTAGTGACTTTGTAACTTGCGCGCATCTCCTTGTTGATACTTCGTGCATACGACTTTTCCAGTTTTCCAATCCTACATCAGAGTCTGAGATGCAAGAGTTGTCGCATCTCCAGCTGAGTGTTCCATCCGAAGTAGGATTAATGTAATCTTTCTGATTCATAGTCATCTTGTAAAGTTGGTCCAAATCTTGAGCTCTGGATTCCTCCTGAATCGGCTCGCTGTATCTGTCTCCGTTTGCAGGGTCCAGTGGTGCGATGACCTTGAGATTCTTTCCTTCGAAGATCATCTTCTTCGTCTTCAAGTTTATGATAGCGAGGTTATTGATAGCCCAGTCAATTCCCAACAGCGTAGGAAAAGGCTGACTATCATCCACAATCTCGATAACCTCGAAATCTGCGTAACTTTGCACTCCATCAATGTCAACAACAACATTGGCTAGTCTTCCAAAGGGTATGACTTTCTCCTGATTGGACATTCTCAACTGGATAGGTGACCATAACAAATTTGGTCTCCCCATCTGCTACCATGTTTGTTTAGTTAAGACATTTACTTCTGATCCCAGATCAAGAATGATCTCATGCATTTCATAATCTCCTATCTATGCAATGAGTCTCATTTCTTTGCCTGTTCTCTTGTGTTTCTTGATGTGATGAACTGTGCTATCGGTAGTTTCACTTTCGCTGCGTGGTTCATACTGATCTAACAACTTCTACAATTCTGCTATAGCGTTTGGACTCTTCAACAACTTCATGCAACTCATGAGGAACTGCGCAACAGAGGTGCCTGTCTCTGCTGTTGCGCTTGTTCTGTCATAAGCAACCGACATATCTTCTATATGCGGTATTTCACTGCACAGCGGGATTCTTGGTGATCGAGGTGCTGGTTCTTTAAAGATATCCCGCGCTTCTTCAAAGACTTCTCTGGTTTTCTTCACATCGAAAGTAGGTGCTTTCCTAGCAGCTTTTCTTATCCATATTGTTTCAAGAGGAGTCTGCTTGCTTCACATCGTCATCCTGTACTTGCTTTACACTCCATACGGCTTCACATAGAAACCAATGCTGATCAGGGTCTTCTAGACCCGTTCCTTTGAATATCGTCAGTTTGATATCGTCAATCATCCTCCTTCTAGGTGGCACGGTTCTCTGAGTAGTGCTAGGGATAATACTCTAAGGAATGATCTGAGGTTGGAAGTTCTGAAGTTGTACAACCTGAGATGGAGTAGGCTGAGTCAGAATAGCCTGGGTATCCGCTACTGCGGTGTTACCAGTACTGATGTTCTGTTGTGTGGGTTGCGTAGTGTTTGCAATCGGTGGGTTCTGAGACAAGGGAGGTGCGGTATGTGCAACCGGTGGATTCTGTGGCGTAATGGATGATACGTGGCTGACAGAGGTGCGGTTTGATTATCAAGCTCACATGGTATTTGGGTATCTACGCGGAGTCCATGTGGTCCAGGATTTTTCTCAGCGACGAACTTGTATCTCTTTCCAATTCTCAGGTTATGGGTTTCTTCGTAAGAACCACTATATGTACTATCTACCATGACAGATTTACACAAAATTTCACTGCATTCTAAAGACGCCTTTCTCGGTCAAAAGCATTTTAATGTATAAACTGAGGTTGTTCAAGTACTTACCTCTGAATCCCTTGAAAAAAACTCTTTCGGCTGCGCTGTAGGACTTTAGCATGTCCACAGCGAACTGCGTCACAAAACTCTGTAGTGTACTGTTGAACTAGAAGTCAACTGCTCTCGTGAATGGGCTGTCTACTGCTTTGAGCCTTTCAATAAGCTCCGATGTCCTATCAGTCGGTACGTCTCGCGGTGTACAGTTTCTTTGCTCTACGAGCCTTGACAACCACTCGTGTAGCTCGTTTCCAAAAGACGACTACAAAACTTCATGAACGTATTTCCACAGATACTTGTTCAACCACTGGACGTCAGAGAGATGTGGGTGTCTATTCTCCTTTCTTGCAAAGTCTCTCTCTGTCTTGTCACACCAAGCCCAGATTTATTTCTTGTTTGGATGCCAAATGTCGATACCCAACAAAGCTTCTTCTTCATCACACATCATGACTTCAAATCATCACGGAGTCTTAGCGTGACAACGGAACCATTTGTTGGTTTAATATACTGATCTAGAGGTTTCCAATGTAGACCCAAGTTCTTCGCGGTTTTCAGGAACCAACAAAACCCCTTCTCACTGGCCCTTTCGGCAACAGCCTGTGAACAGGACGAGGTCTCACCTGAGGTGTAGCTATGGGGGTACTGCGGAATCAGGTTTCCATAGTGATGTGATGAGTTGTTCGGACAGAACTACTGCGCAGTGCACTGCGGGGCTCGCACTGCGGACTGCAGACTATGCGATGATAGCCTTCGTCGCAGTAAAAAATTCTGCAAGCTAAGATGCTTCACAACCAGCGCATCCAAGGACTGCGCGGTTCGGATAGGATGCGAATAACAGGACAACTCAACTGACTTATACACTTCCTTTGTGGACTTAACTGATATTGACGACTTTACTTATTACTTCATTCACCCATATACTGCCTTAGATTATTTAGCCTGATAACTGATGTAAACAGATGAAACACACAATACTGCGCACTCCTGGTGCTGCGCGTCAAAAGAGTTATACGACCCCCAAACTCTACATACACATGCGATTATTCAACGAGCTGATACTTTCACAGACTTAGAATACTGTGCATTCATCATTCATCCATACATGTAATACTTAACATATTATTCCCATCTTTCTCCTATGGAGAATACATATAAAAGCATTAACATAACAACTAATAAATAAGAATTCAAGCATCCACGGTAAGCAAATAAGCAAATGCAAACACAAAATCAATCACACTACACAGGATTTAACGTGGTTCACCCCCAGGATGGGAGCTACGTCCACAAGAACTGTTGTTGTATTAGTCTTTGGGAAGGGTACAACAGTTCTTGTCTGTGCACTTAGCTATAGACTCTCTTCTCTCTCAATAGGCCTCTGCGCACACACCTTGCAGAGCCTTTACAATGGCAATCAAAACAGGTCTTGCTCAAAATGTTACAATAAGATACAAGCCCAAATATAGAGATTAACCAACCCAATGAAAAACCCTTTCCCATACAAAATATGCCTTATTTATAGATCATGCCCGTAGGTCATGTCTTTACAATTCGCAGGCAAAAACCCTTAGGTTTACAAAACTGTCACGGTTTTCAGGTAACCGGACTGCTGGCTTCTAGTAGCGAATATTCCATCATGACTGCCTTCAGTGCATGCTCACGTCGCTATCCGCACATGCCAATAGGTCGCTTTCGCCAAGCCGTTCTTCCTCTAACGGTCTTTTGCGACTGGTTCAGGTAGTGGTTCTTTACATGTGCAACCAGTCGCTTTCTTACACTTTGCTCCTTACCCATCACCTGGCACTCATGGAGCATCTTTACAAAAAATAGACCATCGATGGTCTAACCGGAATATGTGCCATCTTCCATCCAACACTCTGCTTTTCCGGATCTTCGTAGACTGGCCACATTGCAGCGCTGAACTTCGCAGCTCCTCCGACGCTGCACTGCGCGCAACTTTGCAACATCCCAACATCTGACTTACTAAAAAATCCTTCTACTGAACTGTGCTCAGCTTCGCAGTTCCAAAATCTGACTTGCTCAAACATGCCCCACTTGGGCCAGGCCCAACACTTCTTCTTAACCTTTAGAAGGATTTCTATGAGTCTTCTAATCTCATCATTTCTATTGCTAGTGGCTTCAACACCAACCCATGAAATTTGAAGTCGAGGGTTCAAGTAGGGATTTCTTTATGAAACTGGACGAGAGCTCGCAACATCTCATTTGAAGTTTCTATTACTGCAATCAAAATGATGTTGACTTCTTTCCCAAATTGAAGGCGAACTACCTAATCTGAATCCCACTTGATAAATCAAAACTTGAAGATAGGGAAATGGATGAATGCAAGTTTTCCATATTGATAAATGGCTTGATATTTTATTTGAATGTAGGGCTCGAAAAGCTGGCTTCCCTCATCACCCTGATCACACTAGGATCATCAAGAATTGAAACTATGAGTTGTTCCAATTCTACCTTCACAACCAACAAAGGTTGTTGCTTCTCATGGAACCCTCTTCTCTAATGTGCTTGCACTCGCTTAAGTGCCGCCATGAGAGCATTTGAAATTGGTGGTTCAATGCCAGGGACAACACCCTACGCTCGATCAACAACCACGTTGAATCAAATCTCCAATGCCCGACATTGAAGAGGACGGGAAGAGTTGGGATGAGAACAAATGCAGGCACACAGGGGCCGCCAAAATCCACTTGCATAATACAAGTGGCGCACACTTACCTCGAGATTGTAATGTTGTTTCACTAGTTTGTACCAGTTAGTCTCTTGACATTTTAGGACATTAGTTCTTTTAGGTTAAACAACTTATGGCATCGATAATTCTTTTGTCATTTTCATTTTGGAAAGCAAAAAACTAGTATGAATATCATTGGAAATTTTAGAGTTGTCTGTTGTTTTGCATACAATCCCGAAAGTGGGGGAATGCAATTTTCCAAAGGAATTGTTGCAGTTGCCAAAGTTGGTTGTCATATACCTATAATTACCTATTATTCAAATACAATAAAGGCTTCCCTCTGTAGAGTAAAGTATGAACTTACATGTCAACATTAATAGAAATGATTGTTAATATATTGAGTTTTAGAGCCATATTGTCATCGACAATTGGGGCAGTTTCTGTGGCAGAAATGTTCAATTAGAAATTGTCCAAACAACCTTTCCATGATATTTGATATGTCAAGAAGGCCTATTTGCAACCAATTTATGTAGAAGCCGATGCCGACCTCTGAAAAAGTAGAGCACATGGAACCTGGAAATCAAACTTTTTTAACTTTTCACAAATTTATGCATTGGTGAGATGAATACAAATTTGGGTCCAACAATTGAGTCAATGGTGATAAAACAAGTAATTTTTTTCCTTTGAAAAAACCTTCAAACACGATGGATATAATCACAAGTTTGGAATTTTCCGTATCCAAATTGAATAAAGAGCGCTTGCTTTGACACTTTCTCGACATCTTAGTTGCTAAAAAGAGGGAAGGGCATGGTTGTCGGTACACCTTAATAAAAATAATAAGAATAATAATAAGAATCCATATATTTCTTGGAAAAAAAAAGAATCCATATATATAAAATTTAAATACCCACCTTAATAATAGTAATAAGAAGCATCTACTTATTTTAGGAATTTTAGATATTCCTCAGACGATGAGCGGAAACCATCGACCTAGGCTCTTAAGCATAATTCATTGGTGCTAATTAATGTACGGTAAAAATCAACGGAAAACAAATAGTAACCGTAGTAGGATGTATCTTAGAGTATTGTTAGCCAAAAACCAGTTTCTATACAAATAAAAATGTAAACAGATGGGTGACAGAACAATGCAGAACATAACAAAACCTGTTTAAAGCATCAGAGCCTATGAAACACCATCATCAAACTATATCTCCAGTGATAATATATCATATATATGGCTCTTAGAAAAACATATATGCCAAGAATGAGATAGTTGAGGCAATCATAGAAGAACTAACGGAGGGAACAAAGTCCAGGTAACCCGCGCCATCCACGAGGCTAGGATTCCGCGAGTCAACAACCATTGAGAGGCCAAAGAGAGCAAACACCAGGACCACAAAATACATAGCTTCCACCGCAAATGTGGAGGTTCAAGCCAAGCATATCTCCAGTAACAACGGAGGTCCATTTTTCATGATACAGTCGATAAGTCTCATCTTCAATGGGTGCCTTGCCAGTTATTTTCCTTTTCTTCCTTACTTTGTTTGATAACCTCTTAGGCATGTTGGCTTATGTGGGGGTAGTATCTTCTTCTTCGCTCAGTATCTTCTCCAAAAATGTGTGCAATTTCCTGGTCTAGCAATAATCCTCCAATATACCAGCAACTATACAAAACCAATGTCATACAGATCATACAGTGCTACTAAAATATCCTTGGGGCGCTGGATGTCATCTGAAATTAACTATCATGTTTGTGGGCACCAAGCATGGCATTAAAGTTTTTTGTGCAATTCCAAAAGCCTCTTGGTTAGTCATATTCTTGTGAATTGCTAGATAGAGTAAATCAGGATGATCATTACCAAGTTATAAATGATGTCATCTATTACAAGAACAAATTTTTTTTAACTCCTGAATCCAAGTTGAAGGAGCAGATTCTGATGGCTGCCCACAATGCACCAGTAGCAGGCCATCCCGGAATTTTGAAAACTTACAGGAAGTTAAGAGAAAGGTCCACTTGGAAGGGCCTCAAGGAGGATGTTCTAAGGCATGTGAGTGAGTGTACTGCATGTCAGCAGAATAAGGTTGAGCACACTCGTCCTGCTGGTCTCCTACAACCTTTTCCAATTCCTGGACAGAAATGGGAAAGCATATCAATGGACTTGATCACAGGTTTGCCCAAATCTCAGGGCAAAGACAATATTTTTGTAGTACTTGACAGGTTAACCAAATTTGCTCACTTTTTTGTTGTCACATCTACTATTTCTGCTAGTCAAGTTGTTGCACTTTTTTTTAAGGAAGTATTTAGATTGCATGGGCTACCTAAAATCATAATGAGTGACAGGGATAACAAGTTTACCAGTGCTTTTTGGCAATCTTTGTTCGAATTGGTAAATACCAGTTTAAACCTCAGTACAAGATATCACCCCCAGATAGATGGGAAAACTGAGAGAGTTAACCAATGGATGGAAGGTTATCTCAGGAACTATGTTACAGGGCAGCAGAAGGCATGGGTCAACTGGTTACATCTGGGGGAGTTCTGCTATAACACCACATTCCACATGTCCATTGGAATGACCCCATTCAAAGCCTTGTATGGGTATGAGTCTGCCACTTTTGCAGATCTGGTTTTTGGAAATTGTAAGGCACAGAAGGAAAAATATTGGCTGCAAGAAGGCCAGGATATCCTTAAATCACTAAAAGAAAATTTGCAGGTTGCACAAAATCAATAGAAAATCAATGCAGATAAAAATAGAGCAAATTGAACTTTCCAAGTAGGAGACTTGGTTTATCTAACATTGCAGCCATACAGGAAAACCACTCTTAAGACAAAAGGTGCTGAAAATTTATTGCCAAAGTTTTATGGACCCTACAAAATAACAAGAAAAGTGGGTGAAGTAGCCTATGAGTTGGACTTGCCAGCAGAGAGAAAAATACACAATGTCTTCCATGTGTCATGCTTGAAGAAAGCATTGGGCCATCAAGTTAAGGCTTCAAAAATACTACCTCCTCTTGATGATGAAGGACATATGGTCCTAGAACCAGAAGACATTTTGCAGGTTAGAGAAAGGAAGCTGAGAAGTAGAATTATTAAAGAATACCTGGTATAATGGAAGGGGCTGCCTAGTGAAGATGCCACCTGGGAAGATGAAAAGATTTTGCAGCATCCTAGTTTGAAACTGCTTGATGACAAGCAGTATTGGGAAGGGAGGACTGTCATGTTCCCCCCTAGTGACCTTGGTCACCACTTGGATCCTCCTATCCCTAGGGGTCTAAGTTCTTAATTAATTGGGGAAATTTTGAGACATTACATCATAATAATTAATTAATTGCTAAGTTTAATTATTTCTGAGTTGTATTATTTTCATTTAAATGTTTATTGCTAATAAATGTGCCAAGTGGTTGGTGACTTGGCTAGGAAATTCGAATTGGTCAAGTGGGCCAAACTTGCCTAAGTGGTAAAACTTCAGAAAAGCTAAGGAATATAATGGAGACAAGTTGGCAAGGTGAACCAAGAAGGAAACTGAAAAAAGATGGAAAAATCAAACAAAATCCGAAAAGAGGAAAGTGAATAAAGTGGAATAAAACAAGAAAAGCATAAGAAAGGAAAGTAGCAAGTGCAGAAAAAGCTCCCTACGGTGCACTTGCCAATTTAGTGAAGGAATGCAAAAGTAGGAAAGTGGAGAAAGCAGAAAACTTTCCTTTCTCCTCAAGGAATGCACCGTCCTCATCCACATGTGTGGGCTAGCTTGGGTAGCAAGTCATAACATCTATTTAATCATGCTTCTTACTCCATCTCTCACTTTCGATCATTATTAGAATTTGTGAATGAGAGCTTTGATCCCTCTAAGTTGAGTGTTGTGCCTCAACAAGTTATGCTTGGGAGATGTGCCCCAAGGCGCTGTGAGTTTCTTATGAGTGATATTCAGGTCCAACAATGAATATTACAGCCAGTGACATCCAGTTCAGATCAGCCTTGAAGAATTATTGACAAATTGAAGAGGAGACTACCATTGCAGAAGATTTGCAGCTAGATTTAGTGGAGGAACACTAGTGGAGGAGGAAAATTATGGAGAGATGTTCTTAGGACCTCCAGTGAAGTCTATCAGATGATGTTTGCAGATATTAAATGCTTCTATATTCCATAATTCAAATATCAGATCGAATCTCTACTCTTCTCCTACTCCTACTCCTCCCACAACCAGTTTTGGAGGTGATTTCCCTAAAGGAGAGAACCAGTTGATGATGGCGCCCATTGAAGACCAGCATGTTTAGAATGCAGAAAGTTCAGCAATCTAACCAGTAGATAGACTGATAATAACCTCTAGTACAGATCCAAAGTAACTTCTTTCTTCTCTTCTCTATTCTCCCACTACTGTAACAGAAAACTAGCCTGTGAGGCATTGCCATTTGAGAAGCAAGCAATAAAATAAAGGAGGAATGTTATGAATGCTATATTTCATGTTTTATGTATTTAAAATATTATATCAGAGTTATAATAATCATTAGAACAGATTTTGTAGATATTTAAAGCAATTTGTGAAGTTAAAATACAAGACTAGCTAGATTGATGTCATTTCTAGACTAGTTTCACCACTTTTACTGCCAAATCCATTCTAAGCAATATTTTTACATTTTGTCAATTGGAGAAGGTAATTGACTCATTCTAGTATCCATATCAGTCCTTAAATTCATAACTTGGAAGCCTTTAGACCCTTTTTGTAAATATTGGAAAACTACTAGCTCAACAATCTTGGGAGAGCCCAGGAACCCCAATTCTTCCTAAATTCTCCCAAGTCTGCTCAAACACTTTCCTGAACATAACAAGCACTCATTTGATTTATAATAACTCTTCCATTAACTTCCAGTATCCCCACCTGTCCAGTATGCATATGCCAACTACCCAGGAAGCCTCGAAGTAGGCATAGACTTGCTCTATGCTGAAAAGTGAATGGTACTGGTACCTTGTGCATAAGAAAAATTTGCTCTGATATCCTGACCTGCTGCTGCACCTCAGTCCATACATATTCTAGAATTGAATATTCATCCCACCATCCTCATTCCTTACTCCAGTACCCATCACTTACTTCCCGCACTGTTCAAAGAAATTGACAGAAAAAATTAACTAGTAAAGTTTATGAATTTTTTTGGAGTTGAGTTAATATATTGGTTCAATTTTCCCAAGGATACTATAGTGGTATCAGAGCATGGTACTCTGAACTTGCTCTTTTTGTGGTGATGAGCTCAAGAAAAACCCTAGCACTAAAGGAAAGAACCCCAGAGACACCAGGGAAGAAGAGGTAGATTCTACAGAAGGAGAGATACAAGGAAATAGAGACATGTATGATCATGAAGCTAATGATGAGTTTAGACAACTGCTTATTAAAATGGTTAGAGGGATAGAAAATCTAAATCATTCAATGGCCCAGAATGGTCAAGAAACTAAAGAACTCCTTAGTAGACATTTTGCACACAAAGGGGTAGAAGGGAGTGCTAGTGGTTCCCACCAGGGTGAAAGAAAGACATTTGCAGAAACCATTTTTTCAAAGACTGGTCCACACAATAGGCCTAGAGACTTTAAAATGGATTTGAAATATCAACCTAGAAAAACCATGCCTACCTTCTTTTAGGAAAATAAAGAAGTACCCCGGTGCACCTGTAACTACCTGTGAGGAAAGGCATGCAGTATATCTGACCTTGAGTGATGAGTGCATAAGAGATCTCACTTTCAAATATTTTTCTGAGATTTACCTAAAAAATCAGCCAAGGGGATATAATAGGCAGCCAACAAACAATTTTGAGTTGAGGAATGCTGCAGGTAAGGTCCAGATACCTTACTTTTATGGGACTACAAAATGCAATGCTAGTTCCTGGGTGCAGAAACTAGACATATATTTTCAGCTGCATCCCATGGCGGAAAAGGATGCCATCAAGATGGCAGTGTTACATCTGGAAGGAGAGGCCAATGATTGGTGGTTCCATGGCATGAGAACCTTGGGACATGATTTAGTTGATTCTTATGAATATTTCACCAGGAGGTTGGTGGAAAGTTTTGATAGGAGGGATCCTGAGTTGTCTTTCCGTGAGTTGGAACATTTAAAACAAACTAGCACTTCAGAAGCATATATATCAGAATTTCAAAAGTTGGAAGTGATGGTCACTGATATATCAGAATCCAGGTTAATCCTCTTGTTCATAGAAGGATTGACATAACCTTTGAAAGGGCTGGTTAAAGCCTACTGACCAGCTACCTTACAAGAAGCTTTAAGCATAACAAGGGATCTGCAAGATGCAATCCCAAGAACTAGATACCCACCTAAGTTTAATCCACCTGCAAAATTTCAGAATTCAAAGCCACCATTTAGAAATAATGCAGCCCCAAACAAGAAAGAATACTCATTCCGATATCGGGATGAGTTAAGAAGGAAAAAGCTATGTTTTTCCTGCCAAGAACCATGGGTTCCGGGGCACAAATGTGCAAAAGGTAAAGCTCACTACATAGAAGTATTTTCTGAAAGTGATGAGGAGGAAATGAGTGCATAAGTACAAGTGGAAGAACCAGCAGAAGAGGGGTATAATACAGCAGAAGAAGAAGAACCAACACAAACAGAAGCAAAATTTGCAGTTTTGAGTGGAGTTCCTTGCTACCACACTATGAGGTTCAAGGGGGTGGTGCAAGGATAGAAAGTTTCAGTGTTGGTCGATGGGGTGGGCACACATAATTTCATTGATGTAGCCATGGTGGAGAGAATAAAATTCCAATTTGAAAAATTTGGGGGTTTCACAGTTATTATTCATGGGAAGAACAACACCATGCAGTGCAACAGATGGATTCCCAAGATGCAGGTAACTATTGGAGACCATACTGTAACTGATAGTTTTTACATTGTTGATGTTGATAATACTAATGTTGTGTTGGGGGTACAATGGTTGTTCTCACTTGGTGAGCATGTGGTAAATTATAGGATTCCCCAAATGTGCTTTAAAGATACTGAAGGTAAGCAAGTGGTTTTGAGAGGTGTTAACACCTACCCAAAACAAGTGATTTCTGCACATAGTATGAGATCTGTTTTGAGGCATGGAGACATAGAGTGGGATGCTAAATGTTTTATCTCTACCAAAGGAACCACCATTGATGTGTCACTGCTCCATAAACACAAAAAGGTGTTTGAAGATCTGTCACATGGAAGGCCTCCTGATAGGGGTACTGAACATTGGATAGAGCTGGACTTGGTACTTTTCCCATAAAAATACATCCCTACAAACATCCCAAGAGATTCAAGGATGAAATAGAAGAGACCATCAAAGAGCTGCTTGAGAGGGGGTTCATAAGACCATGCTCAAGTCCCTTTGCTTCATCGATGGTTTTGGTCAAAAAGAAAGATGGAACAATGCGCATGTGCATTGATTACAGACCTTTTAATAAGAAAACCATCAAGAACAAATATCCTATTCCAAGGATTGATGAGCTACATGGAGCCAAATATTTTTCCAAGATTGATCTTCGTTCTCGTTACCACCAAATCAGAATGAAAAGTGAAGATGTGCAGAAAACTGCCTTTCGGTGCCATTTTGAATTTCCGGTCATGCCTTTTGGCTTGACAAATGCACCAGCAACTTTCCAGTCTTGCATGAACAGAATCTTCAGCAAACAACTTCGTAAGTTTGTACTTGTATTTTTTGATGACATTCTGATTTATAGTAGGACATGGGAAGAACATTTGCAGCACTTGGACAATGTACTAACTCTACTTGCAGAACAATCTTTTATGCCAAACTGTCGAAGTGTGAGTTTGGTATGAAGGAGCTCCTCTATCTTGGCCACATCATTGGGAAAGAAGGAGTCAAGGTACACATGGAGAAGATACAATCCATCCTATGTTGGCACAACCCAAAGAATATAACTGCTCTAAGAGGATTCATAGGCTTATGCACATACTATAGGAAATTTGTTAAGGGATTTTCCAAACTCACTTCTCCCTTGACTGACCTTAACAAGAAGGGAGGTTTCTGCTGGAATGAGGAGGTTGAAAAAGATTTTAATAGAATGAAGGAAGTTATGAGCAGCTTCCCAGTACTTTCACTTTCAGATTTCAGCCAACCTTTTATATTGGAGTGTGATGCCTCAGGTGAAGGCATTGGAGCAGTTTTAATGCAGAATAGACACCCTATTGCTTATGAGAGCAGGAAGTTGCAGCCCCATGAGAATTTGTGTTCTATATATGATAAAGAGATGTTAGCCATCATGCATGCATTGGATAAATTCATACAATATCTGGTGGGAGGAAAATTCATAGTCAAGACCGATCACAACAGCTTGAGGCATTTCCTAACCCAAAAGGAGCTTAATGACAGGCAGCAGAAATGGGTAAGCAAAATTCAATCTTATGATTTTGATATTGAATATAAGAAGGGTAAGTTGAATGTAGTTGTTGATGCCCTCTCTAGAAAACCTTCCTTTTCTTCGCTGCAAGTGCCTACTGACTGGAAGGCACAACTAGTTAAGGAATATGCAGAAAATCAGTTTGCTTGTGAATTGCTAGATAGAGTAAATCAGGATGATCATTACCAAGTTATAAATGATGTCATCTATTACAAGAACATAATTTTTTTAACTCCTGAATCCAAGTTGAAGGAGCAGATTCTGATGGCTTCCCACAATGCACCAGTAGTATGCCATCCCAGAATTTTGAAAACTTACAGGAAGTTAAGAGAAAGGTTCACTTGGAAGGGCCTCAAGGAGGATGTTCTAAGGCATGCGAGTGAGTGTACTGCATGTTAGTAGAATAATGTTGAGCAAACTCGTCGTGTTGGTATCCTACAACCTTTTCCAATTCCTGGACAAAAATGGGAAAGCATATCAATGGACTTCATCACAGGTTTGCCCAAATCCTAGGGTAAAGACAATATTTTTGTAGTAGTTGACAGGTTAACCAAATTTGCTCACTTTTTTGCTGTCACATCTACTATTTCTGCTAGTCAAGTTTGCTGCACTTTTTTTTAAGGAAGTATTTAGATTGTATGGGCTGCCTAAAATCATAATAAGTGACAAGGATAGCAAGTTTACCAATGTTTTTTGGAAATCTTTGTTCGAATTGGTAAATACCAGTTTAAACCTCAGTACAAGCTATCACCCCCAGACGGATGGGAAAACTTAGAGAGTTAACCAATGGATGGAATGTTATCTCAAGAACTATGTTACAGGGCAGCAGAAGGCATGGGTCAACTGGTTACATCTGGGGGAGTTCTGCTATAACACCACATTCCACATGTCCACTGGAATGATCCCATTCAAAGCCTTGTATGGGTATGAGTCTGCCACTTTTGCATATCTGGTTTTTGGAAATTGTAAGGCATAGAAGGCAAAAGATTGGCTGCAAGAAGGCCAGGATATCCTTAAAGCACTAAAATAAAATTTACAGGTTGCACAAAATCAACAGAAAATCAATGCAGATAAAAATAGAAAAGATCGAACTTTCCAATTAGGAGACTTGGTTTATCTGGGATTGCAACCATACAGGAAAACCACTCTTAAGACAAAAGGGGCTGAAAAGTTATTGCCAAGGTTTTATGGACCCTACAAAATAACAAGAAAAGTGGGTGAATTAGCCTATGAGTTGGACTTGCCAGCAGAGAGGAAAATACACAATGTCTTCCATGTGTCATGCTTGAAGAAATCATTGGGACAACAAGTTAAGGCTTCAGAAATACTACCTCCTCTTGATGATGAAGGACATATGGTCCTAGAACCAAAAGAAATTTTGCAGGTTAGAGAAAGGAAGCTGAGAAGTAGAATTATTAAAGAATACATGGTACAATGGAAGGGGCTTCCTAGTGAAGATGCCACCTGGGAAGATGAAAAGATTTTGCAGCATCCTAGTTTGAAACTACTTGAGGACAAGCAATATTGGGAAGGGAGGACTATCATGTCCCCCCCCTAGTGACCTTGGTCACCACTTAGATCCTCCTATCCCTATGGGTCTAAGTTCTTAATTAATTGAGAAATTAATTAATTGGGGAAATTTTGAGGCATTACATCATAATAATTAATTAATTACTGGATAATTAAATAATTGCTAAGTTTAATTATTTCTGAGTTGTATTATTTTCATTTAAATGTTTATTGCTAATAAATGTGCCAAGTGGTGGATGACTTGGCTAGGAAATTCGAATTGGTCAAGTGGGCCAACCTTGCCTAAGTGGTAAAACTTCAGAAAAGCTAAGGAATCTAATGGAGACAAGTTGGCAAGGTGAACCAAGAAGGAAACTGACAAAAGATGGAAAAATTAGACAAAAGTAGAAAAGAGGAAAGTGAATAAAGTGGAATAAAACAAGAAAAGTAGTAAGAAAGGAAAGTAGCAAGTGCAAAAAAAGCTCCCTAGGACGCACTTGCTAATTCAGTGAAGGAATGCGAAAGCAGGAAAGTGGAGAAAGCAGAAAAGTTTCCTTTCTCCTCAAGAAATGCGCCCTCCTCATCCACACGCATGGGCTAGCTTGGGTAGCAAGTCATAACATCTATTTAATCATGCTTCTTACTCCATCTCTCACTTTCGATCATTATTAGAATTTGTGAATGAGAGCTTTGAGCCCTCTAAGTTGAGTGTTGTGCCTCAACAAGTTATGCTTGGGAGATGTGCCCCAAGGCCCTGTGAGTTTCTTATGAGTGATATGCAGGTACAAAAATGAATATTACAGCCAGTGACATCCAGTTCAGATCAGCCTTGAAGAATTTTTGACAGATTGAAGAGGATACTACCATTGCAAAAGATTTGCAGATAGATTTAGTGGAGGAACACTAGTGGAGGAGGAAAATTATGGAGAGATGTTCTCAGGACCTCCAGTGAATTCTATCAGCTGATGTTTGCAAAGATTAAATGCTGCTATATTCCAGAATTCAAATATAAGATTGAATCTCTACTCTTCTCCTACTCCTACTCCTCCCACAACCAGTTTTGGAGGTGATTTCCCTAAAGGAGAGAACCAATTGATGATGGCGCCCATTGAAGACCAGCATGTTCAGAATGCAGCAAGTTCATCCATCTAACCAGTAGATGGACTGATAATAACCTCCAGTACAGATCCAAAGTAACTTCTTTCTTCTCTTCTCTATTCTCCCACTATTGTAACAGAAAATTAGCCTATGAGGCATTGTCATTTGAGAAGCAAGCAATAAAATAAAGGAGTAATGTTCTGAATGCTATATTTCATGTTTTAAGTATGGAACATATTATATCAGAGTTATAATAATCATCAGAACATAGTTTGTGGATATTTAAAGCAGTTTGTGAAGTTAAAATACAAGACTAGCTAGATTGATGTCATTTCTAGACTAGTTTCACCACTTTTACTGCCAAATCCATTCTAAGAAATATTTTACATTCTGTCAGTTGGATAAGTTCATTGACTCAGTCTAGTATCCATATCAGTCCTTAAATTCAGAACTTGGAATCCTTTAGACGATGTTTGTAAAGATTGGAAAATTACTAGCTCAACAATCCCGGGAGAGCCCAGAAACCCCAATTATTCCTAAACTCTCCCAAGGCTGCTCGAACAATTTACTGAACATAAACAACACTCATTTGACTGATAATACCTCTGCCATTAACTTCCAGTATCCCCACCTATCAAGTATGCATATGCCAGCTACCCAGGAAGCCTCGAAGTAGGCATAGACTTGCTCTATGCTGAAAAGTGAATGGTACTGGTACCTTGTGCATAAGACAACTCTGATATGATCTCCTGACCTTCTCTTGCAACTCAGTCCATACATTTTCCAGAATTGAATATTCATCCCACCATCCTCATTCCTTACTCCAGTACCCATCACTTACTTCCCACACTGTTCGAAAAATTGACAGAAAAAATTAACTAGTAAAGTTAATGAAATTTTTTTGGAGTTGAGTTAATATCTTGGTTGAACCTTCCCAAGGATATTACAATGATATATTAATATTCCCTATAGGGGACATAATAAAGAGGGCCATGCTTGGAGCGTGCTTTTCCACTGTGTAGGTCCTGCACCTTACATCATCCCGTCACCCCCTCCCGGGAACCAAAAAACTAGGACTACGTCACCTTGCTGCACCAATAATATTTGCAAAAAATCATTTTTAATAAATTCATTCAATATAATAAATATTTTAAACTATATAAAAACTATAGTCACAACAAAAAATTATAGACTGTAGGCCCAAATTAATAGGAACTAACCAACCCATATATAATCCCCTTCGGGGACATAATAAGTAACAAAAATAATATCATATACACTAAATTTTGTATAAACATATAAATCATATCTTAACTATAAACATAATATTAAGGCAGGAACTAGCTGCTTTGCAATTATTTCTCTTGTTAATCTTAATTTTAGTTTAGGGGAATTTAAACTCAATTTTTTTTCAATAAAAAAAATACTTTTTCATTAAGAAGTATACAAAGTTTTATAGCAAAATACTATATACCAGTGGAAGATAACAGTAGTCCAACAATATGACTCATATAACTAGTTGAGATAATAAAACAAAAAATAAACCACCGACAAACAAGTGTCATAAATGAGTACATTTGATTGCTCAAAAACTGATGGGAAGCTCATAGATGCAAAATATAAAACCACTAGGGGAGCAAAAATATTTTCAGAGTCCTCCGCAATGAACTTACTCAGTTTATTGTTATGTCCCGATCGTGCATGGATCGACAAACCCCTATTAATTTGATTAGAGTCTATAAATTTTTTGCTTTGTCTATAGTTTAGGTATAGGTTGAAACATTTTTTATAAAATCGAATTATTAAAAATACATTTCTAGAATTGTAATTGGCTGCAGGACGATGATGTCGCCCTCGTTTTTCCCTCCCCACAAGGGGGCCTTTGGATGACATTCTACACTGCACAGAGTACAGGGCCATTATACTAGTGGGGTGATCGAGGTATTTGTCTTATTTTACAATGAAATACTGGAAATGATCACACATGATCGCTCAGATAACTCTGCAATAGTGATTAATAGTTGTAGCAGATCATGATTACGATGCTTCAGTGCATTCGTACAAATTTTTTTCACATGGTCAAAGATTGTTTAAAATGTCTGTTTCTTTGAAAAGATGTAGAAAAAATTAGTGTTGGCTTAAAACATGGCGTAATCTGTTGAATGCCAAGGGTAGAATGGTACAATAAGGTTGTTTGAGTAGTAGTTCGATTTTAAATGAAGCCTCCACGGTTTTAATGGCCTTTGGTACGCTTAAGTTAAATGCACTGTACAGTGCTCTTTTCCGTTTTTTTTTATTGTTTTACGTTCATTTTACCTTGTAATTTTTTTATTTAAAACTCGTCTTACAAGAGGATGCTTAGTGATTCCGTTTCAGTTTCAATTTGCTTAATGATTTAACATAGTAGGTTGTATGTGGAATCTGTGTGATGTATTACTATCTGTTGTAAAGAGCTTGCGGTCGAGTTGTGTTACCCCAGCGTCGTGCAAAATAGGTAAAGTTTTGGGTTAATATGAAGGTTTTTGATGATTGGCAACTACAGTTTGAATCTATTTCTTTACAAAAATTTCACGGACAATGCTTTATTTTTTTGTGATCAGCTCCATTTGCTTGCTGGAGCCGCTTGAATGTAATGTGTTTCCTTTTGTTTTGAGCTCCATTTTCTTGCTGTTGCTGCTTGAATGAAATGTTTTTCTTGAAAAAAAATCAGCATCTTTTGCTTATGCTCCGTAAAGAAAATGCAGTTAATCTAGTGCACAGAAAGTTAGCTTTGCGTAAAGATTTATTTCCTGGTTTAAGGTTTCCTTGGTAGATGGATAGCTTTAATCACATGCTGGATAGAATTTGATAAAGATTTTTCACCATAGAACTGAGATTCAAGTAAATGTAAAACCAAATATGAAGTTGTTGCCTTGTCATTTTCAAGGTTTTTATGTCTTGGCTACGTCTATAGAATGTGCTTGTTTCTATGCAAAAATAATGTTTGAGGTTCAGTTGATTCACTGAATAATAGTTGAATCCGTTCTTTTATAATATTACAGCTCTTGTAATAGAACAAATCTTAAAGATGTCATTTAAGGAAATGCTATATTGTTTTTATCGTCACTAGGGACTTAATCTGGCGTTAAAATACATGTTTTATGGACGTCTATTTTGTAGGCGTTTAAATATTTGCGATAAAGAACAAATTCCACAAGTCCAAGCGCCTGCTTCTTTCTGTAATTTGTCTTGCGTGGAACAAGGATTTTGGGAGCTCCGGCTCTGCTTTGTTCTGTGTATAGTCCACCAAAATGTAGAAGACAAGGTTTGACTATTTTCTCTGCCATTTCCCTAACATCTTTTGAGCATTTTTCCTGTGGATCTTTAAGGATAGATTCTAAAAATTTTCATATGAAATTGCATTCATTGTTTGCGTTACTCCGTTTTGATTTTGAGAAGTTTCATATGAAACTGCTTTCATTGTTTGAGTTACTCTGTTTTGAAACGGATCTTGTTCTTCCAGACCATCTCTGGCCATGCCGAGAGATGCTCGGACACCAAAGAGTCAGGATTCAGACTCAGACAGTACCACACCTCCGCATGCCGATAGTATATTATCGATGGATAGAAGTCCCAAACCAAAAATTTCAGAGCATAAATCGCCCAAGAGCCCATTATCTGAGGTTTTATTTTCTTCCTCTGTCCACATGTTTTTTAAAAAACTGCATTTTCTGAGCTTTTTTCTTCTTCTTATGTCATATTCCTTTGTTTTAAACTACATTTTAATGAAATGTTGTAGTTGTTGACTGACTCTTGAATAGTAGAAGCGTCCAACCAGAGCATCTGAACTACAGAAACATCTAGCCCAATCTCAGGAAGAGTTAAGGAAGGCAAAATAACAACTAGCATCTACCGAGAGTTAAAGTTGACCTGATGGTTATAAAATAGCTTATTTTCACAGATTAGTTGTGGAATGAGTTTTAAACTGGGATTTATCTACAACATTGCAAAATTTAATAAAATATTAATAAATAAATTGTCTGAACCACTCTATTGCATGAAGTGGGATAAAGGTTTCTAAGGCTTTAGTGTGAGGATAGCGGGGCATGGTTTAATTGTGGTTTTTTGCTCTCTAAGGTTAACTTATATTCCAGGAGCATAGATCCTAAACATACTTATGACCATTAATACGTAAGTTGTTGGTTCATATCATAATCATCATGATCGCCATGACATATATACATTGTGTAGCAAGCATTGTTGTCTTCTGGTCTTTCTACTCTAGCTCTTTCTACCGAGTAATGGCAAGGATCCTCTTTATATGCTTAGATCATCAGAAGGTAATTCCCCAATAATTAGTATTACCCTTCGCTCAACGTGACAATTCCAAAAATAAGTTACAAATCTTTCTATCCGGAGATGATATGAGTTGTGCTGCTGCCACCTCTAATCCTCATATATTTAATTGTGCATAATACATTACATCCCTTTTCCCAAAAACATCCCATATAACTGATTTTGTAGCTTTCACAAAGTTCAAAGTCCTGACTAGGATGCTGGAAGTTACCCTTACACATCCCTCAATTGACTGGGCCTTGCATGGTAAATCCCATACCGATAACATGCTGTTTTATGTACTGCGCTTCTGCACCATGCCTTCTTTGGTCACATTTCTGCTTCCTGGTTTGTATCACTTCTCATGTACATGAAGTAAAATGGGTTTTGTACATTTATCAAGGATTTGGTTGTTCTCTTCTAATAATTCAACGAATCTTATAAGTATTTTGTTGTTTTTCTTTTCTATTAAACATTTAAACTGTTTTGTGTCCTATAAAATGTTGACTTTCCTTATCTTCAACATGGTTTGTTAAATTTTGAGCATTAATTCACAATACTCTAGGATCTTTACTGAGAGAATAACATGTACAGTATATCAATGCATAACAATCATAATAAGCATGACAAGCATCATAAGAATCAAAAGCATGAGAGACAAGAGACACAGAGTTTCCGTGGGGAAAACCCTAAGGTGAAAAACCCCACAACTTCCTCAGAGATAGAGAGAACAATGGCTCAACCAAAGTACAACCAAAATACACTGAGATAGTCTCCTAGTAGCAGATGATCCTCCTCCTCACTAGTGCGCCACTTTCTGAGTGAGAGAAGTATGAATTTTTGAGTGATCAAATAGAGATCTCTTGATCTCTATTTATACTTAACTTGTTTGCCCAGTTACACTATGGGGCCGACTTGTCTAGCTAGTTACATCCACAATATAATATATATTTTAGGGCCAACCCCACACATGGTGGTCTAATAACCCATAGGAAAGTACACACACTTGCGACACTTGTCAATACACATGACAACACTTCCTTATAGAGGAATAACACATCTCTTATAAGGGTACAATAAATATATATGAAGTACATAGATGAAATACATTCCGAAGTTACATATACATCAACACTCCCTCTTAACTAGGAAGGTATTTCTCGACACAGATCTGCTAGTACAAGTCTTCTTCTCGGGATCATCGTCATCGATGCATCATCATCATCATCGTCATTGCTGCTGCTATCTCAACCAATCTCTGAATCTACTCGTCATAGGAAGTTCTACAGAGCCAGTCCTTTTTCATACTGGATGTAGGCTCACCACCTGTAGGTATTCATCACTGGACATACTTTGGAATCCTCAGGACTTATTATGTGCATCACAAAACCTGGCGGTAGAATCCTAGGCTATTACGAGCACACAGCTCTACCTGTCGGATCTCCCAGGAGCACATTACATGTGACCCATCACAAAACTTGGCTGAAGCATCCCAGGCTATTATGAGCACACAACTCTACCTGTCGGATCTCCCAGGAGCACATCACATGTGATCTCACCACAAAACCTGGCTGAAGCATCTAAGGCCTTTTTCATCCTGTCCAGATCTCCCAGGAGCAAATTACATATGGTCATGGCAAAACCTGGCTGAAGCATCTGAGGCCTTTTTCATCCTGTCCAGATCTCCCAGGAGCAAATTACATGCCATAGGACAAAACCTCGCAAGAGCATCTCAGGATGTTACGGTTACACAACTCCGACCTGAAGATATCCCAAGGCACAAATTACATGTCCTCCCAGAGCAATGTCTCGAAAGAGCATCCCGGGCTGTTATGGGTACACAACTCCGACCTATAGGAATTCCCAGACATGCTCATCTGCACAACCTGATCCATGGCCACAAAGTATCGTCCTGATACTCACCATACATCATCCTGATGTACACATGATCATCCTGATCATCATCACTGCATCATCCTGATGCATGTCATCTGGAGAAGCTCGTCATCCACGATCATCCTGATCATACAATGCATCCACCTGATGCATACCAAGTATCTACCTGATACATATCACCATACACAGTGTATCCACCTGATACATAGATACATGATCCACACAATGTATCCATCAACATACATGATCATATCAACATACATGATCTACCTGATGATACAATGTATCCACCTAATACAAATACAGATACATGGTCCAAGCATCCAACATGATGCATATACAAAATACATATAAATGATCCAACTGATCATATCCAGCATCCAACATGATGCATACATACACAAATGATCCAACTGATCATACCGAGCAGAAACTAGAATATCATCCTGATGCTCATCATCTAGCGCTTACATCCACAGCCATGTGAAGGATCCCCATTCCACCATGCTAGGAGTGGCTATAGAAAATGTCTCCATCACTTTTTCCTCGAAGTGTCGTCGATATGAAGAACACCAAGCCTCTCTCTAAAGTACTCGAACTTCACTCTGGCTAGTGGCTTCGTCAACACATCTGCAATCTGCTCATCTGTCGCAACATACAGGAGCTTCACTGCTCCTCTCTGCACCATATTCCTGATATAGTGATATTTGATCTCTATGTGTTTCGACCTGTCGTGAAACACTGGGTTCTTAGACAGCTTCACACAACTCTGGTTATCACAAAAGATACCAGTAGCATCCAATGGGAGATCAAATAACTCAGACAGTAGCTTTCGAAGCCATACTGCCTCACAACTAGCTGAACAGACTGCAACATACTCTGCCTCAGCTGTACTCAGTGCTACGCATGACTGCTTCTTGCTAAACCAAGAGATCACACCTGATCCCATATTGAAGCAGCACCCAGATGTGCTCTTCCTATCTACAACACTGCCTGCCCAATTTGAATCAACATAACCTTGCAGGTTAAACTTTTGATTCGCTTCATACTTGAGCCCATAATCAACTGTACCCTTCAGGTACCTCAGAATATGCTTTACAACAATCAGGTGAACACTCCTCGGATCTGTCAGGAATTGACTTAGTGTGTTCACAGCAAAGCAAATATCTGGTCTCATGTTCGTCAGGTACATCAAGGACCCAATCATCTGACGATACATAGAGATATCAACTGGGTCAGATGAAGCATCACATAGAAGCTTCAGGTTCGATGCCATAAGCGTGGCCATGGCCTTGCAATCCATCATCTCGAATCTCTTCAGGATATCTACTATGTACTTCCCTTGACCAAGGAAGATTCCATCTACACTCTGCCACACCTCCATACCTAGGAAATAGTGCATCATTCCTGAGTCTTTCATATTGAACTCGGAAGCAAGCTTCCTCTTAGTATCTGCAATCAATCTGTCATGTCCTGTTACAAATAAGTCATCCACATACAGGAGTAGAATCATAGGATTCCCTTCCTCAACCTTGTAGTAAAGGTTGGAATCCGCTTTACTCTTGGTAAAGCCCAAACTAGATAGGAAACTGTCCATCCTACCATACCAAGTTTTGGGAGCTTGCTTCAAGCCAGACAAGGCTTTCTTCAATCTGCATACATATGACTCCTTGTCATGTATTTCAAACCCGAGTGGCTGCTCCACATAAACTTCCTCTTCAACTACACCATTCAAGAAAGCAGTCTTGACATCCATCTGGTGTATCTTCCATTTCATCGCTGCAACCAGGGCAAGTACTGTTCTGATGGAAGTGTACCTGGCTACAGGAGCAAAAGTTTCTTCATAATCTATTCCCTCTTTCTGAGAGAAGCCACTAGCTACAAATCTTGCCTTGTATTTCTTTATGCTGCCATCTGCAGCATGCTTAATCTTGTAGATCCATTTGGAAGTCACAACAGACTTCCCTTTAGGTCTTGGGACAACATCCCAAACATCATTTTTCATTATTGATTGGTATTCTTTGACCATGGAATCCTTCCATTCTTTCTTTTCCGCTGCTTCTTCATAACTGGAAGGTTCTTTATTCATGATGTCACAGAGTAAAGCAACATAGCTGGTATGTGATCTGGTTCTCTTCTTTGCTCTGTGATATTCTTCTAGAATGCCAAATATTTTTGCATCTTGAATGACCTCTCTAGCCCATGCAGGTTTCCTCTTGTGGGAGTTATCCTCACGAGGTGGATGTACAAGTTCTTGCGGATCTTCAACCTCACGAACAACTTCTAGAATTGCTTTAGTCATGGTAGTGTCTTGAAATCTAGTTTCCTTAGGTTCTTCATAAAATTATATAGGTGCCTTCCTTGATTTGATGAATGCTGAGTTTTCATCAAATGTTACATCCCTGCTGATATCAATCTTCTTGAACCCTGGAAAGTATTTTCTGTAAGCCTTCGAGATTTTACTGTAACCCACAAAGATACCCTTCTTTCCTGAAGGATCTAGTTTGGTCCTGTTTTCCTTTGGGACATGAGTGTATACTGGACAACCAAATATTCTGAGATGGCTGACTTCAGGTTTCTTACCAGAAAAGACTTCTTCTAGTGTCTTGTTGTCCAATATCTTGTGGGGTGTTCTGTTCTGCACATATACAGCTGTTCTAGCTGCTTCTTCCCATAGATGCATAGGTAGATCCTGGTCATGCAACATTGCTCTTGCTGCTTCCATGATTGTTCTGGTCTTCCTTTCTGCAATTCCATTCTGTTGTGGATTGTAAGGAGTAGTCAACTCCCTCTTAATCCCTGAATCACTGCAAAGCTTCTTGAAGTCACCTGAGGTGAATTCTCCACCATTGTCGAATCTAAATGTTTTGATCTTCTTGTTAGTTTGATTCTCCATCAAGGTTTTGAATTCCTTGAACTTATCAAACACCTCATCTTTGTTCTTCAAGAAGTAGACCCAAGTCTTCCTAGAGAAGTCATCTATGTAAGAGACATAGTAAACATACCCACTCAAAGAACTGGATGACATAGGACCACATACATCTGAGTGGATGATTTCCAAGATATCTTTTGCCTTGCTTTCACTGCTTGAAAATGCCTTCTTAATGTTCTTTCCTTTTGCACATCCTTTGCAAACACCTTCATGTTTGGTCTTGATTTCAGGAATACCTTCTACAGCCTTACTTGGAATTGGTAATGCCCTGTAGTGCATATGTGCAAGTATTTATGCCAAAGTTCACTTGGATCCATGGAGTCATGTACCATGGCATGTTCAGGTTGTCCCTTCAATTTATACAATCCTCCCTCTTACTCTCCAATCACTACTGCATCATCAATAGTTTTACCTTTTGGCCACATTAGGACTTGGCCATCCACAAATGCAACCCTCATACCTTTTGCATCCAATGCGGATATGGAGAGTAGATTCTTCTTGAGCCCAGGTACATACAAAACATCTTTCATCTTCAAAGACTTCCCAGAGTCTAGATTGTAGGAGGCCTCACCACTTCCTTTGATAGGGTATTGGTAGTCATCCCCAAGTTTCACCTTATGGGGTGACTCATGTTCAGATAGATTAGCAAAGGATTCTTTAAACCTAGTCATGTGTTTTGAAGCCCCACTGTCAATTAACCAATCATTACAACCATGGGAGATAGTACCTGTGAGAGCAGAGATTAGAACATACTCTTCTTCGCTTGATGAGTTATCATCATCACTTTCTGCTCTAGCCTTCTTCTTGGGAGGTTCATCATCCTCGGCAGCATGAGCATGAAACCTTCTTTTGCTTCCCTTCTTCTTCTTGTTGAAGTTGTTGTTGTCCTTCTTGTTCTTGGGACAATTTATGGCAATATGTCCTTTTTCATTACAGGTGAAGCATATTCTTCTTTCTTTATAGTGATGTGAAGATTTCTTGGAGTGAGATGGCTCTCTCTTGGACTTCCCTTTCTTGGTGTGAGCTGTGAGAGCTTGATATTCATTCCCCATATTTTCTTCTCATGCCACAAGCCTTGCTTCTTCTTGTGAGCATTCTTCTTGTAGTCTGTTGAAGGATACCAACTTCTTTCTTGCACAGATTCCTTGAATAAAGGAGTCCCATGACCTAGGTAGGAAATTCAGAGTGGTCATGACAACTTCACCATTCTCCACCATTTCATCCACTGCTTCTAGTTGTTCCTTGATCTGGGAGACCCTAGAAAATAAGATTGAATGGATTCTCCATTTTGAAATTTTACCCCTTTCAATTGGTTCCGCAGAGCCATCTTCCGATTTATGCTCTTCCATTCAAATAGCTTGGATAATGAATCAAACATCTCTTTGGGTGTCTTCAGAGATGACACATGGGGGATGAGATGGTCTTTGATAGAATCAACAATGATTCTCTTTGCCTTGACCAAGTTCTTGTTATGCAAAATCTTAGACTCTTCATCCTCTGGGATAGGGATGTCTTCTTTTACATATGAGTCCAACTCATTCTCTTCCAGGATTAACCCAATCCTATACTTCCAGGCTCGGAAGTTATCAGCCCCTTCAAGCTTATCCTCAAGCTTGGTGTGGTGAGACATCTTAAAGAGTACTTCAAATGGAAATAGAAAAGATTTAGGTCTTACCACTTGAATTGCTGAAAACTGGATCTGGTCCCAGATTAGGGTTTGTTGAAAAAACCCTAAAAATTCAAAATGTGAATTTCAACTTTCTGAAAGGATAGAAATATGCGCCTTGATGAGCTGATCAACCTGGTGTATTCAGAAAATTGATATCTGCAAAGCTACACCCTTCAAAATTGCTTTTTTGTCTTCTCGGGTTCACTGGGGAGAGCCCTGAATTAGGGTTTGAGTTTCTCGGAGATCTACTCAGCCAAAAATCTCGATCCAAAGCTCTAAAATTCGATTTTTGCAAGGAGCTTCTAGCTATGTCTTCAGATTCCAGAAATTCCTATTTTTGTGGAAACCCTAATTTTTAGGGCCAAATCTGAAAATGCTTAGAATTGAATTCTGATTGGACAGATAGATTCTCCTTGATGAGTAGAGTCAATCTACTATACTGCTATTCCAAAATCTATGGAGAGAAACCCAATAAATAAGAAACCTAAGTTTCCGTCACTGCACAATGTCTTCTTCTCAGGTTAGCTCTGATACCATGTTAAATTTTGGGCATTAATTCACAATACTCTAGGATCTTTACTGAGAGAATAACATGTACAGTATATCAATGCATAACAATCCTAATAAGCATGACAAGCATCATAAGAATCAAAAGCATGAGAGACAAGAGACACATACTTTCTGTGGGGAAAAGCCTAAGGTGAAAAACCCCACAACTTCCTCAGAGATAGAGAGAGCAATGGCTCAACCAAAGTACAACCAAAATACACTGAGATAGTCTCCTAGTAGCAGATGATCCTCCTCCTCACTAGTGCACCACTTTCTGAGTGAGAGAAGTATGAGTTTTCGAGTGATCAAATAGAGATCTCCCGATCTCTATTTATACTTAACCTGTTTACCCAGTTACACTATGGGGCCGACTTGTCTAGCTAGGTACATCCACAATATAATATATATTTCAGGGCCGACCCCACACATGGTGGTCTAATAACCCATCGGCAAGTACACACACTTGCAACACTTGTCAATACACATGACGACACTTCCTTATAGAGGAATAACACATCTCTTATAAGGGTACAATAAATATATATGAAGTACATATATGAAATACATTCCGAAGTTACATATACATCAACATGCTCAAACTTCCTTAACCATATAGCACATTGATTATATTTACTATAAACTAGTTCCCCAACCTATTCCAAGTGTTAGTCACTTTTTAATGCCCAATGATAACACGTGTTTAGAATGCCCGCTTTAAGGCACCAAAGAATTTTTTTCTATCGAGTCAATGGTAATTTCAAGTAGAAAGTTGTTGAAGGTATTGGAAGCTTGATTTAGTCTTTTAGACACCAATTATTAATCCTTTTTCTTTGTGAGAGACAAATTGCTTCTTCCTATCTTCGTCTTTAACTGATTTTATAAATAATGGTTTTTCCTTTAATGCTTGCCCATATTTTGTTCCATCCTTCAGTTCCTTTTCAGCCATGCTTTCCAAGAGACTATCCATGGAAGGAGATTCTAAATTACTTTAATTGTTTATCTCTTTTCTAGTATTTTAGAGTTGGATGCTAGCTCTTTTTCAATTTTCCATAGGTGGAGGAGTTCAAACTGTTTAAGTAGACTGCTCTCTGCACTGAATTTGATAGCACATCTTTCATGCACATATTTGGTGACATGGCAGTTGAATAATATAGGTAAGTCAAGGCCTCTTTGTCTGGTTTAGCGGTTTAGAGTAGACACATTCATATGGTCTCTTGATTAATCTCATTCTAAGGTTTTTCCACCATTAGGATCTTACCCTGTGGGACAAACCACATAAAGATAATCTTTATTTTTTGATTGCAAAGGCAACTGGATTTTCTTTTGCTAGGTTTCTCTCCTGCTTAGCTTGCTTATTAGTTAATAAAATAATTGTTCTTCTTTTGTAACATTTTTAATGTTCAATTTAAAGATTAAGATTTCAATTTGTTTTATAGTTAATGAAAAAATTGTTATTCTTTTAATATTTTTTATAATGTTTTTTATAGTATTTTTAATGTCCAACTCAAATATTAAAATTAGATATTAAATGTTGATATCCATTCCAAAATAAATATAATATTAAGTAAAAACCTAACTTTTTCTATCCGTATAACATTATCAACTGTTTATATGTTTAACCTTAATATAAAGGTTAGACATAAATTTTGATATCAATGCCAAAATAAAATAAATTTTTGCTTAAGAAAACTCCCACCTCACTCACACTATATAAAGGTTGTATATTATCAACATTTTGTAGTTTATAAATTATTAAATTTTTATGTGTTGGTGTATCTATTTATTTACAATTTTTTTTTGAAAAGAATGAATCATTTTATAATGACTCATTCTATTGTTGTTAAGAAAAATGGTATCAACTTTATTAATCACATATTTTCTATTATGAAAAACCTTATTAATCATGATGCATTGAGTGATAGATGTTGGGTCACTGAAGGATGAAGAAGGTCGTTAGAATTTTAAACACACATTTTCACAATATGTTTTGATACAAATCAGATTTTATCACTAGGTAATGTGGATTTATGATCAAATTGACAATAGGACAATCAATTCTCAACTAATTAATTCATCTTGACCTCCATCAACAAATAACTATTATTCATAATTGTCGGCAAAAGAGTAGGTGGCAATGTCGGGGATCATATATGTCCCCAAAGGGGATCATATATGATCCCCTTCACTTTATGTCCCCGACATAAAGTGAAAGCAGAAAGCACTCAATTATTCTTCTTATGTTCAGGTTAGTTCTGATTCAATTCTTAGTCGAGATAATAAAACAAAAAATAAACCACCGACAAACAAGTGTCATAAATGAGTACATTTGATTGCTCAAAAACTGATGGGAAGCTCATAGATGCAAAATATAGAACCACTAGGGGAGCATAAATATTTTTAGAGTCCTCCGCAATGAACTTACTCAATTTATTGTTATATTGACCATTTGACCATTAAGTTGTTGATGTAATTGTGACTTCGGAATGTATTTCACATATGTATATTGTTTTCCTATAGAGATGTTATTATTCCTCTATACAAAAGTGTCGTCATTTATATTGTAAGTGTCGTAACTTATACTTGATGGGTTATTAGACCACCTTGATGGGGTCGGCCCTGTATAAGTCATGTGGATTAAAGGGTTATTAGACCACCCTATTGGGGGTCGGCCCTGTCAACATTATGCTATGTGGTTAAGTTGAGGCCGACCTAGTAAAGGTTATTAGGAAAGTCAAGTCATGTATAAATAGAGTGCGGGAGGCACTCTATTTGATCATTCACTTTCTAACTCATACTCTCATTGGAGAGTGGCACACTTGTGGAGGAGGAGAAGATGATGCTAGGAGGACTATCTATTGTACTTGGGTTGTATCATTGCTCTATCTATCTCTGAGGAAGTTGTGGGGTTTTTCACCTTTATGGTTTTCCCCAGTGAAACTCTGTGTGTCTATTGTCTCTTGTGTGCTTGCATTATTATATCCATGTTTGATATGTTGTAGATATGTTGTACATGTTGTTCTCTCAGTTAAGTTCCTAGATCATATTGAAGTAAAATATGAAAAACGAACATGGTATCAGAGCTAGCCTGAAAGAAGGCATGGTATGGCATTTATGACACTTGTTGCACTTGCGAAGCTAGGGCTTGATATAGAAAAAACCACTCATCGTAGAAATTTCACTATAAATAAATTTCGGAGAGGTTTCAGGATCTAAAAATATTACAGGTCGAAGTTAAGATCCCCATGTACCTTGTGTCCAAAGGAAATCCTCTAATTCGTTGTACTTTGTGATTTATGATCAGTACAAGTTAGGGTTTCTGCCTCTTCCAAATCTCTGTCATAAACATGTGACCTAGGAAAAAAGGTCACAACTTGGGCTAGGAAGATCCAAATAAAATTTAGTAAAAAGTGACAGGTAGGGCACAGACTGTAATTTCACAGGTACAATTTTTAGAGGCCGAAATTGAACTAGTGACATGTGGAACTCCATACAAGTTCGCTCTCATGTTTTATCCCTTAAACAGGTCACGTTGCGACACTTGGCATAAATCTCTCTCAGAGAATCCATTTGAGGTCAGACCCATGGGGTTGGAAAGATAATAGGTCAGGATACCACAAAAAGAATGTTCAGACCCCGTAGATATGAAATTTCAGAGTTACACCAGAAACAATCAGGTGCATATTTCTGTCAAAACAAAATTGGATTTTGAGCACCTTCATTCATGGCTCCGGGAATTTAGGGTTTCGGAGAATGTTGGAATTTTTGTATCGGAGACCACAGATGAATTATCCTCGTCAAAATTGAAATTTAGAGACCAAGATCAAATTTTTTGGTTGGGCAGAAGGCTGGGATTGATCAAACCCTAGTTCGAGACTTTGATCGGAAAAGTGAAAAATTAGGGCTTCTGCAAAAATGAGAATTTTTTAAATCTGTGACCATATTTGGAAGCTCCTTGAAAAAATCAAAGTTTAGAGATTTGGATCAAACTATTTGGTTGGGTGAAGCTTCGGGAAACTCAAACCCCAATTCAGGGTCCTCCCAAGTGAATCCGGAAGATTAAAATGCAAATTTGAGGGGTGAAACTTTGCAGTTTTCAAATTCTGAGTATACCAGGTTAATCAGCTCATCAAGGCACATCTTTCTATCCTTTCAGAAGTTTGAAATTCAAAGTTTTAATTTTTAGGGTTTCCCTAACAAACCCTAATCCAGCTCCAGATCCAGTTTCTGCAAATCAAGTGGATTGGGTTAATCCTAGAAGAGAATCGATTGGTCACTTGCACACGTGAAGAAGTTCCCGTTTCAGAGGGAGATGAGGCTAAGACCTTACATAAGAAGATTACAAGAAATCTCGACATGTATGACTTATCCAGGTATGTTTCGAGATTTGTTCATGATTAAGTTTATGTTTGTCTTCATTAAGATTAGTACAATCTTGATTAATTTTAGACTTGTCGTATCACCTTAATAAAAATATGAATGCATGATAGAAAATATTCATTGATTAGGCTTTTGACACTTATGATTGTACTAATGCATTGTGGTGTTGTATGAGGTTGATGTTGTCCGCTAACATGAAAGGTACATCAAGAAAGACAAATCATGTTCTAGTTCAAGAACATATGACCATGGTGACATGAAGACAAAGATTCATCCATTGTCATGGATCACATAGAAGATCTACTTACGAGGTATGTATAATTTGGTTCTACAATGCTTAACCTATAAGATATGCAGGTTACTAGCACAAGTAATTGAAGAGAACAAGAAAACATTGCAAGACATAACTAGCAAATATGATAACCAGGTATGTTTTTCCTATATTAAGTTAGAATTCTACCTTGTGTTAGGATCTCTTATATAAGTATACATGGCATGATTGATAATTATTATTCATTGAAGTTAGTAATCATGGGTTTATGCATATTATGTCTCTTACCTTGATTGATGATATGAGGAACTAGAAGAGTTCTATGGTAAAATATGAATATGCATGAGTAAGAGAAGTTCTCCCTGAAACTTTGAATACTAATGTTTATTATCTGTGTTTGAAATGATCATGACTATACATGTTTAATATTATTGTGTTTTGATAGTATTGAGATTATACTAATGAATGTATGATTATGTATGAGATCTCGAGGATAACACAATAATGATACTAGTAAGCATGCATAGTGATCAAGGATGGATATAAGTTCAAAGGACAAGTAATCCAGGAAGCAAAGATCAAGAGGGAGCACACTCCAATAGTTCCTGCAAGGAAGCAAAGATTGAGAAGGAGTCCACCCAACAACAACAAACAAAGATAAGTATTTAAATGATCATTTCTTGTATATTTGATTGTTTAAACAATATTGTTCAATGATGTATACACTTATGTTCCTAGACTTAGGTTGTGTATTATGCATATTAGAATAATTGCATTAATGAACAATATACTACTAATATGCATCTGATGGGTAAGTGGCCTATGGCACTGTACAACATTCCATTGCTACTTATCTAGAATGAAACCTCTTTGTTGACATGTTGGGAGTTGTGCACTCTTAACAATCTTCTGGTAGAGATTGGAAGGCATCTAGAAAGTTACGGGATATGGATAAATGTTGTATTGAAGCATTGGCTAAGATAATTGCATGACTGTATGACATATTTATTTATGTGTAAGAATTTGTTCTGAAAACTATGAGATGTTTTCTAATCATGCAATTTAACTTGTTTTGTAGGAAAGATCGTATACCATCACCTACAAAAGAAGGACTACAACATTTGTTCAACAACAAAGTTATCTATTGAAGATATTGAAGTTCCCAAGATTCGGGAAGAATTCCATGATCGAGGAGTACCATTTGATCATGAAGAATGATGTTTGGGATGCAATCCCAAGACCCGAAGGGAAGTCTGTTGTGACTTCCAAGTGGATCTATAAGATCAAGCATGCTGCAGATGGTAGCATAGAAAAATACAAAGCGAGGTTTGTAGCTCATGGCTTCTCTCAGAAAGAGGGAATAGAGTATGAAGAGACTTTTGCACCTGTAGCCAGATACACTTCCATCAGATCAGTACTTGCTCTGGCTGCAGTGATGAAATGGAAGATACACCAAATGGATGTCAAGACAACCTTATTGAATGGTGTAGTCGAAGAGGAAGTGTATGTGGAGAAGCCACTCGATTTTTGAGACATATGACAGGATGTCATATGTGTGCAGGTTGAAGAAAGCCTTGTATGGCTTGAATCAAGCTCCTAGGACTTGGTATGGTAGGATAGACAGCTTTCTATCCAGTTTGGGATTTACCAAGAGTAAAGCGGATTCCAACATTTACTACAAGGTTGAGGAAGGCAATCCTGTGATACTACTATTGTATGTGGACGACCTATTTGTAACAGGTGAGGATGGGTTGATTGCCGACACCAAGAGGAAGCTTGCTACCGAGTTTGAGATGAAGGACTTTGGGATGATGCACTATTTTCTAGGCATGGAGGTGTGGTAGAGTGCAGATGGAATCTTCCTTGGACAAGGGAAGTATGCGGTAGAAATTCTGAAGAGGTTCGGGATGATGAACTGCAAGGCCATGGCCACACCTATGGCATTGAACTTGAAGCTTCTGTGTGATGCTTCATCTGATCTGCTTGATGTCATTGTATATCGTCAGATGATTGGGTCCTTGATGTACCCGACGAACACGAGACTAGATATTTGCTTTGCGGTGAACACATTGAGCCAGTTCCTGACGGATCCCAGAGGTGCTCACATGGTTGCTTTCAAGCATATTTTGAGGTACCTGAAGGGTACAATTGACTATGGGCTCAAGTATGATGCGAATCAAAAGTTTAACCTGCAGGGTTATGTTGATTCAGATTGGGCAGGCAGTGCTATAGATAGGAAGAGCACTTCTGGGTGCTGCTTCAGTATGGGATCAGGTGTGATCTCTTGGTTTAGTAGGAAGCAGTCCTGTGTAGCACTGAGTACATCCGAAGCAGAGTATGTTTAATCTTGTTAGGATAGTTGTGAGGCAGTATGGCTTCGGAAGCTACTTTCTATTTGATCTCCCGTTAGAGGCTACTGGTATCTTTTGTGATAACCAGAGTTGTGTGAAGTTGTCTGAGAACCTAGTGTTCCACGACAGGTCGAAGCACATTGAGATCAAATATCACTATATCAGAGATATGGTGCAGAGAGGAGCAGTGAAGATCCTGTATGTTGCGATAGATGAGCAAGTTGCAGATGTGTTGATGAAACCACTAGACAGAGTGAAGTTTGAGTACTTCAGAGAGAGGCTTGGTGTTCTTTAGATTGACGACACTTCGAGGAAGAAGTGATGGACACATTTGATAGAGCCATTCCAAGCATGGTGAGAGGAGGATCCTTCACATGGCTGTGGATGTAAGCGCTGGATGATGAGCAATAGGACGATGCTCTAGTTACTGCTCTGTATATGCATCATGTTGGATGCTTGTTATGATCAGTTGGATCATGTATATGTATATGCATCATGTTGGATGCTTGTTATGATCAGTTGAATCATGTATATGTATATGCATCATGTTGGATGCTTGTTATGATCAGTTGGATCATGTATATGTATATGCATCATGTTGGATGCTTGTTATGATCAGTTAGATCATGTATATGTATATCATCATGTTGGATGCTTGTTATGATCAGGTGGATAATTTATTTGTGTATGTATCAGGTGGATACATTGCATGATCAGGTAGATCATGTATGATGATATGTATCAGGTAGATACTTGGTATGCATTAGGTGGATGCACAGTATGATCAAGATGATCATGGATAACGAGCTTCAGGATGTTGCTCCAGATGATATGCATCAGGATGATGCTATGCTGATGATCAGGATGATCATGTGATGATGTACATTAGGATGATGTACATCAGGATGATGTACATCAGGATGATGTACATCAGGATGATGTACATCAGGATGATGTACATCAGGATGATGTATGATGAGTATCAGGTTGATGCTCTGTGGCCATGGATAGGTTGTGCAGATGAGCATGTAAGTTGACCTGGGAGATCTGACAGGTTGGGCTATGTGCTCGTAATCAGTCCTGGGATGCTCTTTCGAGGCATTGCTCTAGGAGGACATGTAATATTTCCCTAGGAGATCCGATAGGTTGGTTTGTGTGCCCGTAATAAGTCCTGGGATGCTCTTTCAAGGTTTTGTCCTATGGCATGTAATGTAGTCATGGGAGACCCGATAGGTTGGGCTGTGTGCCCGTAATAAGTCCTAGGATGCTCTTTCGAGGTTTTTCCATGACCACATGTAATGTAGTCCTGGGAGATCCGATAGGTTGGGTTGTGTTCCCGTAATAAGTCCTGGGATGCTCTTTCGAGGTTGTGTGGTGGAAAATCCTAGATTTGTTCTAGGTCACATCCAGTATGAAAAAGGACTGGCTCTGTGGTGATAAATCCTAGATTTGTTCTAGGTCACATACAGTATGAAAAAGGACTGGCTCTGTGTTGGAAATCCTAGATGTGTTCTAGGTCCCATCCAGTATGAAAAAGGACTGGCTCTGTGGCGAAAATCCTAGATGTGTTCTAGGTACCATCCAGTATGAAAAAGGACTGGCTATGTGGTGGAAATCCTAGATGTGTTCTAGGTCTCATCCAGTATGAAAAAGGACTGGCTCTGTGGCAAAAATCCTGGATGTGTTCTAGGTCCCATCCAGTATGAAAAAGGACTGGCTCTGTGGTGGAAATACTAGATTTGTTCTAGGTCACATCCAGCATGAAAAAGGGTTGGCTCTGTAGATGATGAAGACCTGCAGGCAGCAGGCCTACATCCAGTATGAAAAAGGACTGGCTCTGTAGAAATTCCTATGACGAGTAGATCGAAGATTGATTGAGATAGCAGCAGCAGTGACGATGACGATGATTCGATGATGATGATCCAGTGACGATGATCCAGAGAAGAAGACTTGTGCTAGTAGATACGTGTTGAGAAATACCTTCCTGGTTAAGAGGTAGTGTTGATGTAATTGTAACTTCATAATGTATTTCACATATGTATATTGTATTCCTATAGAGATGTTATTATTCCTTTATACGGAAGTGTCGTCATTTATATTGTCAGTGTCGTTACTTATACTTGATGGGTTATTAGACCACCTTGATGGGGTCAGCCCTGTATAAGTCATGTGGGTTAAAGGGTTATTAGACCACCCTATTGGGGGTCGGCCCTATCAGCATTATGCTATGTGGTAAAGTTGAGTCCGACCTAGTAAAGATTATTAGGCAAGTCAAGTCATGTATAAAATGAGTGCGGGAGGCACTCTATTTGATCATTCACTTTCTCACTCATACTCTCATTGGAGAGTGGCGCACTTGTGGAGGAGGAGAAGCTGCTGATAGGAGGACTATCTCTTGTACTTGGGTTGTATCATTGCTCTATCTATCTCCGAGGAAGTTGTGGGGTTTTTCAACTTTATGGTTTTCCCCAGTGAAACTCTGTGTGTCTATTGTCTCTTGTGTGCTTGCATTATTATGTCCATGTTTGATATGCTGTAGCTATGTTGTACATGTTGTTCTCTTAGTTAAGATCCTAGATCATATTGAAGTAAAATCTGAAAAACTAACATAAGTGTCCCACATAGTTAAACTTTATAATATATTTTTTAAAAATTATTAAAAGTATTTAATTGCTTTTATTTTCTGCACAAGAGATGCAATGGAGATGTAATATTATGATAGTGATATGGTTGACTTTGTAGGTATATATATGAGATAGAGATATGGTTAGACATATATATTTATGTTACTGTTCCAACATGTTTATATTTTCTTATGTTTTTCGTGGTAAATTTACTGTTTTGTATTTTGTTAAATACTAAATAACATGAGACATGAGGTTGAAAACCATTAAAAAGTTATAAATGAATGTAAAGAGGTTATAAGTCCACAAAGGGGAAGAAAGGCAATGAAAAAGAAAATGCTATATTGTATTGCTTCTATGTGGGTTTTTTTATGAACTCTTTGTATTTTTTCATGATAATTGAATTTCTAGTCGACCATGAATTTAGTTGTCTCATAGAAATATATATGGCAATTACTGGGGAAGCGTGTGGTTTCATGCGACTTTGGAGTATATGAGTTGTATTCTTGATCATTGAAGCTCCTTCTTCCTCACCATCTAAAGTTTATCATGTATGCAATTACATACAATATATCGACAATATATTGCAACAATGATCATCATTGATGTTAACAAGCAAAGAGATTAAGTAAACTAAATATCCACATTCCTTGTGCCTTTGCTAGAATTGCTTGAAACCAAGCCAATGCCCCATAATAATCCATAAAATAAATTTCCTTCCATGCAAATTTCCTTACATAATAGTTTGCATAGATTTCGAGGCACGGTACTTGCACAATTACCAAGGTGGTTTTGGCACAGTTCTAGAGGTCCGTACAACCATTAATGGGAACGCTTCCTGAGGTGGGAACCCATACAGTTGTAGGCAGAGGTTGTCAGGATTTGCGTGCCAGAGGATTCCTCAGGAAAACATAGTCGACTTTATACTCATTTTTCTCAGAATTTCGAGAGGAACACAGTGGTGTAGTCTGTTTCTGAGCTTGACTGACAAAACTTAGAAGTGTTTCCATAAACTCATATATGTAATCTTTGAAGACAAAATAAGATCGACCTTCTCATCAGAAGTGGCCTGGAGACATATCCCAAGAAGGGTGAACTCCGTTATCAGTTCTTGTCTACAATTCTGTAGTTTGAATATCTATTTTATGTGTTTTTGTACTTCAATTATGCTCTCTAATTTTGTCATTTAAAGAATTTTTAATGATTTTAAGCATTCAAACTTTCACATACAAATAATGGTTATAAAGATCCTGTCATTTTCGGATAAAGTTTGGTATCAGAGTAGCTTAACCATTGCATTGTGAGTTTGTGAATGTTAACAAGATCAAGGCTTAAATATGGTGAATGAGAACTTGAAGAGTTTGATCCAGAAATTGGTTCAAGAAGAAGAACGAAAATGGCAGATGAAGACTACCGAGAAGAAGATGAGAAGCCTTTCCGCAAGGCTTTATATCAGATGGAATATAGGGTGGAAAATTTGTTTGCATATTATCAAGAGAGATTGGAAAAGAAGAAAAAGAAGAAGGAGAAAGCAAATAATGATACTTCCGGAAAAGGAGGAGGCCCTTCTGAGCCTTCTTGTCCATCTTCTTCTTCCACTTCTGAAAGTTCTAGTACCCGCTTCTTCTAATTCAAAGAAACAACCTAAGAAGATTAAGTCTGATTTACCTTATTTGAAACTTAATATTAAGTTTGATTTGCCTACATATAATGGTGAACTTAACGTAGAAAAGATAGATGATTGGATCAGACAGATTGAAGTGTATTGCAAGATGTTACAGATGATAGTGCAAAGATCCAGTTGGCTACTTTCCGCCTTGGAGGAACTGCATTCATCTGGTGGGAGAGTAAGACACATGAAGGCATCCTTAGAAAAGGTAAAATTATTTCTTCCTGGTATGAATTTACTGTTGCATTAAAGAAGCAGTTTTATCCATTAGGTTACATAGAACAAGCCATGATGGATTGGAAAAATTTGAGGCAAGGTAAAGGTCAAAATGTACAAGAATACACTTAGGAATTCAGAAAGAGAGCTTTGATTTTGGGTGTACCTCTCTATACACAAGAAATGCTTTCAAGTTTATTGGAGGATTACATAGTTATTTGCGTCATACAATACTTATGTTTAATCCTACTAACCTAGATGAAGTGTGTGTTCAAGCCACACATATTGAATCCAAAGGGAAGAATGTTCATGATGACTTTTTCTCAGATGAATCTAGTAAGTTGAAAGAAGGTAAGGAAAAAGGGAAGAGCAAGCATACAACTACAGTGAAGAAAGGGGATACAAAAATTTCATGTTCTCATTGTCAAAGAGATGAGCATGATGCATAACACTGTTGGAAGCTACATCCAGAGTTGAAACTGAAGTGGTTTAAGGATCAGAAAGGGAAGCAAAAGGCCACGGTTATCGTTGAGGACCTTGGATCAGATTCTGAGGATGAAATAAAGATATAAATCGTAGATGTGAAATGTAAAGCTATTGTTGTTAATGAATCTAACATTGGTTCTTTATGTGCTTCTACTTCTAAATATCATGACAGTTCTAAGGATAGAAAAAGGAATGCATTGTTTCATATAAGGGTAATTACAAAACAAACTAAGATCTACACATTCATATATAGTGGATCCCAAGCTAATCTCATTTCATAATAAGTAGTTAAGCAATTGGGATTAACAACAAAACCACATAGGAAACCTTATCCATTAGGCTGGGTATGCAAAGATAAAAGATTACAAGTAACAAGGAAATGTGATCTAAAGTTTGCAATAACATCCAAGTCTGGAGATGAAGTTGAATTTGATGTGGTTCCACTAGATATATGTGGAATTGTGTTGGGTAGCCCATACTTATATGATCGAAAGGAAATCTTCTATAGAAAACATAATCAATATCATTTGTTTAAAGAAGGAATTGAGTACATAGTACATTCACATTCATTTAAAAATGATAGATCATTGGGAACTACACAACAACTAAAAAGGGTTGTTAATGCAAGTTAGAATTTGGCACTTATGTCTATGCAATTTAAGGAAGAAAAGAATCCTAAGCATGAAAATGAAGTGTCGTTGCATCACAAAACACCTATTATGGTTGATAATGTTCCTATGATAAAACATAAGCATGATATGGGTACAATCTCTTTCATATGTTCAATTTTGATATTCATCTTATTACTGATCAACAATATATGGTTGATTCCGACAATATTGAATGCAGATTTGGTTGAAAAATGGATTATTGTACTTAACAATGTTAGTGCAATGATGATTGTTATTATGCTGAGTCAAATGTACAGGTCTCAGGAAGAATGGACAAGTGATACGGGACAAGTGAGACGAATATTGCCTCACCTATTTTCTGAATGGTTCAGGATTTTGGTGGTCCAAAAGCTTCTCAGTGGGAAGGTTTGATCCAGGAGGATCTCAGAGATCGATCAAAATTAAAGTCTTCAAAATATGTAAATAATATTACAGACGCGTAGATTTCGTCAACAACTTTTTATAAACGCTCGTTTCACGAGAAACGACCTTCGGACGCAAAAGTTATCGAGTTTCAAAGTTTCGGCAAAAGGTAAATTTTGATGTAAAAAAGGGCCACGTGGCACTCCTATAGGGTGCCACGTGGCATGGAAAAATCAACAGTATTGACATGTGGAATACCAACAGGGTGCCATGTGGACAAATTATGATGACATGGCTCACACGTGGACCAATCAAGGATTGCCATGTGGCATCCCTATTGGCCACTAAGTTGTACATTTCATAAAAAAATGGGGGAGTCTCTAGGGATCGAACCCATGACCTCCAAGCCCGCCAAATTCCCCATGTATCCCACCTAACCACAAGCCCCACCGGTGTTTCTTAACATGTATAGGGCAGATCTTGTATTTGAATTTGAGGGGATTTTTAGTCGGAAAAATGACTGAGATCGAGGGCTAGGCCCTCGACCCCGTGTCCAACACCAAGGCCATGGAAGTGCTAAAAAAGTGCCAACACAAGAGCCAATGCAAATTCCAAGTGGCAATACAAATCAACTAAACAAACACCAATTCATATGTCGAATTGCAGTACCAGCGATCCAACAATACAATGCCACCACACCAACAAATATAACAAGTTACGTTGAATGGGGAGAGGCTCGCGGTTTTGACCTCGGGACCTCTGCCCCAAAGGCGCAGAGCTTTACCACTGGGCCAAAGCCCGTTTGTTGAGTGGATTATGGCCGTTTTTCCTTATTAATTTGAAGCGGAAATGGAGCCCAAAACAGGCGCGCGGCCCTCCAAAACGCGCGCACAAAACCACCCAAAAAACACTATAAAAACCATGGTTTGGGCACGGATTTCGAGATGGAGAATGGAGCACTTTGCACAAAGTTTGAGGCACAGTACGGGAACAGTTCCCAAGGTGGTTTTGGCACAATTCCCGAGGAATTTTGGCATAGTTCTCGAGGAATTTTGGCATAGTTCCTGAGGTCCATACAAACATTAATGGGCACACTTCCCTAGGTGGGAATCTATACAGTACATAGTACATTCACATTCATTTAAAAATGATAGATCATTGGGAACTACACAACAACTAAAAAGGGTTGTTAATGCAAGTTAGAATTTGGCACTTATGTCTATGCAATTTAAGGAAGAAAAGAATCCTAAGCATGAAAATGAAGTGTCGTTGCATCACAAAACACCTATTATGGTTGATAATGTTCCTATGATAAAACATAAGCATGATATGGGTACAATCTCTTTCATATGTTCAATTTTGATATTCATCTTATTACTGATCAACAATATATGGTTGATTCCGACAATATTGAATGCAGATTTGGTTGAAAAATGGATTATTGTACTTAACAATGTTAGTGCAATGCTGATTGTTATTATGCTGAGTCAAATGTACAGGTCTCAGGAAGAATGGACAAGTGATACGGGACAAGTGAGACGAATATTTCCTCACCTATTTTCTGAATGGTTCAGGATTTTGGTGGTCCAAAAGCTTCTCAGTGGGAAGGTTTGATCCAGGAGGATCTCAGAGATCGATCAAAATTAAAGTCTTCAAAATATGTAAATAATATTACAGACGCGTAGATTTCGTCAACAACTTTTTATAAACGCTCGTTTCACGAGAAACGACCTTCGGACGCAAAAGTTATCGAGTTTCAAAGTTTCGGCAAAAGGTAAATTTTGATGTAAAAAAGGGCCACGTGGCACTCCTATAGGGTGCCACGTGGCATGGAAAAATCAACAGTATTGACATGTGGAATACCAACAGGGTGCCATGTGGACAAATTATGATGACATGGCTCACACGTGGACCAATCAAGGATTGCCATGTGGCATCCCTATTGGCCACTAAGTTGTACATTTCATAAAAAAATGGGGGAGTCTCTAGGGATCGAACCCATGACCTCCAAGCCCGCCAAATTCCCCATGTATCCCACCTAACCACAAGCCCCACCGGTGTTTCTTAACATGTATAGGGCAAATCTTGTATTTGAATTTGAGGGGATTTTTAGTCGGAAAAATGACTGAGATCGAGGGCTAGGCCCTCGACCCCGTGTCCAACACCAAGGCCATGGAAGTGCTAAAAAAGTGCCAACACAAGAGCCAATGCAAATTCCAAGTGGCAATACAAATCAACTAAACAAACACCAATTCATATGTCGAATTGCAGTACCAACGATCCAACAATACAATGCCACCACACCAACAAATATAACAAGTTACGTTGAATGGGGAGAGGCTCGCGGTTTTGACCTCGGGACCTCTGCCCCAAAGGCGCAGAGCTTTACCACTGGGCCAAAGCCCGTTTGTTGAGTGGATTATGGCCGTTTTTCCTTATTAATTTGAAGCGGAAATGGAGCCCAAAACAGGCGCGTGGCCCTCCAAAACGCGCGCACAAAACCACCCAAAAAACACTATAAAAACCATGGTTTGGGCACGGATTTCGAGATGGAGAATGGAGCACTTTGCACAAAGTTTGAGGCACAGTACGGGAACAGTTCCCAAGGTGGTTTTGGCACAATTCCCGAGGAATTTTGGCATAGTTCTCGAGGAATTTTGGCATATTTCCTGAGGTCCATACAAACATTAATGGGCACACTTCCCTAGGTGGGAATCTATACAGTACATAGTACATTCACATTCATTTAAAAATGATAGATCATTGGGAACTACACAACAACTAAAAAGGGTTGTTAATGCAAGTTAGAATTTGGCACTTATGTCTATGCAATTTAAGGAAGAAAAGAATCCTAAGCATGAAAATGAAGTGTCGTTGCATCACAAAACACCTATTATGGTTGATAATGTTCCTATGATAAAACATAAGCATGATATGGGTACAATCTCTTTCATATGTTCAATTTTGATATTCATCTTATTACTGATCAACAATATATGGTTGATTCCGACAATATTGAATGCAGATTTGGTTGAAAAATGGATTATTGTACTTAACAATGTTAGTGCAATGCTGATTGTTATTATGCTGAGTCAAATGTACAGGTCTCAGGAAGAATGGACAAGTGATACGGGACAAGTGAGACGAATATTGCCTCACCTATTTTCTGAATGGTTCAGGATTTTGGTGGTCCAAAAGCTTCTCAGTGGGAAGGTTTGATCCAGGAGGATCTCAGAGATCGATCAAAATTAAAGTCTTCAAAATATGTAAATAATATTACAGACGCGTAGATTTCGTCAACAACTTTTTATAAACGCTCGTTTCACGAGAAACGACCTTCGGACGCAAAAGTTATCGAGTTTCAAAGTTTCGGCAAAAGGTAAATTTTGATGTAAAAAAGGGCCACGTGGCACTCCTATAGGGTGCCACGTGGCATGGAAAAATCAACAGTATTGACATGTGGAATACCAACAGGGTGCCATGTGGACAAATTATGATGACATGGCTCACACGTGGACCAATCAAGGATTGCCATGTGGCATCCCTATTGGCCACTAAGTTGTACATTTCATAAAAAAATGGGGGAGTCTCTAGGGATCGAACCCATGACCTCCAAGCCCGCCAAATTCCCCATGTATCCCACCTAACCACAAGCCCCACCGATGTTTCTTAACATGTATAGGGCAGATCTTGTATTTGAATTTGAGGGGATTTTTAGTTGGAAAAATGACTGAGATCGAGGGCTAGGCCCTCGACCCCGTGTCCAACACCAAGGCCATGGAATTGCTAAAAAAGTGCCAACACAAGAGCCAATGCAAATTCCAAGTGGCAATACAAATCAACTAAACAAACACCAATTCATATGTCGAATTGCAGTACCAGCGATCCAACAATATAATGCCACCACACCAACAAATATAACAAGTTACGTTGAATGGGGAGAGGCTCGCGGTTTTGACCTCGGGACCTCTTCCCCAAAGGCGCAGAGCTTTACCACTGGGCCAAAGCCCGTTTGTTGAGTGGATTATGGCCGTTTTTCCTTATTAATTTGAAGCGGAAATGGAGCCCAAAACAGGCGCGTGGCCCTCCAAAACGCGCGCACAAAACCACCCAAAAAACACTATAAAAACCATGGTTTGGGCACGGATTTCGAGATGGAGAATGGAGCACTTTGCACAAAGTTTGAGGCACAGTACGGGAACAGTTCCCAAGGTGGTTTTGGCACAATTCTCGAGGAATTTTGGCATAGTTCTCGAGGAATTTTGGCATAGTTCCTGAGGTCCATACAAACATTAATGGGCACACTTCCCTAGGTGGGAATCTATACAGTTGCAGGCATAGGTTGTCTCAATTTGTGTGCCAGAGGAGGCCTCAAGAAATCATAGTCAAATTTATACTCATTTTTCTCAGAATTTCAAGAGGAACACAGTGGTGTATTTTGTTTCTGAGTTTGACTGACAGAAATTATAAGTGTTTCCAGAAAATCATATATGTAAGCTTTGAAGACAAAATAAGATCAACCTTCTCATCAGAAGTGGCCTAGAGACATTAAAAGTGGCCTGGAGACATAGCCCAAGAAGGGTGAACTCCGTTATTAGTTCTTGTCTACAATTATGTGGTTTGCATATCTCTTTTATGTGTTTTTGTACTTCAGTTATGCTCTTTAATTTTATCATTTAAAGCCTTTTTAATGATTTTAAGCATTCAAACTTTCACATACAAATAATGGTTATAAAGATCCTATCATTTTCAGATCAATTATTAACATATAGCGCACCACATTGACGGTGCACTATACTTTAATAATGCACCGCTATAACTTAATAAAATATTTTCACATCATCGATGCCCGATGTGTTTCACAAGCCATATATCACCATTAGTGGTGCGACAAAAAATACTAATGCACCGGTGTTGGTAAACACATAGAGCATCATTTAATTGGTGCTTTCTAGATTGCTAGACACACCATTGAACTAATGAAAAATAATAATGTAATTATTCACCACATACACCGATGTGCCGTAATCATACGTCCGCATCGCCGGTTCGGTGTACTTATGTTTAACATATGCACCGACATGGCCTTTGAAAAAATATTTTTTCACCTAATTCCATGGTATTTTCACATAGAGATGCACTAATTACGGTGCTCTCTAAATAATTATGCGCACCATGCATGATGTAGACACCTATTTGTAAAGCACCGGTGCTCCCAAATGAGGGATGCATCGTAATAAAATATTTCATAAAATTTGTGTTGCATTTTAGTATCACAAACACACTATCTACAACACTCTTTTGTCTCACATAGCACTGGCGCATTAAATTTAGAAAGCGCACCACTTATTTTAATTGTCAAATGAATTTTCGATACAATGGTGCGTTAGGGTCACCTTAGCTCATTTTTCATGGTGCTTATGTAGTTTTTAACATATCGTTAATGGTTTGTTGTAAATACAAAAGGAACAGGTTGTGGTGATTTACTGTTATATGGGCACATCGCTCATTAGATTCGTTTATTTCAAGAAAAAAATATTGTTTGATATTAATAAATAAAGCAATCATTTAATGGAATTTGTAATGTTTTATATATACATGTGCATGTCTGTGTATGAGACTAATAGGAGTTATATGTGAATAAGATATGTCAGTGACGAGAGATATAACATGAGAAATAGGTGTGTTAAGTTTAGCCTATAATTCACAACAAGAGCATAATAGGATCATTGAAAGAAACACAATCACAAGATAGACACAGATTTACCCTGGGAAACCCTCATGGGGTAGAAAACCCAACAAAGCTTTCCTCAATATAGATGACCAACCAATACAAAGATGTGAACCTAAGACAAGCGCTCATTCTCCTCCTATGCAGATCTCTCTCTCTCACTTATGCGCAATACATAAGAGAGTGAATGAGTGAATGTGATAAATGAGGATCACACATCCTCTATTTATACTTTACTTCACTTGAAATTTAACCCTAACTGGGCCGACTTATCCTAGGAGAGTCTAATAACCCCTAAACAGCTAACTTAGGGCCGACCTCACTAGGAGAGTCTAATAACCCTAGTTACCACATCCTAGTGGAGGAATAAACATCTCCGGATATACAATTGGGTCCCAACGTAGGAATGAAACATCTCCGGATAAAGTACAAATAGAATATTCTTAGAATTTACAATATTTCAACACTCCCCCTTAACGAGAAGGATATTCTAACAACATCTGCAGGAGCAAGGAGTCATCAACTACATGATACATGATACATCTATAAATCATTGGAAGCTTTCTTCATCAGTAACTCAAACAGTTACTGGAACATCTTCAAGATCTTCAATATTGGAACATCAACATCTTTAGTACTGAGTCTTCATCTTCTGCAGCACTTGATCAGCTACAACATCAACATCTGGATCTTCTGATCAACAACATCATCTGGATCTCTTAATCAACAACATCATCTAGATCTCTCGATCAACATCATCATCTGGATCTCTCGATCAATAGCATCATCATCTGGATCTCTCGATCAACAGTATCAACATCTGGATCTTCCAATCAACAACCTCATTGTTTGGATCTCTTGATCAACAACATCTGCAACACACATGATCCAATTATGGGATGGTCAATCCCTATCAATTTAGGACATAAATCCAAGGACGATGCAATCCTGATCCACTTATGGGATGATCAATCCCTATCAATTTAAGACACCACAACATATCTATGGACGAGGCAATCCAGATCTGCTTACAGGATGATCAATCCTTATCACTTTAGGACATAAGTCCAAGGACAAGGAAATCCTATCACGTACATTTTGAACCAAAGGTTCAGGGATGATGCAATCCTATCACGTATATTTTGAACCAAACGTTTAGGGATGATGCAATCCTATCACATACATTTTGAACCAAATGTTCAGGGATGATGCAATCCTATCACGTACATTTTGAAGCAAACGTTCAGGGATGATGCAATCCCATCATGTACATTTTGAACCAAATTTTCAAGGATGATGCAATCCCACCACTTACATGATGGTTAATCCCGATATTTTTAAGACATAAAGTCCAGGAATGACACAATACACTCGTCTACTTAAACAAAGTCTAAGTACCACACATCGACCTCATCATCGGTATCATAGACCTCATTGTCGGTATCATCGACCTCATCGTCAGTATCATCGACACAGGTATCCTCATCATCAATAGAAGTATACTCATCATCGATACAAGTATCCTCATCATCAATACAGGTATCCTCATCATCGATACAGGTATCCTCATCATCGATACAAGTATCCACACATCATCATCGACCATATCACTCCCCCTTTCGAGGGGGGTCCTTCTAAACTACACCAAGCTTGTCTCGAAAATACTCAAACTTTACTCGAGACAAAGGTTTGGTCAATACATCAGCAACTTGCTCATCAGTGCCCACATGCTCGAGCTTTATAGCTCCTTTCTGCACCATATCCCGTATATAAAAATATCAGATCTCTATGTGCTTTGACTTGTCATGGAATACTGGATTCTCTGTCATCTTGATACAACTCTGGTTGTCACACAAGATCACAGTGCGGTCCATCTCTAAGTCAAACAATCTTGATAACAAATTCCAAAGCCATATCGCTTCACAACTGGCAGAGCAAGTAGCTATATATTCCACTTCAGCTATGCTGAGAGCCACACTAGACTGATTCCTGCTAAACCACGAGATCATGGAAGATCCCAGACAATAGCATCCACTTGATGTTCTCTTCCTGTCTGATACACTTCTAGCCCAATCGACATCTATGTAGCCATACAATATGAAATCATGATCTCTAAGATAATATAAACCAAAGTCTGTCGTACCTTTTAGGTACCTCATCACATGCTTTGCAGCTATCAAGTGAACACGTCTAGGCTCAACTAGATACTGACTCAAGGTGTTCACAGGAAAGCATATATCTATCCTGGTATTCGTCAAATAAATCAATGACCCAATAATCTCTCTGTACAGAGTTACATCCATTAACTTTGATAAGTCATCAGCTAACAACTTCAAGTTGGAATCCATGGGAGTGGCCATGGCTTTGCATTCCAACATATCAAATATTTTCAAGATTTCCACAGCATACTTTCCCTGGTTTATAAAGATTCCTTTTGGGCCTTGCCATACTTCTAGACCTAGGAAGTAGTGCATCAATCCGAGATATTTCATCTCAAATTCTGCAGAGAGATTCTTCTTGCATTCGACAATCTGTTTCTCATTCCCAGTAAAAAATAGATCATCCACATAGAGCAAAAATATAACGGGTTCATCATCCATAACCTTGAGGTAAAGGTTAGGATCATATTTACTCTTGGTAAAGCCCAAGCTTGTCAAGAAACTATCAATTCTTCCATACCAAGCTCTGGGAGCTTGCTTCAACCCATACAATTCCTTTTTCAACTTGCATACATGGGTTCTTCTATTTTCAACCTCAAATCGTTGTGGTTGTTCTATGTACACTTCTTCTTCAATCACACCATTTAGGAAAGCTGTCTTCACATCCATCTAGTGTAATTCCCACTTCATCATGGATGCAAGTGTCATGATGGTTCTAATGGAAGTGTACGTTGCAACTGGTGCAAATGTTTCTTCATAGTCAATTCCCTCTTGCTGAGTGAATCCTCTAGCCACAAATCTTGTCTTATACTTTTCAATGCTACCATCCGCAACATGATTTATCTTGTATAATTTCTATTTCCCATGCTGGATTTCTCTTCTGTGATACATTCTTGAGGTTTCAACATATCATAATCTTCTGGTGTTTCCTCTTCAGGAGCAGCTTCTGTATTTCTAGGAGGTATATCTTCTACATATACTTCTTCATACTGGCACTATCTGGATATTTTATAGTTGAACCATTGTCACTTGTTCTACGGAACAAGTCTCATCATTCTTCATTTGTAGGTGATCGTTATACGATACTTCCTACAATTCAAGTTCAATAGCACGGTTAGAAACATATCATAGTATATATGCATAAAAACATAAGTCGCACTATCTTAGCCAATGCCACAACATACATCCATATCCCATATTCATATGGTGACTTTCTAGATGCCTTTCATCTCTACCAGGACATTATTAAGAGTGTGCACTACTCCAATATTTCTAGATAAGTAGAAATGGAATGTTGTATGGCACCTAACACATGCATGACACTACACACATCCTATATACTACCATTTAAACAATGTGATAGAAATGACAATTCAAATACTTATATTTGTTTGTTTGGTAGGATCTCCTTTGATACTAGTCTCCTTGCAGGTATTACTAGAATGTTTGATGGTGAACTCTACTCCATCATCGAGCTTTGTAGTTGATGTGAGCAAGTCTTCTATGCCATAGATTACTTGGGCTAGTGGCTTCAAGAACAAGGGTAGCTTCTGAATGTCCCTTGAGATTATATAGTCCACCTTCCTCTTCACCAATAACAACTACATCTTCAATAGATTTTCCTTTGAGCCACATGAGTACTTTCTGTGGAGAAGTCTTCTCTTCAAGTCTTGAAAGAGTTTTCTTTTGTCCCGTCATGTGCTTTGAAGCACCATTGTCACAGGACATATTCTTCGATTTCTTCCTTTGCTTGCTTCTTGGGAGGTTCTTCATATTCTTCCTCTTCACTATCATTTTCTACTAGATGTGCTTGATGTCTTTTGTGACGGAAATTCTTCTTGTGTTTCCCTTTCTTTGATGGACAATCTCTAGCAATGTGTCCTATTTTGTGGCAAGTGTAGCACTGGAAAGAGGAGTAGTCTTTTCTTGAATTGTTCCCTCATTTCTTATGGAACTTCGTGGGAGGTTGAGACTCCTTGTGACTTTCCTTCTTGAAGTTGGATTGACTTCTTATTATCTTGGTGTGGGTATCCAATGCTTGATCATCTTCTTTGAGTAAGGATTCTATTGGCTATGTTAAATTTTGAGCATTAATTCAAAATACTCTAGGATCTTCACTGAGAGAATAACATATACAGTATATCAATGCATAATAATCACAATAAGCATGACAAGCATCACAAGAATCAAAAGCATGAGACAAGAGACACAGAGTTTCCATCGGGAAAACCCTATGGTGAAAAACCCCACAACTTCCTCAGAGATAGAGAGAGCAATGGCTCAACCAAAGTACAACCAAAATACACTAAGATAGTCTCCTAGTAGTAGATGATCCTCCTCCTCACAAGTGCGCCACTTTCTAAGTGAGAGAAGTGTGAGTTTCCGAATGATCAAAATAGAGATCTCCCGATCTCTATTTATACTAACCTGTTTTCCCAGTGACCTTACGGGGCCGACTTGTCTAGCTAGGTACATCTACAATATAATATATATTTCAGGGCCGACCCCACACATGGTGGTCTAATAACCCGTCTCCAAGTACACACACTTGCGACACTTGTCAATACACATGGCGACACTTCCTTATAGAGGAATAACACATCTCTTATAAGGGTACAATAAATATATATGAAATACATAGATGAAATACATTCCGAAGTTACATATACATCAACACTCCCTCTTAACTAGGAAGGTATTTCTCGACACAGATCTGCAAGACAAGTCTTCTTCTCAGGATCATCGTTATCGATGCATCGTCATCATCATGGTCACTGCTGTTGCTATCTCAACCAATCTCTGACTCTACTCATAATAGGAAGTTCTACAGAGCCAGTCCTTTTTCATACTGGATGTAGGCCCACCACCTACAGTTCTTCGTCATCACTGGCCATACTGTGGAAATCTCAGGACTTATTACGTGCATCACAAAACCTTAAAAGAGTCTCTTGACTAGCAAGAACCCTAAAGAGCATCTGAGGCCTTTTTCATCCTGTCCAGATCTCCAGGACTTATTACATGTGACCCCACCACAAAACCTCGAAAGAGAATCCCAGGACTGATTACGAGCATAAGGCTCAACCTATCGGATCTCCCAGGGCACAAATTACATGTGGTCACCACAAAACCTTGAAAGAGCATCCCAGGACTGATATGAGCACAAGGCTCAACCTATCGGATCTCCCAGGGCACAAATTACATGTGGTCATGTCAAAACCTCGAAAGAGCATCCTAGGACTGATTACGAGCACACGGCTCAACCTATCGGATATCCCAGGGCACAAATTACATGCCATAGGACAAAACCTCGAAAGAGCGTTTGCCATATATCCCATGGCACAAATTACATGCCATAGGCAAAACCTCGAAAGACTATCTGCAGATCTCCCAGGGCACAAATTATATGTCCTCCAAAACAAAACCTCGAAAGAGCATTTGCCAGATATCCCAAGGTACAAATTACATGCCATAGGCAAAACCTCGAAAGACTATCTACAAATCTCCCAAGGCACAAATTACATGCTTATCTGCACAAACTGTTCCACGGCCACAAAGTATCATCCTGATACTCACCATACATCATCCTGATGTACACATGATCATCCTGATCATCATCACTGCAACATCCTGCTGCATGTCATCTGGAGCAACATCCTGAAGCTCGTCACCCATGATCATCTTGATCATACAATGCATCTACCTGATGCATACCAAGTATCTACCTGATACATATCATCATACATGATCCACCTGATACAAATACAAATACATGATCCACCTGATCATACATGATACATATCAACATACATGATCTACCTGATCATACAATGTATCCACCTGATACATATACAGATACATGGTCCAAGCATCCAACATGATGCATATACAAAATACATACAAATGATCCAACCGATCATATCCAGCATCCAACATGATGTGTACATACATATACATATAAATGATCCAACTGATCATATCCAGCATCCAACATGATGCGTACATACATATACATATAAATGATCCAACTGATCATATCCAGCATCCAACATGATGCGTACATACATATACATATAAATGATCCAACTGATCATATCCAACATCCAACATGATGCATACACAGAGCAGTAACTGCACCATATCCCTGATATAGTGATAGTTGATCTCTATGTGGTTCGACCTGTCATGAAACACTGGGTTCTCAGACAGCTTCACACAACTCTGTTTATCACAAAAGATACCAGTAGCATCCAACGAGAGATCAAATAACTCAGACAATAGCTTCCGTAGCCATACTGCCTCACAACTAGCTAAACAGGCTGCAACATACTCTGCCTCAGTTGTACTCAGTGCTACGCAGGACTGCTTCTTGCTGAACCAAGAGATCACACCTGATCCCATACTGAAGCAGCATCCAGATGTGTTCTTCCTATCTACAGCACTGCCATCCCAATCTGAATCAACATAACCCTGCAGGTTAAACTTTTGATTCGCTTCATACTTGAGCCCATAATCCACTGTACCCTTCAGGTACCTCAAAACATGCTTTACAACAACCAGGTGAACACTCCTCGGATCCGTCAGGAACTGGCTCAATGTGTTCACCACAAAGCAAATATCTGGTCTCGTGTTCGTCAAGTACATCAAGGACCCAATCATTTGATGATACATAGAGACATCAACAGACTCAGATGAAGCATCGCATAGAAGCTTCAGATTCGATGCCATAGGTGTGGCCATGGCCTTGCAATCCATCATCCCGAATCTCTTCAGGATATCTATTGTGTACTTCCCTTGATCGAGGAAGATCCCACCTGCACTCTGCCACACCTCCATACCTAGGAAATAATGCATCATTCCCAAATATTTCATATCGAACTTAGCAGCAAGCTTCCTCTTAGTATCTGCAATCAATCTGTCATCTCCTGTTACAAATAAGTCATCCACATACAGGAGTAGAATCATAGGATTCCCTTCCTCAATCTTGTAGTAAAGGTTGGAATCTGCTTTACTCTTGGTAAAGCCCAAACTAGATAGGAAACTGTCCATCCTACCATACCAAGTTCTGGGAGCTTGCTTCAAGCCATACAAGGATTTCTTCAATTTGCACACATATGACTCCCTGTCAGGTATTTCGAAACCGAGTGGTTGCTCCACATATACTTCCTCTTCAACTACACCATTCAAGAAAGTAGTCTTGACATCCATCTGGTGTATTTTCCATTTCATTGCTGCAGCCAGGGCAAGTACTGTTCTGATGGAAGTATACCTGGCTACAGGGGTAAAAGTTTCTTCATAATCTATTCCCTCTTTCTAAGAGAAGCCACGAGCTACAAATCTTGCTTTGTATTTTTCTACGCTGCCATCTGTAACATGCTTGATTTTGAAGATCCATTTGGAAGTCACAACAGAATTCTCTTTAGGTCTTGGGACAACATCCCAAACATCATTCTTCATTATTGATTGGTATTCCTCAACCATGGCATCCTTCCATTCTTTCTTTTTCACTGCTTCTTCATAACTGGAAGGTTCTTTGTTCATTATGTCACATAGTAAAGCAACATAGCTGGTATGTGATCTGGTTCTCTTCTTTGCTCTGTGTTCTTCTTCTGGAATGCCAAATCTTTCTGCATCTTGAATGAGCTCTCTAGCCCATGCAGGTTTCCTCTTGTGAGAGTTATCCTCATGGGGTGGATCTACAGGTTCTTGCGGATCTTCAAACTCACGAACAACTTCTGGAATTGCTTCAGTCATGGTAGTGTCTTGAAATCTAGTTTCCTTAGGTTCTTCATAAACTTCGATAGGTGCCTTCCTTGATTTGATGAATGCTGAGTTTTCATCAAATGTTACATCCCTGCTGACATCAATCTTCTTGAACCATGGAAAGTATATTCTGTAAGCCTTCGAGCTTTCACTGTAACCCACAAAGATACCCTTCTTTCCTGAAGGATCTAGTTTGGTCCTCTTTTCCTTTGGGACATGAGTGTATACTGGACAACCAAATATTCTGAGATGGTTGACTTCAGGTTTCTTACCAGAAAATACCTCTTCTGGTGTCTTGTTGTCCAATATCTTGTGGGGTGTTCTGTTCTGCACATATACAGCTAGTCTAGCTGCTTCTGCCCATAGATGCATAGGTAGATCCTGGTCATGCAGCATTGCCCTTGCTGCTTCCATGATTGTTCTATTCTTTATTTCTGCAACTCCATTCTGTTGAGGATTATAAGGAGCAGTCAACTCCCTTTTAATCCCTGAATCACTGCAAAGCTTCTTGAAGTCACCTGAGGTGAATTCTCCACCATTGTCGGATCTGAATGTTTTGATCTTCTTGTCAGTTTGATTCTCCATCAAGGTCTTGAATTCCTTGAACTTATGAAACACCTCATCTTTGTTCTTCAAGAAGTATACCCAAGTATTCCTAGAGAAGTCATCAATAAATGAGACATAGTAAACATACCCACTTAGAGAACTGGATGACATAGGACCACATACATCTGAGTAGATGATTTCCAGGATATCCTTTTCCTTGCTTTCACTACTTGGGAAAGCCTTCTTAATGTTCTTACCTTTTGCACATCCTTTGCAAACACCTTCATGTTTGGTCTTGATTTCAGGAAGACCCTCTATAGCCTTGCTTGCAATTGGAAGTGCCCTATAGTGCATATGAGCAAGTCTTCTATGCCAAAGTTCACTTGGCTCCATGGAGTCATGTACCATGGCATGTTCAGGTTGACCCTTCAATTTATACAAACCTACCTCTTGCTCTCCAATCACTACTGCATCATCTATGGTCTTTCCCTTTGGCCACATTAGGACTTGGCCATCCACAAATGAAACCCTCATACCTTTTGCATCCAATGCAGAGATGGAGAGTAAGTTCTTCTTGAGCTCAGGTACATAAAGGACTTCTTTCATTTTCAAAGATTTTCCAGAATCTAGGTTGTAGGAGGCTTCACCACTTCCTTTGATTGGGTATTGATAATCATCCCCAAGTTTCACCTTATGGGGTGATTCATGTTCAGATAGATTCACAAAAGATTCCTTAAACCCAGTCATGTGTTTGGAAGCCCCACTGTCAATCAACCAATCATTACAACCATGGGAGATAGTACCTGTGAGAGCAGAAATTAGAAAATACTCTTATTCACTTGATGAGTCATCATCACTATCACTTTCTGCCCTAGCCTTCTTCTTTGGGGGTTCATCATCTTCGGCAGTATGAGCATGATATCTTCTTTTGTTAATCTTCTTCTTGTTGTTGAAGTTGTTGTTGTTGTCTTTCTTCTTCTTGGGACAATCTGAAGCAAAGTGTCCCTGCAATTGAAGCATCTGAGATCTTTCTTATCTTTATGATAATGGTGGTGTGAAAATTTCCTGTTATGAGATGATCCCTTCTTGGACTTGCCTTTCCTGGCATGTGCTGTGAGAGCTTGATCTTCATTTCCCATCTTTTCTTCTCGGGCCACAAGCCTAGCTTCTTCTTGAGAGCATTCATCCCACAGTCTACTGAAAGAGATCAATTTCTTTCTTGCACAGATTCCTTGAATAAAGGAGTCCCATGACCTAGGTAGGCCATTCAGAGTGGTCATAACAATTTCACCATTGTCCACTACTTCATCCACAGCTTCAAGTTGTTCCTTGATCTGAGATACCTTGGAGAAGTAAGATTGAATGGTTTCTCCATTCAACATCTTGACCCCTTTCAATTGATTCTGCAGAGTCATCTTCTGATTTATGTTCTCCCCTTCAAATAACTTGGTCAAAGAGTCAAACATCTCTTTGGGTGTCTTTAGAGAAGACACATGGGGTATGAGATGGTCTTTGATAGAATCAGCAATGATTCTCTTTGCCTTGACCAAGTTCTTTTTATGCAATACCTTAGCCTCTTCATCCTCTGGGATAGGGATGTCTTCTTTTATATATGAGTCCAACTCATTCTCTTCTAGGATTAACCCAATCCTATACTTCCAAGCTCGGAAATTATCAGCCCCTTCAAGCTTATCCTCAAGCTTGGTGTGGTGAGACATCTTAAAGAGTACTTCAAATGGAAATAGAAAAGATTTAGGTCTTACCACTTGAATTGCTGAAAACTGGATCTGGTCCTGGATTAGGGTTTGTCAGAAAAACCCTAAAAATTCAAAATGTGAATTTCAACTTTATGAAAGGATAGAAAGATGCGCCTTGATGAGCTGATCAGCCTGATGTATTCAGAATTTGAGATCAGCAAAGTTTTACCCTTCAGATTTGCCTTTTTGTCCTTCCGGGTTCACTAGGGAGAGCCCTGAATTAGGGTTTGAGTTTCCTGGAGATCTACCTAGCCAAAAATCTCGATCCAAAGCTCTAAACTTTGATTTTTGCAAGGCACTTCCAGCTATGTCTTCATATTTCAGAAATTCCTATTTTTGTGGAAACCCTAATTTTTAGGGCAAAATTTGAAAATGCTCAGAACTGAATTCTGATTGGACAGATAGATTCTCCTTGATGAGTAGAGTCAATCTACTATACTGATTTTCCAAAATATGTGGAGAGAAACCCAATAAACAAGAAACTCAAGTTTCCGTCACTGCAAAATGTCTTCTTCTCAGGTTAGCTCTGATACCATGTTAAATTTTGAGCATTAATTCACAATACTCTAGGATCTTCACTGAGAGAATAACATATACAGTATATTAATGCATAATAATCACAATAAGCATGACAAGCATAACAAGAATCAAAAGCATGAGAGACAAGAGACACAGAGTTTCCGTGGGGAAAAGCCTAAGGTGAAAAACCCCACAACTTCCTCAGAGATAGAGAGAGCAATGGCTCAACCAAAGTACAACCAAAATACACTAAGATAGTCTCCTAGTAGCAGATGATCCTCCTCCTCACTAGTGCACCACTTTCTGAGTGAGAGAAGTGTGAGTTTCCGAATGATCAAAATAGAGATCTCCTGATCTCTATTTATACTAACCTGTTTGCCCAGTGACCTTATGGGGCCGACTTGTCTAGCTAGGTACATCCACAATATAATATATATTTTAGGGCCGACCCCACACATGGTGGTCTAATAACCCGTCGCCAAGTACACACACTTGCGACACTTGTCAATACACATGACGACACTTCCTTATAGAGGAATAACACATCTCTTATAAGGGTACAATAAATATATATGAAATACATAGATGAAATACATTCCGAAGTTACATATACATCAACAGGATACTCTAGCCTCTTCTTGAATTCAATCCTCCCATACCACATCAAACTTCATACATTCTTTTCTGGCACACATGGTTTGGATGAATGAATCCCAAGGTCTAGTGAGACCATTGAGATCAGTCATAACTAGTTCATCTTCATCAAGGGAGTCTCCAATGGATTCTAGTTGTTCCTTGAACTGGGATACCCTTGTGAAGTAGTCTTGAATAGATTCTCCTTGATTCATCTTAGTTCTCTTCAATTGAGCTCTCAGGTTCATCTTCCTATTGATGTTCCTCCCTTCATACATTCTGGATAGGGCATCTTACATTTCCTTTAGGGTATTCTTGGATGCCACTTGGGGAATCAAGTGGTCTTTGATAGAATCAACAATGATTCTCTTTTCCATAATTAAGTCCTTCTTATACTTCTCTTTAGCTTCATCTTCCGCAGGTTCTGAAACCTCATCTTTGATATAATGGGCAAGATCATTCTCTTCAAGAATGAGACCAATCCTATATTTCCATGCCCAGAAATTCTCTATACCCTCTAGCTTGTCCTCAAGCTCAGTGCTTGGGGCCATCTTATCCAGGAGGTCACAAAAATTGAATTTTCTCAAAATGTAGAATAGATCTTACCAGGAGATGTGCTTGATTGAATTTAGATTACTGGTGTACTCTGTTTCTGGAAACTTCAACTTTTCACCCTTCAAATTTGACCAACAACTTTCGGATATGCAACAGGTTTTATGGCTTTCTGGTTCACACTTTTTCTGGTTCACTGGTGCAGAGGTTCACAACTTTTCTGGTTCAGTGGTGCACAGGTGCACAGTTTTTCTTGTTCACTGGTTTTTTGGTACTTCTGGTCCAAAATTCAAACTAGGGTTTGACAAAGCCCGGGGTTATACCCACTCAAAAAATTCGATCCTGGGCTCAAAATTTTGATTTTGAGGAGGAGCATCCATCCATGCTCTCAGATTCCAAAAATTCCAACTTTTGCATAAACCCTAATTTTCACCCGAGGAGGAGAGAGAGGTATTTTTGCCTTGTGAAAGATGTCCTATTCAGGCTAGCTCTGATACCATGTTAAGTTTAGCCTTTAATTCACAACAAGAGCATAATAGGATCACTAAAAGAAACACAATCACAAGATAGACACAGATTTACCCCGGGAAACCCTCATGGGGTAGAAAACCCAACAAAGCTTTCCTCAATATAGATGACCAACCAATACAAAGATGTAAACCCAAGACAACAGCTCCTTCTCCTCCTATGCAAATCTCTCTCTCTCTCACTTATGCGTAATACACAAGAGAGTGAATGAGTGAATGTGATAAATGAGGATCACGCATCCTCTATTTATACTTTACTTCACTTGACCTTTAACCCTAATTGGGCCGACTTCTCCTAGGAGAGTCTAATAACCCCTAAACAGCTAACTCAGGGCCAACCTCACTAGCATATTCTAATAACCCTAGTTACCACATCCTAGTGGATGAATAAACATCTCCGGATATACAATAGGGTCCCGATGGAGGAATGAAACATCTCCGGATAAAGTACAAATAGAATAGATAATGGGAGATATGGAATACTAATTTTTGTCTATAACATTCTACGAGAGTGGGAGGCGAGAGAGAGGGAGATATATTTGTACCCTCTCCCCATTACAACATATACGTAAAACCTCTTGAGGGTTGTTGGCCTCCTCAAGAACTATTATAAGGCTACATCCATAAAGGGGAACTAAACATTGTTGATTCCATTGCTCTGTCACTAGGATAAACATAGACAAACATTTCGGTTTGGTCCCTATCTATGGTTCCATCCCACAGAGGAAGACATCTACTTCATCACTGGGCTACCCAAGAGAGGGGAGGATTTTCCCCAATTCCCTGATGTCCCACTTGGTGTTGCAAGATAGAGTCAAGTTGTGAACTATTATAGATATATTAGTGACCAGGCCTACTCATTTTCATGTTTATGGCAGAAACTTGTGTATTTATTCTTTTGGTGAAGAGGAGGTTAGGTGCCTCTCACTTTTGGTTACAACAGTGGCGCACTTTACCATTGGTGGGCAGTGCATTAGTTTCCCTCTATTATATTATGTAGATTCTTTAGTGTAGAGACATAGATGCATTAGGTGGCCTGCCATTTTTTTGTGGAAGTTTTGTTTTGCTGTAGTGGATCGATGCCATGCGAGGGTAAACTTCCCTTTTGCTTCGAATCTATTTTGTTTATTTTTTGAGAGGTTTTTGGTCACGAGGCCGTCATTTGACATTTTAGGTATTTTTTATTTAATGGGTTTGTGGTTCTATTTATATGACATTGGGTGAAATGGGACCACCTATAGCATCAGATCCCAAACCTTTCCCTTATCACTTTTTTTTCTTCTAAAAACACTTTCACAATTTTTGGTGCAGTCCTTTCCATATAACGCACTGGTGCGCTTGTAATAAAAGCGCACCATTCAACTATAAATTAGTTTAATTTTTTTAAGGGAATATTCGTTGTGCTATGGACAATATTTTGCACTGGTGATTTAGAATAAATATATCGCACTGAAAAAGGTGTGGCTTACTTTTTTAATTTAAATTTTGTTATCGGTGCATTCAATTATGATGCACCGGTGCGTAAATGGTGTAAACACACCAGGGCGTTTGTATTCATAAAGTGCACCGATATGGAAGACTATTTTTTAGTTAGAACTTATGTAATATATTTGTACAATATATTTAATAGCTTCTCTATTTAATGGTCCAAGTTATTTATTGATAGAAAAGGTGTTAGAAGAGTTCAAGGAACAATCATTCTAATCGACACAATGAGAGCACATACAAAAAAAATGAAGAACACAAGTCCTTTGTAATTTCTGTATTAAATTAATATGTTTGAATTATATGTAAGTTTAACTAAGGTTAGTAGTCATGAAGCCACATCGGGCGAGGTCCATTCAAGACCTTTGATGAGGATTTGTAGCATCATTCAGGTAAATACAAATTGAGATTGTAGAAACATGAGCTTGTGATATAGCAACACCTAATTCCGAACCGGTCGGTGCAAAAAGATAAGATTCAATTGCCCAATATGATAAAGTAATCACATAGAGAAATATCAAGGAAAATATATATAGAGAAATTCAACTGCCTATATTAGATAGATTAATAAATCAAACCTACAACATAATTACATATATAAATAAAGAATTACCAGCAATAAAATGAATGTATTGTTTAATGTGTGTCTGGATACACACTCTTTCACAGATCAGAAACTTGGATGGTGGGGTAATCATGGTTCATACTGGCATAATGCTACATAATTGGGAATTGTAGGAACCTGTAAAATGAATGGGAGATTTATATTTCTAGTATGAATTATGAAGGGATTAGACTTTCAAATTCTGATGACAAACTGTTATGGACTGGCAATAAAAAGAATAGTCAAGTAAATGCAAAAGAGGCCTATTTATCCATTGCAAATTATGATAACCATCTTATTCCAAAATGGTGGTTTGTGAAGTTATGGAAATGGAAGATACCACAAAAAATAAAGTGTTTTTTCTTGCTTGTTCTAGAAAATGCAATCCTCACATGGGACAATTTAGTCAAACATGGATGGGAGGGGCCAAATAGATGTACTCTGTGCAACTGTGAACTTGAATCCATTGATCATATATTTATATTTTGATCCTTTACTACAAATATTTGGCTTTCTGTTTGCTCAAAACTTGATATCCCTATGTCATGGGGTAAGGAGATAGTGGATAAGAATTTGTACGTATGGTATAATACTGAAAAATATCACCAACTACTTCCTGTTATCATGTGTTGGGTGATATGGAAAATTAGAAATGAAGACAAAACTCCATCACTTACTTCTGGTCTGATCATGATTATAAATCTGCATGAGGAGCTTCATCCTATGCAAGTAAAAGCTTCAAAAACTAGAACTATTGAAGATCTTCCTTTTATGGTTGAGGCTGATGGTTTTTTTTATGGTGCAACAATGGATGGTAGATGTGCTGCTGGGTCTTTTTTAATCTTAAACAACTCTCACACTTTCAAATTAAAGTTGAATTGTGGTGTTGGCACCAACACAAAGATAGATCTGCTTTCTCTCTGGTGTCTAATCAGGTTTACATATTACTTGGGCATTGATTCTCTCAATATGTTTGGAGACTCTATGACTATAGTCAATGGGGCAAAAAAATAGGTGATTTACAATCGATTGCTCTCCAATAGTGGTGCAACATAATTGAATAAATTTTTGACAGGTTTCATAATTGGGAGATTCAACATATCTACAGGGAATTAAACACTATTTTTGATTCCCTCTCAAAGGATTCTCTAATGAAAATTGAAGGCTTTTTATATTGGGAAGAATACATAGATGACCAGCGGGAACATAATGGTCATATTTCATTTTTTGATAAATATGTTTTATAGTTTTTTGGGGGATGGTCATCCTTGCAGAATTTTGCGACTTAGTTCCCACTGTTTGTTTTAAGCAAACGATGATGGGGTTGAGGTGTATCTTTTGATAATATTTTTTGACTTTGGTTGTAACTGAGGAATATTGAACTGAACATCTCTTCTAGACAGTTCTTGGATGTAGTATGCACTTTTTGATACAAAAGAATAACAAAAGTACTGTTTTTTCTTCTTGAAAAAAGTATTGTTTAATGTGTGTCACGCGGAGCCAAAAAATGAGGAAGCTCGATAAGATTATTTCCAATCTAAGTGCAGAAGAGTGTAAAATATTGATGCAAAAGTTGTAGAGGGATGAATAAGGTGAATAAAAAAGTAATCTATATGATTTTTTTCTTGAATTTTCAGGAATAATGTACTTAAGAATATTCGGTAACATGTTTCAAACAATCTATTTCACATATGTTGAATGTTCTACGGGGACTAACAACAACATCAGGGAATATCATCATAAGAATGTTTTTATGGAAGATGTAAACGTAGGCGTACTTTCCACTTACAGTACATAAATCAATCCAATGATTTCAAGAATCGGGTTATATCTAAATTAGAGGAGGCGTTTCCATCATAATGGTCAATGAGACCGATCAGACTTGCAATAAAAAAGCATACAACAACAAAAAAGAATCATTCAAAAGATAATATTCCTAAATATGCTTTTACAGAATATGTGTATACTACTACAAAGCATTCCTTTAATAATATTAATTACATTATATTTACTTTTCATATCAATATAAAAATAGTTTAATGTCATTATAATTTTTTAGGAATATTATGAAAATTTTAAAGGATGAATGAGGTGATAACTGAAATATGCCAATAGGGATGTCCAAAAAAGTGTACAAGGAGATGGTCAAAGAAATGGACATAATTGCATCGCAGGATGAGCCATCTTAAGAACAACGTGCTTCAAATGCATGTAATCATGAATTTTTCTACTATGTACATATAATTAATTAATTTAGCATTAAATATTATTTTTCAATTGTTTTGTTGCAGAAAACAAAATGGAACCCATTAAGCACATAAGACAAGATGATAAGGAAAAAAGGGTTGATAGCAAAGTTTGTGAGTAATTGTGATTTCTTGATAACAAATTCAGATTTCATATTCATTGTGATATTTGTATTTTATTTTCTTTTACACCAACAATCCTTAGATGTCTTCAAACATGCACTAACATACAAAAAAGAGCCATCATAAGAATTGATTGACATTGGTTTAAGTATGGGTTGTGAGTATATGTTGATGTATAAAAAATTAATTGTGGAATTTGTAAGTATCTATGTTTTTTTACTTCTCTCATTTTATAATTAATGGAACAACAAAAATCCTTTATATTAAATTTACGACTTGTGACAGGGTATAAGATTTGGATGAAACAAATTATGGAGTGGATCCAACATCAAAGTTGTTGGGAGACGACAAGGGATTTGGTTCTGAAATAATGTATATCATTCATGTCTCATTTCTTTCTATGGTACGCTTTTCAATTTACATTCATGTATATTATCTATTTTAATTTTCATTATTCCCACAAATTTAGATACACACATTACACTTTATTTTTATGTGTGTAGATGGAAGCTGAAGATGAGGAACACAATTAAGGAAATCAACAAAACATTCGACCAAATAACCCAAGTCATGCAAGTAGCTCGAGCACTGACAACAGTTCCAGTGAAGAATGATAATCGATATAATTGGATGCTAATGCAAGCAGTGTTATATTTTGAAATAATTGTCTGTGACAATTAGACATTTCGTATACTGTTCTGGACATAGTGTCCCAATTAAAAGACAACGAGTTACCAATAAGTGTAACAATTACATATTGACATTTTAATTATTGCATACCTTTATGTTATCCCATTTTGTATGACAAAGGGCCTCTTATTCATATATAATAAAATATTTTTTTTTACTCTATTGCATTGTCCAATGTCGTTGTGAAATGTTACATCGCTTATTAAATATTACAAGAGATGCGAAAACTGATGATATAACAAATTAATTCAAACATCATATCCAAATGCAATAATTAAAATTACAATTATGTGAATACCATTATAAAAATATTTTGATTTTTGATGAATAATGGAATTAAAAAAATATATATAGATATTTTAGTGCAGTGTCATAGGTCTTTGTTCACCAAAGAGAAAATGATTACCAGTGCTTTTGATCATTTTAAACACATCAGTGCGTTTAAGTAAAAGTAACACTAGTGCATTTAAAACAAAAGCACACTAGTGCAACAAACTACCCGTTGCATGCCCTGGTGCATTTTTATTATTATGCCTGGTACCTTCTATATATAAGCACCCCGGTGCTCCAATATATTGTAACCGCACTGCTAAATATAAAAAAGAAACTAACGTCAATGTCCCAGCCAATTACACCAATGATTTTCTTTCCCTTATAGCATCGGTACGTTAAAATAGTTCATAAGCATCGATGCTATATTTCTTATAAAGCACCGATGCTTATAGTGTTATAAAGCATCAATGTCGTCAAAATTTAGGTACACACTGATGTTTGTATTTAAATGCACTGGTACATTTTGTATTTGTTAGCACTCATGTTCTTATATCAATCAAGAGCACCGATGAAAAAACCTCCACTAAAGCCTCTAATCACCGAATTTTTTTTAGTTATAATAAGTTTCCGTAAAAACCTCTGCCAAACCATCTGGTACCATTAGTGGAGGTTGTAGCAGATTTTTTTTAATAGTTTTGGCAAATCTTGTAATACAAAAAACCTCTGCTCTAGCCTCCACTATAGGGTCTTTTCCTTGTAGTGAAAGGATTTGAGATTGAATGGATTGTTATTTTAGGAGATTTCTTCCACAATTCAATCCCTCGAATTACAATGTGGAAGTATTGTGATTGACATGTCATCGAATCTTATCACGGATGGAGCAAACAATTTATTGATGGAGAAATTTTTTGAGATAATGAGGACATTCAAATTCCTAAAAAGGTATATTTTCATCTAGGAAAGGAAAACATGATGGATATTCCTACTATCAAACTACTCCAAAGGCTTCCCCAACTTGACCATGTGTGTGTGTGTGTGTGTGAGAGAGAGAGAGAGAGAGTAATGAAAGGTTCCCACAAGCACGGTTCTATGTGATGGTGATTATGGTCTAGGGGGTATTAAACATAAAACATTTCAGGGAATCGAAAGATCTAGATGAGGTGTATTATGAAGTGGAAAATCCATTTGTAAGCTCTATATTTAGGTGCCATCAAGAAGTGGTTCCATTATGGTGACAATCTAGGTATTTAATGTCCTTAAAAGGGCCTAATAGTATGTAGAAGCTTCTAGTACAAGATATGTCAGGTGCCAAGCATTCATATTCAATTATTACTTCGAGGTTCGGACCCATACCTTTATGAGTCTCGAGTCATGAACAAGAGGTGAGTAATGGTGGTAGGTCATGATCTATTTCTATATGAGGTTCTTCTCATTCTAATTCTCATAAAACCCTTATTCCAAGCTTGTTGAATGGTCCTTCAATTCATGGTATTGATAATGGTGTAGTTGAAGGTTTTCTGCCCACGAGATCTGGTGATAATGATGCATATCTATCTAAGGTTAATCTAGAGGCTAAGGGATGAAATGATGATTCAAATCTAGAGGTGAAATATTGAATAGGTGCCAAATATATCAATCTGAGCCATAATAAGAGGAGAAAGAAGTGTATCAAGGTAAGGATAGACATGGTGAGAATGGTGGTAGGGATGGATGTTGGTTTGGAGGATGTGGAAGAATTAATGGCGATAAAATTGGTTGGGAATTTTATGGGGAATATGGTTAGAAATTATGCCTTGAACACCTAATTATCAAAGGTATGGAAGCTCATGTTGGGTTATATCTTGACCTCTCATGTGTATGAATTTTATTTGTGATTAAATGTCAAGAAGATGCATCTATGTTACTCTAAAGGAACTGGCAGTGGGGACACTTGGGTTTGTGTACTTTACAAAATTGCAAAGTAGGGTTTGATTTGAGGCATGAATTGATTTTTTACAACAAGTGTGGGTTCTTCTACCCAACTTCCATTAGAATTGTGGAACATAAATATTCTGGAAGTGATAGGGAAGTCTCTAGGCTAGTTTATTGCATTGAATATAATTTCAACTCCACAAAAGATATGAGGATGGTCAATATTTTAGTTGATTTATTTTTTTGTGAAGGATTTCCTATGAACATATAAATTGTGGGGGGGGGAACCTAATTTTTAATCAAAAGTTGGACTTTTGGCGATTGTTGTTTTGTTGCGATGGTTGTTACTCAATCAGTCACTTGAGGGTTGACTATATAAATCCCATTTGAGCAAAGGGTAGATAGAGGACAATTATATGGGTAAAAAATGTGCCTCCCAAGGAAAGTTATGAACCCAATAAAGGTTTTATGAAGAGAACGATCTATTGAATCCCAAACCTAGTGCTTCAAAAATGGACATGGTTATGCAAGTAACATAGAATATTGAGAAGGATGAGGAATTGGGAGTGGACAAAACTTAGCTTGAGGATTCATCTTTATTAAAATATAGTTCCTTAGTCATATTCTCCTCTTGTATTCAAACTAAATAAAATAAATCCTTGTTTGGATCTGTATGTTATAACATTGTTTGCAATCTTGAGGGGGTATAGGGGACTTAAGTAGTAGGATTTCCTTGTTTAGTTTAGAAGATGATCCTATACTACCCTCTATACCTACCAATGGTATCTTACTTCTCCAATCCTTAGATCGTTATCCACGATGATCAAAACAATTGGAAGATGGTGTAGAACTATCTACTAGTCTTATAAAGGATTGTAGACTAGGAAAGGAGGAAACCAATTCCAGTGTTGAAGAAAGGGGTATCCATATCAATCTATACAATGCTAGTGTTAAATCATCCTATATTCTTAGTTCAAAGAAAGTAATTGTAGGATATTTTGGGGGTTTGGTGGGGGTTTGGCTTCTATACACGATCCTTTAGTAGGTGCAGAAAGGAAGTCTCACATTTCCAAATCCAAATCCCTAGAAAAAAAGGGGGTTAAAGAGAGGAAGAAACTAACCATTGGAGGGCCCCTTAGAGCAAGAAAAACCCCAATGAAAGTTCCCAAGTGATCATTCTTTCTTTAAAATGCAGAGGGGTAGGGGGTTCCCTCAAAGCAACCATATCTCAAAAGGTTATTAGTGGCATATAATCTTGATTTATTGCTTCTTTAAGAAACCATGTGCTTAGGGGCTTTCTTGTATTCTTTTTAAAAATATTGGAAGTTTTTCTCTTTGGATGTTATGGGATTGTCTGGAAGGTTAGTTACTTGATGGATCTCTAAATTTGATGTTTCCTCATCGAATATGTCGAATGCATGTATAGTGATCAAAGGAACCTAACAAGGATTTAGGAAAGGGGTTTAGGGTCATTAATTTATATGGGTCTTATAGTGGTAGAAAACCCTTTTGGGAAGGGCTTGGATATCGTTGTGTATTTCAAGGTGGTAATGTTATAGTTGGAGGGGATTTAAATTTAATCCTTAATTAGAGACAAATTTGGGATGAGGTAGCAAGAGGTGATATTCTAGCTAAATTATTTTCTCATTTTTTGAAGCTCACAATTTGGCAAATGTTGAACCAGTTAAATTGGTTCCTATTTGGAGGAATGGAAAGAGAGGTAGAAGTAGTATATGGAAGATATTATATAGATTCACAATTACTGATCAAATTTTGTCAGACTCATTCAAGGTAAGGTCTTTGTTAGGTCAAGGTAGCTTGTCAAAACGTTTACCTATTTTGTTACAAATTGACTATGAGAGTAAATAGCCTAGAGTTCCTTTTAAGTTTAATTACCCTTGTCCCTTTGAGGATAATTTCAAATCTCTGGTGGTTAGAAATTGGATTCATTATTATGTTAATGGTGGGAATCACGATGAAGGAGTTTGCAAAGAATTTGAAAAGAGTTAGAGTAGATGTTGCGGTTTGGGGTTGAAGCTTTGCTCAAATAAATTAGAAATATCTAAAAGAAATATAAGGATGAAAGAGAATGGTATTTGATAATAATTTAGTTATAGTTTTCTTAGAAGATGAATTTAATGCTCTCAAAGAACTAGAATGAAGAAAGCAAGATCTGTGCCAAAGAAGAAATTGACAGATGGTTTAAAATTAGAGCCACCTGGCTCTGTAAGGGTGATGGTCTCCATAAATGGCACATTATTTGGCCCATCTTGGTTATACCTAAGGATTGTTAGGGAGGAAGAGGGGTCTAAGTTGCATAAATTATAATAAACATTATGATATTATTCCTACAAGCCTATGCACATTTGTTCAATGAATAGATTGACATTTGATTAGTAATGATTGCTTATTTTGCTTATTCCTTTTATCTATTTAATGATATAATGGGATGATATTTTCCAAAGAATTCTTAAGTTGTGGTGCAGTTATCCAAAGCTAAGTGTAAGAAATCAAGACACAACAACCATCTCAATCTCCTTCAGCCAGTTCACTAGACAAGATAAGACATGATTGGGAAATTTAAGGGATTATGTCGCCTAATCATTCTCATGAGCATAAGGTGTGAAAATTATGGAGGCAAGGACGAATTTATTAAGAGGGATTCAATCCCACAAAACTAGCATGCAGATTTCTAGTTAACTGAGGAACAACTTCCACAAATCAAGGAGCTTATTGCATAGGGTCAATTTGGAGTTTACTCAAGTATAAATACAAGTAGGATTTAGATGTTAGGTTAGGTTAGATTCTATTATTTTTCTCTTTATATTTTCCATTCAGCCTTTTCTGGTCAAGGCAAATTTGTATTACGAGGCAGTTTTCTGCCTTACTATTCATGGCAGATTTTTAATGAAGAAAAGCTAGTTTTGTTTTACCTTTAAGTGGGTTCATTTAGCAAGGGTTCCACGAGATCCCTTAGGTTGGGCCCACCCAAGGTAGGTAGTAGGAACCCCTACATGTATTTTGTTTCACTTATTTTTGTTTATGTCCATTCCTTTCTCACGTCTTAACTTTCCTGTAGAAATCATATAGTTGTCCTATAGAAACCCTGCAATCTTTAATATAATGTTATTTTAGCTATTTTTAGTGCACATTATTGCGTTTCTTATGTTATCAGTAGTTATATTAATGTTTTAATGCATGCCATTTACTTTATATTCTTGAGTATAATGCTCTCGATTTAGTTTATGCTTGCCCTATGCATCTCTTGTATTTGTATGGAATCTAAGTTACTATGTTTCCGCTTTTTGTATACCTAATAAATAGTATAGGCAGTTCCTTCCTCTTGGTTGCCTAACCTTGTGGAAAGGTATGGTTGGGATTTCCCCTTGGGGGTGGATGATGAAACCTATGCCAAACCTGAGCATTTATACCTTGCATTCCTGTAGTATGTAGTTAAGTTTTATTTCTATCTTAGAATATACTTCATTGCCTATTTATTAGATTATATTTCATTTATATTGTTAAAATGGATTTCACTTATGCTGCTAGACAATTATTCCTTTTCAATTGCATATACAATGCACGATACCTATTAAGTTTGTAAAAAATCCCAATTTGATAATTTAAGTAATGAGCCAAGGGATTCAATGTTTATGGTTGCAATTCTTTCGCCCACCACTTTTTGGCGTTGTTGTCGGGGAGGTATTAAAATTGTATTAGGACTAGTTTGAAATTTTATTAGAAAAAAAAAATAACTTTCATGCATCCATAAGATTTATATGTATCAAACCCACATGTTTGTGGTGTTTGTTGAAGTAGGTATTTGTGGAAAGCAACATACTAAAGAAATTGTTGAAGAAAGGAGGATGGATTTCTACAAATATTTTCTCAAATCCATATTGTATGCCAAGAGATACAAACAATGATAGATCTTCATTCCAAGAATCCATAAAAGAAGGGATCCATGAGCAAATCCTACAAGAAGATGAGGAAATATTTCCGTTGTATTTATATTTCAATGAAGCTGACTATGGAATCCATGAAGAAGAGGTTTTTCTCATCCATCTGTCCATGCATGTAGATGAGATCAAATATTATTGGTATGTTCTCATCCATCCTTGCATGCATGCAAAGGAAACTGAATATTCATGGAGAAAAATTGATGGGGAGCAGACACTAGAGCCTAAATTTGAAGAATTCTTACATGTTTGTTACCAAACCGATTGTACATTTAAGAGAGCAATGCACAGTTATCAAAATAAATTCATTGCATGGAAGAGAAAGACTTGAAAATCATTGAAAATGAACAATAATCCAAAGATATCATGACTGCATTGAGTCTTGGTTTCAAAAAATCATCAACTAGCAATACCACTCCAATATTCAACATTTCTTGGCACCATATCCACTTGTGCAGTTGGTCCCTCATATCCTAGCATCTACTGAGGTATATTTCTCAAAATTGAATATGAGTTTACTTGAGATCCTTATACGAAAGTGGATGCATTGGAAGTATTCATACACTTGATAAGAGAGGTAATACTTTTCAAGTAGGGTAGGATAAATAGATTTGTTTTCATGCATAAAAAGAAGAAAAATAAAACAAGAATAAACAAATTCCTATGGTGAAAATCTCTCTAAGGATCCTAGGACATGCATTTAGTTGGAAACCTCTTTTGGGGTGGTATAGGTTTGTAGAAATAAAATATTCCTCATGGTGAAAACCATCAATACCGCCATGAGGCACAACATTGGTGAAAACCAACAATTACGACCTTGCTATGAGAAAGAATGAAAGAGATATAAATAAATAAATTTTGTACTTGGTACTCCTTACTTTTCCTCTCATAGGTCGTTCATGCAAGGGATTATAGCCAATATTTTATGAATTACAAATCCTATGGTGGATCAAAGCACACACATGCAGTATATATCAAGGGTTCAATCTCATTTTCCAAGGATAAAATAAGAGCATTCAAACATCAAGACACAACATGGTCTGTTGTCCTAATGATTTCTCCCAAATAAATTCATATAAAAGGATGAACATTTTACATGTAATATAGGACATACTAATATACATACCCATCAAATTTCATCAAGGTCTATTGAGTTTAAGGGGGGTATACAATTCAATTACAATCCTCTACAGAAAGCTTGTAGATTTGAAGACACATTTGACATAGAGATTGTATTGTCCTCATTACTCCCTCATAAGTTGGAATCAAGGTCGGAAAAAAATTGAGGGTTTAGAGTACATGTTCCTCTATATCCCCATACAATTTAATAAAAAAATATTAAGTTTAAGGAAGTCTTAAAATTCAATTACAGTTAGGTACAAATCAACCAAGTAGCTTGGGGATTTAAAACTAGTTTCGACATTAGTATGATATTTTGACTTATAGTCCCTAATGGTTTGAGATTAGGATTTGAATTTTTTTTAGGGTGTTGAGGACATATTCCTCTATATATCCATAATATTTAATCAAGAGAATATGAGATTAAGTAGGTCAAAAAAATTAATTACAGTCCCTTAGGGAAAAGCAATACTCTGCCTCTAGCATACGCAATCAACAAGAAAAAAGAAGGATTTCTAAATATTCCAAGGGAATGCAGCCAACTATTCAAGGAAATTTCATGAATATCATATCAAGGGACCAACACTCTTTAAGATATCCATCATCAACGTTCAGCTTTCTTGACAAATATTCCTAAGGTAGACATGGACATGCCATCTCCAACAAAAAAGGATTCAACAAGTCAACTTGAGCACTCAAACAATTTAAAGAGACCATATCGGTTCAAATGAAAGTCTAGCATTCATAAAGCTTCATCCTTCGTGTTTGTGTACCTTCAAGCAAGAGAAGTCAAGGTTAGATCATCATTGTACATATTATTCTCATATTATCCTATGGTTGCTAGTATCCTACCCTATGAAAGAAAAAATATAATATCAATATTGGAAATATTTACTCCATCTACCTATCATCATACTCAATGAATCCATTTCATCCTCACACAAGCTACAATCTCAATCCCTTACAAACCATGTGGTACTCTTTGTTTTGCATAACTCTATTTTATGCTACTCTGTTTTTAATAAAATGAATATCCTAAACAGAGTTATTAAATGCAAAAACCTATCCTTACTCACTCATTTCAATGCATAACACATTTATACAACCCCATATGCATCCTTCCCATCCATACCAATATCCAAAACAACTCTAATCCTCCAAGAAAAAAATACTATAGAGATGGTAACCTACAAGATTTCACCACAAAAATAGACATTTCTAGAAATTTCCTAATACAATTTCCCAGAAATGCAGGGGTAAAAAATGCATTTCATAGAACTTTCACATATTCAAAATAATGTTATGTAGAGTACATTTATTTTCATCAAGCTAAGTGTACAATGACATATAGAGCTAGGCACTCTCTGAGCAAGAGTCAACACTACAAAAAAAAGTGTTTCCAAAAATTCTACAATTCAACTCAACTTCCAACATGTCCAACATTTCAAGCTCACTCTTCAAAGACTAAACCAACATTCACAAATCAAATTTAAGTGAACCCTATCAAACAATGAAGCTACATAATTACAAAGCAAGAGAACTCAATATCAAGCGAGCCAATAAAAATGAATCAAGTGAGACATCAAAGCATTTCCAAAAAAATGGTTAAACATAGTCAAGATCAAAAAATAAGATTCAAGTCTAGATCAATGAAGAATATATGCATGCAAAGATTTAAGGGTAAGAAAAAAGGTAACTTACTATCTCCTATGTTTTTATTCATTTAGAAATACATGCAAGGATTTGGTAACATGTCACATAATTTAAATTTGTGCTTCATTGGGTACAATGAATAAAAGTTGTAGGGGGAAAGCTTCAAAAAGGAGAAGTATACAGCTGTATAGTTCATTTGATAGAAGTAGGGCAAGTATTACACAAGCTCGCAAAATAATGAGACTTCATCCCCATCCTGCAAAAATAAATAAAGGTTAAAAAATGTCACTCAGTTCATACCCATTTTCTACAGCCAACAACACCTATAGGTTTATTTCTATAGGAAGAAGCACCTACAAGTTATACTTTTACAAGAAATCCCCTATATCAAATATTCATCACTAGCCAACAAACTTGTATTCCAAACAAATTTGTAAATCATTCATAAAATAAGTTTGGCTTTCAAGTGTCCAATTTATTCATCATTGATTTATATACTAAGTGCATGCAAACTAGAGTCTACATTTTACTGCTCGATGAGGAAATCTCCCCTGAAGTTGGTGGGGTGGGGAGTGGAAATCATTTGAATCATTTGATGGAAGAGATACATTAAAATTGCATGAAAACAATAAAAGAGTTGAGCAAGGAGAATGATTAAAGGTTATGTGATATTCATACCAAAAAGAGTTGGAATTTTTTGCTTGATTTGACTGTAGTTAATGTCTAGTTTCAAATTTTAAACTCCAAAGACAACAGTTCGATGGCATTCAACTCAGTTCAATGGAGGGTTTGCAGAGAGAAGTTGGCACTTTGGGATCCTAAGGCAAGAAATTCTAAGAAGGAAGAGACATCAAAAAAATCAAACCAGAAAGCAATGGAGTGATGGGTAAAATATGCATTTGTTTCCTCAATACTATGTTTCTAAGGTTGGTGAAATCTGCATTTGTTGCTTGGGTACTATGTTTTTAGGGTTTCGACAAAGTATAATATCCTAGGGTTTGAAAAGTGATACAATATTGATGTATATGTAACTTCGGAATGTATTTCATATATGTATATTGTACTCCTATAGAGATGGTATTATTCCTCTATACAAAAGTGTTTGTATTCCTATAGAGATGTTATTACTCCTCCATATGGAAGTGTCGTCATTTATATTGTAAGTGTTGTAACTTATACTAGATGGTTATTAGACCACCTTGTTGGGGTCGGCCCTGTATAAGTCATGTGGGTCGAAGGGTTATTAGAGCAACCTATTGGGGGTCGGCCATGTGGGTCAAAGGGTTATTGGACCACCCTATTGGGTGTTGACCCAGTCAGCATTATTTTATGTGGTTAAGTTAAGGCCAGCCTAGTAAAGGTTATTAGGCAAGTCAAGTCAAGTATAAATAGAGTGCGGGAGGCACTCTATTTGATCACTCATTACTCACACTTCTCTCATTCGGAAAGTGGCACACTTGTGAGGAGGAGGATCTGCTGCTAGGAGAAGACTATCTCTTGTACTCTGGTTGTATCATTTCTCTATCTATCTCTGAGGAATTTATTGGGGTTTTTCACCTTTATGGTTTTCCCCAAGTAAACTCTGTGTCTCTTATGTGCTTGCATTATTGTGGCCATGATTGATATGCTGTAGATATGTTGTACATGTTGTTCTATCAGTTAATATCCTAGATTAGATTGAAGTAAATTCTGAAAAATTAACATGGTATCAGAGCTAGCCTGAAAGAAGGTATGGTATGGCATGTATGACACTTGTTGCACTTGTGATGCTAGGGCTTGATATAGCAAAAACCAGTCATCGCAGCACTTTCGCTATAAATAAATTTCGGCGAGGTTTCAGGGTCTGAAAATCGTACAGGGTAAATCAAAGATACCCATGTACCTTGTGTCCAAAGGACAACCTCTAATTCATTGTACTTTGTGTTTTATGATGTGTAAAATATAGGGTTTATGCCTCTTCCAGATCTCAGTCATAAACAGGTAATCTTGGAAAAAAGGTCATAACTTGGGATAGGAAGCTCCAAATGAAATTTCGTAAAAATTGACAGGTAGTGAACGGACTGTAATTTCTTAGGTAACTTTTTCACAGGCCAAAACTGAACCAGTGACATGTGGCACACCATACAAGTTCGCTCTCTTGTTTTATCTTATAAACAGGTCACGTTATGACACTTGGCATAACTCTCTTTTAGAGAATCCATTTGAGGTCAAACCTGTGGGGTTGGAAAGATGATAGGTCGGGCTATCACAGGAAAAATTTTCAAACCCTTTGGATCGAAAAGTTCGGAGTTACACCAGAAACAATCAGGTACATATTTCTGTCAAAACAGAATTATTTTTTAGCACCTTCATTCATGGCTTCCAGAATTTAGGGTTTCGAAGAAAGTTGTATTTTTTGTAATCGGAGACTACGGCTGAATGCTACTCATCAAAATCGAAATTTAGAGACCAAGATCAGAATTTTTGGTTGGGAAAAAGGTCGGGCTTGATCAGACCCTAGTTCGGGACTTTGATCGGAAAAGTGAAAATTAGGGCTTCTGCAAAAATGGGAATTTTTGAAATCTGTTACCACGACTGGAAGCTCCTTAGAAAAATAGAAGCTTAGAGCTTTGGATCGAACCTTTTGATTGGGAAGAAGGGTGGGATTTATCAAACCCTAGTTCGAGGTCATGTCCAGTGAATCTAGAAGCTTCAAAGGCAAATTTGAGGGGTGAAACTTTGCAGTTTTCAAATTCTGAGTATACCAGCTTGATCAGCTCATCAAGGCGCATATTTCTATCCTTTCGAAAGTTTGAAATTCAAAGTTTGAATTTTTAGGGTTTCTCTTACAAACCCTAATCCAGCTCTAGATCCAGTTCCTGCAAATCAAGTGGATTGGGTTAATCCTAAAAGAGAATGGATTGGTCACCTGCATAAGTGAAGAAGTTCCTGTTTCAGAGGGAGATGAGGCTAAGGCCTTACATCAGAAGATTACAAGCAATCTCGACAGGTATGACTCATCCAGCTATGTTTCGAGATTTGTTCATGATTAAGTTTATGGTATGTTTGTCTTCATGTTATTACGGTTAGTACAATCTTGATTAAATTTAGACTTGTCGTATCACCTTAATAAAATTATGAATCCATGATAGAAGATATTCATTGATTAGGGTGTTGACACTTATGATTGTACTAATGAATTATGGTGTTGTATGAGGTTTATGTTGTCCGCTAACATGAAAGGTACACCAAGAAAGACAAATCATGTTCTAGTTCAAGAACATATGATCATGGTGACATGAAGACAAAGATTAATCCATTGTCATGGATCACTTAGAAGATCTATTTACAAGGTACGTATAACTTGGTCCTATAATGGTTAATTTATGAGATATGTAGGTTACTAGCACAAGTCATTGAAGAGAACAAGAAGACATCATGTGGGTATATTAGACATAACTAGCTAACATACTAACCCGGGTATGTTTTTCCTATATCAAGTTAGAATCCTACCTTGTGTTAGGATCCCTTATATAAGTATACTTGGTATGATTGGTTATGTTTATTCATAAAGTTAGAAATGTAAGTAATCAAGGGTTTATGCATTTTATGTCTCTTATCTTGATTGATGATTTAACTAACCATAAGGGTCCTATGATCAAATAAGAATATGCATGAGTAAAAGAAGACCTCCCTGAAACCTTGAATACTAATGTTTATTATCTGTGTTTGAAATGATCATGACTATACATGTTTAAGATTATTGTTTTTTGATAGTATCAAGATTATACTAATGAATGTGTGATTATGTATGAGACCTCGAGGATAACACAATGATGATACTAATAAGCATGCATAGTGATGGATATAAGTTCAAGGACAGGTAATCCAGGAAGCAAAGATAAAGAGGGAGCACACTCCAGTTGTTCCTGCAAGGAAGCAAAGATCAAGAGGGAACACACTCCAGTTGTTCCTGCAAGGAAGCAAAGATCAAGAGGGAGCACACTCCAGTTGTTTCCTGCAAGGAAGCAAAGATCACGAAGGAGCACACTTCAGTAGTTTCTGCAAGGATGCAGATATTCAAAGGGAGTTGACCACTTCTCATAATCCACTTCAGAATGGAGTTACAGAAAAGAAGCAAAGATTGAGAGGGAGTCAAACCAACAAACAAACAAAGATAAGTATTTGAATTATCATTCCTTGCATATTTTATTGTTTAAATAATATTGTTCAATAATGTATATACTCATGTTCCTTGAATTATGTTGTGTATTATGCATATTAGAATAGTTGCATTGATGAATAGTATACTACTAAAATACATGGGTAAGTGGCCTATGGAACTGTACAACATTCCATTGCTACTTATCTAGAATGAAACCTCTTTGCTGACATGTTGGGAGTTGTGCACACTCTTAACAATGTTCTGGTAGAGATTGGAAGGCATATAGAAAGTTACGGGATATGGATAAATGTTGTATTGAAGCATTAGCTAAGATAATTGCATGACTGTATGACATATTTCTTTATGTGTAAGAATTTGTTATGAAAACTATGAGATGTTTTCTAATCATGCAATTTAACTTGTTGTGTAGGAAAGATCGTATACCATCACCTACAAAAGAAGGACTACAACATTTGTTCAGAAACAAAGTTATCTATTGAAAATATTGAATTTCCCAGGATCTGGGAAGAATTCCATGATCGAGAAGTACCAGTCGATCATGAAGATGTTTGGGATGCAGTCCCAAGACCTGAAGGGGAGTCTATAGTGACTTCCAAGAAATCAAGCATGCTGCAGGTGGTAGCATAGAGACTTTTGCTCCTATAGCCAGATATACTTCCATTAGATCCGTACTTGCTCTGGATGCAGTGATGAAATGGAAGATACACCAGATGGATTTCAAGACAGCTTTCTTGAATGGTGTAGTTGAAGAAGAAGTGTATGTGGAGCAGCCACTTGGTTCTGAGACACATGACAGGGAGTCATATATGTGCAGAACTTGGTATGGTAGGATAGACAGCTTTCTATCCAGTTTGGGCTTTACCAAGAGTAAAGCGGATTCCAACCTTTACTACAAGGTTGAGGAAGGAAATCCAGTGATACTACTTTTGTATATGGATGACCTATCTGTTACAGGTGAAGATAGATTGATTTCCAACACGCAGCGGAAGCTTGCTGCCGAGTTCAAGATGAAGAACTTCTGGATGATGCACTATTCTCTAGGCATGGAGGTGTGGCAGAGTACAGATGGAATCTTCCTTGGACAAGGGAAGTATGCAGTGGAGATCCTGAAGAGGTTCGGGATGATGGATTGCAAAGCCATGGCCACACCTATGGCATCGAACCTGAAGCTTCTGTGTGATGCTTCATCTAATCCGGTTGATGTTACTGTGTATCATCAGATGATTGGGTCCTTGATGTACCTGACGAACACGAGGCCAAATATTTTCTTTGCGGTGAACACATTGAGCCAGTTCCTTACGGATCCCAGAAGTGTTCACCTAGTTGCTGTAAAGCATATTCTGAGGTACCTGAAGGGTACAGTTGGTTATGGGCTCAAGTATGATGCGAATCAAAAGTTTAACCTGCAGGGTTATGTTGATTTAGATTGGGCAGGTAGTGCTGCTTCAGTATGGGATCAGGTGTGATCTCTTGGTTTAGCAGGAAGCAATCCTGCATAGCACTGAGTACAGTCGAGGCAGAGTATGTTGTAGCCTGTTCGGCTAGTTGTGAGACAGTATGGCTGAGGAAGCTACTGTCTGAGTTATTTGATCTACCATTGGAGGCTACTGGTATATTTTGTGACAACCAGAGTTGTGTGAAGCTGTCTGAGAACTCGGTGTTCCACGAAAGGTCGAAACACATAGAGATCAAATATCACTATATCAGGGATATGGTGCAGAGGGGAGCAGTGAAGCTCCTGTATGTTGCGACGGACGAGAAGATTGCAGATGTGCTGACAAAACCACTAGCCAGAGTGAAGTTTGAGTACTTCAGAGAGAGGCTTGGTGTTCTTCAGATTGGTGACACTTTGAGGAAGAAGTGATGGACACATTTGTAGAAGCCATTCCAAGCCTAGTGGAAGGAGGATCCTTCACATGGCTGTGGATGTAAGCGCTGTATGATGAGCATCAGGACGATGCTCCAGTTACTGCTCTGTATATGCATCAGGATGATGCTGGATATGATCAGTTGGATCATTTATATGTATATATGTACACATCATGTTGGATGCTGGATATGATCGGTTGGATCATTTATATGTATTTATATATGCATCATGTTGGATGCTTGGACCATGTATCTGTATATGTATCAGGTGGATACTGTGTATGATCAGGTAGATCATGTGTGTTGATATATATATCAGGTGGATACATTGTGTGGATCATGTATCTGTGTATGTATTAGGAGGATACATTATATGATCAGGTGGATCATGTATGATGATATGTATCAGGTAGATACTTGGTATGCATCAGGTAGATGCATTGTATGATCAGGATGATCATGGATGACGAGCTTCAGGATGTTGCTCCAAATATGCATCAGGGCGATGCAGTGATGAGTATCAGGACGATACTCTAGATGATATGCATCAGGATGATGCTATGATGATGATCAGGATGATCATATGTATCAGGTGGATACATTACATAATCAGTTGGATTATGTGTGATGAGTTCTGAAGACACAGATGCATAGTGCATTTCTGACATGGTGGTAGATGTGTTCTCCCATGTGCGTTGATGTAAGTGCAGAGCCTTTTCGACATGGTGGTAGATGTGTTCTCCCATGTGCGTTGATGTAAGTGTAGAGCCTTTCCGACATGGTGGTAGATGTGTTCTCCCATGTGCGTTGATGTAAGTGCAGAGCCTTTCCGACATGGTGGTAGATGTGTTCTCCCATGTGCGTTGATGTAAGTGCAGAGCCTTTCCGACATGGTGGTAGATGTGTTCTCCCATGTGCGTTGATGTAAGTGCAGAACCTTTCCGATATGGTGGTAGATGTGTTCTCCCATGTGCATCGATGTAAGTGCAGAGCCTTTCCGACATGGTGGCAGATGTGTTCTCCCATGGTCGTTGATGTAAGTGCTGTGAGCCTTTCATGGATGGTGGTAGGTTGGTCCTCCCATGCCGGTGAGTGTAAGTGTTGTGTGTGTGCATCTGGGTTGTGCTTCATGATACTTTGTGGTCGTGGACAGGTTATGCAGTAGCATGTAAAAGGTCTTGGGAGATCCGATAGGTTGAGCTGTGTGCTCATAATCAGTCATGGGATGCTCTTTCAAGGTTTTGTTGACTCACGTAATAAGTCCTGATGATTCCACAGTATGGCCAGTGATGATGAAGACCTGCAGGTGGTGGGCCTACATCCAGTATGAAAAAGGAATGGCTCTGTAGATTCAGAGATTGATTGAGATAGCAGCAGCACTGACGATGACGATGACTCAATGACGATTATCCAGTGACAATGATCCAAAGAAGAAGACTCATGCTAGAAGACCTGTGTCGAGAAATACCTTCCTAGTTAAGAGGGAGTGTTGATGTATATGTAACTTCGGAATGTATTTCATATATGTATATTGTACTCCTATAGAGATGGTATTATTCCTCTATACGGAAGTGTTTGTATTCCTATAGAGATGTTATTATTCCTCTATATGGAAGTGTCATCATTTATATTGTAAGTGTCATAACTTATATTTGATGGGTTATTAGACCACCTTGTTGGGGTCGGCCTTGTATAAGTCATGTGGGTCGAAGGGTTATTAGACCACCCTATTGGGGGTCAGCCATGTGAGTCAAAGGGTTATTAGACCACCCTATTGGGTGTTGGCCCAGTCATCATTATGTTATGTGGTTAAGTTAAGGCCAACCTAGTAAAGGTTATTAGGCAAGTCAAGTCAAGTATAAATAGAATGCGGGAGGCACTCTATTTGATCACTCATTACTCACACTTCTCTCATTCAGAAAGTGGTGCACTTGTGAGGAGGAGGATCTGCTGCTAGGAGAAGACTATCTCTTATACTCTGGTTGTATCATTGCTCTATCTATCTATGAGGAAGTTATTGGGGTTTTTCACCTTTATGGTTTTCCCCAAGTAAACTCTGTGTCTCTTGTGTACTTGCATTATTGTGTCCATGATTGATATGTTGTAGATATGATGTACATGTTGTTCTCTCAGTTAAGATCCTAGATCAGATTGAAGTAAATTCTGAAAAATTAACATACAAGAACCCATGGTGGCATCTCAATTCCTTGTCATGCTACCGAGAAAGTGTTTCCTCCACTTGATTTTCATCACAACCACCAACTCAATAACTTGAGGCTAGATATTTTCCTGACAATTCCTGCACATTTCGACATATCTAACGTGGTCATCCAAAGTGGAATATTCTAACAATAGAATGGAGTGTATTTTTTAGTACAAAGAGACTTGTTGGTGGTGGTTTTGTTGTCTTTATAAGGAATGCGAAGTTGCAATAGCAAATTGGTAGAAAAACATCTATGCCATTGTTTGTTTTGTCCACTGAGAGTATGCATATTGGAATTCTTACAGTAACAACTCATCGTGCCGCAAGCCTGAGTCCATTTATTGTATTTTGCAATCCCAATACAAGCCCTTCAAAGTTTGTCATTCCCTTAGCAAAGTACAACAAAGTGGTATATGGTACTCAGGTTTTGGTTAGCATGAACTTGATAATGATGTTTGAAATAGAGGATTCTAGTGTGTGCATATATGGTACTATTACAAGAATTATTCCTCTTGACCCTACACAATAGACAAACTCACAGTGGCATTATATCTAGGTTAGATGGGAGGAATCAGGTAATCATGAAAGACCGATTATAGTTTTTTATTTGGGAGATTGAGAGTGTTGCAACCTCATTTTATTTTATTTGTCCTCCATTTTTTTCTTTCGGTTGAAATGCCACATAGTATTCTTCAGCAATAAGAATATCAATCATATCCTAAACTCTCATGACAATAGTTGAAACAAAAAATTAAGCACCAATAACACCCTGTGAACAAAGTATGGAAAACATCACCAAAAAGTAGGCATTTAATGATGAAGACATTGTATTTTGGAGTGGAAAAAAAGTGTTTCTTGTTGCAACATATATGATATAGAGAATAGCTATCCTTTTTTAACAACATATTTAGTTTACTATAGTAATTGAAAGCTACGACACTTTGCAAATACATAGCTTTCTACAAGAAACTATATTTCCTTTGCATAAGGTTAGAACATGTGCATGCAAGGTGTGCATGGAAGTTTAAAGCATGTGAATGCGAGGGAATATGTGTGGGAGGCTGAAATATGAGCATGCAAGAGGAAATGCAAGCACATGACCAACTTTTAGGGAACAAAATATGAGCATGCAAGAGGAAATGCAAGCTCATGACCAACTTTTAGGGAACAAAATATGAGCATGCAAGAGGAAATGCAAGCACGAGACCAACGTTTAGGGAACAATTTTGTTGCATGAGGACATGCAAAAAACTTAATTTGGGGGGTAAGTTGGGCCTCGTAAAAGACACATTATTTGGCCCATCCTGGTTACACGTAAGACTTGCTAGGGAGGCATAAGTGTCTAAGTTTCATAAATTATAATAAACATTATGATATTCTTCCTAAAATCCCAAGCACATTTGTTGAATGAATATCTTGACATTTGATAAGTAATGATTGCTTATTTTGCTTATTCCTTTGATTTATTTAATGAGATAGTGGGCTGATATTTGTCAACGGATTACAGATTTGTGGTGGAGTTATCCAAATCTAAGTGGAAGAGATCAAGACACAACAACCAGCTCATTCTCCTTCAACCAGTTCACTAGACAAGCTAAGACATGACTGAGAAATTTAAGGGATTATGTCCCCTAATCATTCTCATGAGTTGCCACCACTTAAATAAGGAATCAATGAGCATTAGGGGTAGAAATTAGGGATTCAAGGTCGAATTTATCAAGGGGGAGCCAATCCCACAAAACTAACATGCAAATTTATAGTTAATTGGGGGACAACTTCCAAAAATCAAAGAATTGATTGCATGGGGATAGTTTCGAGTTTACTCAAGTCCAAATACAAGTAGGATTTGATATTTTAGGTTAGCTTAGCTTCTATTATTCTTCTCTTTAGATTTTCCATTCATCCCTTGCTGGTCAAGGAGAATTTGTATTAAGAGGCAGTTTTCTGCCTTACTGTTCATGGCAGATTTTTAATGAAGAAAAGCTAGTTTATTTTATCTTTAAGTGGGTTTATTTAGCAAGGGTTCTAAGAAATCCATTGGGTTGGTCCCACTCAAGGGAGGTACTAGGAACCCCCGTGTGTATTTTGTTTCATTTATTTCATCTTATTTCCCTTTCTTTCACGTGTTTTAACTTTCCTTTAGAAATCTTGTAGTTGTCCTGTAGAAACCCTGTAATTTCCTGTAGAATTCCATTTTAGCTATTTTCTATGCACATAATTGCTTTGCTTATGTTAGCAGTAATAGATTAATGTTTTAATGCATGGAATTTACTTTATATTATTGAGTATAATGCTCTAGACTTAGTTTATGGTTTCCTTATGCATCTCTTGTATTTGTATGGAATCTAAGTTACTTTGTTTCTAATTTTTGTATACTTGAGAAATAGAAAGGCATTCCCTTCCTCTTGGTTTCCTAACTTTGTGGAAATTTTTTGTTTGGATTGCCCCTTTGGAGTGGATGATGAAACAGATGCCAAGCATGAGCATTTATACCTTTCATTCTTGCAGTCTATAGTTAAGTTTTATTTATGTCTTAGAATATATTTCATTTCCTGTTTAGTAGATTAGATTTCATTTCTATTGTTAGAATAGATTTCATATATGCTACTAGACAATTATTCCTTTGCAATTGCATATACAATGCATTGTACCTCTTAAGTTTGTATGAACTCGCTGGTTGATAATTTAACTAACGAGCCAAGGGATTTAGTGTTTATGGATGAATTCTTTGGCCCACCAAAGGGTAACTGGACTATTAATTTTTTTGAAAACAAATCTAGTAATAGAAGGGATATAAACACCATTGGGAATTTATCTCGTCAAATGGATCTAGGGTTAGAACCCATAAGTAAATACATGAGGCGAGCAAGAAATATTTAAAATATATATACAAGGACGTAGAAGAAACTAATACAGGTCAATCATGCAAATCATTAGGTTATTCCCATGACTTATTGATCAAGATATGAATTTAGATTTGGAGGTAGATGTGTCTCAAGAGGAGATTAAAGTAGTTCTAAATGGATTTTAAAAATAAATAAATAAATAAAATCCTTAGGTCTAATGGTTGGTCAACATAATTTTCCATTAGATTTTATGATATGGTGATAAATGATCTTCAAAGACTGGTGGAGGACTACATAACACTTCTAAAGAGTGTTGGGTGCTATCAAGTCTACCTTCTATCACATATTCCTAAAAAATAGGACCCAATCTCTTTCGATGATTTTTAACCAATATTGTTATGCAATCTAGTTTACAAATTGATTTCCATACTCGAAACTAAAAGGTATTTTGTCTAGTTCAATTTCTGAAGAACAATTTGAATTCCTTTTTAATAGAAAAAATCATGATGTAGTTGGATAGGCTGAAGAAGGCATGCACTTGGTCAAAACTCATAAGCTTCTAGAAATAGTGATGGAGTTGGACCTATCTAAAGCTCATGGAAAGGTAAATTATCACTTCATTAGGTTGTTTATGTTAAAAAATGGAGTGAACCATTAGATAGTGTAGTGGATCATGGGGTGCCTTTCATCAACTTCATTTTTTTTCTTCTTATTATTGGTTCTCCTACTAGATTTTTCATTGCTACTATAGGGTTACACCAAGGCTACCCTCTCTTACCTTTTCTTTTTTTGTTAGTAGCAAAAGTCTTAAGTAGTTTGGTCAAGGATGGAAGAAACAAAGGGGTTGTGAAAGGAGCAAAGATATGTGATACTATGCTTATTTCTCACTTATTGTTCATTAATGACATTTTGAAAATTGACAATCGAGAAAAAATGGTCAAGGGAAGAGTTTGAAAATTGGGGAAGACCCTTGGATTGGTTGTAGATGGGATCTTAGATTATCGAAGGAGTTGTTAAGATATTTTCATCTTTTAGGAATTTTCTCCTTGGAGGATGCAACTTCTAATGTTGGTAGGATGTGTGGTCAGAGGGTTGGATATTGGCAGAAGAATTAGACTTACAAGGAGCAAAAGTTGAACAAAAGAACTATTAGGATATTCAAACACTTAGGAGTTAGTTAAGATCAACTTGGTCTAACATGTCTTTATGTAAAGTGTATCTATTTAGTATACATTTGTATTTATCTAATCCAATGGCCATGATATGTTCTAGACATAAAGTGATCCGATGGTTCATCTTCTCTTTGATACTCTAACAATCTTATTGATCAATGGCTTAGCACTTAATTGGTCTAAGATATCTATCAAGAGCATGCTGAGTCATTTTTTGATAATCTATTGTGAGAAACTTGTATGTCAAATATTTTCCTTTTGCATTAATATATTGCCTCAACTAACTGCATTGGTTGTGGTCATGGATTGTTTCCTTCTCTAAGGGTTTTAACCATGTAATACATTATTGTATTGTTCTTTAATCTATTTGTGTGTGTGCTTGCTTAAGGTGTTTGACCTATTTTTAAATACTTTGATTTGGCAATTATGGTATCAGAGAGATTATGAAGACACACTCCCATTATTTATCAAGATCATGAACCTATGTTGGTAGATACGCCAAAGAATTTATGTATTCTTATATTTCTGTGCATTTTTGGGTTGAGAGAGCCATTCTATCATATCATGAGCACTGCTTTAAGTTGGAAACATGTTTCGTTTCACCCAAAAGGGTTTTCATTTGCCCAATATATGACCATTTTATTAGATCTAGAATTATATTGTTTTCATTATAGTTTTTTTTTTCAAATCATTTTAATATTTAAGTTTGATTTTTCTATATATATTTTCAGTTTTCTCTATTTCCAGTCTGCATATTCTCTTTGTTATGCACTCTATGTGAACTCAACTATTTAGAAACACAACATAAACTATTTTTTTGTGTATGCTCTTTGTCGTGCACCTTGTGAGAGAAAATTTGCATTTTCTGAGTAATCTAATCGAGACTAACCTCGAGCTTAAAAAATTCGAGATTCAAAATTTTGTTTATTTTTGTGTGTGTCAATGAATGTTTTGCAAGAAAAAATAAGGTTTCTTTTGGTAAGCACGCACATTGAGGCCAAAAAAAGATTCCTCCATAACATTAGCCATGTTTTTTTCATTAGCTTAGTTGATTGAAAGTGACTTTATTAAATAAGAGGTCTTGAGTTCAAGTCTTTATTTTCATTAAGTTGTTTTTTTTTAAATGTTCATTTCATTTATCATATAAAAGTGAATCACAAAAAAAATAATTTTAGTATTCTTTTTAAAGTTATTTTTGCATGGAATCATTAATTTATAATGTAATTTCATTATGTTTCTCACTTATTTTATAAAAATGAGTATTTTTCTAGGCAAAGTTAAAGAAGAATGGAATTTTTCGTCCCTCTCAACAACCTCATTGAACATGGACCAACATCTACCTATTAGGTTTCACTTCGGTTATTTTTTTTTCCTTTCTTAAAAATAACATAGATTTATGTTTTTAGTGTCACCTTTTTGAAATTGTATACTTTTCAAGAGTTTCCATCTAGACCATCAATTTCTATTTTTGAAGCCATTTAATTACATATTATAATATGGCTAGTTCAAGAGATATTTTGCTTACAACTACCAATTATTTCTCATGGAAATCCCATGTGGAGGATGTACTATGAAGTAAAGAAATTTACCGTATTACCTCATGAAAATAAACTAACCCCATTGATGCATGAAAGAAAATCAAATGGGATAGTAAAAATGGCAGAGCATGTGGATTAATCGGAATGTCCATCTCTAGTTATTTACAGTTCCACCTTCAAGGAATTGACAAACTAGATGAAGCTTGGAAAAAAATGAAAACTGTGTTTGGTAAACGCAATGAGAATTGATCCCACTAACAAACTTGATAAGCAGTTGATTGCTTTAAATCCTAATGATTTCTCTTGAATTGAAGATTATCTATCTAAATTTAAAACGATGAAACTTTCCATTGAAGAATGTAATATACCAAAGAAGGATGCCCAATGCATTTATGCTATTCTTGATAAGCTTAGTAGTGTCTATTTTGTTTTTGTCTCTACTTTTCACTCCACCAGATAAGTTGTAAAGGTTTCTTACAAATCACCTACTCTTGAAGCATTTTATGATTCTTTGATTAAAGAGAGATAAACTCTTGCATCTTGGAGTGATAACACTACATGTACATCTAACAAAGTCTTAATGGCACAATAGAAAGACAAAGGCAAGTATTTGAAGAAGCAACATCCTCACAACAATAGGAAAAACAAGGGTCCCAAACCCTCTCAACCAACTCCTACTCCCAATGGTGATAAAATCACTAATGGAAAGGTATGAAGAGTAAGAGACACTGCAATTTTTGTGGATGAGATGGTTATATAGGGTCTAAATGTTTCAAAAAGATGGAAGCCTTAGAAGCTATAATGAAGAAACAAAACACCAATCTTAATTCATCTTTTTCTATCTCTTATTCTCGTGGACATGCACTTTCTTCTTTTGGTTTTTCCTTCAATGCAATAACTACTTCTTCTAATGAGTCGATTATTGATTGTGGAGCATATTATCATATGTCTAAGGATAAAGCCATTTTTTTATGCTCTTAGTGAATGTACCATAAAACAAATATTTGTTGGTGATGATAGATATCTTAGTGTTGTAGGGTTTGAAACAATTCAACTAGATGATGGTCATTTCAATGATGTATTATGTGTTCCAATTATTTCTAACATTCTTCTACTAATATATCAAATCACTCATTCAAGTGGAGGTAAAAAAAAGAGTTTTTATCTCAGCAAGTTGTAATCAAGGTTTAAAAAATGTTAAGCACATCCTAGCAATGAAAATTATTGATGATATTACCAAGTTGTACAAATTTGACAACTTTGAGTCATCATCTTTTTCATTAGTTGTTATGCACCAAATTCCCCAAATAACATAAAAATAGAAAGAAAGGGTAACTCTAAGCCTTGAAAATGAAATAAAGAGAATGAATAAGAAGCATCTTTGAGGGGAGGGGCGGGAGGAGAGATCCTTGACCCCAGAGGAAATTCGTAGGACAAATTTGTGTGGGGCCTCGGGAAAACATCTAACAAAATCACAAAAGCCTTGCTTCTCTTTCAAGGAGTTAAAAACCTCCTAAAAAGAGGAATTTAGTATGTATTAATCCTAGAAGATTCATTAATAAGCATTCGAGCCTTCATCTCTAAAACCATCCCTTCAAACCTCCATCTTGATAGAATATTTGATCGAACAATAAAACTAATATAAAAGCTTGAAAAACACCAATTTTATCACGTTCTAAGGAAGAATAATAAAGATAGAATGGATAATTAGACCTCAACACTCCCAGAATGGGATCTAAAAACCAATAATTCAAATGCAAGAAGCCAATTGATCCCTTAAGTCCTGAAATCCTAAGGCCCTAGATGGACAAATTAGGTTTCACGAACAAAATAGGAAGACTCAATTTGACCAAAGACACAAACTGAGACCCCAGTCCAAGTGGGACCTCAAGTTGTAAAACCGTCGTCAGCCTGAGAAAAATGAAGGCAACACGCGGAATAGGGAGGAGAGGCTAGTTCGGCACGACTAGGGAGACATAAGGTGAATTCGTGAGGATTTAAATCATTCCTAAATGAGGCTTGAGCATAAGGTATTTTCTGAGGAGATGAGGTTGGAAAAGGCATTCATTCCCACGCATTGGTTTGCACGTTCTTGTTAGCTCCTTGGATCACCATGGTAGTACCTCCATTGAAATGGATATAATCATGAATTTTGGTGGCAAAGTAGATTTATTCAATTCTGAATTGGGTCCATGAGTTTCAAGACAGTTGGTTGGAGAAAAGCTTAAGCTTGGGTGAAAATATTCAAGTCTTCAAGGAAAGGGTGGGTATTGGTGATATAAGAAGCAGGGTTTACGGGTAAATTAAGGGAATCATGGTGGATGCGGATTGGAAATATGAGAACGACTATTGTATTTTTCATGGATTTTAGAGGCTCCAAACAAGAAATAGACACTTGGGCTGCTCTATTAGAGATTTCTAGGAAAATTTCCATGAGCTGGAGTAGGACAAGGGTCATTGGAAACTAGAAGAGGATCACGTAAGGCTACTGGAAAAAGAAGAACATATGTATCAGTTGGAGGCATTGATAACTAACCTGGAGCAGCATAGGAAACTTCGAGAAGAGCTGGATAAATGTGTAACCAATTTAGAGATTTAGCCAACTCAAGTGAAACTTGCGCAGGAAAACAAGGCTCCGGTAGATGGCTCAACATCCGTCCCGGTGCTTCCCCTAGTGGAATTTCAAGCAAGGATGGACTCCAATGGGTAGACAAGCAATGTGTTTCAAATTCAAGTTAATTTTGTTTCAGTTTGTTAGGATTTACAATAGTAGACATATGATCCAAAATTATACTAGGCTTCTTAAGTAATGTAATCATATAGTTCTAGAAGTTTGTTGTGATCTTGTGAATTTTTGGACAAGCAGCCTAGAGGCCAATTTTGTTATGTACTATTGGGGCTTTTCCTCTTTTAATATAAATGAAAATATACCCTTTTTAGAAGAAGAAAAAGGCATCTTTGAGGGGGAAACCTTCTTTTACAATATATGAAATGCACAGCATGAGATGATGTATATAAATAGGTCTCCTTGGTATATACAAGAGACAAAAGGTACAATTAAGGTCCTATCTGACCAATAAATACAACACGAAAATAATAATAGAAATGCAATGTCACGATTGCAATAATAATAGAAGTGTTACACAAAAATAATAATAGAAATGCAATGTCACGATTACAATAATAATATAAGTGTTATTATGGATTTGAAGTTTGGGGTTGTAACAATTATAGAGTACCATGGGGGAACTTTCAACAAATCCATAAGAATTTTATGATTTATAATGTTAAATTTAAATGAAATACACATATCCAAACCTCCTCTTAGAGGCGGGGTTTCTATCCATTGAGAGTAAGACCATGATTAAGTACCTAGTGTATAAGAATATGCTAATTGACATAAAAGATAATGGGCTCCCTAACATTGCTCTAAGTTATAGAAAAAATAATTAAAACTTGCAAGAGGGTGGATTAAAGATGAGAATTCATGGGTATTCAATTTGAAGACAAAGAGAGAGGCTTCTTTATCAAATATTGATACCATAAAAGCATTATCATAGCTAAATTTAAAGAGAAATTTTTGTGCAATGAAGAAATAGGGAAAGAGAAATTTAATGTATTATAAAATATTATTAATTCCAAGCTGGAAGAGCAAAAGTATCTTTTTACAATAGCTAGCTCAAGAAAATAAAATTTAAATTTAAAGTATCTACTCTAGCTTGTTACTTATTTGGCTTCCATAAAAAACATAGCAACCCACAATCGACATAGTTTAGTGAAAAGGTATTCAAGATGCCATACCTTTGAATGGAAACCAAGTAGGCCATGCATTACCAGCTACCAACAAAAAATTCCTCCAAAGATACCAATGTTTCCATACTTGGTAGCTCTTAGAGCAACGCCCTCCCATTGCCTGCAACCGCCATACACCAAAGGGCCGCACCCTTAGAACAAAACATAAAAAGAAATCATTAGCCAACCTGCAAAACAAAAATAATATTAATAACCAAGGGAAGCCATGCCAAATGACTAAAGAACGACCAAGAAATGCAAAGGGTGACCTTCATTGCAGCCTAGCTTTTCCATGAAACTCAGACTGTATATGGTTGAGATACTGAAGGGTAGTGAAAATGAGTGTATGAATGAAATTTTAGGGTTTAAAACCTATTCTAAATCTCATTGTTTACCAGTTAGGTTTTCTTATCTTAGAAATGGTGGTAATGGAGGAAATCCACGAAGTCTCATCTTAGAAATGGTGGTAATAGAGGAGCTCCGAGCAGTGTACACTTGGCGGCGTGCATTCAATTATATTTTAAATGGGTGGATATTTAAAGACTTATCTCCCGACATGTGGAATAGTAAAGCTGCATGGTAGCATATTAATTATATTTAATTCCTTACTATAAGTCAATCCTTGATTCATGCAATAATCATTTCTAAATTTATGTTCACGGTCAATTCAAGATTTTGAGCAGTGTTCAATGAATTTACTTTTTAAATTCGCAACATGTTCATTTTGAGTTTTCGAGTATGAATTTTAGGTGAATCTTCAAGTTGAATATTGTTTATGGCGCAAGAATATTATTTTCAATTTTTCTCAAAATCTTTGTATTACTCCAATGAATATTTGAAAAGATCTCCTAGAGATATCTAAGAGTGGTTAAGGTTAAGGTTTGAGAAAAATAAATAATTAATAAAATTTATTATTAATATTTGAAAAACATATCAAGATAATCTAACAATCATATTATTAATGAACAAGAGTCACCGGATTGGGTGATGGAGGGAGCGGGCACAACAGCTAGGGTTTTCAGTGCTAGAGGGGTATCTGCAGTGTAAGACGGAGAAATTTGTAGCATCTTGGAGTTTAGCCAACCGAAATGTTGGCTTAGTGCCAACCAAGATAATAAAAAAAAAAAAAAAAAAAAGTGGGAATCTTTGTTATTTCTGCTGTAAATATTTCTATACTTATATTGTGGAACCTTTTTTGGCCTTGTCCTGGGTTTCTTTGGGTTTTAAAAAAAATACCTTGATTTTCTAGTTTGCAGGCCCGTTATATGAGTTGTCATACTATATGATTGTTGGATTTGTGTCAGTTTGTGGAGGGACTAGCTTTGATTTCGTATACTAAAAGTTCCCTATGATGGAGGTGGGATCTCCAAGACTCCCCGACATCCCTCTTTCTAGCAATAACAAAGGGCTTCCCCAAAAAAACTCGGTTATATAATCTCTTACGCCTTCAGAGGGTTTTCAAGGAGGTAGAGCTTCGAAGAAACTAACTGACGAAGCAAGCCGACATCGTAGACGATTAAAAACCCTAAAGGCTAAGTTGGAGGTGGATGTATTCATTATGGGCCAAGATGTTAACATGGACAGAGTTAGTATCCTCTCAAAAAGGGTTGTAGTGGGTAATATTGAGGGCACAAGGGTATCACACATGGGGTTAATTGATTGGGCTAATAATACTTGGACTCCAAAGTTCAGGCTTCCACCCAGAACAAGTCTGTTATCCAAGGAATGGGTGATTTTCATATTCCCAAATGAGGAGCAGATTCCCACTATATTAGAGAGAACTTGTCTCATCAAGGAAGGATCCTTGGTGCTTAAGCCTTGGCATACCAATTTTAATCCAAATATGGAAAGAATGATCAGAAGAAATTTATGGGTACTCATGCCTGGTTTTCCCTTCGAGCTGTGGATGCAGAATATATTTGAGGACTTAGGAAATTTCCTTGGGTGTTCATACAGGTGGAGAAGAACATGATTTATGGCATCAATAAGAGAATTGCTTCAATGATGGTCGAATTCAACGTGTCGAAAGGTCTCCCAACATAGGTTGAGATTAATTGGGGAGGCAGAATTTTTAAGCATAATCTTGACTATAGAAACATCCATTTTCGGTGTTATTTATGTCGCAACACGGGACATGTCAAAGCTCGTTTCCTGTTTCTACATGGAAGGTATCCTCTACCCGAATCTTCTCTGGATTCTACTTTCGAGGCCTCTACTCCAACAGAACTTGTTAATTCTGACAATCCATGTATGTTCAAGGATGAACCCTCTATTATTTATGAAGGTGTTTCAAAATCTGAACTTGAGTTCTATCTTTCGATTGAGAAATCCATGGAACTTAGAAAACAAAACTCCAAACATACTGTTAGAAATATTTTGGGGGAATTAAATTCCTTGGATAATATTCACACAATGAGGGGGCTTTAATTTCTGTTCAAAACTCCCCGGAAGAGGAACTTCTTTTGGGTGGGGATAGATTTTTAACTTGTTATGATACGACCGTTACATTTCCCCAGAAGGAGACCCTGAACAATTTTACTGTCAATAATAACCCTAATTCCTTTTCACAGAAGCTTATGGCAGAATCCGGTGCACAAAAATCTCCTTTGGAGATTTTTTCAAAAACCCTATTTCCTCTGAGGAAATTACTACCCCATCCATTCATTATATGAATGTTACAATTAGGAAGAAAAATAAAAAGAAGGAAGATGAAATTGGGGAGACCTTCATTCCACTATATAAAGATTTGGTTGAAGCTGATAACCCTTCAAATTGTACCAGTACTCATTCCCATAGGGCCCTTAGAGCAGATTCGCACTCACAGAGGGTGTCCTAATGTCCATACTCTCTTTCAATATTTGGGGAATTGGAGGGGCTATAAAGGTTAGGGCCTTCTCCAATTTTTTAAAATCTACTAGCGTTGATTTCATCCTTATTCAAAAAACAATGTGCTCGGCGTCCCAAGCAGTGGAGACTTTTTCTAAGATATTTCCTTGCTGGTTTTTTAGTGCAATTGACTCTAGTGGTTTTTCTGGGGGACTATTTTTGGGTTAGAACCCCAACTCTTCCACTTTAAAAGATTTAAAAATAATGGGGGGTTTGTTATTGGAAGGTCGTTTCATCAATAATTCAACTTCTTTATCCATTTTGAACTTGTATGGCCCTTATAAGAACAGAGAAGAGTATTGGAATGCCTTAGAATATTCGGGTCTCCTAAATATCCCTAATATTATAATTGCAGGTGACCTTAATTTTACGTTATCTGCTGCCGAATTTTGGGGTTCCTCTAATGTTGATGATGTCTTAGCAGACTTCTTCAACGATTTACTTGAAAGGACGTATATGATTGATGTGGTGCCTAGAAAGATGGGGGCGGCTTGGTGTAACAAAAGGGCAGGAAATCAATACATCAACAAGCAACTGGATCACATTTTAATGGTTGAGTCATTTCCATCCAAATTTTATATATATAGATCCTAGATCGAGCCTTTAAATATCTCTGATAATTAGGCTATCCTCCTTCAAATTGATGATCTCTCCTTTAAAGCACAAATACCATTTAAATTCAATAGTACATGGACACGTGATTCTAATTTATGTAATATGGTTAGGTATTATTGGAATTCGATTGATATTCCTACTAAACTGTAATGTCCCCATTCAAATAAATCTCAAAAGAGAAAATTCCACCAATATACTAGTTTCCTAGGTTGGGGTGGAAACATTAGATTTGGAATAAGGAGACTATAAAACCCCAAATGTACCTTAGCTTGACATAAATATATCAAAAGGGGTTAAATAAATATTTATGATAGGAAAATAAGGTGGCACTTGGTCATGGAGACACATTGGTGGTGTGCGACCCACACAAAGCTAGATTCCTCATGCCACATGGCATTCTATTCTCACCCATTCGAATCCAAGGTGGAGTCTAATGATCTTGGGGAGTTGGAAGGTAAATATAATTGGAATGACTCAATTAAGGTCAAATTGGAGTGGAATAGTAACTCCCATGGAAGAGGAAGAGGCATTTGAGAGATATTGAGACACTTGGGCTAGATTCCCTAGCTTCTATGACAATAATGATGAAGATGTTATCACACCTATGACACAAATCAGACCTGATTTCTGACATCTGACATATATGACATGTCAAGGATAAAAATAGCCTCCAAGAGGGCACACAAGGGATTTAGGGCAGCCGAAGAGTCACCCATTCGAATTGAGTGAAGGAGGAGGCTAGGAATGGAGGGACAAGTGGCAGACATTGGAATCTCTTCCCAATTCGAGTTGGCATGAAGCTCATGGATGTAATTCGAGATAAGAAGGTATTTGTAATTTTATAAAATTCAATAAAAAATAAGGAGAGTGTCTTTTGAGCATTTCTCATTTTGCATATTGGAGAGCATAGCTTGTCCATGCTTGTGTTGTTTACTCTACTTGCCTTAGTACCAATTTCAAGGGTGAAATATTCCCATCCTAATTGGAAACTGGAGAGGCCATTCAAACCTTTCATTTGGAGCTAAAATGGAGTCATTTGTTGCAGGTTTAAGCTACAGGGCTGCTCGTGATATTCTCTTCTTCAACTTGTTTCCACACCTTTCTCACATTTCTCTTCATATTTTGGCTCTTGGAGGAAGGGCGCATTTGGTGAGATGCTGATCTCTTTGGGAAAGATCTTGTGGCCCCATTTATTTTTAATATGATGTATTTACTATTTTTTTAATTCTCAGAATATCCTCATGTCGAAATACCAAGTGAAACTATGTCAAAATATCAAACAATGTGCAAATGGTGCCAATTTCCTCATATCTTGTTATGAAAGCTTGAAGTTGCTTTATTTCAACTTGTATCAGTTAATATATGTGATTTTTATGATGTATGGAGAATCATTAATGTCCTAAATAATTTTCATATACATTACATAATCCTTTGGATCATAAATATCGAATTTCATAGCAAGTAGTGAAGTTTCCTATCATTTCCCCCTATGTGAAGACTTGTCCACAAACCTCTGATTTATGGGAGTTGCAGCAGCCTTTAGGAACTGATTAATGATGCATTTGGGTTCCCATTGAATTCCTTTAACTATTCCATTTCTCTTTTCTGAAATTTTGGAGGGTGGTACTGCATTTGGGAAGCCATCTTTGTCACCTACACTTGGGGGTTTGAACCTCGAATTTGCTAGTAAGTTCCATGTTTTCTCATGATTGTAAATGAGTGTTGCAGAAGTATTTTGAGAGTTTCCAAGAATCCATAATACTCATTTTTATGTCTTAATACCTACCAAATACATTCATACCCAATTTGGAAGCATTCGGAGCACTTTGGAAGCATTTGAGTCATTACTAGTCTAAGGGTCGAATTGGCCAAAAAGTGCAATTTTTCCAATTTTTCCAAATTTATTAAAAACTGACACTACAAGTGGTATTAGAGCATGGTCCTTGCACCTGTGAATTAACATCATACCTTGAATAATAATTGGCAGCCATGTCTTACTATTATGATGAATCCTATGAGTACAATGCTTATGAGCAATACGAAGCAGAATGTGAATGGTATGAGGAAGAAGTGCCATCATGCAACTCTTATTACCATTTCATAAGGAATGAGGGTTATTCTTATGACCTTGAATCTGATGAAGATGAGTGTGTCACACTACCAAAGGATAATTCTATGAATGAATTACAAATATTCAGAGCAACATGTAAAACCTTGCCCCAACAATATCAGGCATATCTTGATGTGTACAAGGGAGATACACAAAAGGCCATTCCTTTTAAAGACTTTTCTGATTGGGTGTTTGAAAATAGGCCCAAAAATGAAGATGTGGAGTTAGTGAAGAAAGTTCTATTCCTTTCTTGCGAAAGACCATGGAGAGAAAATCATATGTGTGTGAGTGAAAAGAGCAGTGAAATATCTGAAGCTTCAGGGAACGCATGTATTTCCTACTTGAAGAGAGTTTTTGGGTTTTATTCAAAAAGAGATTCCAAATATATTGATATTAAGGCAACCAAGGGGAAAAATGCATCATCTTGCTTGAATGAGCGAAAGGAGGAGACCCGTGAGCCACCTAGTTCTGAAATAGGTGAATTAGAAGAAGCAGTATATGAAGATGAAAGTTTTTCCTTTTTTAGGGATGTGCATGATCCTACACTTATGGAGCCTACAAATGATGACACTTTTCCATATTCTGATCATTTGGGTGAGATGGTTCATTCTCCTACATCTTACACTTCCCTATTTTGCAGCATTCATCCTAATGAAGTATGGGTGAAAAGTTTATGTTTGATGGTGCCACATGAGGAGTGTGAAACTCCTACCTCTCCTTTTGATGATGACATGACTAAAGAACCTAATTATTTACATTTTCAGCAGCATCCTTTTTTACCTTATGATGATACATATCTTCATGAATGCACTTATGATGTTCACTTGAGTCACTTGAAGACTCATGATTTTCCTTGCTCCTTGCTTAGTTCAATTGATGTTGGAGGAACTTCATTAACTACTTGGGTGGAGAGATATATGATTGGAGAAAATTTTTATTGGAAGAAACATCCCTTGTTATTTAGTGATGATACACATATCCATGGATGCATAAATGGTACTTATGTGATCCCCTTGAAGGCTCATTGTTTTCTTTGCTCCTTATTTGGTTCAAATTTTAATGGGGATTATTCATTCACTTCTTGGATGAAAGAACACAGGGCTGATTATTTTGATGCATCCTACATATTTTTGGAGCAGCATTATAGGACATTGGATCCTCACCTATTTCATTGGAGCATATTTGATTGGTCACTTGATGCGTGTATGCACATGGAAAATGGTGGTCTACTTGCTTGGAGGTATAAGCACTTTCATGATTCTTTAATGAGGCACCTCCTTGATGTACATTTTTATTATGTTTCTATGTACTTTGGTGATCTATATTTTGTACTTATGATGATTGGAAGAATAGATACAAGGAAATGGGATCCAGGAATTCTCTTTCCTGATGGTATGGGTTGGAGAGCACTCCTAATTGTTGGAGTTCAATACAAGCAATGGGACCTTGGAATAATTTTTAGTCTCACTGGTTTCAAAAAATGAAATTGGGGAAAGAAAGTTTTGGAAAGGAAGCATTTTATTCAACATCCATGTTCAAAATTGCTTGAGGACAAGCAATATTGGGTGGGGAGAACTGTAATGTCCCCATTCAAATAAATCTCAAAAGAGAAAATTACACCAATCTACTAGTTTCCTAGGTTTGGGTGGAAACATTAGATTTGGAATAAGGAGACTATAAAACCCAAAATGGACCTTAAATTGACATAAATATATTAAAAGGGGTTAAATAAATATTTGTGATAGGAAAATAAGGTGGCACTTGGTCATGGAGACACATTGGTGGGGTGGGACCCACACAAAGCTAGATTCATCATGCCACATGGCATTCTATTCTCACCCATTCGAATCCAAGGTGGAGTCTAATGATATTGGGGAGTTGGAAGATCAATATACTTGGAATGACTCAATGAAGGTCGAATTGGAGTGGAAGAGTAACTCCCATGGAAGAGGAAGAGGCATTTGAGAGATATTGAGACACTTGGGCTAGATTCCCTAGCTTCTATGACAACAATGATGAAGATTATATGACACATATGACACAAATCATACTTGATTTCTGACATCTGACATATATGACATGTCAGGGCTAAAAATATCCTCCAAGAGGGCGCACAATGGATTTAGGGCATCCAAAGAGTCACCCATTTGAATTGAGTGAAAGAGGAGGCTAGGAATGGAGGGACAAGTGGCACACATTGGAATCTCTTCCCTATTCGAGTTGGTATGAAGCTCATGGATGGAATTCAAGATAAGGAGGTATTTGGAAGTTTATAAAAGTCAATAACAAAGAAGGAGAGTGGATTTTGATCATTTCTCATTTTGCATATTGGAGAGCATAACTTGTCCATGCTTGTGGAGTGTTTACTCTACTTGCCTTAGTACCAATTTCGAGGGTGAAAGATTCCCATCCTAATCGAAAATTGGAGAGGCCATTGAGACCTTTCATTTGGAGGTAAAATGGAGTCATTTTTTTCAGGTTGAATCTATAGGTCTTCTCGTGATATTCTCTTCTTCAACTTGTTTCCACACCTTTCTCACATTTCTCTTCATATTTTGGATCTTGGAGGAAGGGCGCATTTGGTGAGATGCTGATATCTTTGGTGAAGCTCTTTTTGCCCCATTTATTTGTAATATGATCTATTTACTCTATATTTAATTCTCATAATATCCTTAGTTCGAAATACCAAGTGAAACTATGTCAAAATATCAAACAATGTACAAAGGGTGCCAATTTCCTCATATCTTGTTATGAAAGCTTGAAGTTGCTTTATTTCGATTTGTATCAGTTCATCTATGTGATTTGTATGATGTATGGAGATTCATTAATGTCCTAAAGAAGTTTCATATACATTACATAATCCTTTGGATCATAAATCTGAAATTTCATAGCAAGTAGTGAAGTTTCCTATCATTTACCCATATGTGAAGACTTGTCACACACCTCTGATTTATGGGAGTTGCGGCAGACTTTAGGAACTGATTAATTATGCATTTGGGTTCCCATTGAAGTCATTTAACTAATCCATGTCTCTTTTCTTAAATTTTGGAGGTTCGTACTGCATTTGGGAATCCATCTTTGTCCCCTACCCTTGGGGGTTTGAACCTCGAATTTGCTAGTAAGTTCCCTATTTTATCCTAATTCTAAATGAGTGTTTCAGAAGTCTTTTGAGAGTGTCCAAGAATCCATAATACTAATTTTTATATATTTATACCTATCAAACACATTCATACCCAATTTGGAAGCATTCGGAGCAATTTGGAAGCATTTGAGTCATTACTAGTCTAAGGGTCGAATTGGCCAAAAAGTGTAATTTTTCCAATTTTTCCAAATTTATTAAAAATGGACACTACAAGTGGTATCAGAGCATGGTCCTTGCACCTATTAATTAATATCATACCTTGAATAGTAATTGGCAGCTATGTCTTACTATTATGATGAATCCTATGAGTACAATGCTTATGAGCAATACGAAAAAGAATGTGAATGGTATGAGGAAGAGGTGCCATCATGCAGCTCTTCTTACAATTTCATAAGGAATGAGGGTTATTCTTATGACCTTGAATTGGATGAATATGATTGTGTCACACTACCACAGGATATTTCTATGAATGAATTACAAAGATTGAGAGCAACATGTAAAACCTTGCCCCAACAATATTAGGAATATCTTGATGTGTACAAGGGAGATACACAAAAGGCCATTCCTTTTGAAGACTTTGCTGATTGGGTGTGTTGATGTATATGTAACTTCAGAATGTATTTCACATATATGTATATTGTATTCCTATAGAGATGGTATTATTCCTCTATACGGAAGTGTCGTCATTTATATTGTAAATGTCGTAACTTATACTTGATGGGTTATTAGACCACCTTGTTAGGGTCGGCCCTGTATAAGTCATGTGGGTCGAAGGGTTATTAGACCACCCTATTGGGGGTCGGCCCAGTTAGCATTATGTTATGTCGTTAAGTTCGATCCTACATGATTTATGTAAAAGGAAAGTCAAGTCAAGTATAAATAGAGTGCGGGAGGCACTCTATTTGATCACTCACTTCTCACTCATGCACTCAAGGAGGAGTGGTGCACTTATGGAGGAGGAGGATCTGCTGCTAGGATATGTCTATCTCTCATGTTTGGGTTGTATCATTGCTCTATCTATCTCTGAGGAAGTTATTGGGGTTTTTCACCTTTATGGTTTTCCCCAAGTAAATCTTTGTGTCTCTTGTGTGCTTGCATTATTGTCTCCATGAATGATATGCTGTAGATTTGTTGTACATGTTGTTCTCTCAGTTAAGATCCTAGATCAGATTGAAGTAAATTCTGAAAATTTAACAGGGTGTTGGAAAATAGGCCCAAAAATGAAGATGTGACGTTAGTGAAGAAATTTCTATGCCTTTCTTGCAAAAGACCATGGAGAGAAAATCATATGTGTGTGAGTGAAAAGAGCAGTGAAATATCTGAAGCTTCAGGGAACACATGTATTTCCTACTTGAAGAGAGTTTTTGGGTTCTATTCAAAAAGAGATTCCAAATATATTGATAATAAGGAAACCAAGGGGAAAAATGCATCAGCTCGCTTGAAGGAGCGAAAGGAGGAGACCCATGAGCCACCTAGTTCTGAAATAGGTGAAGTAGAAGAAGCAGTACAGGAAGAGGAAAGTTTTTCCCTTTTGAGGGATGTGCATGATCCTACCCTTATGGAGCCTACAAATTATGACACTTTTCCATATTCTGATCATTTGGGTGAGTTGGTTCATTCTCCTACATCTTACACTGCCCTATTTTGCAGCATTCATCCTAATGAAGTATGGGTGAAAAGTTTCTTTTTGATGGTGCCACATGAGGAGTGTGAAACTCCTACATCTCCTTTTGATGATGACATGACTAGAGCACCTCATTATTTACATTTGGAGCAACATCCTTTTTTACCTTATGATTATACATATCTTCATGGATGCACTTATGATGTTCACTTGAGTCACTTGAAGACTCGTGATTTTCTTTGCTCCTTGCTTAGTTCAATTGATGTTGGAGGAACTTCATTAACTACTTGGGTGAAGAGATATATGATTGGAGCAAATTTTTATTGGAAGCAACATCCCTTGTTATTTCTTGATGATACACATATCCATGGATGCATAAATGGTACTTATGTGAGCCCCTTGAAGGCTCATTGTTTTCTTTGCTCCCTACTTGGTTCAGATTTTAATGGAGATTATTCATTCACTTCTTGGATGAAAGAACACAAGGCTGATTATTTTGATGCATCCTACATCTTTTTGGAGCAGAATTATAGGATATGGGATCCTCACCTATTTCATTGGAACAGATTTGATTGGTCACTTGATGCTTGTATGCACTTGGCAAATGGTGGTCTACTTGCTTGGAGGTATAAGCACTTTCATGATTCTTTGATGAGGCACCTCCTTGATGTACATTTTTATTATGTTTCTATGTACTTTGGTGATCTATATTTTGTACTTATGATGATTGGAAGAATAGATACAAGGAAATGGGATCCGGGAATTCTCTTTCCTAATGGTATGGGTTGGAGAGCACTCCTAATTGTAGGAGTGCAATACAAGCAATGGGACCCTGGAATAAGTTTTAGTCTCATTGGTTTCAAAAAAATAAATTGGGGAAAGAAAGTTTTGGAAGCAAAGTTTTGGAAAGGAATGATTTTCTTCAACATCCATGTTCAAAATTGCTCGAGGACAAGCAATCTTGGGTGGGGAGAACTGTAATGTACCCATTCAAATAAATCTCAAAAGAGAAAATTCCACCAATCTACTAGTTTCCGAGGTTGGGGTGGAAACATTAGATTTTGAATAAGGGGACTATAAAACCCCAAATGGACCTTAGCTTGACATTAATATATTAAAAGGGGTTAAATAAATATTTATGATAGGAAAATAAGGTGGCACTTGGTCATGGAGACACATTGGTGGTGTGGGACCCACACAAAGCTAGATCCCTCATGCCACATGGAATTCCACTCTCACACATTTGAATCCAACGTGGATTCTAATGATATTGGGGAGTTGGAAGGTCAATATACTTGGAATTACTCAATGAAGTTCAAATTGTAGTAGAAGAGTAACTCCCATGGAAGAGGAAGAGGCATTTGAGAGATATTGAGACACTTGGGCTAGATTCCCTAGCCTCTATGACAACAATGATGAAGATGCTATGACACCTATGACACAAATTAGACCTGATTCCTGACATCTAACATATATGACATGTCAGGGCTAAAAATAGCCTCCAATAGGTCGCACAAGGGAGTTAAGGAAGCCAAAGAGTCACCCATTCGAATTGAGTGAAGTAGGAGGCTAGGAATGGAGGGACAAGTGGCACACATTGGAATCTCTTCCCAATTCGAGTTGGCATGAAGCTCATGGATGGAATTCAAGATAAGGAGGTCTTTGAAAGTTTATAAAAGTCAATAAAAAAGAAGGAGAGTGGCTTTTGATTATTTCTCATTTTGCATATTGGAGAGAATAGATTGTCCATGCTTGTGGAGTGTTTACTCTACTTGCCTTAGTACCAATTTCGAGGTTGAAAAATTCCCATCCTAATTGGAAATTGGAGAGGTCATTCATACCTTTAATTTGGATATAAAATGGATTCATTTGTTGCAGGTTTAAGCTACAGGTATGCTCATGATATTCTCTTCTTCAACTTGTTTCCACACCTTTCTCACATTTCTCTTCATATTTTGGCTCTTGGAGGAAGGGCACATTTGGTGAGATGATGATATATTTGGGGAATATCTTGTGGCCCCATTTATTTTTAATATGATTTATTTTATCTTTATTTAATGCTCATAATATCCTCAAGTCGAAATACCAAGTGAAACTATGTCAAAATATCAAACAATGTACAAATGGTGTCAATTTCCTGATACCTTGTTAGCTTGAAGTTGCTTTATTTCGATTTGTATCAATTCATATATATGATTTTTATGATGTGTGGAGATTAATTAATGTCCTGAAGAATTTTCATATACATTACATAATCCTTTGGATCATAAATCTCAAATTTCATAGCAAGTAGTGAAGTTTCATATCATTTCCCCCTAGGTGAAGACTTGTCCACAAGCCTATGATTTATGGGAGTTGCAGAAGCCTTTAGGAAATTATTAATGATGAATTTGGGTTACCATTGAAGTATTTTAAATCATACATGTCTCTGTTTTGAAATTTGGGAGGGTCTTAATGCATTTGGGAAGCCATCTTTGTCCCCTACCCTTGGAGGTTTGAACCTCGAATTTGCTAGTAAGTTCCGCATTTTCTCCTGATTGTAAATGAGTGTTGAAGAAGTATTTTGAGAGTTTCCAAGAATCCATAATACTCATTTTTATGTATTAATACCTCTCAAACACATTCATACCCAATTTGGAAGCATTCGGAGCAATTTGGAAGCATTTGAGTCATTACTAGTCTAAGGGTCGAATTGGCCAAAAAGTGCAATTTTCCAATTTTTCCAAATTTATTAAAAAGGGACACTACAAGTGATATCATAGCATGGTCCTTGCACCTGTGAATTAATATCATACCTTGAAAAATAATTTTCATCCATGTCTTACTATTATGATGAATCGTATGAGTACAATGCTTATGAGCAATACGAAGAAGAATGTGAATGGTATGAGGAAGATGTGTCATCATGCAACTCTTCTTACAATTTCATAAGGAATGATGGTTATTCTTATGACCTTTAATCTGATGAAGATGAGTGTCACACTACCAAATGATAATTCTATGAATGAAATACAAATATTGAGAGCAACATGTAAAAGCTTGCCCCAACAATATCAGGCATATCTTGATGTGTACAAGGGAGATACACAAAAGGCCATTCCTTTTGAATAATTTGTTGATTGGGTGCTTCAAAATAGGTCCAAAAATGAAGATGTGGAGTTAGTGAAGAAATTTTTATGCCTTTCTTGCAAAATACCTTGGAGAGAAAATCATATGTGTGTGAGTGAAAAGAGCAGTGAAATATTTGAAGCTTCAGGGAACGCATGTATTTCCTACTTGAAGAGAGTTTTTGGGTTCTATTCAAAAAGAGATTCCAAATATATTGATATTAAGGAAACCATGGGGAAAAATGCATCAGCTTGCTTGAAGGAGCGAAAGTAGGAGACCCATGAGCGACCTAGTTCTGAAATAGGTGAAGTAGAAGAAGCAGTACAGGAAGAGGAAAGTTTTTCCCTTTTGAGGGATGTGCATGATCCTACCCTTATGGAGCCTACAAACGATGACACTTTTCCATATTCTGATCATTTGGGTGAGTTGGTTCATTCTCCTACATCTTACACTTCCCTATTTTGCAACATTCATCCTAATGAAGTATGGGTGAAAAGTTTCTTTTTGATGGTGCCACATGAGGAGTGTGAAACTCCTACCTCTCCTTTTGATGATGACATGACTAGAGCACCTCATTATTTACATTTGAAGAAGCATCATTTTTTACCTTATGATGATACATATCTTCATGGATGCACTTATGATATTCACTTGAGTCACTTGAAGACTCGTGATTTTCCTTGCTCCTTGCTTAGTTCAATTGATGTTGGAGGAACTTCATTAACTACTTGGGTGAAGAGATATATGATTGGAGCAAATGTTTATTGGAATAAAAATCCCTTGTTATTTCTTGATGATACACATATCCATGGATGCATAAATGGTACTTATGTGAGCCCCTTGAAGGCTCATTGTTTTCTTTGCTCCCTACTTGGTTCAGATTTTAATGCAGATTATTCATTCACTTCTTGGATGAAAGAACACAAGGCTGATTATTTTGATGCATCCTACATCTTTTTGGAGCAGAATTATAGGACATGGGATCCCCACCTATTTCATTGGAACAGATTTGATTGGTCACTTGATGCTTGTATGCATTTGGCAAATGGTGGTCTACTTGCTTGGAGGTATAAGCACTTTCATGATTCTTTGATGAGGCACCTCCTTGATGTACATTTTTATTATGTTTCTATGTACTTTGGTGATTTATATTTTGTACTTATGATGATTGGAAGAATAGATACAAGGAAATGGGATCCGGGAATTCTCTTTTCTGATGGTATGGGTTGGAGAGCACTCCTAATTGTTGGAGTGCAATACAAGCAATGGGACCCTGGAATAATTTTTAGTCTCATTGGTTTCAAAAAAACAAAATTGGGGAAAGAAAGTTTTGGAAGCAAATTTTTGGAAAGGAAGCATTTTCTTCAACATCCATGTTCAAAATTGCTTGAGGACAAGCAATCTTGGGTGGGGAAAACTGTAATGTCCCCATTCAAATAAATCTTAAAAGAGAAAATTTCACCAATCTACTAGTTTCCTAGGTTGGGGTGGAAACATTAGATTTGGAATAAGGAGACTATAAAACCCCAAATGTACCTTAGCTTGACATAAATATATTAAAAGGGGTTAAATAAATATTTAGGATAGGAAAATAAGGTGGCACTTGGTCATGGAGACACATTGGTGGTGTGGGACCCACACAAAGCTAGATTCCTCATGCCACATGGCATTCTATTCTCACCCATTTAAATCCAAGGTGGAGTCTAATGATATTGGGGAGTTGGAAGGTCAATATACTTGGCATGACTCAATGAAGGTCGAATTGGAGTGGAAGAGTAACTCCCATGGAAGAGGAAGAGGCATTTGAGAGATATTGAGACACTTGGGCTAGATTCCCTAGCTTCTATGACAACAATGATGAAGTTGCTATGACACTTATGACACAAATCAGACCTGATTTCTGACATCTGACAGATATGACATGTCAGGGATAAAATAGCCTCCAAGAGGGTGCACAAGGGAGTTAGGGAAGCCAAAGAGTCACCCATTCGAATTGAATGAAGGAGGAGGCTAGGACTGGAGGGACAAGTGGCACACATTGGAATCTCTTCCCAATTCGAGTTGGATTGAAGCTCATGGATGGAATTCTAGATAAGGAGGTATTTGGAAGTTTATAAGTCAATAACAAAGAAGGAGAGTAGCTTTTGATCATTTCTCATTTTGTGTATTGGAGAGCATAGCTTGTCCATGCTTGTGTAGTGTTTACTCTACTTGCCTTGGTACCAATTTCGAGGGTGAAATATTCCGATCTTAATTGGAAACTGGAGAGGCCATTCAAACCTTTCATTTGGAGCTAAAATGGAGTCATTTGTTGTAGGTTGAAGCTACAGGTCTGCTTGTGATATTCTCTTCTTCAACTTGTTTCCACACCTTTCTCACATTTCTCTTCATATTTTGGCCCTTGGAGGAAGGGCGCATTTGGTGAGATGTTGATCTCTTTGGGGAAGATATTGTGGCCCCATTTATTTTTAATCTGATGTATTTAATTTATATTTAATGCTCATAATATCCTCAGGTCAAAATACCAAGTGAAACTATGTCAAAATATCAAACAATGTACAAATGGTGCCAATTTCCTCATATCTTGTTATGAAAGATTGAAGTTGCTTTATTTAGACTTTTATTAGTTCATATCTATGATTTTTTTGATGTATGGAGAGTCATTAATGTCCTAAATCATTTTCATATAAATTACATAATCCTTTGGATCATAAATATCGAATTTCATAGCAAGTAGTGAAGTTTCCTATCATTTTCCCCTATGTGAAGACTTGTCCACAAACCTTTGATTTATGGGAGTTGCAGAAGCCTTTAGGAACTGATTAATGATGAATTTGGGTGCCCATTGAAGTCCTTTAACGAATACATGTCTATTTTCTGAAATTTGGGAGGTTCGTACTGAATTTGGGAAGTCATCTTTGTCCCCTACCCTTGGGGGTTTGAACCTCGAATTTGCTAGTAAGTTCCCTATTTTCTCCTGATTGTAAATGAGTGTTGCAGAAGTATTTTGAAAGTTTCCAAGCATCCATAATACTAATTTTTAAGTATTAATACCTCTCAAACACATTCATACCCAATTTGGAAGCATTCGGAGCAATTTGGAAGCATTTAAGTCATTACTAGTCTAAGGGCTTAATTGGCCAAAAGTGCAATTTTTCAAATTTTTCGACATTTATTAAAAAGGGACACTACATAGACTCAACCCAATGGATTCTTTGATTCAAAAATTGAAAGGATTGAAGGAAAAAAAAAATGAGTGGGAAAACAAAAAGAAGGAGCATGACCGAAAGGATCTCATACTTATTTAGGGTCAGATGAAGAAGTTTTATATGGAAAACCTGGATGGAAGGTTCACAGTGGAAGAAAGAAAATATCTTCTGCTCTTACAGGATAAAATGGATGAAATTCCAAAAATTGAGGAGAGTATCAGGAGGATGAAAATCCGTGCAACATGGGTTCAACTTGGGGATAGTAACACCGAATTTTTCCATCATTATGCATCACACAGGCGTAATATAAATTCAATATGGGATATCAGATATCATCAAGGGAATGTTTTTAGTGATCAAAAGGAGTTGGAAAAGATTGCTCTAAAACATTTCAAAATTTTATTTACTGACTCTGAGATTAATAGAATTGAGGATCAACTGAATGTTTTAAAACATTACCCTACTTTTTCTCCAAAGAGTAAGGTAGGGAAGTGGGGAGATTGGTTACTTCGAAAGAAATGGAAGGTGTGCTGAAGGCATTCGAAAAGGAAAAAATCCCAGGGCCCGATGGGTGGACAATGGATTTTCTCTTATCATTTTTTGACATCATGGGCCATGATTTACTCCAGATGATTGAATTGTCAAGGGTGGAAGGTTGGGTTACTGGTGGACTAAACTCACACTTTCCTGACATTGATTCCTAAATGCAGTAAACCAGACAACTTTGGTGATTTTATGCCAATTTCACTTTGTAATCTGACCTATAAAATAATTACCAAGATTATTGCTAATAGAATTAAACCAAATTTATCAGACCTATGGCTAAAGAACAGTTTGGATTTTTTTCCAACAGACATATACTCGATGCAGTTGGCATTTCTCAGGAAGTTTTTCACTAGGTAAAAGCCAAAAAGATGAGCGCTATGATTCTAAAAATGGATTTAGTTAAAGCCTATGACCAAGTAAATTGGGATTTTCTAAAGCTTATGCTCCTCCAAATTGGTCTACCACTGAACGTAACAAACTGGATTTTGGCATGTGTTACGACAACAAACTTCTGTGTGTTGATAAATGGAAATCCGACCTCATTTTTCAAAAGCACCAGGGGACTAAGACATGACTATCCTCTCTCCTCATTACTGTTCTTGTTGGTTATTGAAGGTCTAAGCAGAATGATCTGTGTAGTTATAAGAGCGGGATATTTAAAATGTATCAAAATTTCAAAGAATATTTTCATAACACACTTACTCTTTGTTGATGACGTGGTTTTGTTTGGAAAAGGTAGTATAGAGGAATGGAGGATCTTCGTAGATATTATTTAGACATTCTGTAAGGCATTGGTTATGCAAGTCAACACTAATAAATCGGTTTTTTGTGTAATAATGTTACTAAAGCCACTATTGATCAAATTTTCAACATCCTTCCTTATAAGTTTTCAAACCTGAATGATGGGGTGAAATATTTGGGTTTTTTTATTAAACCTAATGGATATGGAATTAGTTACTGGCAGTGGCTTATTCGGAGGTTTGAGAAAAAAATCAATGTATGGTGCTTAAAATTTCTTTCACTGGGTGGTCGTCTCATCCTGTTAACTTCAATTTTAAGCAGTCTTCCAGTCTATTGGGATCTGATGGCTCAAATCCCACATGTTGTTTTAACAATACTGAGAAGCTTGATGTTCATATTTCTTTGGTCGGGGAACTTGGAAGGTGGAAGATGCCATTTTGGTAAACTGGGAAAGTATTTCTTTACCCAAAAAAATATGGTGGATGGAACATCAAAAATATATTTTGGTTTAACAGTGCATTAGGTCTAAAAAGTTTGTGGTGGGGACTTTTTGGAGATAATCTCTGGTCTGAAGTATTACATGAAAATATATCAAAAAAGACATTGTCAGTTAGATTAGAAGACCTACAGAGGATTTTAGAAACTCTTCTTTCTTCTGGAGAGGATTTATGAAGATATTTCGTTGGATCAGTACACATTTGTCTTGGCAGGTAGGGGATGGGAAAAGTATCATAGTGTGTATAGACCCAGTTATTGGGATTGATTATGATTTCAAGTTGTCTAAATCAATACGTGACCACCTCGTGGACTTTGGTTTTTTCACTTTAAACCACATAAAAAGACCAAGATGGCTACCAGAACCAAACTCATACTGGATTACAGCTGAAGACCTTGGTCTGTCCAGTATCTGGGAAGAGGAATGGAATCAGTATATCCATAATTTGAATCCAGCTGGTATTCGGCTTACAGAAGATATGGACCAACTGGTTTGGTGTAAAAACAACACCACGAGACAGGTCACAGCTAGTTCAGCTTATCAAACAATTGTGGATGTACATTTTGGTTGTGATTTGAAATGGTGGTTTGTTTCTTGGTGGAAGTGGAATCTTCCCCTAGAAATTAAATGTTTCTTATGGTTAGCTTTCAAAGGAAGTATTTTGACTTGGGGTAATTTGATACAGAGACGTAGACATGCACCAAACTTCCTTTTTTTGTGTAAAGGAGATAGTGAAACAATTGACCATTTATTCATGCACTGTTCCATTTAAAAAATGGTTTGGTAGTGGATCTGTAGGTATCTAAGACTGATTGTCGACTGTCCCAATACAGTATTCGATGAATCTTATTTCATCTGGATTCAGAGACACCGTAATGTCAAGAAAATCATGGGTCTAACTGCTTGGACTCTATGGAATATACCAAATCAAGATCTGTTTCAAAATGTTTCTCCCTTAGTGCAATTGGCTACTAATAGAATCATGAATTTAATGAATGTCTATAAATTAGAACCAGTTCATCTCTGGACTCCAAGGTTGTTAACCGGGTTGGGTGATGATATGTCAGAGTGCGCAGTCACTTTTTTTTATGGAGTCTCGGTGGATGGCAAATGTGGAGCATGTTTTCACTTAATTGTTGATAAAGATCTCACCTTCAAATTCAGACTTTCATGCGGTCAAGGGACTAATACCAAAGCTGAGTTGTTGGGCCTCTAGGGTATTCTTAAAGTGTCTATCCTCTGTGGTATAGATTATGTCAGGATCTATGGTGACTAAATGGTTATAGTTAAGTAGGATCAAAAGAAATATGATCTGAATATTCTTCATTACAATCATTGGTGCTCCATAATTGTTAAAATGTTGTCCTTTTTCTACGATATGACCATTGATCATATATATCAGGAGCTTAATGATAGAATTGATGCACTCTCCGAAGAAGCACTTGATGGTGAAGCAAGTTTCTTATATTGGGAAGAATGGGTTGAAGGATCATTCTCCCAATCATATTCCATGTTCTTATTTGTAGATTAAATTTAGTGAGTGTCGTGAGATTGGATGGCTATTTTGGATCGAGATTTGTATTTTGCAGAACTTCTATGTGTTTTGTTTTTAGGCCAAATTATGTTCCAGTATTTTGGTTTTGTTGTTCTAGTTTGTATAGACTAGAATAGGAGTCAAATGATGGACTATTACAAAACAATTATGGTAGTGTACTTTTTTATTTCCATTAATAATTTATGTTCGTTATTAATAATATATTATTATGGTTATTATTAATATGAGTCTTTGGACTCAACCTATATCATAGTGTCGACAAGATATTGGAGGTAGCTTTGAGAGTAACGTGAGTAGTCTACTTCAAATTGACAAAATAAAAATAATGAAAGTAACAAAATAAAACCATATTACCCCTATTATTATACCTTCCAAGGGGGCAGTGTATCATTGTAATCGTTCAGTGTTGACTTCTCTATTAGTTCATTTTGACTATGTATTAGTTTGTATTCACTTTTTATTTTTAACCAGACTTTTAAAAACACAATTTCATGTAACTTGATTATCCAAAGTTTTCAATTGCTTTCTCTTCGTTGCAATTGATCGAGACATTGAGGGTCTTATTGTTGGGACGACGGCGGGGATCTAGGTATTAGAAAATATCTTTTAATGGCCATTGAATGCCACCACCATTGGCTCAAGGCTCTTTTAATGGCCATTGAATGCCATCGCCACTGGCTCATCTCGCTGCCTGCACCACCAACTGCCCCCTTTCCCACCGTCAACCACCTCTTCCTTTCCCCAGTGGATACACTACCATATTACAAATTCGTTATGATAAGAAGAGAGAGGATTATTAATTCTAAGCCGAACATGTTTAACACAAGATGAACCTCATTGCAACTGCAATTTCCAAACCTCTGGTATTCCATCTCTTTTATCATCTTGCAACAATTTAGCAATTCAGGCTTTCACATAATACGTAGATGCAGCAAGTTATATAAGAAAATTTTATGTTGTTGCAGTGAAGTTGAACAACTCCTTATAGAACAAGTTCACCTTGTGCAAAGCTTGCTATACGAAATACTAAAATACTGACAGTCGAGATGGCAGATTCTGGTATCTGTTTTCAATTGCATTTAACAATTAATTAGTTACTTTTCTAGATTACATAAAGCTGACTATTTATTTAAGAGGAAATGTAAGCATCTAAGCATGAATATTGCCAGTAAAAACAATATCGAATTTTGCATATGAACATTCTGATTAATAAGTTATGGATCTTCACCGCCAAAACCTTGGATGCAGGTCAGAAGAAAGAACGAGTGTTGCTCCTATGAATGAAGACACGAAAGAGGAAAGAAGGGTGTTTATTCATCTATGGCCTTGTCTAATGCTATTACCAACCTATCAGGTACGAAACGTCTCATATGCCAGTTAAGAGAATAGAATAGCATAGAGGATTTGTATTTATTTTTGGGAAAGAAGAAAATGTTATAATGAAAATAGAAAATGTTACAACAAAAACATGTTTCTGACTCATTCAAAGCTACCCAAAGGATGCGGGAAGTTTTTTGCAATTGATGTTTATGTAATTTGCAGTCAATTCATAGTATAAAAATTTGAAAAAACATGATAAATCAAATCCCTACCTCAAGCCATTTGTATTGGTCATATTCCATCAATTCCATCTCAGAATTTGCATAGAAGCCGAGCATCAATATATGTGCTCCTGCAAACAAAAACATATAGCTGTCTCTTATTTTCCCCGCAGGATGGATGAAACGTGAATGAACCAGAGGTCGTGTGTATGCTCTACCTTCAAGCGTTGTCTACCTTTATGGTGAACCACTTCCTAGCTTTTCTCTTATGGCAGACTTTGCTTATGCTCAGCTACCAACAATCAAGCTATAGTATGACACTATCATCAGATTACTCATTGTTGTAGTCCGCCTCCAGGTTTTCCAGTGGCATCATACTGATGGGTATTTGACATACCAGTGGTTTTTGCAGAAGAAGAAGCTTGGAGTTTGTTCCAACCCTCCCAATGGAGCTGCAAATGTTGGGGGAAACTCGAATGTTGCAAATAAATACAAAGATCCTAACAATCCGACCAAGCGAGGGAATAACAACCGAAAAATAAAAAAAAACCATGATTAATATTAATAACAAAAATAGTCTCAATTAAGATAGATTCTTAACGAAAATCGCTTGCGACATCGGGTCAATATCTATGCTTTTTTATGATTTTGATAATCTTCCTGACATAAGTCTATCTTGGATATCCAACATGTTGGTTGTGGAGCCTGATCTTCCAGTCTCATAGATGATGATTCAGCCGTGTTTGAACCCCAGGTTTGGTTATGATCCCGGCACAATCCCCATTGTATTTCCCTTATAAAAAAAATACATTGTAATACGACTAGGGTTGATGTAATTAAGTATTATGCATTGCAAAGATCTCTGAGATCATAAGAGAGATTGTGAGATAGTGAAGAGGAAGTGCAGCGGTTGTGCTACAGGTTGTATCCCTTCACTTTGTTGGACGGTATAATAATAAGGACTCGCAACTTCAGTGTGCACATAGCCCATCTTGGGTGAACCACGATATATTGGTGTCTCTCTTGTAATGTGTTTGTGTGATTATATTTGCATTTCTGTTTATTTTTATTGCTTTGCGATCCTGTTTTTCTAACAATTGGTATCAGAGCCAAAGGTCTATTTGGCAGTTAAACCCACAGGAAACTAGGGTTTCTGGTTCGAGTGGGAGCAATGGCAGAAGAATGAAAGTTTAAGGACGAGAAGTTTAACGGCCAAAAATACCAGTTATGGAAGATGCAAATGGAGGATTATCTATACCAGAAGGATCTATTCCTGTCGTTGGGAGGAAGAGCAAAGCAGCCGATGGCCATGAAGGACGAAGAATGGGAGGTTCTTGACAGAAAGGCACTAGGGACAATACGGCTGTCCCTGGCTTCGTCGGTGGCTTTCAATATCTCAAAAGAAAAGACAACGGAGGGTTTGATGAGCGCATTGGGTAAGCTGTATGAAAAACCCTTGGCCTCCAACAAGGTATTTCTAATGAAGCGCTTATTTAATATGAAGATGTCTGAAGGTGGATCTGTTTTTGATCATTTAAATTAATTTAATATGGTTACAAATCAACTAAGTTCTGTAAGTATGAACTTTGATGATGAGGTTAGGGCTCTTCTAATCTTGTGTTCATTGCCAGAAAGATGGAATAGCTTGGTCATGGCTGTAAGTAACTCTGTCTCTGGTTCAAACAGCTTGATATTTGATGATGTTGTTAGTGTTATTCTTAGTGAGGAAATGCGAAGAAAAAGCACAAGTGAGACATCAGGTAATGAGTTGACCATGGAGAGCAAGGGAAGACAAAAGGAGAGAGGAAAGAGCCAAGGTAATTATGGCAAGTCTAAAACGAGCAGATCAAAGTCCAAACTGGGAAAAATAGAGTGTTGGAACTGTGGAAAGAAAGGACATCTGAAGAAAGGGTGCAGATCTCTAAAGAAGAAAGGAGATGGACAGAAGGAAACTACCCAGGAAGCAAATGTAGCAGGTGATGTGTTACAAGATGCTTTGATTCTTGCATTAGATAATACAAGTGATTATTGGGTAGTAGATTCAGGGGCTTCATGTCATGCTACACACCATAGGAAATATTTTCATGATTATGTTCGAGGCAATTTTGGACATGTTTTATTGGGTGATGATGAGCCATGTAAAATTGTTGGAATGGGTAAGGTATGGATAAAATTTAAGAATGGAACTGATTGGCTGCTGGAAGATGTTAGGCATATTCCTACTATGAAAAGTAATCTGATCTCAACAGGGCAGTTAGGAGATGGCGGTTGTCTATCTACGTTTGGAGAAACGTGGTGGAAGATCACTGAAGGATCAATGGTGATAGAAAAAGGAGACAGGGTAGGTACATTGTATTTATGTCCTCATAATACTAACCATTCTATCTCTTTAGCTTCCATAGGAACAGATACAGCATTGTGGCATCATAGGCTTGGCCACATGAGTGAGAAGGGGATGCAGATTCTCCACTCAAGGAAGTTGCTGCCAGATTTGAAGCAGGTAAGTTTGGAATTCTGTGAGAACTGTGTTTATGGAAAACAGAAGAGAGTCATATTTCTCAGGGTTGGGAAATAGAAGAAGAATGAAAAGTTAGAACTTGTGCATACAGATGTATGGGGACCGGCTCAGGTACAATCTCTTGGTGGCTCTCATTATTATGTTACATTTATTGATTATGCAACTAGGAAAACTTGGGTTTATTGCATTAGACAGAAATCTGATTTGTTTTCTACTTTTAAGAAGTGGAAAGCTTTGGTTGAGAATGAGACAGGAAAAAGGTTGAAGTGTCTCAGATCTGATAATGGAGGTGAGTACTGCGGAAAGGAGTTTGATAGTTACTGTTCATACCATGGGATTCGTAGAGAGAAGACAGTCCCAGGAACACCACAAGAAAATGGTGTGTCAGAAAGGATGAATAGAACGATCATGGAGCGTGCAAGGTGTATGAGATTGCATGCAGGGTTGCCCTTACAATTTTGGGCAGATGCTGTAAATATTGTTGTTTATTTAATAAACAGAGGGCCTTCAAGTGCTTTGGATGGTGGTATTCCATAGGAGGCATGGACAGATAAAAAGGTAAACTACTCATTTCTGAGAACGTATGGTTGTGAAGCATTTGTCCATATTGATAAAGAAAATAGAACAAAGCTTGAAGCTAAATCCAAGAAATGTACCTTTATTGGATATGGGGTTGATGAATTTGGTTATCGTTTATGGAATTATGAAAATAACAAAATCATCAGGAGTAGAGATGTGATATTCAATGAAAAGGTCATGTATAAAGATCAGTTGCAGGGAAATAAACAGAAAAAGGAAAACACAGAGTACACAGTACTTAATGAAATTGAAGAAAATGAAGTTCTAAAGGTGCCAGAAAATCAACAACAATAGGAAGTACCTGAAACTCCTGCAACTACAAGAAGATCTACCAGGTTAAGTAGACTCCCTGAACGATACTCTCCTTCAATGTATTATTTATTGATGACTGATGCTGGTGAACCAGAGTGTTATGAAGAAGAAATGCAGGTGGAAACTAGAAAGAAGTGGGAGAAAGGAATGAATGAGGAGATGGACTCATTGGTAGGAAACCAAACTTGGGATTTGGTTCAGTTGTCTGCTGGTAAAAGAGCATTGCAGAACAAATGGATTTACAGGTTGAAGGAAGAAGAAGGAGGTAAGAAGCGATACAAGGCCAGACTTGTTGTAAAGGGGATTGCATAGAAGAAAGGTATAGATTTTGATGAAATATGTTTTCATGTTGTTAAGATGACTTCAATTAGGACTATCTTGAGTCTAGTGGTGGTAGAAGATTTGCATCTTGAACAGATAGATGTAAAAACAACCTTTCTCCATGGGGATCTGGAGGAAGAGATATATATGCAGTAGCCACAAGGGTATGAGGTCAAAGGGAAGGAGAATTTGGTGTGCAGGTTGAAAAAGAGCTTGTATGGCTTGAACCAAGCTCCAAGGCAGTGGTATTTAAAATTTGACAGGTTTAGGACAGAACAAGGTTATAGTAGATGTCATTCTGGCCACTGTGTTTATTTCAAGAGGCTAGACAATGAAAGATATATTATCTTGTTATTGTATGTGGATGACATGCGTGTTGTAGGGTCTAACATGCAGGATATAAATGTGTTCAAAAGGAAGCTAGCTAATTCATTTGCGATGAAGGATTTGGGTGCTGCAAAGCAAATCCTTGGTATGAGAATAACAAGAGACGGGAAAAATCACAATTTGACATTGTCTCAGGGTGAGTACATACAAAAGGTGTTGGAGAGGTTCAGAATGCAGAATGCAAAATCAGTAAGTACACCTTTGGCCAGCCATTTCAATCTAAGTGAGGAAATGTGTCCCAAGACACAAGAAGAGATAGATTACATGTCTAAGATTCCCTATCAACCAGCAGTTGGCAGCTTGATGTATGCCATGGTGTGCACAAGACCAGATATTGCACAAGCAGCGGGAGTTGTGAGCAAATATATGAACAATCCAGGTAAAGAACATTGGAAGGAAGTACAGTGGATTCTCAAGTATTTGAGAGGTACTACCACTCATGCATTATGTTTTGGAGGTTCAGACACTGTTCTACAGGGATATGTTGATGCAGATATAGCAGGTGATAAGGATAGCAGGAGGAGCACCATAGGGTATGTGTTTACTGTAGGTGGAACAACAGTAAGTTGGATTTCGAAACTGCAAAAGGTTGTTTCACTTTCAACAACGGAAGCAGAGTATGTTGTTGTTACAGAGGATAGCAAAGAGATGATTTGGTTGCAGAGGTTTATGGAGGAATTAAGTAAGAAGCAGAAGGATGGTAGGTTGTATAGTGACAGCCAGAGTGCCATTCATCTTGCAAAGAACTCAGCATTCCATTACAAGACTAAACATATACAGCTCAAGTACCATTTCACACGCTATGTTCTGGAAGATGAACTGTTGAAGCTGGAAAAGATACATACTAGCCAGAATCCTGCAGACACGTTCACAAAGGTAGTGACCAAAGAGAAACTGAGTTCTTGCTCGGTTTCAGTTGGCCTTCTAGCATGAAGGTGAAGAGGATGAATTTTCCAAGTCCAAGTGCAGCAGCGGTGGAGTTGTTGTGATCAGTCTCCAAGTGGGAGATTGTTGGTTGTGGAGCCTGATCTTCCAGTCTCATAGATGATGATTCAGCCATGTTTGAACCCCAGGTTTGGTTATGATCTCGGCATGATCCCCAGGGGGTCCAGGGGCTAGTGGTCCCCTGAGAAAGGGGGTTCGGCGGCAGATCCCCCGAGGAAAATTTTTGGGGTTGTTTTTGCCAACAGTTTACAGGCCCATGGTTTTGGGTAACCCGTGGTATTTTCCCATTATATTTCCCTTATAAAAGAAATACATTGTAATACGGCTAGGGTTTATGTAATTAGGTATTATGCATTGTAAAGATCTCTGAGATCAGAAGAGAGACTGTGAGACAATGAAGAGGAAGTGCAGCGGTTGTGCTGCAGGTTGTATCCCTTCACTTTACTGGACGGTATAATAATAAGGACTGGAAAATTCAGTGTGTACGTAGCCCATCTTGGGTGAACCACGATATATTGGTGTCTCTCTTGTAATGTGTTTGTGTGATTATATTTGCATTTTTGTTTATTGTTATTGCTCTGAGATCCTATTTTTCTAACACAACAATCTTAAGTCTTCTTGCTAAGAATTTTTTTAACCCTATAAGAAACATTGGAAAGAGTAGAAGTACTCGGTGATGTGTCGCGGCTATTCGGAATAGAGAAAGAGCAAGCAACATACATGGTACAACCAATATAGAGTGGAGCCATCCCAAAACAACCATCATCCCCTGTGCATTCTAGAAAGACTGAGGTAAATACTACTTTATTTCCTAATCCATGTTCGAAATTCGATGTCAATGGAACTTCTATTAGATTAGTACATGTAACTACATTCTACATTAGCATTTTTTATCCTACATTATGCATTTTTATATTTCAATTCATAAAACCAGCAATGGCAGCTATGCCAAAATTGATCATTGTACCAGGGTATATCCTACAATTCTTCTTACTTTCGAAACTAAAAACCAACAAAAGTAGAAAAATAAAAAAGAACCCGACCGAGAACTTGGCCTTGAACTTCAAAAATTGCCAAAAGAAATTCTCACGCAAGAAACAGTTGTGCTAGAAACGCAGTTTAGAGTTCGATAACCGAAGGATGCATGAAAATAAGGTGTCTGATAACTGGAGGATGCATGAAAATAGGTATTGACGTGTTTGCATGCTACGCTATGCACGCGTGTTTCCCATACAGTTTCTTTTATATATTTTTGACATTTGTAAATACTCCTGCACCTCGAGAGTGTTGGTTTGCATGGTCAAAGTTCGATACCTCATGCCCCTTCTCATGTTCGCCATTTCCAATCTCCCACCACCTGTTGATTTTCTCATGACCTGTCACGCAGCCTTGTTGTTTCCTGCTAGTTATATCATGCTGGAGCGTTGGTTCAATTTTCAGCTACTAGTTGTGCATAGGTTTCTTTTTGTCTCCGAGCTAGGCATATTGAATTTATATTTTAAATTGATTTAACTTACACTGATTACTAAAAACATCTCATATCAAACTGTAACTCGTAATCTTGTTCAAACAAGACTCAATATTTCTAGACCATTTTGTCAAACAGTTCAAATTCAAACCAAATGTCTATTTCACTGCGTACAATTCAACCTACCAACCTCAGCAAGTATCGCTGCCATGCAGCACTTGTTACTATGGTTTATTACCGCAACCTCCTTGGTATTTGACAAAGTGCTATTATTGTTGGTAGGAAATATCTACATGATAGGTTGAAGGTATCCCATTACATTTAGATTTCATGTCGTTGGAGCATTTGAGACTTCATTATAATGCTTTTTCACAAATTCAATATGTTTAAAAAAAAGATAAATCTAATCATTTATGAAAGTAAAAAAGATAAATCTAATTATTTATGAAAGTTGTACTGTTAAAAAATAAAACAGTTTAACACTAATTTTGATATGTAACATATATCTTTTAACATTAATTTTGATATGTAGCATATATCTTTTGAAACGGAAATTATAAAATGTCTCATAACAAAATATATTATAATATACATTAGGTAAAGCGTAAATATAGAATATCTTTGTCAGAATACAATTAGAAATGCCTAAAAGAGACCATGATAATTACATAAAGCATAAATTTAAAAATATATATATGTAACATATATCTTTTAATATTAATTTCAATATGTAGCATATATTTTTTGAAATGGAAATTCTAAAATGTCTTTATATTAGGCAAAGCCAAATAGATGGGTTTGAAATATATATATATATAACACAATCACATACTTGTACATTTTAATATATTTATTTGTCAGGTACAAAAATACATATAATAATATATATTACATAAATAATAATATATATTATATAATAAATGTATAACTTTACCAATTACATCACTAATATAAATCTTTCTCAACTACAACATAATTTGTCATCTATGTATTTAGTATATATAATTGTGATCTACAAATTTAGATAACTTTGAAAAAATGATTTTATATATACAATACTTTGGCTTTGGGGATTAGATAGTGATGTCTACTTATGAACTATTTATAGTGTTTTGACATTAAATGCCAACATAATAATGCTACCATTTGGTGTTTAGCATAAAAATGGAATTTGATATATTTACTTTCTCAAAGCTATGTTATAACTAAAAAGAAAAACATCTCTAATCTCTTTCTAGGTATTAAATTGTTATAACTATTTTGAATGCTTTGCAATAAACAAAATTTACTTTAAATACTATTTTATTTAGTATTATTGTAAACTTGCTTCAAATTATGTTTCATATTAGATTGATTAGGCAATAATCTTGAAAGGTAGATATTATATTTTCATATGCCAAGTCAGTGCCATGCTACACGTGTGTATGTGATGTGGCTGTCATGTTACAAGTGTATCTTCTTGAATGTTATAATCTTAAGAAAATGTTAAAAACTAATTTGAATCTTCATGTACAAATGGTATTAAAGTACTTTTTCAAAATAAATAATGCCTCGAAATAAATTAACATACGCATGAAAGGCAAAAATCATACAAAGTTTATGAAAAGCAAGTGTTGCCAGGAAAGATAATTCGACCCCTACAAATTGCAATCATGTAGCTGTATGCATAGCACGTGGAAGGGTTATGCAGGTAATTCCTACACACCCTTAACTACCATGGATCCGTAATTAATCCCTATTACCTTTAATTAATTATATATCCCACTATATTCACTATGAAGGTTATATATATTCATGTATATTTATTTATAGTTAGATGCATTGTGACTTTATTATACAGTAATTTAATCCAAATCACATAATCTAAAGCTGTACGTTCTTTTACCCATTTTAGAGTCAAATTTTCTTTTGTTTTTAATTATAAATTTATGGCCTAATCCGGTTATCATTTTGATCTCTAAACCTATAATCCATAAGGTGCAGTCTACACTTAAATTGTATTACACTCAAATTGTAGTTCTAGCCTAATCCAGTTATCATTTTGATCTCTAAACCTATAATCCATAAGGTGCAGTCTACACTTAAATTGTATCACACACAAATTGTAGTTTCACCAATTGTATACTCAACTTTTGGCATTTTTCATGGTTGCAACTGTCTAGCCAAGTAGTGAAATCCGTGAGTGATATCTTTGGATTCAAAGAATTTATGTTGAAGTTGGATTTCTTGTGTATAAATGACAGGGCTTCCCTTATAAAAATAAAGACTCCTTTAATTATTCTCAAACCCCCGATTCATTGTCATCTAAATAACAAGTCTAATATTTTGAAGCAACCTCCAAACATCATGCATTGAAATCACAATGCAATCATTGTATTCCAACAAAAATATTCTTCACGTTATATTTCCAAAAATCTCATCTCATCTTCATTGATTTAGAGTACTCCAATCTAGGAAATTGCACTATGAATAAATGAATTTGTAGAAACTTTAACTACAGTGTCGTAAAGTTTCGGGTGCAATCCATTGTCAATGGAAACTGAAATGGGGGTGGCCAAGGCAATTGCACTCATTATGATGGTTATTGCATTCTTTCTCCACTGGTTCACCATGTTTGGGAAGAACATTAACTATAGATTGTGTTGTGTTACAGGAGGAGAATATGTCATGCAATACTGCTTACGTGTAACAAAGAATGACCCTAAATGAAACTAGGACACCCAAGGGATGTTTTAAGGATTGTAGTTCCAAGTGTGACGCGACTTGCAGAAGTAGGTGGCTATATACGAATTGGTCATTTTGTTAAATTGGCTACGATGAACACTAAGTTATGACAGCTGAGGACTTTATATTCTCATCATATTACATTCAAGGCACTTAAGATGGTGAAGGATAAGTTATGAGAGCTGAGGACTTGATGACGACTAGTGGACATTAATGTTAAATTAAAAAAAAATAACTCCAAGCATACATATTAAATTAATGTTGAGGCTTACAATGAAACTTACTTTGATGTTTCCAATGAATGCTAAACCATGATAGCTGAGAACTTTGATATTCTTAGATCATTTTTTCTTTTATAGGTTTCTATGTTTGATTTCTTAATTATACGATATTAGTTATTCTTAAATGTATTTATGTACATGGAAAAATCTTTTGATTATGTCTAATAGAACATTTGGAAACAAGACATAATTTTATCATTCAATCTAGAGTCTTTCCAACGTGTGGAATGAGATATAACTCTATCCTACGTCGTTCTACCAAATCAACTTCATTCCCAAAGGTAATTTGTCTTCTTAATTGAATCCTTCGAACGGGAAGGAGGTCCTAGAGAATCAAGAACCCCCGATTCATCCAAGGTTTATTTCAATAGCCTTATGTCAATAGAATTAAAATGTTAATAGAATTGAGGTACCATATTTCAATCTTCTTATTTTTGCATTAATAAAGTTGAGACATCATCTCTCAATTGTCCATTTTATGTAATCATATAAATATTGTGGATTTTTTATTGCTTTAGTATTGGTTTTCATAAAGAGATTTATGTAATGTTTTTTGTTTATTCTAGCTTGTGTTGTATAACTGTGGAAAATTATTATTTTGTAGTTGTACGGAATGAATTTTGTAAATTTAATGTTCAATTGGAATTTTTGTAGGTATGTGGACCACTTTTGATAGAAATCATTATGTAACTTTCCCTATGTATGCATGAACTACGAGGTATTGTGATCAGTGTGGATGATCGCCTCCTTTCCCAAAATATAACACTTCCATTATCGGCATGCTTGCACTATGGAGTGCATCTCATTGTCATAGGTGAGATACTTGTGAACAGCATCAGGGAGTGTCTCACCGTGATAGGACAGGATATGTCCATGCTAAATGAGGATTGCACCGATAGCATAGCTAGAGGCATCTGGCTCAATCTCGAAAGGTTCTTGCAGGTCTAGGAGAGTGAGGATTGGCATTAAGTAGAGGCATCCTTTCATATCGTCAAATGATTTCTATTGTGATAAAACCTAGGTGAACTTGGCTTTGGCTCCACCCTTAGTTATTCATCTCAAGGTCCAAGCGATATGAGAGAACTCCAAGACAAATCTACAATAGAAGTTGGTGAGGATAAAAAAGATACAGAGCTCTGTTAGAGTCGTTAGGGAAACCCAATTGCAAATGATGCAGATCTTGGTTGGGTACACATGCACCCCATGTTCATCCATGATGCACCCTATATACTAAATTCTCTCCATGTCAAATGATATTTTCTCCAAATTGGCATATAACGTGTGTTGTCCCAAGGTGGTAAGGATTTGTTGAATGTGTTGCAAGTGTTCTTCCGAAGTTATGTTAAAGATGAGGATGTCATCCACATATATGACCACAAAAGAGTTTGTGAATGGACATAAGATATCATCCATCATCCTCATGTAGGTTGTTGGAGAATTAGTGAAGCTAAAAGGCATGACCAACCACTCAAAAATACCTTCTTTAGACTTGAATTTTGTCTTCCATATATCATTTTTCTCAATCGGGACTTGGTGGTATCCCAACTTTAAATCAAACATGATCAATAATATCATCAATCCATGGGATTAGGTATCGATTCTTGATGATGATTTTAATTAGGGCTCTATAACTACTACATAGTCTCCATGTCCCATCCTTATTTTGGAGCAACACAATTGGGCTGCCACAAGGTGAGGAGCTCGATCGAATGTGGCCATTTTCGGTAAATTCTTGAATTTGACATTTTATTTTATCATTATCCATAAGAGAGTGTTTATATATTGGTTCATTAGGTAAAGGATCACCTGTTAGGATATTCCTATACTCCATCCTAGTCCTACCAGCATTTTCATTATTTGCATTTTCATTCTTGAATGCGTTCCTGCATGTAGCATGCATGCATGCAATTGCATGCATCCCAGTCATCAGTTCCAGCACCTAGCCTCAGTTAGCCAGCCCCCGGGAGCTTCTTTCAGATCAGTTTTAGCCCTCCTAGAGCTTAGTGCGCCCTTCCTCCTTGATTTAAGGAAGCCACTCGTCCTCTCTCACCTACCACTTCAGTTAGTTCACTTATCTTTAGTTCTTTCCTTGATTTAAGGAAAGACTGACTCTCAACTGACTGTATCACTCTGATGGAACTCCAGTGAGACTTGAATACCCATTCTGACTCTAGTTATCTCCTCATGCGCCCTCCACTGAGCCTCCTTCATTCAGTTAGTGCCAGTTACACCTACCACACTCAGTTAGACTCAGTTTGACTAATGGTTGAAAAATACTTGAGCATTGATGACTCCACTGATGATGATGAAGACTTCTAGTTGTGCTCCGATGACACTCTAGTGATCTTTTGATCACTCCATGAAGGCTAATTTGAATTTCCACCTTGGCATTCGAATCCTCATGCATTGTACTACTTATTTGTCCATATTGTGATTAATTAATTAGTGTGTGTGAAGTTATTTTGCTTCTATCTGAGTTCTACTGTATTATTCTGTTGCTCTCTTACTGCATTATTCACTCTTAATCTTATTCCTAAATTCTTTCATTGTGAGGTATACATCAGCTCTTAGATCTGCTGTGAGGATTTTCACATGGTATCAGAGCATGTTGAGAGTATTGTTTATCTCCATTCCTGAGAGTTTTTTGCAGGTTATTATCAATATTTTGAGTGCAGTAGTTTCTGTATTTTTGCAGCAGTAGCAGTTGTAGATATTTTCTTTTGTTTTTGCAGGTCTTCTACAGCTTCCATGTTTTCAGAAGAAATCCCTCCTCTTTATCTATTCGACTATGTTGAATGGAAACCAAAAATGATAGCATATTTGAAGAGACATGATCTCTTTGATTATTGTTTTGAAAGAGAGTTTGAATCCTCTAAAGAAGAGATTGACTGGTTAACTGAAGGTGAAAGAGCCATTGCAGCCATGATGTATGCTATGTCTCAAAGCATGGTATTCCACTCCCTTGATGATGAATATGTTGAATCTCCAAAAGAGCTATGGGCCCACCTGGATGAAAGATTTGGTAGACAGAATGAAGGAATTGGTCCAAACCCTTTCGAGAGCAAGCAAAGTGATGCATTCACCCTCCTTGATGATCTCATTGATCATGAACCAATATCAAACATATCTCATATTGAAGTTGTCCACAAAGAAGAAGAACTTGCAGATTCTACACTCATGCTCCAAATTTCTTCTATTTTGAATTATGCGCCAACTCACACTCTAGAAATTGCAGAAGGTCCTAAAACCTCTCTTGCGCCAGAGTTTGTTGGTTTGCATCATGATCTATTGAATGTTTCGGAGGTAAAATCAGCCATTGGAGGTAATGCATTCGCTCTCCTTGATCACTTACCTCTTCTGTACTACTATATGATCATTATTTCATGCTTTCAGAAGGTTATTGAAGATAATGGCCATTGCCATTCGCTTGGGATAATTTCTCATGCACTTATTGGTTTTGATCTCACCTCTAATGGTTCAAAGGAGATCTCAAGAAACCATGATTCAAGTCTTGGATCTAATTTGGATTCTAAGCAATCACTACTTGGGATAATTTCTCATGCACATGATGGTTTTGATCTCACCCCTGCTGGTTCAAAGGAGATCTCAAGAAACTATTATTAAAGTCTTAAATCTGATTTGGATTTCAAGAAATCATGTGATGGTTCTTCTTGGCATAATCTCACCCATGATGGTTCGAAGGAGAAGACAAAAGACTATCTGCACATTCATAGATTTGATCCTACCTTAGCTGATTTGAATCACAGGTTCAAGGATCATCCTCATACTTTTGGATTTGTTCTCATCACATTTGATCTGAAGAGAAAGTACAAGCACATGCCTTTTGAGCATGATCCACTTCTTCCCAAGAAGAAGATACCTCCAAACATATGACCAAGAATCACACCAGCTTGAGTTTGGAGCATTTATTTTTGTGTGTGCCTTACAATTTATTTTGAGGGGGGGTATTTTTCCCATGAGGTTTTCCCCATTTCCTCGATTTATTGACTGTTATTATTATTCATTGTATTAGGTGACCTTTGTTCTTAGTTACCAGGGCCCAGGATGGATTAAGGGGGGGTGTTAGGATACTCCTATACTCCATCCTAGTCCTACCAGCATTTTCATTATTTGCATTTTCAGTCTTGCATGCATTCCTACATGTAGCATGCATGCAATTGCATGCATCCCAGTCATCAGTTCCAGCACCTAGCCTCAGTTAGCCATCCCCCAGGAGATTCTCTCAGATCATTTTTATCCCTCCTAGAGCTTATTGCGCCCTTCCTCCTTGATTTAAGGAATCCACTCGTCCTCTCTCACCTACCACTCCAGTTAGTTCACTTATCTTTAGTTCTTTCCTTGATTTAAGGAAAGACTGACTTTCAACTGACTGTATCACTCCGATGGACCTCCAGTGAGACTTGACTACCCATTCTGACTCCAGTTAGCTCCTCATGCACCCTCCACTGAGCCTCCTTCATTCAGTTAGTGCCAGTTACACCTACCACACTCAGTTAGACTGAGTTTGACTGATGGTTGACAGTTACTTGAGCATTGATGACTCCACTGATGATGATGAAGACTTCTAGTTGTGCTCCGATGACACTCCAGTGATCTTTTGATCACTCCATGAAGGCTCATTCGAATTGCCACCTTGGCATTCGAATCCTCATGCATTGTACTACTTATTTGTCCATATTGTGATTAATTAATTAGTGTGTGTGAAGTTATTTTGCTTCTATCCGAGTTCTACTGTATTATTCTGTTGCTCTCTTACTGCATTATTCACTCTTAATATTATTCCTAAATTATTTCATTGTGAGGTATACATCAGCTCTTAGATCTGCTGTGAGGATTTTCACAGCACCTGCTATCAAATCAATTGAATGTTTGACCTGGCAGTGCAAAGCTACCCCTCTTGGTGAGGCAAATATATCTATGTATTCCTCTACAATATTGTTCATCTACTTATGTTGTATAGAGAAGCCTCATGTTGAGGATGTGGTGGTCATGGTGGCCTTCCATCCACCTTCTTATTGAACCATGAAGATGAAAAATTTATCAAATTGAGAGATTACCTTCTGGCACTGCTTTGCTAAGATTAACAAAACTGCAATAGACATAATTACCTCGGGTACCCTACAGAGTTGGCCCCCCAAACTAACAATGGAAATACGATGCTTAGACTCATAAACAACATGGAATTTCCAAAAATAGGATTTTCCCAAATCAACATCACAAACTTCAAGTGGGGCAATCACAATACCTCATATTTAAAGAGCTTGAGGTTGCAGGACAGGCGACATTGTTGATTGACATTGATCTCTCATCCCTGGAATAACCTATCGATGGTGTATGGTTGGGGGTGTGGGACTATCAACAAATTAAATCTCTTAATGACCTTGGATAATATTAGGTTATTCTGGATACCATTGTCAATAATGAAATGTAGCAAAGTCCCCTTCACCCACATCTGTGAATGAAAGAGGCACTCCCATTTCTCTGGCTCCTCTAACGCTTTTGGTGGGATATTTGTGGTTGCAATGGTGGCACTAGGTTCCACATCAATGATTGGATTTCCATTATATTGATTCAAATCAAATTCTAATCTCAATTCCAAATTCGATACTTTCATCTCTACCAATAATCATTATTTCGAGTGACATTCATCAACATTCTGCCAAGGAATTTTGTGGAACTTGCACCACTTTCCAATGCCCTTCAACTTCCCATTACCCTTCTGTACCTGGGGCTTGGACGGGTTGTCCTGATATTGGTTATCCTTGCTCTGTCCTTTTCTCTGTGATTTACGGCCACTTTTACCATACTTCTATTGTGGTTTATTTGCAAACCCAAACTTGTGTTTATTCTTATGCTTAAATTTTGACAACATCGATAAGTGACTCCCATTGTGGTGATATCTAAGAACTACATATCTATTTGGATGTACCTATGCAGAAGACCAAGTGTCATTTAGAGTGTCTGATACCCAGCCTTGAGCATAAGGAATGGAATATATTGGTGAACTTCGGTATCTGTCACATACCCAAACTCTAGACATTTTATGTTATGCAGAAAACATTATGTTTTATTTTTATTGTAAAGTTTTATGACTATTGACCAAGTGGGGTCATGGATGACTGTAATTAATTACTTTGAATATTTTATTATTAATAAATAAAAGTGGAGACAAATATCCAAAGGAGACTGTTGAATGAGTGTTCACTGACCCACTAGGAGGAATGGATTGGGTAGAGAGCAAACTGACACTTGGCGGCATCCTCAACTCACTTCTAACTGTTGCAGGGGGAAACTTCCCTACTTTTATGGTCATGTTCCCCAAGAAAGTGGAACTGAGCAAGTGGCTCATTTACTGAAATAAACTGACCAAAATACCTAGGCTTGCTACTTATCTACCCATCGAATTCAGCAGGGGCTGTTCATTCTTACCTTGTGATAATTCCTGAGCACAAGAGATTCGATGAGGGGAAAGTTAGAAGTGATTGAGTGAACTAAGAATGCATTATGAACTAGTGCAGCCACATTTTTGAGTTCAATATTGCTAAAAGCAGGAAGTACTACTGCTGAGTTGCAAGGGGATTTATTCCATTACTCCACACAACATCTTCGTCCTGGTGGTTCAGTGAATAGGTTCGGGGGTCCTAAGGCAAGTAACTTGGTTGTCTTCAGGAGCAGTTTGGGTGGAACGGGCTCCTTTGGCTATTTGTTTATTCTACAGACTTCCAGGTTCAGATTGTGTTATCTTATTTACTTCTGTCAAGTTAGTAAAATGAATATGATTTTTTATGCTATCAGTTTTCCAATTAAATCATAGATATTATATACTGTTAATGAATATCTTTACTTATAAAATTTATATCTGTTAGCATAAAATGCATTTGATGATGTGGTTAAATGATAGAATGATTGAGTAATAATGCTTCCATGTATGTTTCCACACACTGGATGCAGTGTCGTACTCTAGTGCAGGGAAGGGTATTTAAACAGATTAGAATGATATCATAATGTGAATAGACTGATAAATCTACATTAATTTCAGTACTGTATTATCGTCTTACTTCAATAGACTTCTTAGCATTGAAATAGGAAATACAATTATTTCAAACATTTCATTGTCTACGATTAACAATAAAATCCTAGTTTTTATTTATAACAGCATAATATTTAAGTATTTTTCCTTTCAACTATAAGCAGATACAGTCATTCGAACCCAACATCTTTTAGAGATATTCTTTTAAAAATGTCAATTCACTAGTTAAACAATGACGATTCACTTACCTCAATTTATACAAGACAGAGAACACATCTAAGATAAATCAACAACCATTTAAAATCTACCCTTGTCAAAACTCATAATACAAACATTTTATAATAGAAACAAAGTTAAGTTTTGCAACAGAGAATAGTCTCCACACATCAGGGTTGAAACCCTCAATGTTTATTTACTTTGGCAAGCATTCACTAAAGGGTTACGATTCATCCTTTACGGCTCTAATGTTTAAACATTACCCTAACAACAACTTTCCAAACATAGTATTAGGCGCAGCCCTGGACTCTCCATTAATCAGCAGACCATACATTAGTTTTGTAAATGACCGAAACTACACTCCACTTTTGCTTTCAACTTCTTACCTTTTCTCATATGCATCTCGAAAAAACTTACAACAAGTCGAAGGGTCAAACCCCACTACCAACTATTGACAGCTATTATATTTAACGTTGCATTCAAATACATAAAACGAATGACAATCAAAAGACCCAAAACTTCCAAAGTCGATCTTACTGTTTTTCTTAAAGGCTTAAATCGATGAAGAGTTCGAAACTCTTGGCATTTCCTTTTTACAAACATAAAATCAAATCGCAGTAAAAATAGCTAAGTATAAGACTAGGTGCACGGTCAACATTTTTTTTATTTGCAATGGTAAAACAAAACGGCATTTCATATAGTAACAATGATGGGCCCTGCCCTTTAATTTATCAAACACTGTAAAATAGCCCAGGTTCGGCCGAGAGTGTCTCACCATACCTAAAACCGAAACACCAATGATTTCTAAGTAAAACTCTTGAATTTTATAGAAATCGTTGAGAAATCCAATGAGAGCCTTGAAGGGCTTGGGAGCAACAACTCCAGTTAAATACAAACTTTGCAAAATCCATACGGCTCTAACCTTTTAACCATAACTGTAAAACCCAGGTTTAAAACAAATACATTTTCTCAGCCATTAAACAAAGGTCGGATTGAAGTCACAGTTCATCTTTGAAACTTCGAAGTACTTGAGTTACCCTTGGGATGTCTCCGAGGCTTACCAGGGCTCGTATGCACACCGCCCTATCCAGCCGAAACCAAAATCGTTGACATTACGGAACCTACAAAAATCAGTGGCAATGGTGGTTAAAACATTATCAACTTAAACGAATAATACAGGATCGACATTTAAAGAAAATGTACAAAGCTAAGTTGGATTCAAATTCTTTACCTGTAACTTTCATTTCCCGTTGAATGCTTCAACAAACGACCACAGCACATGTCAATGCTACCACATTGGTATCAAAATAACTACAACCGAGAACCCAGCAAGGGCTGGTGACTTAGCCACGACAACGACGCACAGGACACCACTAAAACCCAACAAGAAAACTACCTCAAAACCACTGAAGAACACTGGTGCAACTTAAGGTTTAACATATTGTTGAGAGGTCTCTAGATCAAACCCTGGCGAGTTCACAGCCATAAGAACCGTAAACCAAAAAAATCGCAGAGCCTATTGGCCTCTCCCTCTGATTTTGCAAATGGAGTAAATTACGTTGAAAGTGGTGATATCAATGCAGGTTAGGGTTAAACCCAAAACCCAAGACCTTCTGGAGATCGACGGTGTGGATCATGCCACGGGATGGAACCTGCATACGACCACCCACCACATTAAATAGCAATTAAAACCACGGCTTGCATAGTTAAGCGTTATGCCAACACATCACTCCACCCATACATCTTCCATGCACAGCTCAGCATGTAGAAATTGCATAACAAGGGATTGCCACCCTCTGTCATAGCTTAGCCCGTAAAGGTCAGCCACGAGAGCTGCCAACAAGAGATCCACCGAAATGCGAATTTAATGAACCTTAATTTCCGTGCTTCCAGTTACCAACCTGCCAACGCAAAATCCCATTACTATATTAAATTTCCATTAATACATTTCTCGCGTGGATTGTAAAGTTTAAAGTTTAGGTTTGTATCATATTGAAAGTTAAACCATATCGTATCATGGTAGTGATACATTACTATAATATTAATGCATATAATTTATGCATTTAAGAACAAGGGTTTAAAGCATAGCTTAAACTTATGACAATGCTTTTTTACCACAAAACATACGTATAAATTCTAAGTCTATGCAATTTGGACTACATTGCATTATAATATCTTTCCATAGTTAGAGCATAATAATATGTACTTTTAATAAAAGTATTCTCTCTATAGTTTTTCAAAGGGTGTGTTATATCTCACAACATAGATAATACCATAAAAATCTATATAGATAATGGAATACTACAATACTTCTCCATAGTTTGGATGAAGAAATATGTCATGCATTAAAATGAAAATCACCATAGTTTTTACTATTTACACCATAAATTCTACATAAATGGTTGGAGTAGGATAGCAATGAAATAATTACGATAGATGAAATTCAGGCATCATTGTGAATACAAAGTACATAGAGATAACTTTATTATACCTGAGTTTGAGGATAGACAATTTAAATCTCTCTATATAGTTGTAATCAACTTTAAAATACTAACGTGGTACTGCAAGGCGAGCTGAAATACATTGGCATGCTTCAGTTGGAATTCCTCTGTCTCACCTACATTCTGCAGTGGTTTTCGGAGCGTCAGCTTGTATTAGCTAAGTAAGCCTCGGGGCGTATGCAAGGACCCCCTTCATTTCATCAAGACAAACATTCAGCATCTAGGACCAAATCTCATATTATAGAACGAAAATCTGATGACATGCTTTGAATATTTAAATACATAATGTAAGCTTGTAATTCTCAAATATCCAGATAGTTGAATGACGATAAAGGACAAAACGACTTCTAAAAACACTAGGTTAAGTTAATAGCAATGAAGACAGATGTCGTTGTTCATAAGAAATATAAACAGTTAGTCTAACAACAGATTATAGATGTTGTTGTCATTAACCACTATTTTTATTTTAAACACCTAGATATGTTTATAGTTAGCTTTTAAAACTCCCGCACAGTAATCACAAGCAGTTAATGCTACTTGAAAATTTTTAAATTTTAGTGAATTTTTTGGGAATGTTACATGTGGTATCAGAGCGCAAGTTCAAATACTGGGCCTGAAGTGGCTCATTCGCACAAATGACAATTTATAACAGAATTACAAATTACTGATTTAATTTATTTTTGTTTTCAGTTTCAGCATTTTATAAATTGAGTCTGCAGGTATGGAAGGACCAATAGAGTCAGCTGAGGACAAGTCCCTTAATAACGAACAGAATAATAATGAGCAAGGACACATTAATGCAGAAAATCTATTTGTCGAATTGAATGATAATTCGTCTAAATTATTAAGGACTATAAAATATTTAAAAATTGAGATAAAAACTGTTAAGGAAGTAAACGAACGAATCTTGAAAGCTCAAGAGGAGCTGAATCAAATCCTGCTGAATAATATTCATAAAAATGATCAAGATAAGGAAACAGAAAATAATGTTGACTCTGGAACTATGTCCTATTAACGTAAGGATAAAAAGGTAAAATTGACTAATTATGACAGCAGTTCATCTTCTGAATTTGATGCAAGGGTATACAAGAAAAAGAATAAGTATTCTAGTGATAGTAGTGACAGTGACTGCTACACTAAGAAAAAAAGTGCAAGCCCTACGAAGAAATTTATGGTGAGTTTAAAAAGATCAAACCACAAACTTTTAATGGAGAAACGGAAAAGAGTGAGACAACTGAAGCATGGTTGTCCGGTATGAATAAGTATTTCCAGATTTATAATTATTCAAGTCATTTAAAAACTAAAATGGCAATTTATAACTTAACTGGAAAAGCAAACATCTGGTGGCAAGATCTGAAACAAGTTAACGGTTTAAAAGAGAAAAGTGTAAATTGGAGTAATTTTAAGAAATATTTTAAAAGAAAATTTATGTCAGAACAGTACTATGAGGAACGAGCTAAATATTTTTATGAGTTAAAGCTAGGTTCCATGGATATGAGAGAGTTGTGTAGCAACTTTTTGAATTTATTAAGGTATGTGCCTTATTTCGTTGAAGAAAAGACTAAGGTACAGAGGTTTCTGAGCTGCTTTCCCTCTCACATAAAAGACAGGATTGAATATGATAGTCCTCGAACTCTTGAAGGGGCCATGAGAAAGACGAACATCTGTTATGAACAGAATAATAAAAGAGAAGGCATACCAAGCTGGAAAGAAAAAAGGCCTAACAAATTTGAGCAAAGAAAGAAGCAGTTCTCTTTTAATCGTAATTTTGGGAATTATAATAATTCACGTAATTACTCTAACAGAAAGTTTCCAGGAAATAATGCAGCAATTAATACATAGTCAAAATTTACAGCTGCAAGAAAAAGTGAACCACCTAAAAATTTTATTAAAAATAATGAACAGAAGGAACCTGTTAAGTGTTGGGAATGTCAGGGACCTTACTAAGAATCAAACTGTCCACTCAAAAAGAAGGATGTCAACAACATACATACTATATAGGAGGAGGCTACTGTTGGTGACTTAGCAAGGGAGATGCCCAGGATAAATGCAGCCCTGAAGAACAGACAAGTTGATCATCAAACTTTCATGGTTGAAGTGGAAGGTATGTTGAAAGATAAACCTATTTCTATTTTAATTGATCCTGGAGCAAGTCTTAGTTATGTTTCACCTGATTTAGTTAAATGTTGCAATCTGAAAATAGATAAGTTTGATAAATCATGGTTGGTTCAATTAGCTATTGGCATGAAAAGAAAGGTGACTGATTATGTGAAAGAATGTGAATTACTGATGAATCAGTGTAGGACTCAAGTTAAACTGAATGTGTTACCTTTAGGTTCTTACGATGTTCTGATTGGAATGGACTGGTTAGAAAAGCATAGAGTGGTGTTAAATTGCTTTGAAAAGACTTTACTTGCTTAAATTATGCATTGGAAACTGTAACGGTAAAAGGGATTCCTAGAAAGATATCTGTTAGGCAAATTTCTGCTTTACAAGTTAAGAAAGTTGTTCGTAAAGGGTGTAAGTTGTTTGTTGTGAATGTAGTTAATGATGAACAATCTACCAAGGAAGATAAGTTAAAATTGGAAGACATACCGATTCTAAAGGAATTTTCGAATGTATTTCCGGAAGAAATTCTTGGACTACCTTCGAAAAGAGAACTAGATTTCGCCATTGAGTTAGTACGTGGAGTGGTACCAAACTCAAAGGCTCCTTACAGAATGGACATTCTGGAACTTAATGAACTCAAATCACAGCTTAAGGAATTAATTGATAAAAACTACATAAGACCCAGTGTGTCTCCATGGGGAGCACCTGTAATTTTTGTTAAAAAGAAAGACGGAACTATGTGTTTATGCATAGACTACCGCCAGCTAAATAAAATGCTATAAAGAAAAGATATCCTTTACCCCGCATTGATGATCTGTTTGATCAACTACGCGGTGCAACGATATTCTCTAAAATAGATTTAAGGTCGGGGTACCACCAAGTCAGAATTAAAGATGAGGACATCTTTAAAACTACGTTCAAAACTCGCTATGGACACTACAAGTTCGTGGTTATGCCCTTCAGGCTGACCAACGCTCCAGCAGTCTTCATGTGTTTAATGAACAACGTATTACATAAGCACTTGGATAAATTTGTAGTGGTATTTATTGATGACATTCTAATTTATTCTAAGATGAAAGAGGAACATGACGAACATTTAAAGATAATTTTACAAGTGTTAAGGGAACACCAACTTTACACTAAGTTCAGCAAATGTGATTTTTATAAAGATAAAATACAGTACCTATGGCATGTGATATCCAAGGATGGAATTGCAGTAGACCCAGACAAGATAAAAGCAATTAATGAATGGCCTTCCCCGAAAGACGTAACTGGTGTACGATCTTTTATGGGAATTACAGGTTACTATCGTAAGTTTATCGAAGGATTTTCTAGAATAGAAAATCCTATAACATCTTTACAAAAGAAAGGTAATAAATTTGTATGGGATCAAAAATGTGAAGAAAGCTTTAAGAAACTAAAAGAGTTATTAACAACAGCACCTATCTTAAAAATTGTTGATCGCAACAAGGATTTCATAGTGTGCACGGATGCATGCAATGATGGAATCGGTGGGGTCTTAACACAAGAAGGTCATGCAATTGCATATGAGTCTAGAAAGTTAAAGATTCATGAGAAGAACTATGCAACTTACGACCTTGAGTTGGCTGCTATAATACATGCATTAAAAATGTGGCGACATCATTTAATTGGAAGAAAATTTATTTTAATGAATGATAATAAAGGATTAAAATATTTGTTGGATCAACCGAATCTGAACGCAAGGCAAGCTAGGTGGCTAGCTTTTCTTAGCGAGTACGATTTCGAGATTCAACATATTAAAGGAAAGAAAATAAGGTTGTTGATGCATTAAGCAGAAATGCAAGAGTAAATTCTGTTTCAACAATCAGTACTTATAAAACTGATCTAGAAAATCAGATTAAGGAAAGAATCGGAATGGATGAAAAATATCAGAATTTACTTAATAAAATTGCTAAAGGTAATGCTGAAAATTCTATAATAGATTTCAGAATTGACAAAAGAGGGTTTCTGCTGTATAAAAACAGACTTTATGTGCCTAATGTTGCTAAAATTAAGTTGTTGATTTTAAATGAATTGCATAAAATTCCATAATCAGCACATCCTCGTTACCATAAAATTATAACTATGATGAGAAAATATTATTTTTGGCCATGTATGAAAAGTGAAGTAGCTGAATATATTGCTAGGTGTAGAGACTGTCAGCAAGTAAAGGCTGAACACCGACACCCAGCTAAACACCGACACCCAGCTAGTTTGTTGCAGCCACTACCTATTCCAGATTGGAAGTGGGACATAATTAGTATTGTTTTTATTACTGGGTTACCTAAAAATCAAAAACAAAATGATTCCATCATGGTAGTTGTGGATAAGATCAACAAAGCAGCCCACTTCATAATTGTTAAGACAACTTACAAGGCTGCTAACATTGCTGAAATTTTTATGAAGCAGATTTTTCGTTTGCATGGTATTCCGAAAGTTATAATTTCTGATAGAGACTCGAAGGTTACAGGAAATTTCTGGAAATATTTATTTAAAGGTTTAGATACTACTTTAAATTTCAGTACGTCATTTCACCCACAAACAGATGAGCAGACTGAAAGAGTTAATCAAATTCTTGAGGACATGTTAAGAATGTATGTTAGAGATCAGCCAGGTAAATGGGAGGATTAATTACATCTTGTTGATTTTGCTTATAATAACCATTACCAAGCTTCAGCAAAGCTTAGTCCCTTTGAAATTTTATATGGAAGAAAATGTAATACTCATATTTCTTGGAGCAATCCAGTTGACAGGTTAATGCTAGGACCTGATTTGTTAAAAGAAATGGAACTAACCATGAAACGGGTTCAAGGCAATTTCAAAATTGCACAAGATAGACAAAAAATTCATGCAGATCTCAAAAGAACTCAAAACGAGTTTCAGGTTGGTGAACATGTGTTCCTCAAGGTAAAACCTAAGAAAAGTTCCCTAAGATTGGGAAGTTGTGCTAAATTAGCACCAAGGTATTGTGGACCTTTTGAAATCTTGTCCAGGGTAGGACCAGTGGCATATAAGTTGGCATTGCCACCAAATCTTAAAGTACATAATGTATTTCACATCTCTCTTTTGAAAAAGCATGTGCATGATGCTAATCATGTGATTAATTGGAATGATGTATAGGTGGAACCAGAAGGATATTTTCTGGTGGAACTGGACTGTATCCTCGACAAGAGGGAAATTTTTCTTCGTAATCGTACCATTGGACAGGTTAAGGTGCACTGGAAGCACCTTAGTCCGGAAGAAGAAACTTGGGAATTGGAAAGTAATATGCGGGTGGCATATCCAATGTTCCAGTAGGAACAAGAGGATAATGAATAAAGTAACATTGAGGACGATGTTGAACTTAAGAGGGGGTGTTTGTCACATACCCAAACTCTAGACATTTTATGTTATGCAGAAAACATTATGTTTTATTTTTATTGTAAAGTTTTATGACTATTGACCAAGTGGGGTCATGGATGACTGTAATTAATTACTTTGAATATTTTATTATTAATAAACAAAAGTGGATACAAATATCCAAAGGAGATTGTTGAATGAGTGTTCACTGACCCATTAGGAGGAATGGACTGGGGTGGAGAGAAAACTGACACTTGAAAGCATCCTCAACTCACTTCTAACTGTTGCAGGGGGAAACTTCCCTACTTTTATGGTCATGTTCCCCAAGAAAGTGGAACTGAGCAGGTGGCTCATTTACTAAAATAAACTGACCAAAGGACCTAGGCATGCTACTTATCTACCCATCGAATTCAGCAGGGGTTGTTCATTCTTACCTTGTGATAATTCTTGAGCACAAGAGATTCTATGAGGGGAAAGTTAGAAGAGATTGAGTGAACTAAGAATGCATTTTGAACTAGTGCAGCCACATTGCTGAGTTCAATATTGCTAAAAGCAGGAAGTACTACTGCTGAGTTGCAAGGGAAATTATTCCATTACTCCACACAGCATCTTCGTCCTGGTGGTTCAGTGAATAGGCTCGGGGGTCCTAAGGCAAGTAACTTGGCTGTCTTCAGGAGCAGGTTGGGTGGAACGGGCTCCTTTGGCTATTTGTTTCCTCTACAGACTTCTAGGTTCAGATTGTGTTATCTTATTTACTTCTGTCAAGTTAGAAAAATAAATCTGATTGTTTATGTTATCAGTTTTCCAATAAAATCCTAGATATTATGTACTGTTAATGAATATTTTTACTTATGAAATGTATATCTTTTAGCATAAAATGCATTTGATGATGTGGTTTAATGATAGAATGATTGAGTAATAATGCTTCCCTATATTTTTCCACACACTGGATGCAGTGTTGTACTCTAGTACAGGGAAGGGTATTTAAACATATTAGAATGATATCATAATGTGAATAGACTATTAAATCTACATTAATTTCAGTACTGTATTATCGTCTTACTTCAATAACTTCTTAGCATTGAAATAGGAAATACAATTATTTCAAACATTTCATTGTCTACGATTAACAATAAAATCCTAGTTTTTATTTATAACAGCATAATATTTAAGTTTTTTTCCTTTCAACTATAAGCAGATACAGTCATTCAAACCCAACATCTTTTATAGATATTATTTTAAAAAATATCAATTCACTAGTTAAACAATGACGATTCACTTACGTCAATTTATACAAGATAGAGAATATTTCTAAGATAAATCAACAACCATTTAAAATCTACCCTTGTCAAAACTCATAATACAAACATTTTATAACAGAAACGAAGTTAAGTTTTGAAACAGAGAATAGTCTCCACACATCAGGGTTGAAACCCTCGATCTTTATTTACTTTGGAAAGCATTCACTAAAGGGTTACGATTCAGCCTTTACGGCTCTAATGTTTAAACATTACCCTATAAACAACTTTCCAAACATAGTATCGAGCGCAACCCTGGACTCTCCATTAATCAACAGACCATACATTAGTTTTGTAAATGACCGAAACTACACTCCACTTTTTCTTTCAACTTCTTACCTTTTCTCATATGCATCCCGCAAAGACTTACAACAAGTCAAAGGGTCAAACCCTACTACTAAATATTGTCAACTATTATATTTAACGCTGCATTCACATACATAAAACGAAGGACAATCCAAGACCCGAAACCAAACCCTAAGGGTTATCTCTGCCAAAGTCGAGATTACTATTTTTCTTAAAGGCTTAAATCGATGAAGAGTTCGAAACTCTTGGCATTTCCTTTTTACAAACATAAAATCAAAACGCAGTAAAAATAGCTAAGTATAAGACTAGGTGCACGGTCAACATTTTTTTTATTTACAATGGTAAAACAAAATGACATTTCATATAGTAACAATGATGGGCCCTGCCCTTTAATTTATCAAACACTGTAAAATAGCCCAGGTTCGGCCTAGAGTGTCTCACCATACCTAAAACTGAAACACCAATGATTTCTAAGTAAAACTCTTGAATTTTATAGAAATCGTTGAGAAATCCAACGAGAGCCTTGAAGGGCTCAGGAGCAACAACTCCAGTTAAATACAAACTTTGCAAAAGCCATACGGCTCTAACCTTTTAACCATAACTGTAAAACCATGGTTTAAAACAAACACATTTTCTCAGCCATTCAACGAAGGTCGGATTGAAGTCATAGTTCAGCTTTGAAACTTCGAAGTACTTGAGTTACCCTTGGGATGTCTCCGAGGCTTACCAGGGCTCGTATGCACACCACCCTGTCCAGCCAAAACCAAAATCTTTGACATTACGGAACCTGCAAACATCAGTGGCAATGGTGGTTAAAACATTATCAACTTAAACGAATAATACAGGATCAACATTTAAAGAAAATGTACAAAGCTAAGTTGGATTCAAATTCTTTACCTATAACTTTCGTTGCCCGTTGAATGCTTCAACAAACGACCATAGAACATGTCAATGCTACCACATTGGTATCAAAATAACTACAACCGAGAACCCAGCAAGGGATAGTGACTTAGCCACGACAACGACGCACAGGAGACCACTAAAACCCAGCAAGAAAACTACCTCAAAACCACTGAAGAACACTGGTGCAACTTAAGTTTTAACATACTGTTGAGAGGTCTCCAAATCGAACCCTGGCGAGTTCACAGCCATAAGAACCGTAAACCAAAAAAATCGCAGAGCTTGTCGACCTCTCCCTCTGATTTTGCAAATGGAGTAAATTACGTTGAAAGTGGTGATATCAATGCAGGTTAGGGTTAAACCCAAAACCCAAGACCTTCTGGAGATCGACGATGTGGATCATGCCATGGGATGGAACTTGCATACGACCACCCACCACATTAAATAGCAATTAAAACCATGGCTTGCATAGTTAAGCGTTCTACCAACACATCAATCCACCCATACATCTTCCATGCACAACTCAGCGTGTAGAAATTACGTAGCAAGGGATTGCCACCCTCTGTTATAACTTAGCACGTGAAGGTCAGCCACGAGAGCTGCCAACAAGAGATCCACCGAAATGCGAATTTAATGAACCTTAATTTCTGTGCTTCCAGTTACCAATCTTCCAACGCAAAATACCATTACTATATTAAATTGCCATTAATGCATTTCTTGCGTGGATTGTAAAGTTTAAAGTTTAGGTTTGTATCATACTGAAAGTTATCGTATCATGGTAGTGATACATTACTATAATATTAATGCATATAATTTATGCATTTAAGAACAAGGGTTTAAAGCATAGATTAAACTTATGACAATTGTTTTTACCACAAAACATACGTATAAATTCTAAGTCTATGCAATTTGGAGTGCATTGCATTATAATATCTTTCCATAGTTAGAGCATAATAATATGTACTTTTAATAAAAGTATTCTCTCTATAGTTTTTCAAAGGGTGTGTTATATCTCACAACATAGATAATACCATTAAAATCTATATAGATAATGGAATACTACAATACTTCTCCATAGTTTGGATGAAGAAATATGTCATGCATTAAAATGAAAATCACCATAGTTTTTACTATTAACACAATAAATTCTACATAAATGGTTGGAGTAGGATAACACTGAAATAATTACGATAGATGAAATTTAGACATCATTGTGAATACAAAGTACATAGAGATAACTTTATTATACCTGAGTTTGATGGATAGACAATTTAAATCTCTCTAGATAGTTGTAATCAAATTTAAAAGACTAACGTGGTACTGCAAGGCGAGCTGAAATACATTGGCATGCTCCAGTTGGAATTCCTCTGTCTTACCTACATTCTGCAATGGTTTTCGAAGCGTTAGCTTTATTATCTAAGTAAGCCTTGGGTCGTATGCAAGGACCCCCTTCATTTCATCAAGACAAACATTCAACATCTAGGACCAAATCTCATATTATAGAACGAAAATCTGATGACATGCTTTGAATATTTAAATACATAATGTAAGCTTGTAATTCTCAAACATCTAGATAGTTGAATGACGATAAAGGACAAAACGACTTCTAAAAACACTAGGTTAAGTTAATAGCAATGAAGACAGATGTCGTTTTTCATAAGAAATATAAACAGTTAGTCTAACAATAGATTATATATGTTGTTGTCATTAAGCACTATTTTTATTTTAAACACCTAGATATGTTTATAGTTAAATTTTAAAACTCCCGCACAGTAATCACAAGCTGTTAATGCTACTTGAAAAATTTTAAATTTTATTAAATTTTTTGGGGATGTTACAGTATCGTTTGGTCTCTCTCCTAGCGCAAATTTTTCCATATCGTGTACATAGGGTAGAATTCCTCCTTGAGGGAATCAACAAAATTTTCCCAAGTGGGTTATGGCCTTTATGTCATAGACTCATCTCTAACATATATCTCCTAGAAACCGTCCCACAAATATTTCACACGGGGGAGGGACTTAAGGAGAAGCTAATCTTTTCATTGTTGGAATTTTTTTTAACAGAGTAATAAGCCGGGCTCTAATATATTTAACCATTTATCCAAAGTATATGCATCTATCTGGCCTTCAAAGAAATAAATTTCAAATTTAATGTGCACCTTGAATTTTGTTTCACCTTTGAAATGGTTTCTATTTGAAGGTGTGTCTGTTGTCATTAACAGTCATCGAAGGATCTAGGTGAAATTATGCATCATCTCATTCCTCTGTCTTGGAAGGGATTCCTCGAGAAAAAAATTAATATGATATTTTGCTCCAACATTTCTCTTTTCTTCTACCATGTGAAGCTACTTGGGCCAATGAGAGTGACTTTCCCAATATCGGTTAGTTCGAGACCCAACTCCCAATACCCATATTTTGTCAGGCACATGCACTGAGAAACAAAAAAGAGAAGACTACTTTGATACCATTGATTTGGATTATTTAGAGAATTAAATGAAGGCATAAATATAAAATTGAAAAACAAACACAAAGAGGATGCAGAGAGCATCGTATGCAATCAAACCAAAATTCTTATAATGAATGAAATAGAAAAAGATTGTAAAGTGAAAAGTAATAAAAACTAGTTACAATGGTGGTAGGTTATCTATGGAGAGAGATGTGTTGGTTATGCGTATTCACAAGAAGACCATTATAAGAGGTTGGAAATGGCCTTTTAACATAAAGTGCTAAACCCTAACCCTAGGAGATGAAGGGGAAAAAAAGAATGTGGGCCCTAAGAATTCTAGTTAATACATCAACTTCCTAGGGTTGTAGTTTCCACATAAAATATCCATTTGGGTTGAATGGTATTCCTTTAAAAACCAAAGTCATCGTAGGGCCAAAAAACATTGTTTAGGACCTCAAAAATTCCTCGAAAGTTCAAAACCTGGAAAATTATAGAAAATTTGCCAAAATGGGGAACTAATCCAAGTTAGTGGAACATGTTGGTGGCCACCAGTATCCACCTGCATCAAACACTGTCGAAAACCTAAGCATCCCTGATCCATCTACAATCCTTTGAATAGGAATCCAAGTTTCCACATGACATCTAGGGATTGAATCCATCTTGCATGATGCAAAACCCTCCACATCCTATGTAGGGTGTTCTCCTAGCAAGTGGCTCCTCCATTGGGCCCCAATGAAGGGATTCTACCAATTTTCCAAGAGATCTCCAAGTCCTAAGGGAAGAACAACAATATGGCACCATCTTGAGTTGAAGCATCCACTCGGAAATCTATCTAAATTGTGCACATCCATCACATATCATCTCTCATGCTACAATCTATCTTGAACCATTGAAGGGATGAACATACACCAAGTACCCTAAATCTCATGAAACACCCCCAAACTTGGTGTAAACACTTTTGGAGTAAACCAAAAATATAGCATTCCCTCTTTATTAATAATGTGTATACACCAACACTTTTCAACTCCATATGCATCAACCAAATCTACTATCTACAAATCCATACTATTTTTGGTCCTAGAATCAACCGTTATCATTTGCAACAAGACTCTCAACAATGTTATCACAACATCTCTATCATACAATGAATAATTACCACCTATGAATATAAAGGAATATCCCCCTTGACAAAAACTAACTGCCAACCTCCATTATCCTCAACATCATGGGCCAATGTTAAAGGAATCCACATCAAAAGCACCCCAAGATAACTTGTAAAGATAGGCATATCTCCATGTGAGATCAAAAAAAGTGGATCAAGTGTATCACAACTATCAAAGTTTCAAATATAGACATCCATACAAGTCAACTATTGGACGTTGGAATAAAAATCTTGTGGTTTATGCAAGGTCATCATCAACCCGTCTCATGAGAATCCCTCTCATGCATGACAAATATTCTAGCAACTAAATTGTCAACCTGAACTAGGTCAACTCCCTCATTCTAAGAAAATCCTAAAGTAAGAGTAACATCAAGTCAAACTCCCTCTATTAAAGAGAATTCTGAATCCTTGGCTTTGTACTATATAATACTCCCATCAACTACAATTTCGGAATCAATTTTGTAAACATCCTCCATTGAGGTATCACACCTCTCCTCCAATGAACAACTAGAAGTCTAGCATATGGAAGAAACAAAAGCTAAATGACTAGCATATCTCCTAGGAGGTACACTCACTCCTATATGATCCCAAAACTTTGAATCAAGGGCAACAATTTATGCTGAAGGAGAACCCTACACACTTAGAGATCTCACATTCTCATCCACATTAGAATAAATATGATTTTCTATGATCAAATTATTACCCAGCTCAATCACCTCTCACCACGCATTTTGTAATGTCTGAGTGAGTCATGAATGCCTCCTACAATGTCTAGTAGGTGAGAGCATATCCAAACTCAATTCTCACCTCAACTCCCTAAGAATCCAACTCATCTCCAATATTTGAATTTGACTTGTCTAGAGTCTCTCTATCAGTCTTTGGAACAACGACCTCTATATTATCCTCAATAGTTGGAGGAGAATATTGTGAACTATAATATATTACATGTTCAATCATTGAAGGGGAATATTGTGAACTATAATATCTTTCATCCTCATCAAATATCACATATTTGCTCACCACAGTCTCCCATTGTGTCAAAATATCAATCATGGAAGTTGTAGAAGTATCGTTGTATACATCACAAGATGTAATCACAACATCTTGAATGTTAGAATAAATCATTATATCGATCATAGATCCTAAACTTATCTCCATGCCATTCCACCATGCATGCTCTACATGTACCTAAAAACTAGAAGGCTCATCCAACCTCTTACTATAATGTACAAGTGTCATTGAATCAACGATTAACCTATAAAGGCCATCCTCATTCACCCCTCTAGCTAAGGTCCTCAAACTGAGTAGACTATAACCATTGATGATGCACTATTGTCCCTCAAAAGAAAATATCCATGGTCATGTTGACCTCTAGCTCTTGAAATATCTAGAATAATGACCTTTCATATGTCATATGTCTAGAGGCTCCACTATCTACATACCAACCAACATTAGACACAGTGTTAGAACAGAAGCAAGATATCAAAGACATATCCATCCTAGAAATTTTGCAATATGAATAAGAAACAACCCTTCCAAAGGTCAAGGTGCTTCTCTCAAGCAACCTAGGGTTTCACACCTAATGACCTCAACTAGGTCAAGTACTTGTTCCAAGTAAACTCTAGCTAGAATAGAAACTCACTATTAGTCAAGAGTGATATTAACTATAACATGATTTCATACCATGTATAAAATTCATTTTTTTCCTTCTAATCCAAAATAGAAAAGTAAATCTACCTCTAGGCCTAGAGGTTTCCTAGATTTTAGCCCTAGAATTTTTATCCTCGTGACTATTGTAAAGTAAAGTATGAAACATCAGTAGAAATATCACAATAATTCACTTCTAACAACCCCAAAATTTATGGAAATTAAAGGAGAAAATATACCAAACAATGAGATAAGTTTGAGCCCCTTCTAGGGAAATTTATCACCTAATAACTAGATCTAAGAATGTACTTTTAGGGAAACTTATCACCTAAGAACTAGATCTGAGAGTTCCTTGAGATAGAGAGATATCAAGTAGAAGTGAAGACTCTAGAGAGATAAATCCAATATCATCTCCAACGTCTCCTCAAGAGAAAACTCCACATGAATACGTCCCCTCTATATTTAATATCTCCACCTAGCGTTTATGAGAAAACCCTAGCAGCTTCTTCCAAGAAGCTAAGTACAAAGAAAAGAGCACAATGATGATATTAATGGAAAGACTCTTTCCTTCCTTTATCTCCTATATGGGCCTAATAGATAAGAACATGTGTTTCCTCCTATGAGATCACATGTTCAAATCTGAAGGGAGATAGGGTATGTACACCTCCGTAGACTTTAGCAATAAAATTGTTGGGAAGAGGGGGTCCCCTATCCCACAAACAAGGGGGTCTCATACACAGTTTTGGTGTTTGGCATGGTCGTGACCTTAAACTTTAGATTATTATTATTATTATTATTTGTTAAGCAACAAATTTCCAAAATGAGCATGAAAAGAGCATAAATAGATCAGAAAGAGTACTCCGCGACTTTATTGAAGAAAATAGTTGAATAGCAAGCCTCTTCGAGGGGGAAACCTCCTTATACAATGTACTAAGTACACAAGACAAGAAAAGACAAGATACTACAAAGTAAAAGGTCTCCTTCCTATATATATGATACTAATGGGTACAATCCCAACTAACTGACCCAAGCTGACGTAACTAATATAACCATACTAATGATAATTACCACTAATGGACCAAAGCCGGCATCAAAACTAATGTAATGAACCACAATATAGGGGGGAATGTGCCCATATTTAGGGCTTAGCATGCCCCTCCCCTTCAAACAAGTGTTGTCCTCAATGTTTGATTAGTTTTGGATGCCTCTATATGAAGGACTCATCTTCCCATGTCGAATCTTCAACTGGTAAGTTCTTCCACTTTATGAGGTACTCGGTAATAGCTCGATTCCGTAGCTGTTTTGTCCTTGTTTCAGTGATTTGTTCAGGTTCCAATATGACTTTTCCTTCTTCATCAAGCCCCGAAAATATTTTTTGAATTGGGATCTTGTCTCCTATTACCTTCTTTAAGCAAGAAACATGGAAAACTAGATGTACTCTTGAAGATGAAGGGAGCTCCAGTTTGTAATCCATACTACCAGTCTTCTGCAAGACTTTATAAGGACCATAATAATTGGGTGCTAATTTATTGTCCTTATTTAGTTGCTTGAGAGACACCTTCTTGTAAGGTTGTAGCCTCATAAATGTTGATGTATATGTAACTTCGGAATGTATTTCACATATATGTATATTGTATTCCTATAGAGATGGTATTATTCCTCTATAAGGAAGTGTCGTCATTTATATTGTAAGTGTCGTAACTTATACTTGATGGGTTATTAGACCACCTTATTTGGGGTCGGCCCTGTATAAGTCATGTGGGTCAAAGGGTTATTAGACCACCCTATTGGGGGTCGACCATGTGGGTCAAAGGGTTATTACACCACCCTATTGGGGGTCGGCCCACTCAGCATTATGTTATGTGGTAAAGTTCGAGCCTACATGAGTTAGGTAAAAAGGCAAGTCAAGTCAAGTATAAATAGAGTGCGGGAGGCATTCTATTTGCTCACTCACTTCTCACACATGCACTCAAGGAGGAGTGGCGCACTTATGGAGGAGGAGGATCTGCTGATAGGTTATGGCTATCTCTCTTGGTTGGTTGTATCATTGCTCTATCTATCTCTGAGGAAGTTATTGGGGTTTTTCACCTTTATGGTTTTCCCCAAGTAAATCTTTGTGTCTCTTGTGTGCTTGCATTATTGTCTCCATGATTGATATGCTGTAGATATGCTGTACATGTTGTTCTCTCAGTTAAGATCCTAGATCATATTGAAGTAAATTCAGAAAATTTAACATGGTATCAGAGCTAGCCTGAAAGAAGGCATGATATGGCATGTATGACACTTGTTGCACTTACGATGCTAGGGCTTGATATAGCAAAAACCAGTCATCGTAGCACATTCGCTATAAATCCGTTTTGGCGAAGTTTTCAGATCCGAAATTGTTACAGGACGAAGCTAAGATCTCCAGGTATCTTTTGTCCAAAGGACAACCTCTAATTCGTTGTACTTTGTGATTTATGATCTGTACAATATAGGGTTTCTGCCTCTTCCAGATCTGAGTCAAAATCAGGTGACCTTGGGAAAAAGGTCATATCTTGGGCTAGGAAGATCCAAATGAAATTTAGTAAAAAGTGACAGGTATTACACAGTCTGTACTATCTCAGAAAACTTTTTCAGAGGCCGAAGTTGAACCAGTGACACGTGGCATGCCGTACAAGTTCGCTCTCCTGTATTATCCCATAAACAGGTCACGTTGCGACATTTGGCATAACTCTCTCTCAGAGAGTCCAATTGAGGTCATACCTATCAGGATGGAAAGGTAACAGGCCAATATATCTCAAAAACCTTTTTTAGAGGCCGAAGTTAAAACAGTGACACGTGGCACGTCGTACAAGTTCACTCTCATGTTTTATCCCAAAACAGGTCACGTTGCGACATTTGGCATAACTTTCTCTCAGAGAATCCAATTGAGGTCAGACATGTCAGGATGGAAAGATAACAGGTCAGGATATCTCAGAAAACTTTTTCAGACCCTGTGGATCAAAAATTTCAGAGTTACACCAGAAACAATCAGGTACATATTTCTGTCAAAACAGAATTATTTTTTGGTACCCTCATTCATGGCTTCCGGAATTTAGGGCTTTGGAGAAAGTTGGAATTTTTGTAATCGGAGACCACGGCTGGATGCTACTCATAAAAATAGAAATTTAGAGACCAAGATCAGAATTTTTGGTTGGGCAGAAGGCCGGGCTTGATTAGACCCTAGTTTGGGACTTTGATCAAAAAAGTGGAAAATTAGGGCTTCTATAAAAATGGGAATTTTTGAAATCTGTGACCACAACTGGAAGCTCCTCAGAAAAATAGAATCTTAGAGCTTTGGATCAAACATTTTGATTGGGAAGAAGAGTGGGCTTCATCAAACCCCAGTTTAGGGTCACGTCCAGAGAATCCAGAAGTTTCAAAAGCAAAATTGAGGAGTGAAACTTTGCAGTTTTCAAATTCTGAATATACCAGTTTGATCAGCTCATCAAGGTGCATATTTCTATCCTTTCGGAAGTTTGAAATTCAAAGTTTGAATTTTTGGGGTTTCTCTGACAAACCCATATCCAGCTCCAGCTCCAGTTCTTGCAAATCAAGTGGATTGGGTTAATCCTAGAAGAAGATGGATTGATCATCTGCATGAGTGAAGAAGTTCCTGTTTCAGAGGGAGATGAGGCTAAGGCTTTACATAAGAAGATTACAAGTGATCTCGACAGGTATGACTCATTAAGGTATGTTTCAAGATTTGTTCATGATTAAGTTTATGGTATGTTTGTCTTCATGTTATTACGGTACAATCTTGATTTTAGACTTATCGTATCACCTTAACAAAATTATGAATGCATGATAGAAGATATTCATTGGTTAGGGTGTTGACACTTATGATTGTACTAATGCATTATGGTGTTGTATGAGTTTTATGTTGTCTACTAACATGAAAGGTACACCAAGAAAGACAAATCATGTTCTGGTCCAAGAAGATATGATCATGATAACATGAGGACAAAGATTCATCCATTGTCATGGATCTCATAGAAGATCCATTTACGAGGTATGTATAACTTGGTTTTGTAATAGTTAACCTATGAGATATACAGGTTACTAGCACAAGTCATTGAAGAAGAACAAGAAGACATCATGTGAGTATGTTAGACATAAATAGCTAGCATTCTAATCCAGGTATGTTTTTCCTATATCAAGATAGAATCCTACCTTGTGTTAGGATCTTATACTGTTGTGTTGTTGATAATGATTATTCATGAAGCCATAAGTTTGAATAATCATGGTTGTATGCATATTATGTTTCTTACCATAATTGATGATATGACTAACCAGAAGAATCATGATGGTATAGGTTTGAATAATCACAGGTTTTATGCATAATATATCTCTTATCTTGATTGATGATTCAGCTAACTTGAAGAGTCATAGGTTTGAGTAATTACAGGTTTAGACATTTTATGTTTCTTATGATTTGACTAACCATAAGAATCTTACATAAACCTTGAATGCTAATGCTTATTGTTTCTGTTTGAAATGATCATGACTATACATGCTTGAGATTATTGTGTTTTAATAGTATACTAATGAATGTATGATTTTATATGAGATCACAAGGATAACACATTCATGATACTAATAAGCATGCATAGGAACCAAGGATGAATGTAAGTTCAAGGACAGGTAATCCAGGAAGCAAAGATCAAGAGGGAGTACACTCCAGTGGTTTATGCAAGGATGCAGATATTCAGAGGGAGTTGACCATCTCTCTACATCCCACAATAGAAAGGTGTAGAAGAAGCTACTTCAGATTAGGACTCCAGCAGCTCCTACAAGGAAGCGAAGACTCAAAGGGAGTCCACCCAACGAACAAACAAAGATAAGTATTTTAATTATCATTTATTACATATTTGTTTGTTTAAATAAAATTGTTCAATGATGTATATGCTCATGGTCTTAGACTTAGGATATGTATTGTGCATATTAGAATAATTACATTAATGAACAGTATACTACTAATATGCATGGGTAAGTAGCCTATGACATGTAATTCGTTTCCCTGGGAGATCCGATAGGTTGGGCTGTGTGCCCGTAATCAGTCCTGGAATGCTCTTGCGAGGTTTTGCCATGACCACATGTAATTCGTTGCCCTGGGAGATCCTATAGGTAGAGCTGTGTGCTCGTAACAGCCTGGGATGCTCTTGCGAGGTTTTGTGGTGAGGTCACATGTAATTCGGTGCCCTGGGAGATCCTATAGGTAGAGCTGTGTGCTCGTAACATCCTGGGATGCTCTTTCGAGGTTTTGTGACGCACGTAATAAGTCCTGAGGATTCCACAGTATGGCCAGTGATGATGAAGACCTGCAGGTGGTGGGCCTACATCCAGTATGAAAAAGGACTGGCTCTGTAGAACTTCCTATGACGAGTAGATTCAGAGATTGATTGAGATAGCAGCAGCAGTGACGATGATGATGACTCGATGATGATTATCTAATGACGATGATCCAGAGAAGATGACTTGTTCTAGAAGAACTGTGCTGAGAAATACCTTCCTAGTTAAGAGGGAGTGTTGATGTATATGTAACTTCGGAATGTATTTCACGTATATGTATATTGTATTCCTATAGAGATGGTATTATTCCTCTATAAGGAAGTGTCGTCATTTATATTGTAAGTGTCGTAACTTATACTTGATGGGTTATTAGACCACCTTATTTGGGGTCGGCCCTGTATAAGTCATGTGGGTCAAAGGGTTATTAGACCACCCTATTGGGGGTCGACCATGTGGGTCAAAGGGTTATTACACCACCCTATTGGGGGTCGGCCCACTCAGCATTATGTTATGTGGTAAAGTTCGAGCCTACATGAGTTAGGTAAAAAGGCAAGTCAAGTCAAGTATAAATAGAGTGCGGGAGGCACTCTATTTGCTCACTCACTTCTCACACATGCACTCAAGGAGGAGTGGCGCACTTATGGAGGAGGAGGATCTGCTGCTAGGTTATGGCTATCTCTCTTGGTTGGTTGTATCATTGCTCTATCTATCTCTGAGGAAGTTATTGGGGTTTTTCACCTTTATGGTTTTCCCCAAGTAAATATTTGTGTCTCTTGTGTGCTTGCATTATTGTCTCCATGATTGATATGCTATAGATATGCTGTACATGTTGTTCTCTCAGTTAAGATCCTAGATCATATTGAAGTAAATTCAGAAAATTTAACAATAAATACCCAATCCCCTTCTTCAAAACTCCTTTCATTGCGATGTTGATCAGCTTGTTGTTTCATCCTGTTTTTTGACATGGTCAGGTTGTCTTTAAGTATCTGGAGAAATTCCTGTTGGTGATCTATGTGATATTCCACGACTTGAACTTTATATTTTCCTCTTAAGGGAGATGTGATAGATGGAGGTTGGTACCCATAAAGTGCCATAAATGGAGACATTTTTTATGATGTGTGGAAGGAATTATTGTACCACCATTCTGCCAAAGACAACCATTTCACCCACTATGTTTGTTTATCAGATGCAAAGCAAAAAAAATAGCCTTCCAAACACTTATTCACTATCTCACTTTACCCATCATATTGAGGGTGATAAGATGAACTGTGAGCCAATTGAGTACCCAAACAAAAAAATATTTCAGTCCAAAATTTTCCAGTGAAAATTGGATCTCTATCACTTACAATAATCTTCGTATTTCCATGTAACTTCTGAACAATTTCCATAAAAGTTGCAACTATTGTACTTGCATTAAAAGGGTGAGAGAGTGCACAAAAGTGCGCATACTTCGTGAGTCTATCAAAAACCACCATAATAACATTATTTCCTTTAGACTTGGTTAGACCTGTGATAAAATCCATGGAGACTTCTTCCCAACGTTGGCAAGGTATGTCTAATGGTTGTAGAAATCCTAGGGTCTTAACTGTTTCACCCTTATTTTGTTGGAAAACTAAGCATTCAGCCACGAACCTTTGAACATCAGATTTAAGACCTTCCCAAAAAAATTCCTTCTTGACCCTGCGGTAATTTTTTCAGGAATCCAAAGTGCCCACCTATAGGAGAGGCGTGTAATTATGAAATGACCTTCTACTTGAGTTGGGATTTTTTTCATAAATATAAGTGATCCCTATACCATAGTGAATCATTTTTCCACACAAAAGTATCTGATACACTGGGATCGTTCTATAGCTTTTGAATGAGTGTCCACACTGATAGATCATTTTTCCATTCTTCCCTTGTTGCTACTACCCAATCTGGTTGTAGAATGGAAATGGAACAAAGTAATTCCCCAAAATCTTCATCTTTTCTGGAGAGTGCATCTACCACCACATTATGTTTCCCCTTTCTATAGATGATTTCAAAGTCATATCCCAACATCTTGGTTACCCACTTTTGTTGCTCTTCCAAAGATAGTCTATGTTCCAATAAGTATTTAAGACTATCATGATCTTTTTTGACCTTGAAGTGCCTACCTGTTAGGTAAGGACGCCATTTCTTAAGATCATGTACTATTGCCAACATTTCCTTCTCATAAATGGGATTTTTAAATTTATTTCCCTTGATCGGATTACTTGTGAAATCAAGTGTGTGTCCTTCTTGCATTAGAACAACGCCAATGCCATTTCCTTTAGCATCATATTCGACAATAAATTTTTTTGTGAATTATGGTGTGGCCAATACATGAGCTGTGCACATTGCCTGTTTAAGTTGTTAAAAATATCGAGTTGCCTATGGAGTCCAAGAAAATGCATCTTTCTTCAATAATGTTGTTAGAGGAACTGCTATTCTTCCATAATTTTGAACAAACTTGTGGTAGTACCCTGTCAGACCTAAGAATCCTCAAAGATTCTTCAAGGTTTTTGGAATCGGCCAGTCTATCATGGCTTTAATTTTGTTAGGGTATCCCTTGACACCTTCATGAGATACAATATGACCCAAATACTCTACCTCCTTCACCCCAAAGAAATATTTGGAAGGTTTTGCATACAATTGTTGCTCCTGTAGTAGTTTTAGCACCTTGCAAACATGTTGAACATGTTCTTCCCAAGACTTGCTATAGATTAGTATATCATCAAAGAATACTAGAACAAATTTTCTAAGAAAAGGCTTGAAAATGGAATTCATCAAACCTTGAAATGCTGAAGGAGCATTCATGAGACCAAATGGCATGACTAGAAATTCATAATGACCTTCATGAGTTCTGAATGTTTTTTTTGGTATGTCTTCATCCTTCATTCTAATTTGATGATACCCAGAACGAAGATCCAACTTTGTGAAGAAAATTGCTCCATGTAATTCATCTAAAAATTCATCAATGACAGGAGTGGGAAACTTATCTTTAATGGTGATCTTGTTGAGCTCTCTATAATATGGACACATATGCCATGATCCATCCGGCTTGTGTACCATTACCACTTGTGCAAAGTGAGAACTTTGGCTAGGCCTAATTATGCCAGCCTCTAACATTTCTTCAACCATACGCTCAATTTCACTCTTTTGTCCATAGGGGTATCTGTAAGGTCTAATGTTAGGAGGAACACTTCCTGGAATTAAGTGAATAGCATTATCAAAATATGGGACAGGTGGACCTTTCATAATATATTCAAATACCTTGGAATGCTTATTAATGACCCTTTGGAGAGCTGGGGAAATAGGAGGCTTAGATGTTTGAAAATATAATGAGAATAATTGTACAATTACACCTTGATGTCCCTTTTTCATCAATTTTGTCATACCATTAGAGCTTATCAACTTGCTCGGTTTCCCTATGATACCTTATAATTCATATTCTTTTCCTTCCCATACAAATTTCATTAAAATCTTCTGAAAATTAAAATCCACAGTTCCCAAGGATTGTAACCATTGAACTCCTAAGACAACATCAACACCACCCATTGAAATAACAATCATTGGACTATTCAATAAATATTACCCTATAGTAAGATTTATATTATGGCATTTACCTGAGCAGTTGATATTTCCTCCATCTACAATCATTACTTGAAACTCTAGTGCTAGATATACAAAGAAATTGAGAGATTTTGCTAATTTATAGTGAATGAAATTATGAGTACTACCAAAATCAATCAACATTGTTACCTTTTTCTTTTTGATAAATCATTCGATCTTGAGAGTTTGAGGAGTGCTAATTCCATCCAATGCATGGCATGATATGGTGGGAGTAATTTCTTAAAAAGTAGTATCTTCTATTTCATCATTTGGATATGGTTCTTGTTCTTTTGGTTCTTCCTCTTCACAATATATGTAAAATAATTTATTATCATCAGACTTATGTCCCTTTTTATACTTGTTGTCACAATTAAAGCATAGGCATTTTGCTCTTCTTTCCTCTAGTTGTTGAGTTGTCAACCTTTGAGGTGGATTAGAAGAAGTAACAGTATTCTCTTGGTATGTGTTGGAGGTGGTATTTCTAGTAGCCATCGTCATATTTTTACTTTCAACATCCCTTTCCATCATGAAGGACTTCTCCAAGGATGGTCGTTCAAAGAGACGCACCTCATGTTGAATGTGATCCTTCAAGGTGCCAATAAAGAGATCCAACAGATTACCTTCTGAAATGTTCTTCACTCTAAGACTTAGCTTCTGAAACTGTTTGATGTGCTCTGTAACTGGACCTTTTTGCTTGATATTTATTAACTAGATGAACAAAGTATATCTATTAATATCCCCATAATGTGCAATCAATTATTCGGTGAATATAGACAAAGATATAATAGAGTCCTTTTTACGGTCACAAAGCCATTGGTACCATACAAATTGATCGAGCTCTAAATATAATGATGCAATAGTTACCTTTTGCAAAGTTGGAACCTTGTGTAGATCAAAGAATCGCTCCATTTGGAATATCCATGTTATTGGATCATTGCCATCAAACTTTCTCATGTCAATATTGGGAAGTTGGGTACCCCTTAGTGACCATCCCTGATGAATTCCATTACTAGAATCATTTCCTCTTGGAATATTCTTATTCATGGAAGGTTTCTCAACATGGGAATTATATTTATCCTCCTGAGTATCTTGGCACACATCATCACTGTTAGTATTAAACCTGACAACTTCTTTTCTTTCTTACCTCTCATTATAGATATTTTCCATGCCTTATACTTCATTTTATTTTCCTTGTTTTGGATTGTTTAAATCTCGTTTTGAATTCATTTATGCATTTTAAAACATTTAAGTGTTAGCTTAGCTCCCAATTTTAAAAGTTTTTGAGTGCTCCTAATGTTTAAAATGAATAATCAAATAAGTTTTGAATGATTGATTAGACATATTCTGTTTTAATACATTTTGGCAATGCGTCTCATTATTCTTATACATATGCGCGCTACCAGATTGCCAAACTAGGGTTCTGTGCAGATTTGAAGCCATACCATATAATTATTTCATTTCTTATCTTCGGGATTTGTTTTAATTATCTTGCTGACAGTTGGCTATCATTTTTATTACATCTGTAAGGAAGTAGTAATATTTCAGACTGACAAATCCTTCCGATTTTATTGTCTGTACTTCTCCGATTGGGCCTAAATCGGCGAGTTTGTTTTCAAAAGGGGTTTTATGGTTCCATTTTCGGTCCATGTTTTCAGCGTTCTATCCTCAGCTTTCAAATTCAGCCATGGTTCCAGAAAAGAAGAGGCAACCTAGTAGTCCCAGTGGTAATTTACTCCAAATTGAACCACAGAATATAGATTGGGCCAGTAAATTTTCATCCTTTGTGGTAAAATTGAAAGAAGCCGGTTGGTTTTCTCTCTGTGAGAGAATTCAGGATCACAATGCATAGGTCACGAGACATTTCGCTCAAAATTTTAGAGGGTCAGTCGCCAATCTTAATGGATTTGAGTTTCAGGTGACAGAAGAGTCCATTGCTTTAGCTATTGGTGTATTTCCTGAAGGGGAAAGATGGTTTAGAAGGCATGCAGTAGATGAGGATTATAACCACTTTCTCTTACCAGGATGTAGAAACGTTGACTGGAGACAAGGAATACAAAGGACCTACTTACTGGAGGAGTGGCGCGACGTCCTGCAAATTATACAGAGATATGTTACCTGCGAGGGGAGGTTTTCTACCATTTTCCTGTATCATATTTGATTCCTTCTGCATATAGAAGGTATTAAAAAATTAAACCTCCCTTATTATTTTCTGAAAATTTTGAGTAAAATGGATACCAGGTTACAAAACCATCTATAATCATCAAATCATAGTGTATTCCACCATGGACTGGTTAAGTTGTTGGTAATAGAAGAACTAAAAAAATATAAAAGGTCTTGGCCTCATTTCTTTTTTTGGTCGGGTTTTAAAGTTGAGCATAAAGCATTTGAAGTAGATAAAGGAAAACGAGCCTCTGTTATGAAGAAAGCCCCAAAATTTTCTTCTTGTCGTAATAAAAAAGGAAGATAGTGCACTAGAATTTCATTCTAAAAAGGGAATACATAATCAATCAGAATTTAAATCAGTTGAAGAAGAAATCACTATACAAACTCCCTCTAAATTTGATCAGGGAAGAGTTGAAGATGAAGGGCCAACACAGGATTTTGATTTTCAGAATGAGGATACAGTTGGAGATTCTGTTGAACAGAAAAATGAGATTGAGACAAAACAAAAATATGATATGGATGTCTCTCGTGATAAATCTCAAATTCTTACTAAAGATTCATCAAAACCATTAATGGTTTATCAAATACCCAAGACTTGTCATGCAAATATGCTAAGATTGAATATGAGGGCTATTCTAGACCCTAAAATTAAAAAAAATTAAACTGTGAATATTCAGGACTCATCAAATGAGGAGGATCGAAAGGAAATAGTATTAGAATCTACCCTCAATGAAGTATTAAATAACATTGATCAAAGTTTGAAAAATACTCCCGACCTTGTCTAGGATAATCACCCATTCAATTTTGAAAATGAAGACTCGAAAGAAGAGATAGTACCAGGAAGAGCTATCGTTGAACCAGAAGCAGGAGAATCCTCCAAGAAGCAAATGAATTTGACTGAAAGTAATCTTACAAATGAAATTAATGAAGATTCATACCTCTTAATGAAATAATTTGAAATAGAAAAGCAGAAGAAAGAGATTGATCAGTTTAAGCTCCAAAATGAACATGTAAATCAAATCAATGATGGATTGATGCATGCTAACAAGATGTTAAAGCAAGATCTTCAAGAAGTAAACAAAAACTAATCAGAATTAGTACAAGTGGCAGAAGAAGCTGTAAAGAGGAGGAAGGTGGCGCAGAAGCAGAATATTGAGCTTATCAAGGAAAAAGAAGAGCTTGAGAAGAGGTTGAGTCAAATTCAGAAAGAGTGTAATCAGTTGCAGAAGAAAGCTCATGCATTGGATGGTCTTGCTGTGCTGGCTGAAGAAGCTAGGCGTATCTGATTTGGAAATCAAGTTTGATTAGAAGTGACACATGGCATGATTAAGTTGTTCAAAAAATTTACAATATTTTGTCATTTATTTTTTTGTATATTCTTTATTTTAGTATGATCTTATCGTAGAAAAATGGATCTTGAACAGTTTTTCTAGGATTATTTCCTCCTATAAATTGTAAAGCTCAGTTGGGAACTAATATAGACAAATGAGGGTCAAGAGTATCTATGATGTTATTTTGACAGACATATGTATATTTTGTTTATATAAGGATCTATTCTATGATGAAAATTGATAGCTATTTAATTTTGGGAGCTAGGCTTTAACCTTCATGTTATTTAAATATTATGTGGTTTTGTTTGAACTGTTGCATATACTTTTTGTCTATATGGATGTTTTATATATGGATTCATGTGCATGCAAATGACTATTTTTGTAGATATGTTTGAAATGTACTTTTGAACACCAAAATTACCATGATGCAATGATTATAAACTGTTTGTTTTTTCCTTGTAACATTTATGGTTAAAACCTAATTCTTTTCCTTTGATCGGTTGTTTCTTTTCATACTGTTAGTCATTATTCATATCCTTATTTATGCAAGTAACCTTATGTTTTCATATTTTTCATTAGTATGTCAATGGTTGAAAGTGTTTTACTTCTTTATCCTTCATAGTCATCAAACCATGAATGAAAATCAACCTTTAAAATTCGAGGTGCCTAAACTCTGCTATCCCATAGTCTAGTTGGCATACTTTAGGATTAACAATCACCTGTAGGAAGAGTATCCCTTGAATTTTGTATGAGATTAGCAATATTTGTCATATTTCCCATCACCTTCTCCTCTAGATTGAGTAAATCAACTTTTTTCACATAACCTTTCATGTTTTCCTCCATTTTATTCAACTTCTACTCTAAATTATCCAAATCAACTTTTTTCACAGACCCTTTAATCATATATTCCAACTGGGACACTCGAAAAGAGAGGTCTTCCCTTTCACCATACGTCGATGATAGATCCTTTGGTGGTTTGGATGGAATGTAAGTAATTACACTTCCTTTTGGTGGTATTTTGAACAATACAAATAGATATCACACCTTAGGTGTGACCACAATTAGATCATTCTACTCAAATTTATTCAAAATTAAAAATGGCGTACCTTTTCAACCCATGATTGGAAGAATGTTTTAAGAACGAATTGAAACTGATGTAAATTTAAAATTTATGCTCCTTTGGGTCTGAAACTTCGCGTTGTTGTATCCTCTTTCCAATTCCATAGGTCCGACCTAATTTGGATGTACCAATAAGAAGTTATTGTGAATCTCCCAACACTTTTTATTTTTGGTCTTTTCATAATATCGAACTTGTACGGTCTGCCACGTGTCCAATATTTTGTATCTGAGGTTGAAAAATATACCATATATACTTTGTTCCGTAATATTTCATATTCAACAGGTCTCACTCAATTTGGATCTTGCATGCCACAGATATGACATTTTTTCACAGAACGCCTGTTTTAGACTAGTTTTTGGACTAGCCAGAAACCCTAGATTCTAGAGTGAATATCTCCAAACTTGTAATGTTTCAGGATATGAAACTTGGACCACAGTTATTTCGAATTTTTTTCTAGATGGATTTTAAGTCTTTCTCTATGAACCCTTGTGGAAAAAATCGTATGCCGAAAATTCCAAGATGACTCATTTTGAAGAAACCAGTCCCAAGGAAAGGGATATGATACCAAATGTTAAGCAACAAATTTCCAAAATGAGCATGAAAATAGAAGAAATAGATCAGAAAGAGTACTCCATGAATTTATTGAATAAAATAGATGAATGAAAAGCCTCTTCGAGGGGGAAACCTCCTTATACAATGTACTAAGTACACAAGACAAGACAAGAAAAGACAAGACAAGATACGCCAAATGAAAAGGCCTCCTTCCTATATATAGGAGACTAAGGGGTACAATCCCAACTAACTGACCCAAGCCGATGTAACTAATATAACCATACTAATGAAAATTACCACTAATGGACCAAAGCCAACATCAAAACTAATGTAATGAACCACAATATAGGGGGAAATGTGCCCATATTTAGGGCTTAACATTATTATTATTATTATTATTATTATTATTATATGATAGGTAAGGGAATCCAACAATACTATGTGGGAACAATCCCTTACAAACAAACTACATGAACCCTTCTAGGCCAACACAAGTGAGACATACATTTTAAAGTACATGTTACATGCTCCAAGGTGATGCCACAACAAAATTTGAACCCAAAATTCAACGAGAAAATCCGACGAAATTGACCGTGTCGTCGGATTTCACCTTTATAATTACGAATTTTGCTTAATTTTTTAAATTGAACTCTACAGTTATCGAATTTCCGACGTAACTCGTTGGATAGCCGACAAACGTCGTCGGATTTACGACATATATATTATAACGGTAACTATGATAACTTCATCGGATCACCAACGAGCATTTATTTTTAGAAACTAAAAATTATAGAAACATTCTGACATGTTTGCTATACAAGCGACGATTTGTGGAAATTATAATATTCGCACGGATTGTTTTCCGTACAAAAATACACAATTATTTCAATTGTTACTATGATTAAAAATAGTGAAGTGTGGAGCTTGATTTTTTAAGATCGATAATCATCAGTCAAGATTTGTATCAAAAAATGTCACATAACAATATTCCTAATCCAAACTAACAAAATCGACAATTGCTTGCTAAATTGTGGGATTGTTACGGAGAAAAAATTCCTATGATTTGGGGCAGACCACAACAGACAGATGACTGCTAGAAATCAACTCAATTCTCAAAACAATGCTATATAAAATAAAATGATAAGATATGGATAAAAGACCAACCTTCAACCGGATGTTCGAAGTAGATCCCCGTTGAGCTTTCAATCTCTACACTTGAGCCTACAGCTTAGTCTCAACAACAAATACAAGCAAGTGCATATAATATATGAAAGACATTAGCATAAACAATAGCATGGCCCATGATATAATAAGCAAATATAACCCAATGTAATTAAACAAATATTTACAAGATCAATTGGACAAGAAAATGAGTATTTATATTAATGACCAGCCTAGATCCAAATCCTAGGCTCTATCAAGCACCGAGAGGGATCAAATTTCCCGAGGTGCAAACCTCTCCTTGAATAGCTCCTTGAGTGCAATACCTGAGCCACCTAATCCTAAGCTCTAAAGTATCTAGTTTAAGTCTCATATTTACTTTTTACTTTGTATAATTATTTTTTGTTTATGGCCAACATAATATTTATTACTTTTTACTTTGTATTATTCTTTTTTGTTTACTTTGTATTATTTCATTACTCAACAAACACTCTAAAGTCTCATATTTACTTTTTACTTTGTATTATTCTTTTTTGTTTATGGGTGACATACTATTTACCACCTAATTCTAAGCTATAAAGTCTCTAGTTTAAGTCTCATATTTACTTTTTACTTTGTATTATTCTTTTTTGTTTATGGCCGACATAATATTTATTACTTTTTACTTTGTATTATTTTTTTTGTTTTTGTATTATTTTGTTACTTGACAAACTCGAAATGCACTCACATGTTACAAGATCTCCCTCATACTGGGCTGTAGAGCACCTCTCGGCGCAATAACAAGAAGTACATGATACAACCTCTTGCCGGCAACTCATCTGAACCAAGAACTAGGTCCCTCCACTTGTGCCTCCACCGCTTCAATCCTCCATGCAATGGAAAACTCACTAGTAAATGATAGAGTGCTTCACAAGATATAATAGAGTTTGGTAGGTGAACATAGAAGGTTCACAACAACAAGGATCAATGGATGTAGACTCAAGTCATGGCAAAAATCCAATAGAGTTCCTTTTCTCTCTCTTTCCCCTTCCTTCCATACACCATAAGAGATCAATATATAACCCTCCAAAGGTATGTGAAAGGTCTAATCAAATCGTTTTGGTATGCATGGAGGGCCAAAGGTCACCCTAAGACCGCTTTTTGGAAGTAAAAATTGATTTTTTACTGCTTTTTACCATGTAACTTGATGTACGCGGGCTATATTAGTGCAGCCTGCGTATACGCTAGGTATAGTGGAACAGCTAGCGTACAGGAACAAAAATAGGGAAATAATGGTTCCTGGAGGACAAATAGTGGATCTGAGTCAATAGAATGAATACTAAAGGTCAATGAGTGTTGATGCTCACAAGGTGGAAAAATACACTGTAACAGATGCCCCCTAATGTGTGAGGTCAGAGAAGGTACTGCGATGACCGAAATACATTATAAATCTCAGAAGTGGAGTGATGGAGACACAAATGGAAGGAGTAGCCCACTCGTCATAATACAATGATATCTCTGAATACATGTCGGTACAATACAACGATCTGATACAATGCCCATGAACAGGCAATATATAGTGAATACATGTCATAGGTGGTCATAGCCATGACCCATATACAATCAAATATGGTCTCCTGGTGAAAAGGAAACAACTGGTGCAAACTGAAGGTAGAAACTGTTGATGTATGAGAAATTACATCTCATAAGTACAATCACGATCATGAGTAGCATACTAAATGCCACTAATGTATGCGGTCTTCTACAAAAATCATCTACGGTGCAAGTCCCATCAAGTGAATAAAGGTGTTGAAGTCGAACCTGATGTGACATCGTCTCATTACCAGTCAATGATGTATATCGTTAACAGACACGAGATAACCCACCAATAATGAAAATGGGCATTAATTCATGAAGTACATTCATCAAAGTGTGAATATAGGTGTTTAGGTCGAACACTATGATGAATCCATCGATCTGGGGACATTGATGTATTCCCAAAACTGTCAATGGAGAGAGAACCTACCACTAATGACTGCAAGCCTCAAGATACTCAACGGACTCTAAGTCTCAATTTCGAGATAAATGGGTTGAATTAAACGAAACGAAACTCGCTAGAAGGAGGGAATTAATTCATCCCACATCAACCAGCACAAGGTAACAGCTATGCTAGAAGATTTGGAAGAATGCGGACGAACAGAACGGACTGACTCAAAAGGGATGGCCGACATGCAATAGTCAAGAGATCTGAGGAGTGGTAAAATCTGGTTTCAGAACTTCCTTTGAACAAGGGCATGCGCAGATGGATAGAATCAAGAAACATAGACTCAAGTACTAGATGATAATAGCATTTTGCAATGCAGGAGGCATCAACAAAGGGCTCCATAATGACTGGAAGCTTAACCAATCGGTGGAGTAATATCTAAGAAAACGAGTACAGCTCCTAAGGTCCTACTATAGTCCCGACTCATAATGAATGGAGTGGAGTGAATGTTTTGTTAAAAGGAGACACGACAACTTCCAAATAAGAGGTAGTAAATATTTTCCCATCCGGATTTTTCAGTTATATGATTTTTTTGTCTTTTTCATATTATAAAGCTTGAAAAAGAATAAAATTTATAATGGTACAAAAGTGAGGGAACGAGTGTCAAAGGCAGGAAAACTACTTCAAAGCAGCGGAACATACCTATGATCAATGCAAGGAAGCATGTGCAAGATGTAGACACTCGAGGGGGTGTTTCCTCAAGGTAAAGGGTCATCAAGCTGCGAAAGATAAATTAAGGCTTTGCTTGGCTTGGAAGGTAAATTTCTCGGGAACATGGCTAATAATTGAGTAAGCAGGATTCGGCACAAGGCTCAAGAGGCAAGAAGGATAATGCAATGCAATCACAACTCGACAAAAGAGGGGAGTCCTTTTTCGTAAAGTTAGTCTCCTCACCCGAAAAAGTGTAAAACAATGAGAGAATAACTCTTCTAGTCACGTATGACTAGAGTATACCTTTTTCGTAATTAATCCACAAAGTTCCGGAAAAAGGGGTAAACTTATACCTAAGTGAATGTCGCTTCAAATCCTTTAACAAGTCTGAAATGACAAGTATACTCAGCAATCTTGTTTGATTTGAAAAAGTCTAACACGGGCTTAAAAAATACTTCATAAAAATATTTTCTGTAAAGGTTTAACGAGCATGAAAAAGTAAACTCGTGGCCTCCTACTGTTTTTAACGAGCTCAAAGGAGAGATGGAAGAATGCTCGTAACCTCCTTATTGTTTTTAAAGAGCTCGAAGTAAAGGTGGAAGAATGCTTGTCATGGGAGAAGACGAGTGTCAAGGATATGTGAGACTAGTTCCAAGCATATGGAACAAAGCTATGCATAATGCAAGGAACATGAACAAGACATGGACACTCAGGGGGTGTCTGCAAATTCGGATGGAAAAAGTTTCAAATGCATCATAACAATGGGGAGGCCTAAACCTATATGCAAGGTTCTGAATATGCTTGCCATGACCGAACCAAATGTCGAAAAGGACCAGCAAACAAGTATAAGTCCAGCTAAGAATCCTATCTCCAAGAAACATTAGTACCAAAATAATATCTAAAACAAATGTAACGACAGATCTGATACAAGTCCCTGTGGTAGAAATAATTTCAACTTCACTAATATCAACCTCAGGTATAATGCAGGCAGATCTCACCAATGGAGACTCTATAGAACCAAAGCCTGAGGGATTACAATCAAAATGATCAACTTCGGGATGAAGATCAAAGTTGAAGGACGTGGAGGAATCTTCAAGAACAAATTCATCATCATGGGAGTTGAAAATTCTAGAAAAGTCAACAGGAACACCGATGTGCGGATCTATAGGAGAGTCTAAAGACTCAACATTAGGAAGATCAGACTTCAATGGCAAACCGGGGCTGGACAAAACTATGCCTGGATCAAAATCCGAACGGATGGCAGACTGTATTATAGACTCATATTGTCCAATAATATCAAGGGTAGGAAGGAAATGAGATCTATGATAGAGATCCCCCCAAGGTTTATCACTACCGTTCATGACCTTGATAATAGCTTCATCCGAAGGCAAAGTACCATCAAGGAAATCATGTGAGCAAGATGAGTCGACTGCCCACGCGGGAATCATAATGGGGCCTTCTTCCTTTGTCCATGAAGAAGAGAGATCTAGCTCTGTAGTGGCTTGTTGAATATCATGATAAGCAAGCTCGGGTGCAAACAAGGGAATATCCATTCCGATGTGCGAAATGTCTCTAGACGGGGAACTCGTGGAAGGTAGATTCCACGGATCACTAAAGTATGATGTCTGGAATGGTACATGATTCAACGAGGAAGGAGCATCATCGGAGATGGTTCTTATGAAGGATATTGGTGCAGGGAAGTTGAAAGATCCCATCAAAGAGAAATACAATCCCACACCAATATTCCCAGTTGTCGGCTAGGAATTTTTGATTTGAGGAACAACAATTCCTGGAGATGCTACAGTATTGGAACTAGTGAAATCTAGCTGATCAATTGTCACAATTTTTCCTTCGTGAGGAAAGCAAATAACTCTAAAAATGGAGGACACGATCGCTCGCATCGCGTAGATCCAATTCCGACCCAAGAGAAGGTTGTATTCAATGGGCGCATCAACCACTTCGACTTCAATAGGCACAGATTTCCCTCCCAGGTGGACCTCAAGGGAAGGGAGAATACCATGTGTCCTAAATGACCGACCATCGAACGTAGTAAGCATGGTCATATATTTTTACAATGGAGGGCCAAGATCTTTCCAGCAAACTAATGACATTACTGAAGTGGAAGCACCTTCGTCTACCACCGTACATTTAACGACCATTTGTAAGCACCTAACATGGACTTGAAAAGCCACATGATAAGGCAAGCGAGGCTAGACATCAATAGTGTCGAACTTGATAACGTTAGGGCTACCTTGATCTTGAACTCCTAAAGCACATAAGAGGGCGTTCCTTTGGGAAGGACATGCCTGGAGAACCTCAAGAGCTGACATGGCACATGGCATTTGGCCCAAATATTCTACAATGGAGTAGTTTTTGGCAGCTCAGGCATTGGGATTGTGAGTTGAGCGCTTAAGAACACCTTTCGGTATCTGTGGCATAGAACTAGGCTTCTCAATGTACAAAGGAGAATTAGGAGGAGGGGGTTCATTCCCCATATTCTGTTGTGGTGCACCATAATCGCGTTGGCAAGTAGAAATACTAACCTCAGACTTAACCATGTTTACACATCTGAAGCCACTGGCATGGGAAGAAGACATTGAAGTTTCATTAGACCCGTTACCAACGACGGAAGCACTTGAAGCCATATTTTGGTGATGTGCAAGGGGATCTTTCAACATAATTGGGCTCTGTGCAAGATGCTTCAAAGCTTCTTCAATTCGAGGACAAAAATGTGTAAGGTGATCTTCCGAACAAAGCTTGCAAGGAAACTTCACTTTACGTCTAGGTTTGTGGTCCCCACCAGCATTTCCTCCATCCCGAGGAGGGTTAGTGTTCTCTTTATTAGGATTATTTCTATTCTTTCCATTATTTCCACCCCTACGGTTATTTCTCCCATTCTTTTTTCCACTAGGTTGATGGTTACCTGATGGGTTCATCGATTGTATAGAGTGAACATCGGACGATTGTGTGGAAACAGATGAGGCATGAGCCTGTCCGGGGGTAGATTGGTTAATAGACAAATTATGAATTTGATTTGTAACCAAATCTAAAGGACGAGCACTCATGGAACCAACAATGCCATCGGCATGCTGTCCAGGAACAAGCTTGGGCTCATGACGTGATCTGAGTGCATTGGGAATAATATCGTACAAGATACCAGATTGAGGGTAGACTAGGTCTAGTTGTTGGGCTATGAAAATGGCTTTCTCCTCAGTCATAATGTCGGACAATGAAACGTCCTTAGAAATGTAAGGGAGCAATGACTTAAGGAACCATTCCAACATGAAATCTAGAGGAATTTTGGCTTTCACTAGTCTCTTCTGATGGTGCCACTCTTGAATATGATCAGATATGTGTGTGGCTTTGTCCTAACGGAAGGTAGATAAGAGTTCAGTACCAGTATCGTAACGAACCGGCAACTGAAAGTGATCTAGGAAAACCAAGGCCAAATCATTAAAACTCCTGTAAGTGCCCCCATGAAACTCGACATACCATTTTGTCGCTGCCCCTATGAGGGTACGTTGAAATAGTCTCAAACGAATAGAGTCGTGATTCAACGAATTCGAGGAGCACCATAAGTGAAAAGTAGTAACATGATCGCCGGGATCCTCACCATTCTTCCCCTTAAACTTTGAAACGTCAGAAGGGAGTTTCGTAGGGACTGGAGGCCAAGTATAATCGTGACACACCAGATCATTCATGAGCTTCGAAAGATCTGGTAGATTCAATCGAGCAAGAAACGGGAGCTGTGGCTATGAAGCTTGATTATAAGCTCCCAAAAGAGGTTCAGTTTGTGAACCGTAAGGTGGGATTGTATTCATCGAATTCGACATCTGAGGCGCCGATGAACTTTGGTAGTAAGCATGACCGTGACCATAAGGATAATAACCTCCACTAAAGTGGCCCGTATAAGGATACACAGTCACATGTGAAGAATAAGCTCCATAAGGGGGGGTGTAATAAGGACCAAAACCTGTTGTATGACTATGAAGATTACCGCCATGGGTATGGGGTATATAAGCACTAGTCGTGGAAGGAGCAGTCGTTTGATGGCCATAAGTAAATGGTATGTTCCCACCGCCGGGAATTGTAGTAACAGGAGGAGGAGGATTCAGAAGCATAAAAGCATTCATGGGTACATGCATGTGTATAGAGGCATAAGGGTTTATAGATGGTATATAGGTCGTAGTACCAATGCCTACGGTAAAACCTCCAGTAGGGAAAATATTCATAACAACGCTAAGGGCTATCATAGGAGGTGGTCCTCCCCCAACATACGGAGTAGATGGAGGGATATGACCACTCCCAAACTTATATGCATTAAAGGAGGGCATAGTGCCCCCAACCCCAAGGCTATAATTAGCATGACTTACGGTCATAACGGAGGTAGCAGTTGGCAAAACACCGGTCATACCCAATGAAAAAGGGTCTGTGGTCTTAGGGATGGATGTAGAGTCGTAACCTGGCATACCATAACGGAAACTTAGTGCATGGGTAACAAAAGGATCCGTACCAACGGGTGTGGATTCACCAAACCCAGGAGGAGTGTTGTGTGATGAACCTCCCCCCCGTCCAGTCCTAGGAGTGTACGAACATGGAGGGGAGTTCCTCTTTGTGCCGCTAGACGAAGTCACGGGGACTCCCTCCGTGCCAGATGCAGAACTCATTATAGGATCTCTCTAAAGCTCGTGAGATGTAAATAATGGACCAGTGATAGTCTTTCGACGCTTCTTAAAAGACTACGATGGATCGTTAGTTGGTAAACCTGCCAATCGACGAGATCGACCAAGATGCGGATCTCGATCCATGATGAATCCAAAAAAATAAACAAATATAAACGTCCCCTAATCTGCCAACTAGAACGCCAAAGAGAACACACCTAAAGAAACTACAGCCAAATGCACACAAACAGGACTGGCTCAAGAGACCTCCCAACACTACAACCGGTATGTCCCACCTAGGATAGGCTTGAGACTCCGAAACTATAACCGAAGGTAACAGAATCAGTTATAAGGGCCACCAGACTTCACTGCGTGCACAGGGTCAAATCCCTATACAACAGCAATTGTGTTTCCCGACCCCTATTTGACGCAGGACAATCACGGAATAACCGCTACGAATTCCCTATGTGATACCTAGGTAAAGCAACTAAGGCCACCACATATAACCAATTCTCAGGCGGACAGTTGCAGGTGGGATCCATCGTATGGGTAGGGTAGCTAAGCCTGGAACTCAAGAGGGTCAAATACCCCAAGAGTCCCCGTACACGAACAAATCCTGGATATATCTCCCACGTTCAGCTAGTATTGGAGGGCTATCTCCGCAACCAACCTCCTATGAACTCGTGCTTAACTCTGGTTTGAGTAGAGCTTCCTGAGAACACTGATGTATACCATGGGTTTCACCACTCCCTGGTCAGACACATAATGCTTCATTTAATAGTCTTGGATTGTTAACTCACAATGATCTATTCCAAGACTCTAAACCTATACTAGTTGGTGCACCCTATAAGGAGAAAATCGTTTGTAATCAATTTTAAGATTTAGTGTTAATTTTAATGGTTGTAATTAATCAAAGGATATGGTTGTGAAACTAATGACGTGAATAGACTCAATGAATGCACACCCGAAAAGCGCTAGACACAACTACCAATCAAAAATATGCCACTACCATGACAATCAACCAACGTTTCGAAATAAAAATGCAATCTCTTTTAAAATTTCATGCGCAAGCAAGTCCTAAATGAAGGCACAAGCACTCTAATGCAAAATGCAATGACATAAAGCAATTTTTTTTGTATTTCACTTATAAATGAAATGAAAATGCAAGCAATATTTTTTTTTATTTTTCAATAATATGAATGAAAAATGCAAGCGAAATCAAAACTATTCAGTAAAAATGTAGAGCATATCAAGCAGACAACCCAACAAATCCTAAACAGCAAGACTCAGGCAATCTAATGAGCTATAAAAAACAAAAATGGTTGGAAACCAAAAATGCTCAAAAACTAAAGAAAGATGAGTTTCTGGTCAATAAAAGAGCATGGAACAGACAGGAAACAAGCCTACTATGACTCAGGAACACTCATAACCAACCCAGCAACAACCAAAGACCATAAACAAGACAATCCCGGATTTGTACGCAACTGTTCATAGAACAATAGCATCTGTATGCTGGCTACTATACTTACAGTAGCGGGTAGACGCGGGCTAACCAAAGATGACCCGCGTACAGGGCAAGGTAAGTGGACCAAAAATGAATCAAACAGCCCAGAAAAATCAAGTTTTCTAATGCAGATCCCAACGGCTAGTCAATGACACAGAAGCTCGACAAACAGCAACTCAAAATAAGGAAAAATGCCTAAAAATCCCCAAAATGGATGTTCCTCCCCAGTGGAGTCGCCATTTCTGTTACGGAGAAAAAATTCCAACGGTTCGGGGTAGACCACAACAGACAGATGACTGCTAGAAATCAACTCAATTCTCAAAACAATGTTATATAAATGAAAATGCTAAGATATGGATAAAATACCAACCTTCAACCGGATGTTCGAAGTAGATCCCCGTTGAGCTTTCAATCTCTACACTTGAGCCTGCAGCTTAGTCTCAAGAACAAATACAAGCAAGTGCATATAATATATGAAAGACATTAGCATAAACAATAGCATGGTCCATGATATAATAAGCAAATGTAACCCAATGTAATTAAACAAACATTTACAAGATCAATTGGACGAGAAAATGAGTATTTCTATTAATGATAACAAGAAGTACATGATACAACCTCTTTCCGGCAACTCATCTGAACCAAGAACTAGGTCCCTCCACTTGTTCCTCCACCACTTCAATCCCCCATGCAATGGAAAACTCACTAGTAAAGGATAGAGTCCTTCACAAGATATAATAGAGTTTGGTAGGTGAACATAGAAGGTTCACAACAACAAGGATCAATGGATGTAGACTCAAATCATGGCAAAAATCCAATAGAGCTCATTTGCTCTCTCTTTCTCCTTCCTTCCATACACCATAAGAGCTCAATATATAACCCTCCAAAGGTAGGTGAAAGGTCGAATCGAGTTGTTTCAGGATGCATGGAGGGCCAAAGGTCACCCTAATACCACTTTTTGGAAGTAAAAATAGAGTTTTTACTGCTTTTTACCATGTAACTCGATGTACGTGGGCTATATTAGTGCAGCTGCGTATACGCTAGGTATAGTGGAACAGCTAGTGTACAGGAACAAAAATAGGGAAATAATGGTTCCTAGAGGACAAATAGTGGATCTGAGTCAATAGAATGAATACTGAAGGTCAATGAGTACTAATGCTCACAAGGTGGAAAAATACATTGTAACAGGGATGGACTAAAAAGAAATGGTGATGGGAAATGTTATTGTCCATGTATTCGATGCATAGGCTTTAAAAGGAGAAGAATAAAGATCGCAACAGCCAGAATAAATTGTAGGGAACATGGACACGCTGAGGGGGAACATGAATATCGTCCATTGGTAAGTTTTTCATTATATATGTCTTTATATTGATCATTTTTGTAAATATGTTGATCATTTTAATATTTCTTATATTAACTAATATCTATTGATGGTTTCATGTAATTATAAAGGAAAAACCTCCTACGACATATCGCCTGGAGGATGTGCTTCCAGAACAAGTACCAAAGGAACATGGAGCTATGAATAATGGAGAACAAGTTAATGATCATATTGAAGAAGATGGTCATACTGATAACATAGTTGAAGATGATGGTACAAATACATTGATCCATGATACATTTAATGTTAGAATGGATGATGATGATGACCATGAAAATGATGACTTTGATGATGTTCATGATTTACCTCTTCTTGAGAAGGCATACGAACCCCTTCATGAGGGATCCAACACCAATCTTCTCTTTGCTATATTGTTGATAATGAACTTGAAGATTATGAATGGTCTTTCAAACACATCAGTCACATGGATGTTAAGGTATGTAATATATTCCATCACATATATATGATCACGATAAAGGTTATCTTTGTTCCTCTAATAATTTTATTCTTAATTCAAAAGTAAAATTAATATGGATGAAATATGTTTCATTAATATTATTATATATTACATTAACTAGTTTTTTATTATAATTTGTTTTAGCTTGATAGCTGAATTTTTGTTACCACCGTCAAATATTTTACCTCGTACATATCGAGATTTATCTGCCATCATGAAAGAAATTGGAATGCAGTATGAAGAAATTGATGCATGCCCCGATGACCATGTTATATATTATAATCAACATGAATTTGAAACAGAATGTTTAGAATGTCATATCAGTAGATATCGAACAGATCAAATAACAAAAAATGTTCCTCGCAAGGTTCTTTGTTATATTCCCATTATTCCATGTTTGCAACGACTGTTCATGTGCAAAAACATAGCGCAATTTATGGATTACCATGCACGGAACAAAATTCAAGATGACATTATTCGAATGCCTGCAGATGGTTCTGCATTTAGAGATATGGAGGAAAAATAGCCACACTTTAAAGAAGAACCTCGTAATGTTAGGATTTATTTGGCAGCAGATGGTGTGAATCCATTTACATAGATGAGATCTATTTAATCGATGTGGCCTATTTTTGTTATCAACAATAACATTCCTCCATGGTTGTCAATAAAGAGGGAGCACATAATGTTGGCAATGATTATTCCAGGTATGTGTCTAAAACAACAACAAAATTAATGTAGTGGCATCTCATTTGTCGTATTTTGTTGCATATATATATATATATATATATATATATATATATATATATATATATTATTTTTCTCTTGTGTATTATTTATATATCTGAATGGTTGTAATAATTATATATTTTATATGTTCAAATCAATCAGATAAGTACCAAGTTAAAGATATGAATGTATATATCGAACCTCTTATTGACGAGTTATTAAAGCTAATATGGAATGGCATCACTATGTATGATGTATCTAGACCAATACAACAAAGGAAATTTCAATTCCATGCAATGCTTGTATTAACCGTACACGATGCCCCAGGGTTAACCCATTTTTGCGGTTTGTAATTATAAGTTCCACTTTAATTGTATTTAATTTTATGAACTAGTTGATATATTATGCACGCATGTTTTTTTAAATAATCCATTCGTTTTATATAATTATAATTGACATAATTAATCCATCTCTTTATATAGGTCTTCAAACAAAGGGAAAATTTGCATGTCCATTTTGCGGTCCTAAGATCAAATCTCGTCGTTCAAAAAGTTTAGGAAATGAGATTTTTGATGAGTATAGGCACTTCCTCTCTAAGAATCATAGCTATCGAACTACCGAAAAACATCTATTCCATGGGAAGCAAGAGGTTGCATTAAAACCGCAGAGAATAACACCTCACCTATGGAAGTTGCAATATAATAGAAATCGTCAAGGTACGTATAGATCAAATTGTCTATCTATCATCATATATGAAATGTTTTGAATTTTTTTATCGTGTGTTGTTTACTGTAATTGACATTGATTTCTGTAATTTCTTTATAAATTCTGATTCATTATGGTCGTTGTGATCATGAAGGCATTAATGGGCTTCCACGAGGAATGAAAAGTTATTTGAAACAATTCAGTAGGTTTCCCTACTATGATCACCAACAAATTGCTCATTTGTTTGATACAATGCATATCGAAAAGAATGTGACTGAAACATTATGGATAATATTGGATGGAAGGAGTGACAAAGAAAAATTTGTCAAAATTTGCAATGACATTCAGAAAGCCAACCATGCAATGAAATGTAGAAATTTCACTTCTCTAACAGGCTTTCAAGTTAACTCAGATTAACAATGTTTAATAAACCATCTCATTCAACAATAGACAACTAAAAATGAAATTTCACTCATAAACATATCTCAACTGGATACACAAAAGAAGTACTACCAAAATACTGAGAATAGAAAGAACATAACAGACATGCACAGAAAAATTTCAGACTCATATATTTTATCCAAAATGGCCCAGGAAAAACCCTGAAGGGAAAACCTGTGAGAGAGATATTTTATTAATTTCTTCTTCAATAAAATGTACAGCAAAATTTTAATAATATCAAACACAAATTATCTCAACCAGTAGACTAACAGGCTGCCTCGAATTCTATGCATAAATTTATGGGAAATCGTTCCCTTCTCAAGTAACACGGAGTTGTACGGACAGCTCCTCGATTTCAGTGCCAAACTCAATTTTATAACTGAAAATTCGTGCCCAACAAAATAGAACAGAAATTAATTTTTTGCCTCGAAAAACATGCCTATCTCAGACCTCGTTTTTTGTGCCACTGTATGGACTGTACGAAATTGTATGGAATTACTTTTCTGTACTTGTCTCGAAATTTGTGTCTCTGCCTGAAAATACATGCCACTATTTTCTTCTCGAAAATTGTGCCCAAAACTGTTGTACGGACTTGGAATCCGTGTTGTACCTAGTTGATATCTCAAAGAGCCACTTTCTCTCTCTCAAACTCCAACTGGAACTTGCTTTCCAACTCTCTTGGAATATCTCCACTTCTCCAACTCTCTTGGGATGTGTCCAAATGAATGAATGGGGTGCCTTATTTATTATTTTTCCATTGTCTTTTCACTTCACCTTCCTAGGGTAGCTGAAAGGACACTAGATCAAGGGCCCACATTTAATCTAGTGTTTAATCTAGTATTTTCTCTCTCAACCACAACTTAAATAATTTGAAAAGTCACTTTACAACTCCAAAGTGACATTAATTACTTTTCTCAAGCAATTAATGCAAGGGTTATGTACTTTGTCCCCTTTTTAGTGACTTAGAAAAAAGTCACTAGGGGAACACTTCCTTGGTACAAATTTCAACATGAAAGGCGTCATTCAATTACATTGTAATGTCCCCATTTTGACCCCCTTTGCATTAAATCGTAAATGATGTAAATATTGTTATTTAATCATGGTGAGGAGCTCAAGGCCAAGGCCCCACCATTGATTTAGAATTGTATGTATCGGCAATTAAAAATAGATGCCTATGGTTCTTGTGCTAGATAGGCACAATGTAAATAAGACATCATGTAAATACGAATTTTAATGAAAACACCCACAACTAGCTATGCAATGCAACAAAGAGATGGGGCATGATTCTACAAGGAATAGGGAGGAAAATTATTCAAACCCTTGAGCCAATGGTGTTAATCCATGTGTCAATGAGAAAACCCATTAACCACCAACTACCCATTTTGGGTTATGGACCCAATCATTTAATTCTTCCAGAAATTGGTTGAGGCATTTAATGCCTTGGGAATGAAGAGGTATGGCAGCCAATTTTGTGTATGGGCAAGCCATCAACCTGGGAAATCGTATTTTGTCTCCTTCAGCAAGAAAACACCCACGAAATGGTGCCCAAAGCCATTCTAAACCTACAGTCTTTCCTCTCTCACGCAGTCTGAACTACTGGGTCTTTCCCCATCACGTTTTTCACCATTTTTCTTGCATTTTCCATGCCTGGGAGCTCGTTTTTGCATTTACAGTAGCTGGGAGAGAAGGGCCACGATTTGGGACTGTGATGGAGGTCGTTTTTACCCCAAAATGCCCATGGAAATTTTTCTGAAAACGATTTCTGCTCTCCAGGGTTGTTCCCCGATTGCCATTTCATTTTTGGGCTTTCCCACGTTTTTCTGAATTGGTACAAACCTCCTATTTGGGCATCCCACTGAAGAAACGTTTTTCCTCATGCCCAGCAATTGTGGTTTTGCTGTTATGTGCATCCCTGTTTTGGTTTGAACCTGTGAGCAAAAGTTTTGGAGTGGTAGTGGACAGAATTGGCTTGATAAACCTAGTGGGGAGAATAACCTCTCAAGAAGATCAAGAGGGCTTTGGCTACTCTTCTATGTGTTAAATTTTTAGTATTAAATCACAATACTATAGGATCTTTGCTGAGAGAATAACATCTACAGTATATCAATGCATGACAATCATAATATGACAAGCATCACAAGCATCACAAGAATCAAAAGCATAGAGACAAGAGACACAGAGTTTCCGTGGGGAAAACCCTAAGGTGAAAAACCCCACAAACTTCCTCAGAGATAGAGAGAGCAATGGCTCAACCAAATAATCCAGAGATAGTCTCCTAGCAGATGATCCTCCTCCTCCTCACTAGTGCGCCACTTTCCAGAGAGAGAGATAGATACTTTTTCCGAGTGAGTAAAATAGAGATCTCCTATCTCTATTTATACTCACCTTTTTGCCCAGTGACCTACTGGGGCCGACTTGTCTACTTTAGTACATCCACATTATATTATATATTAATTAGGGCCGACCTCATAAGGTGGTCTAATAACCCATCGGCAAGTACACACACTTGCGACACTTGTCAATCCACATGACGACACTTCCTTATAGAGGAATAACACATCTCTTATAAGGGTACAATAAATATACATATAATATACTGATGAAATACATTCCGAAGTTACATATACATCAACACTCCCTCTTAACAAGGAAGGTATTTCTCGACACAGATTTGCTAGACAAGTCTTCTTCTCTGGATCATCGTCATCGATGCATCGTCATCGTCATCGTCACTGCTGCTGCTATCTCGTCCAATCTCTGTCTCTACTCGTCATAGGAAGTTCTACAGAGCCAGTCCTTTTTCATACTGGATGTAGGCCCACCACCTGCAGGTCTTCATCATCACTGGCCATACTGTGGAATCCTCAGGACTTTTACGTGCGTCACAAAACCTCGCAAGAGCATCCCAGGCTGTTACGAGCATACTGCTCTACCTATAGGATCTCCCAGGGCAACGAATTACATGTGACCTCACCACAAAACCTCGCAAGAGCATCCCAGGCTGTTACGAGCATACTGCTCTACCTATAGGATCTCCCAGGGAAACGAATTACATGTGGTCATGGCAAAACCTCGCAAGAGCATCCCAGGCTGTTACGAGCATACTGCTCTACCTATAGGATCTCCCAGGGAAACGGATTACATGCCATAGGACAAAACCTCGCAAGAGCATCTGCCAGATATCCCAGGGCAACGAATTACATGCCATAGGCAAAACCTTGCAAGACTATCTGCAGATCTCCCAGGGCAACGAATTACATGTCCTCCCAGAGCAAAACCTCGAAAGAGCATTTGACAGATGTCCCAGGGCAACGAATTACATGCCATAGGCAAAACCTCGCAAGACCATCTGCAAATCTCCCAGGGCAACGAATTACATGCTCATCTGCACAACCTGATCCACGGCCACAGAGTATCAACCTGATACTCACCATACATCATCCTGATGTATCCATGATCATCCTGATCATCATCACTGCAACGTCCTGCTGCATGTCATCTGGAGCAACATCCTGAAGCTCGTCATCTATGATCATCCTGATCATTACTGCAACATCCTGCTGCATGTCATCTGGAGCAACATCCTGAAGCTCGTCATCTATGATCATCCTGATCATCACTGCAACATCCTGCTGCATGTCATCTGGAGCAACATCCTGAAGCTCGTCATCTATGATCATCCTGATCATTACTGCAACATCCTGCTGCATGTCATCTGGAGCAACATCCTGAAGCTCGTCATATATGATCATCCTGATCATCACTGCAACATCCTGCTGCATACCAAGTATCTACCTGATACATATCATCATACATGATCCTCCTGATCATCAACGCAACATCCTGCTGCATACCAAGTATCTACCTGATACATATCATCATACATGATCCTCCTGATCATCAATGTATCCACCTGATACAAATACAAAACATATGATATATATCACCATACATGATCCACCTGATCATACAATGTATTCACCTGATACATATACAGATACATGGTCCAAGCATCCAACATGATGCATATAAAATACATACACATGATCCAACTGATCATATCCAGCAGAAACTAGAACATCATCCTGATGTTCATCATCCAGCGCTTACATCCACAGCCATGTGAAGGATCCTCCTTCCAACATGCTTGGAATGGCTTCAGCAAATGTGTCCATCACTTCTTCCTCGAAGTGTCCTCGATCTGAATAACGCCAAGCCTCTCTCTGAAGTACTCGAACTTCACCCTGGCTAGTGGCTTCGTCAGTACATCTGCAATCTGCTCGTCCGTCGCAACATACAGGAGCTTCACAGCTCCTCTCTGCACCATATCCCTGATATAGTGGTATTTGATCTCTATGTGTTTCGACCTGTCATGAAACACTGGGTTCTCGGACAGCTTCACACAACTCTGGTTATCACAGAAGATACCAGTAGCTTCCAACGGGAGATCAAATAACTCAGACAGTAGCTTCCGTAGCCATACTGCCTCACAACTAGCTGAACAGGCTGCAACATACTCTGCCTCAGCTGTACTCAGTGCTACGCAGGATTGCTTCCTGCTAAACCAAGAGATCACACCTGATCCCATACTGAAGCAACACCCAGATGTGCTCTTCCTATCTGCAGCACTGCCAGCCCAATCTGAATCAACATAACCCTGCAGGTTAAACTTTTGATTCACCTCATATCTGAGCCCATAATCCACTGTACCCTTCAGGTACCTCAGAACATGCTTTACAGCAACCAGGTGAACACTCCTCGGATCCGTCAGGAACTGGCTCAATGTGTTCACAGCAAAGCAAATATCTGGTCTCGTGTTCGTCAGGTACATCAAGGACCCAATAATCTGACGATACATAGAAACATCAACTGGCTCAGATGAAGCATCACAAAGAAGCTTCAGATTCGATGCCATAGGTGTGGCCATGGCTTTGCAATCCATCATCCCAAATCTCTTCAGGATATCTACTGTGTACTTCCCTTGACCAAGGAAGATCCCACCTGCATTCTGCCACACCTCCATACCTAGGAAATAGTGCATCATTCCCAAATCTTTTATATCGAATTCAGCTGCAAGCTTCCTCTTGGTATCTGCAATCATTCTGTCATCTCCTGTCACAAATAGGTCATCCACATATAGAAGTAGAATCACAGGATTCCCTTCCTCAACCTTGTAGTAAAGGTTGGAATCCGCTTTACTCTTGGTAAAGCCCAAACTAGATAGGAAACTGTCCATCCTACCATACCAGGTTCTGGGAGCTTGCTTCAAGCCATACAAGGCTTTCTTTAATCTGCATACATAAGATTCCCTGTCATGTATTTCAAAGCCGAGTGGCTGTTCCACATATACTTCCTCTTCTACTACACCGTTCAGGAAAGCAGTCTTGACATCCATCTGGTGTATCTTCCATTTCATTGCTGCAGCCAGGGCAAGTACTGTTCTGATGGAAGTATATCTGGCTACAGGTGCAAAGGTTTCTTCATAGTCTATTCCTTCCTTCTGAGAGAAACCACGAGCTACGAATCTTGCTTTATATTTTTCCACACTGCCATCTGCAGCATGCTTGATTTTGTAGATCCACTTGGAAGTCACAACAGACTTCCCTTTAGGTCTTGGGACAACATCCCAAACATCATTCTTCATAATTGATTGGTATTCCTCAACCATAGCATCCTTCCATTCTTTCTTTTCTGCTGCCTCTTCATAACTGGAAGGCTCTTTGTTCATGATGTCACAGAGTAAAGCAACATAACTGGTGTGTGATCTGGTTCTCTTCTTTGCTCTGTGTTCTTCTTCTGGAATGCCAAATCTTTCTGCATCATGAATGAGCTCTCTAGCCCATACAGGTTTCCTCTTGTGAGAGTTATCCTCACGGGGTGGATCTACAGGTTCTTGTGGATCTTCAAACTCACGAGCAGTTTCTGGAACTGCATCAGTCATCGTAGTGTCCTGAAATCTTGTTTCCTTAGGTTCTTCATACACTTCGATAGGTGCCTTTCTTGATTTGATGAATGCTGAATTCTCATCAAATGTTACATCCCTGCTGACATCAATCTTCTTGAACCCTGGAAAATATATTCTGTAAGCCTTCGAGCTTTCACTATAACCCACAAAGATGCCCTTCTTTCCTGAAGGATCTAGTTTAGTCCTCTTCTCCTTTGGGACATGAGTGTATACTGGACAACCAAATATTCTGAGATGGCTGACTTCAGGTCTCTTACCAGAAAAGACTTCTTCTGGTGTCTTGTTGTTCAATATCTTGTGGGGTGTTCTATTCTGCACATATACAGCTGTTCTAGCTGCTTCTGCCCAAAGATGCATAGGAAGATCCTGGTCATGCAACATTGCCCTTGCTGCTTCCATGATAGTTCTGTTCTTCCTTTCTGCAACTCCATTCTGTTGAGGATTATATGGAGCAGTCAACTCCCTCTTAATCCCTGAGTCACTGTAAAGCTTCTTGAAGTCATTTGAGGTGAATTCTCCACCATTGTCAGATCTGAATGTTTTGATTTTCTTGTCAGTTTGATTCTCCATCAAGTTTTTGAATTCCTTGAATTTATCAAACACCTCATCTTTGCCCTTCAAGAAGTATACCCAAGTCTTCCTAGAGAAGTCATCAATAAATGATACATAGTAAACATACCCACTCAGGGAGCTGGATGACATAGGGCCACATACATCTGAGTGGATGATTTCTAGAATATCTTTTGCCTTGCTTTCACTGCTTGGGAAAGACTTCTTAATGTTCTTACCTTTTGCACATCCTTTGCAAACACCTTCATGTTTGGTCTTGATTTCAGGAAGACCCTCTACAGCCTTGCTTGCAATTGGAAGTGCTCTATAGTGCATGTGAGCAAGTCTTCTATGCCAAAGTTCACTTGGCTCCATGGATTCATGTACCATGGCATGTTCGGGTTGACCCTTTAATTTGTACAAGCCTCCCTCTTGCTCTCCAATCACTACTGCATCATCAATAGTCTTTCCCTTTGGCCACATTAGTACTTGGCCATCAACAAATGCAACCCTCATACCTTTTGCATCTAAAGCAGAGATGGAGAGTAAGTTCTTCTTGAGTCCAGGTACATAGAGGACTTCCTTCATCTTCAGAGATTTTCCAGAATCTAGGTTGTAAGAGGCTTCACCACTTCCTTTGATTGGGTATTGATAATCATCCCCAAGTTTCACCTTATGGGGTGATTCATGTTCAGAAAGGTTCACAAAAGATTCCTTGAAACCTGTCATATGTTTGGAAGCCCCACTATCGATCAACCAATCATTGCAACCATGGGAGATGGTACCAGTAAGTGCAGATATCAGAACATACTCTTCTTCACTTGATGAATCATCATCACTACTACTTTCTACCTTAGCTTTCTTCTTTGGAGGTTCATCATCTTCAGCAGCATGAGCATGAAACCTTCTTTTGCTGCCCTTCTTCTTCTTACTAGAGTTGTTGTTATTATCTCTTTTGTTCTTAGGACAATCTGAAGCAAAGTGACCCTTCTCATTGCATGTGAAGCATCTTAGGTCTTTCCTGTTCTTCTTTTGATAGGACCTATTGAGTCGAGAGGGATCCTTCTTGATTTTGCTTCTTTTGGTGTGAGCTGCAAGAGCTTGATCTTCTCCTCCCATCTTTTCCTCACGAGCTATAAGTCTAGCTTCTTCTTGAGAGCATTCTTCTCGAAGTCTACTGAAGGAGATCAACTTCTTCCTTGCACAAATTCCTTGAATAAAGGAATCCCATGACCTGGGTAGGCCATTTAGAGTGGTCATCACCACTTCACCATTCTCCACCATTTCATCTACTGCTTCTAATTGTTCCTTGATCTGAGAGACCCTTGAAAAGTAGGATTGAATGGTTTCTCCATTCTGAAACTTCACTGCTTTCAATTGGTTCCGCAGGGTCATCTTCCGATTTATGTTCTTTCCTTCAAATAGCTTGGTCAAAGATTCAAACATCTCTTTGGGTGTCTTGAGAGAAGACACATGGGGTATGAGATGGTCTTTGATAGAATCAGCAATGATTCTCTTTGCCTTGACCAAGTTCTTCTTGTGCAATACCTTGGCCTCTTCATCCTCTGGGATAGGGATGTCTTCTTTCACATATGAGTCCAACTCATTCTCTTCCAGGATTAGCCCAATCCTATACTTCCAGGCTCGGAAGTTATCAGCCCCTTCAAGCTTATCCTCAAGCTTGGTGTGAAGAGACATCTTTAAGAGTACTTCAAATGGAAATAGAAAAGATTTAGAACTTACCGCTTGAAGTGCTGAAAACTGGATCTGGTCCCGGATTAGGGTTTGTTAGAGAAACCCTAAAAATTCAAAATGTGAATTTCAAAATTTCGAAAGGATAGAAAGATGTGCCTTGGAGAGATGATTAGCCTAGTGCATTCAGAATTTAAGATCAGCAAAGTCTTGTCCTTCAAAATTTCCTTTTTGTCCTCCCGGGTTCACTGGGGAGAGCCTTGAATTAGGGTTTGAGTTTCCCGGAGATCTACCCAGCCAAAAATCTCGATCCAAAGCTCAAACCTTCGATTTTTTCAAGGAGCTTCCAGCTGTACCTTCAGTTTCCAGGAATTCCTATTTTTGTGGAAACCCTAATTTTTAGGGCCAAAACTGAAAATGCTCGGAACTGAAATCTGATTGGACAGAAAGATGCGCCTTGATGAGTAGATCCAATCTACTATACTGAATTTCAAAAATCTGTGGAGAGAAACCCAATAAACAAGCAATACAAGCTTCCGTCACTGCAAAATGTCTTCTTCTCAGTTAAGCTCTGATACCATGTTAAATTTTCAGTATTAAATCACAATACTATAGGATCTTTGCTGAGAGAATAACATCTACAGTATATCAATGCATGACAATCATAATATGACAAGCATCACAAGCATCACAAGAATCAAAAGCATAGAGACAAGAGACACAGAGTTTCCGTGGGGAAAACCCTAAGGTGAAAAACCCCACAAACTTCCTCAGAGATAGAGAGAGCAATGGCTCAACCAAATAATCCAGAGATAGTCTCCTAGCAGATGATCCTCCTCCTCCTCACTAGTGCGCCACTTTCCAGAGAGAGAGATAGATACTTTTTCCGAGTGAGTAAAATAGAGATCTCCTATCTCTATTTATACTCACCTTTTTGCCCAGTGACCTACTGGGGCCGACTTGTCTACTTTAGTACATCCACATTATATTATATATTAATTAGGGCCGACCTCATAAGGTGGTCTAATAACCCATCGGCAAGTACACACACTTGCGACACTTGTCAATCCACATGACGACACTTCCTTATAGAGGAATAACACATCTCTTATAAGGGTACAATAAATATACATATAATATACTGATGAAATACATTCCGAAGTTACATATACATCAACACTATGCACACCCTGAGAGCACTAGATGGGGAAGGTATGGCTTGAGGGACTGTACAGCAGTGAAAAGAATACTTCCTTGTGTTGGGTGTGTAGGTATTGTGGGTGCCAAGCTAGATAGATCTTGTAAGGTTACCCCTGGCTCTGTGATCGAGCTCACTAGCTTAGCAATTCTTCCTTTCCATTTCCTAGCAGCCTAATAAACCCAATTGTAGATTGGCTTGGCTCATCTTGGTGTATGTTTGGCTATGTGTGAGTCTGTTGTTTCCTGATTCCTTGTAGAGATCGTGCCCAGCTCGAGGGTGGTCGTGTGTTGATATATTGATGATCACAACTGGCCTATGGTTGGGTGGAACATTGCAGTTGCATAGCCAGTTGCTTGGGACTACTTTGTTATAAGATAAGTACTCTCTTTTATAAATTCTGCAATGTCTTTATTTAATGGTTGTCACAGAAATGTTTGAATGTATGTTAGATATTAAACATTACTTTTAATTCCGTTGTGTTTCTATAACATGCACATGTATATGTCTTTTTATCAATGAGTTTTTACTTAATGGATATGGGGCTAGATGCCCGGTTTTAGCATCACATTCCCTCTATCATGTTGGTATGATGGGAGGGGACATTACATACATAGCAAAGGAGACCAAATTAATATAAACTCACTTCCATGGTTGTTAACAGAGCAACAAAGTAATGTTGTAAAAGAATTCATGCGAAAAATTAATTTTCCCACCGGATTTTGTTCGAACATGAAGAATATCATAACAAAGAAAGGTGATTTTGCGGGGGTGAAAACGCATGACCGGCATATCTTCATCAAGGTAATCATTACGGTATATTGTATATTGCTATATTTTTTTATTCTAGTGCATATTTTTGGTATTTTTTGTCTCCTTTTTGTAAAAAAATATGAAATGATTTTTATATTGTTATAGCATGTTCTACCTCTATCTCTCTCAGACAACTTCGACAACGATGTCAAACAAGTTATATATAATCTTGGAAAATACATGAGGTAAGGAGCAATATTTTGTATGCATAAAATGTTTCTTTAATTCATTTTAGAACTTATATTTACATTTGTTTTACTAATTGATATGTAATATAATGTTTATTTTTGTTCAATATCGTGATTGGTTTGCATCACTTGTAGATGGTTCTCATCTAAATAAATCCATAAAGAATATATAAAGTATTGGAGGAGAGAAATTTCTCCTCTCATGTGTGAAATGCATAATCATCTACCTTCATCATTTTTCAATGCACAAGAACACTACCTCATATACCAAGTTGAGGAGATTGAATTGTGTGGACCTGTACACTCAAGGTCCATGTGGATGGTTGAGAGGCACTTGAAATTTTTGAAGGGTTTGGTTAGACAAAGAGAACGTCCTGAGGGTTCTATGTGTTGGTTTTGGAGCTTGATCTCCAGATTCAGAGATATTATTATTCAATCGTGTATGTACCCCAGGTTTGGTTATGATCCCAGCACGATCCCTAGGGGGTCCAAGGGAGTGGTTTCACTCCCCTAACTGGGGGGATCGGAAACCAGCGCCCTTGAGAAAGGGGGTTTGGGGGTAGAGCCCCCGAGAAGGGGGTTCGGGGGCATAGCCCCCGAGGAAAATTTTTGGGGTTGTTTTCACCACCAGTTTTGGGTAACCCGTGGTATTTTCCCATTGTATTTTCCTTATAAAAGAAAGGCATTGTAACACGGCTAGGGTAGATGTATTAGCTTTTATGCATTGTAAATATCTATGAGATCGGAAGAGAGACTGTGAGACAGTGAAGAGGAAGTGCAGCGGTTGTGCTGCAGGTTGTATCCCTTCATTTTGCTAGACGTTATAATAATAAGGACTGGCAACTTCAGTGTGGACGTAGCCCATCTTGGGGTGAACCACGATATATCTGTGTCTCTCTTGTAATGTGTGTGTGATTATATTTGCATTTATGTTTATTGTTATTGCTCTGCGATCCTGTTTTTCTAACAATTGGTATCAGAGCCAAAGGTCTATTTGGCAGATAAACCACAGGAAGCTAGGGTTTCTGGTTCGAGTGGGAGCAATGGAAAAAGAAGGAAAGTTTAAGTTCGAGAATTTTAATGGCCAAAACTTCCAGTTGTGGAAGATGCAAATGGAGGACTATCTGTACCAGAAGGATCTATTCCTGCCATTGGGAGGAAGAGCAAAGCAGCCGGCGGCTGTGAAGGACGAAGAATGGGAGGTTCTTGACAGAAAGGCTCTAGGAACAATATGGCTAAGCTTGGCTTCATCGGTGGCTTTCAATATCTCAAAAGAAACGACAACAGAGAGTTTGCTGAGCGCATTGGGCAAGCTGTATGGAAAACCCTCGGCCTCCAACAAGGTATTTCTAATGAATCGTTTATTTAATATGAAGATGTCTGAAGGTGGATCTGTTACTGATCATTTAAATGAGTTTCATATGGTTACAAATCAACTAAGTTCTGTAAGTGTGAACTTTGATGATGAGTTTAGGGCTCTTCTAGTCTTGTGTTCATTGCCATAAAGCTGGAATAGCTTGGTCATCGCTGTAAGTAACTCTGTCTCTAGTTTAAACACCTTGAAATTTGATGATGTTATTGGTGTTATTCTTAGCGAGGAAATGCGAAGAAAAAGCACAAGTGAGACATCGGGTAATGCGTTGACCATGGAGAGCAGGGGGGAGACAAAAGGAGAGAGGAAAGAGCCAAGGTAATCCTGGAAAGTCTAAAAAGGGCAGATCCAAGTCCAGACTGGGACAAATAGAGTGTTGGAACTGTGGAAATAAAGGACATCTGAAGAAATACTGTAGATCTCTAAAGAAGAAAGGAGATGGACAGAAGGAAACTACCCAGGAATCAAATGTAACAGGTGATGTGTTACAAGATGCTTTGATTCTTTCATTAGACCAGCATAGATCCATCTTAAACCCGTATCTATCAAGCACCGAGAGGGATCCAATTTCTTGAGGTGTATTTCTTTTTTTTAATTTAAACTCAAGAAATTTGATCTCTCTTGATTTATAGATCCGAGTTTAAGTTTTAAGTTTTTATTTTATAAACGAACATCTATTTTTTAATTACTTTTCATAATATTTTATTTTATGAACCAACATGGATTTTTTTTAAATACTTTCCATAATTTTTTATTTTATGAGCCGACATGAATTTTTTTAATTATTTTTTAATTAAAATAATTACTTTTTAAGTTTTATTAGATGTAACGCTACATACACGTTAAAACATATCCCTCATACTGGACTGTAGAGCACCTCGTTTCACTCGGTACAATAGTACTAGTGATTATTGGGTAGTAGATTCAGGGACTTCATGTCATGCTACACCCCATAGGAAATACTTTCATGATTATGTTCCAGGCGATTTTGGACATGTTTTATTGGGTGACCATGTAAAATTGTTGGAATGGGTAAGGTATGGATAAAAGTTAAGAATGGAACTGATTGGTTGTTGAAAGATGTAAGGCATATTCCTACTATGAAAATAAATCTAATCTCAACAGGGCAGTTGGGAGATGGCGGTTGTCTATCTACATTTGGATAAAAGTGGTGGAAGATCACTAAAGGATCAATGGTGATAGCAAAAGGAGACAGGGTAGGTACGTTGTATTTATGTCCTCATAATACTGACCATTCTATCTCTTTAGCTTCCACAGGAACAGATACAGCATTATGGCATCTTAGGCTTGGCCACATGAGTGAGAAGGGGATGCAGATTCTCCACTCAAGGAAGTTTTTGTCAGATTTGAAGCAGGTAAGTTTGGAGTTCTGTGAAAACTGTGTTTATGGAAAACAGAAGAGAGCCAGATTTCTCAGGGTTGGGCAACAAAAAAAGAATGAAAAGTTAGAGCTTGTGCATACATATGTATGGGGACCAGCTCATGTACAATCTCTTGGTGGCTCTCATTATTATGTTACATTTATTGATGATGCAACTAGGAAAACTTGGGTTTATTGCATTAGACAGAAATCTGATGTGTTTTCTAAGTCACCAAATTCACTTAAGAAATACATTGAAACTTACTTACTAAGTATGTACTATGATCATTGATCAATCAACTTCAAATTCTAATTCAATCCTCAAGAATCAAAAGATTTCATCATCATAAAACAATCCTTCAAATTATATCAATTCTGGAAATGATTGCTTCAAGAGAATAATAACTATTTTACTTTGAAAGAAGTTAAATCCTAATTTGCGAGTGCAAGAAATATAATATTATATTCTACATTTTCAGCATGCAATAACATTTCTACCAGTTTCAACAGTTCATAAGAGAAAAAAAAACAGAAATGAAATTCAGTGACCAAGCACAGGTGTAACAGCAATCATTCTACGTTTCAATAACACACTTCAAAAAGGGGAATCACACACCATACTATCGACTGTTTCAACAAACCACACTTCTATCAATAAGCTCGAAGTTAAATCAAATCGCAATTCCACACCAAATCAAACTAAAGATACTAAAAATCGCAATTTAATCCTTCAAATTATATCAATTCTGGAAATGACTGCTTCAAGAGAAAAATAATTATTTCACTTTTGCAACAAGTTAAATCCTAATCTACCAGTGCAATAAATAAAATATTCTATTCGACAGTTTCAACATACAATAACAGTTCTACCAGTTTCAGCATTTCATAAAAGAAATCAACCAGAAATGAAATTCAGTGACCGAGCACAGGCGTAACAACAATCATTCTGTGTTTCAATAACACACTTCAAAAAGGGGAATCACACACCATACAGTCGACTGTTTCAACAAACCACACTTCTATCGATAAGCTCGAAGTTAAATCAAATCACAATTCCACACCGAAGCAAACTAAAGATACTAAAAATCGCAATTTAATCCTTCAAATTATATCAATTCTAGAAATGGCCGCTTCAAGAGAAAAATAACTATTTTACTTTTGCAAGAAGTTAAATCCTAATTTACCATTGCAAGAAATAAAAGATTATATTATGCAGTTTCAACATACAATAACAGTTCTACCAGTTTCGATGCAATTTCGATGAAGCTCTACAAAAAACCGCTATACTAGGGTTTCTTGCATGTGTCTTCTAGGGTTTCCCTGATCCCTTCTTTGACCTCCTCTTGCTGGTTCGGCAACCTAAGGACCTTGGTCGTGGAAATGGCATCCCCCCTGGGAGGGGCTGAAGGCCCTTCTCATCGAAATGTCAGTACGGTTCTCACTCCTCCAATAATGCCCCATGATGCTACAATACAGATCGGAACCTCGGATATTCCACTGGTCAACTCAGAAACCTCTAAACAAGCTCTAAAAACCCAGGACAAACCTTCGTCAGTGAAGGGTACCACGACCTGCATACCGAAAACGGCAGAAAGACCTTGCCTCTGTCTCCCATCAAACCATATCAATGCAAGAGTCCAGCAAATGCATGATCATGCACTCATTGGCAAGTTTATGGGATTCTGGCCTACTAAACAAGCTCTTCGAGGCTGGATTGCGGAAAAATGGAATCCCAAATCCCATTTTGATCTCCAGCTCGGCTCCAAAGGATTCTTCATAGTCATCTTCCAAAGATTAGACGACAAAGCCAGGGTGGAGGATGGGGGCCCTTATTTCTTCAACTCGGCTGACTTATATCTCAAAAACTAGACAGAAATATTCATCCCAAACAAAGAGGACTTTACCTAGGCACCAGTATGGATCCGTATGCACTCCCTCCCGCAAGAATATTGGGACGAGGACACGCTCAAAGACATTGGAAACACGCTTGGAATCTTCATCAAGACGGTCGAGCAAACCAGGCACAATAGGTATACCTCATATGCCCGTATATGTGTTTATATGCATATTTCCAAGTCACTACCAGACTCAATCAACCTTACCCATGATGATTTTGAATGGATCCAACCTCTGGACTATGAACACATTCCTTTCTGTTGTCGACGATGTCATGAGCATGGGAACCTCTATAGAGACTACCCCCTCGGCAAGTCTAACCCGCTAGAATCTCGAAATAATGAAAAAGATGAGGAAGGATTTCACAAACTAGGCAGAAGGCGGTGCCACATCTGCAGAACGCAACCAGAAGCAAAAAAGAATGACCCACCTGCAACTAGCAACAGCTTTTCGCTTGATGGCCAGCAGATAGACCTTCCTGATGATACAGGAAAAGAAGCAACATATCTTCCAAAACCTCAGGATGATAGCTACAAGAACATCGACCCTAATATATCTGAAATTCTATATGAAGAAGGGCCTCATAGCACTGGTGCAGAAGATGGACATACAGGTCCTATGACAGAAACTGACAAAGGGAGAGCGGAAGCCACCAACCCAGAGGTGTTAATGGATGAGGAAATGACAAAGTTAGAATTTGGAGATATGGACATTCTTGGAATGGAGGATTCCTGCTCTAGGAAATTTTTTCACTCAATTCCAATTCAACAAATTCAACTTCTCTCAGAATCCCTAAACAAAGTCAAAAATTCCAAGATGGGAGTCTAGAATCTCATTCAAAAGGAAAAGCAAAAGCTCCAAAAAATAACAAAAAACGTGGCAGAAAAACTGACCTTCAAAGAATCATCCAATTGGGAACTAGGATTATAGAATCAGGGAAGTTGATGCCCAGCTTACGGAATTCTTCCCTACCTCTACCCCAAGTTCCCAATGCAATTAATCTTCTGGAATGTGAGAGGGTTGAACGGGGCCTCAAAACATCGTATGCTTAAAAGGAAAATTATGCAAGACATGACATCTATCTTTTTTCTTCAAGAAACCAAATGCTCCAATTCTACCCTTCAAAACATCATCTCCAGGATCTGGAGGGGAATCCAAGCCATGGGGATTGGCTCTAATGGATCCTCAGGAGGGTTAGCAATATCTTGGAACCCTACACAAATCACTCTCAATAAATTTTCTTCTTCTGCACATTCCCTTTCTGCCTCCTTTCTCATTATAGGAACAAACATCACTGGCCACCTCATGAATGTCTACAGGCCGCAAGTACCTGCTCTCAAACAACAGCTACTTGATCATATCACGTGGTTCTCCCATTACCACTATGGTGAGATGTTGATCCTAGGAGGTGATTTCAACATGATAACCTCTCTCCAGGAGAAAAAAGGAGGACGGAGCATACTCTCTAATGAGGACGTCAGCTTTAAATCCTGCATTGATAACTGCAACCTCATATATCTTCTACCTTTAGAAGGATACATGATATGGAACAACAGAAGAGGAGGTAAACAACAAATTGCCTCAAAAATCGACCGCTTCCTCATCTCAGACAGGATCATGGATTTTGTTGGAACAATAGTCTCTTCTATTCTCCCCTCTACAGGCTCGGATCAGTGGCCCATCTCTCTTTCCTGGAAAAATTCAGGTAACACCAAATTTCGTCCCTTTCATTTTGAGAAATTATGGCTTACGCATCCAACCTTTCTAGATATGGTAAGCTCTTAGTGGGAGAATACCAAGGTTGAAGGACGATCCAAAATGGCAATCATGCATCAGAAATTAAAACTTCTGCGAGCTAAGCTCAAATACTGGAACCAGCACACTTTTGGAAACATTTTCAAATCCAAGAGCGATTTGGAGAAGGAACTGGAATACACTCAGAAATAAATCATGGATTAAGGCTACTGCGAACCCCTCAAAGAAAAGGAGCAGGATATTGTGAAACAGCTTGATTCCAGATGTGATCAAGAAGAAATCCTATGGATACAAAAATCATGCATCACCTGGCTTAAGGAAAGAGAAAAAAAACACCTCCTTCTTTCATCGCTCCACCATCCAACACGGGATGACCAATCACATCTATGCTTTAAAGACTGAAGATGGTACTCTCTTAAAAAAATAGGAGGACATGGAGAAAGAGCTCATTATCCACTTTCACAATCTCCTTACCGAAGATAATCCCAACAGAGCATAGACTATCAACCAGGTAACCAACCACACTCCAAAAATGTTGACTCATGAGCACAATGCATCGCTGATGAAGAACATCACCCTGCAGGAAGTGGAGCTTGTGGTTAATCAGATGGCAGAAGGAAAATCTCTAGGACCTGACGACTTTACCATAAACTTCTTCAAATTCTGCTAGAGCTTCCTAAAGCAGGATATTCTGGAATTATTAGAAGAATCCAGACAAAAAATATGGGTCTTTCCAACCCTAAATGCAACTTTCCTCACGTTGATACCCAAAGAAGTGGGAGCCACCATCCCTGGTAAGTTCTGACCCATTTCCCTCTGCAACATTTTCTACAAAATTATCACTAAATTGGCAGCTAATCGGCTCAAGCCTCTCCTCCCTCTCCTCATCTCACAGGATCAAATGGGCTATGTAGAAGGAAGGAAAATCCTTGACGGAATTATCCTAGCTCATGAGGTTATACACTCCCTCAAACTCACTAAAACCCCAGGAATGCTCATCAAGTTGGACCTCTCTAATGATTTCGACAAACTTAGCTAGGAATTCATTGAAAAAATGCTTCAAGCCTTTGGGTTCTACAATGAATGGATTCACTGGATCTTGGCTCTCACCTCCTCTTCTTTCTTCTCCATCCTTGTCAATGGCTACCCCTCCTCCACTTTCTCACCCTCAAGAGGCATTCAGAAAGGCGATCCACTTTCTCCCTTCCTCTTCATTATAATGATGGAAGGCCTTAGAAGAATGCTCAAAACTTTGGTGAATAGTGGCTCCCTCAGAGGACTTCCCCTTCATGGCTACGCTCCTATTACTCACCAACATTTTGTTGATGACAACCTTCTCTTTGGTCATCCCTCAGTTCAGGAGGCATATATCTTTAAAAAAAACCTCGCCACTTTCTCTGTGGCGTCTGGTACCACAATCTACCTAGAAAAATCCCAACTTTTCTTCTTTAACACTAGCACCATCACTCAGAGAAACATCAAGCGCGTCTTAGGCTTCCAGGTGTCCAACCTCCCCTCTAAATACCTCAGTGCCCCTCTCTTTGAAACAACCATCAAACACTCCTCCTGGAGAGAACTCCTTGACAAAATGGAATCCAAACTCTCATCCTGGACTCAGAGAACTCTCAACCTTTCAAGCTGACTCATACTTCTCAAAGTTGTCCTTCAATCCCTGCCTCTCTATCTGTTCTTGATTTTGGTCGCTCCTAAATGGGTACTTAAACTCATGAAAAAAAATAAACATTCCTTTCTTTGGGGAGGAAATCATGACAATCGCAAGTGGGCCTTGGTTAAGTGGTAGACCGTTTGCAAAACCAAGAAGGAAGGTGGCCTGGGGCTTCGGGATCCTGAATTAAATAATCAAGTGCTCTCTGCAAAATTTGGTGGAACTGGGTAACTTCTGACAACTCCAACTGGTCTCAACTCTGGAATAGAAAATATGCCCCAAATTGGCCTCCTTACCAACGCATTCAGTTTAATTTGGACCCCCCGAGATATCTCATTTGGAGGGCGGCCAACTGCCAAAGAGATTTGATACAACAACATAGCTTCTGGGAGATAAGGGCAGGGGAGTAGGACAACTTCTGGCATGACTCAAGGCAACACCGTCCCAATCTCCTCCCTTATGCTACCAGGCCATATTTTCACTCACACTTCCAGGCAAAAGGAAATGCCAAAGTTAGTCACTATTGGACCCCCACGATCAACTCAGAGGCTCATAGTTGGATGCATCCTAGAAACTAGGATCCACCAATCCCTCTGGAAAGCACTGAGGAAATGTGGAAAGAAATGAAAACCAGGCATCTGAAGATAAGCCACAACCCGTATATCCTCAAATGGGGCTACTACACGAAAGGCTCCTTCACTACAAAAGAAGCTTATTTCCTCCAAGCACATGAAGACGTGGGGCTTCCAAATCCAATTTGGAAAAAGATCTGGGGTCTTAATCTGTGGCCTAAATTTTCCACCTTCCTCTGGTTTCTAGCTTATCCCAAAATCCTTACTTGGGACAATATTATCAAGAGAGGATTTCATGGACCCTCCTGGCGTATTTTATGCAACGCCCATGATGAAACTATTCACCATCTCTTAGACTCCTGTGAGATGGCGAATGAGATCTGGAACCAGGTTGCTAGCAGGTACAGACGCACCAATAGAATTTAGGGAGACATTGTCCAAACCATTTCTCAATGGGATATCAATCCATTCGAGAGTAAGATGGTCAATCGACTTTGGGAGCTAACCCCAGGTATTGTCACATGGATCATCTAGAAAGAAAAGAACCGGAGAATTTTCGAAGGTAAGCATAGGAATCTCAAGGAAATATGGTACTCCATAAAGACCATGATTGAGGAAAATATCGCTATCACTAGCTGGAACACCTTGGACCTCCCCACCTTGGTGTAATGTCCCTTCTAAGAAATTTTATTAAAATGACCAATTTTTCACTTTTTTCCCTATTTGGACGTTTGACTAGTTTTGATGTCTAGGTCTCCAAATTGACCCAAATGCTCCCAAATCTTCTGAGAAGGTATATGAATGATATTAAGACTTGAATATGATGTTCAGGGATGATTTATGACCCTCCAAATATGTTGGGCGTGGCCCAAGGAGGAACAATTTTGATAAGGATACAGTTTTGGGTAGCTGCACAGCTTTTGGGCTGCGAAGTCAGAAGACACGATTTTGAGGAATGCACAGCTCGGAGTACAGATGCAGTTTTGACACAGCAGTGTAGGTGCGTAGGGCCTACGCAGCAGCTACTTTTGGTAAATAAGTATAGAAGAAGGTCGAGCTGATTAAGTGACCTATTTTGGGTAAGAAGCAAAATAAAGGACGAGGAAAGCGACCTGTCTAAGAGAGTGGCGGAAAGCAGTTGAGAATCTAGACCACTAAGTCGACGGCGACAGGCAGGCTAAAGGAGTGGAAAGTGACAGGCCACGATGCAGTTGTAACCATTTGTTGATGACTGCGGCTGTCAGGAGGGCGTCAGAGCCACGAATGGTCCATTAAGGCGACCAAAGCGAGTGGAGCAAGTTGTCGACGGCGACAGGCAGGGTGGCGAGTATCCGCACCAATTTTGGGAACCTTAGGGTTTATTGCCATGCATTGCAAATACATGACCTACAGGCATGATCTATAAATAAGGCATATTTTGTAAGGGAAATGGTTACTCTTCATTTTTTGTTTCTCTCGTTATTGAGTTGATAAATCTCTGTTGAGGAACATTTTGTAAAGGCTCTGCAAGTTGTGTACGCAAAGGCCTATTGAGAGAGAAGAGAGTTTGCAGCTGAGTGCGCAGACAAAGAACTGTTGTACCCTTCCCAAAGACTAATACAACAACAGTTCTTGTGGACTTAGCCTCCATCCTGGGGGTGAACCACGTTAAATAATGTGTAGTGTGATTGTTTGTGTGTTTGCGTTTGCTTATTTGCTTACATTGGATGCTTGGATTCTCATTTATCAATTGGTGTGTTAATGCTTTTATATGTATTCGCCATAGGAGAAATATGGGAATGATATGTTAAGTATTGCGGGAATGAATGAATGTTGAATGCTCAGTATTCCAAGTCTGTGAAAGTATCAGTTCGTTGAATAATCACATGTGTATGTAAAGTTTGGATTGTAGAACCCTTCGACGCGCAGCACCGGGTACGCGCAGCATTGTATGTTTCGTCTCCTTGCATTTGTTATAAAGCTAATTAATATAAGGCAGTAGATGAATGATTGAGTGTTAAAGTAAAGTCTTCATAGTGGTTAAGTTTGGGAGAGGAGGCATATAATTCAGTTGCACTGCCCTGTGATTCACATTCAATCTGAACCGCGCATCCCGTAGATGCGCTGGTTGCGCAAGCATCGTTTCTTGCAGAAGTAAGGACCACGACGCAGTCTATCGTCGCGCAGTCCTCAGCTCGTAGCACAAGTCTAATAGTGCGCTACACAGTAGTCCTGTCGGAACAAATCATCACACCATTGTGGAAACCTGATTCCATAATGCCCCCATAGCTTTGCCTAGGGTGAGACCTCAGCCTGTTCGCAGGCTGTTGCCGAAAGGGCCAGTGAGAAGAGGTTTTGTTGGTTCCTTGAACCGCTAAAGAACCTGGGTCTATATTGGAAACCTCCAAATCAGTACTTAATCCAATAAATGGTTCTGTTTCCTGGACCATTTGATTCAGAAGACGAACCTGGTAGCCAAACCGCACCTCTATCTTCCACCTATCAGCCTATTACTCTGCAAAATCCACCGGGTGGGAACACCGCGCCTTCCATTGCACAAACTCAACCAGTCCAGAACCCCTCTATTGCGAATATCCCTAGCACTCAGACCATTATTTTTATATTTTCTTCTCAGCAACCTGCGCAAAATCCTCCACCACCTAGAAGAAGCATGATCGAGGATATTAAGCTGCCGATATTCAAAGGAACGGGTCTAGAATACCCTAATCAGCACTGGTTTCTATGTGAAGCCATTTGGAGTGTTAAACAAATACAAGATGATGATGTTAAGCAAGCACATCTCGTCACCACCTTTAGAGACAGAGCCTTGCATTGGTTCATGAAATATTTGCAGGGACAGCAGAGAACCCTGGTAGAAATCAAGGCTGCACTCTTAGCAGAATTTAAGAAGCCGAATTCAGAGTCACAATGCATCACAGAGTTGAAAGAGATCAAACAGAGACCTAATGAAAAGGTTTGGGAATTTGAATAGAAGTTTAAGACGTTGTTGGACCAAGTAAGTTTCGTCATAGCACCACAACAGCACAAGGAATGGTTTATAGCCGCGTTGTTGCCCCATATTAGAAAGTCGTTGATGCAGCAGAAAGTGGCTTCACAGGCAGAATCCTTGGAGATCGCGATGAAGATGGAAGCTTCACCCATGGAAGAAACTAGCAATGGCATGTCACAGATTTAGAACCAATTCGCTACCCTGACACTACAGTTACAAGATATCAAGAAAGGAAAGCAAGAGAGACAGGAAGTCTGGTGTACAGGCTATAAAGGGGAAGGACACACTAAGGAACATTGTCCCTTATTCCAAGACTTCCTTAACATGGGTGGACCAAACCCATTAAATCCGAACCAAGGGCCATGGTGTGAAATTTGCAGAACTAGAGGACACCGGCCAGAAGACTGCCACCTGATACAGAAATACATAAGAACACCTAAAAACCTATATTGTAATTTTTGTAATTCAGTTGGGCATGATGAGTCCAATTGCCACGCATATGAGCTCATGCTAGAAAGAAATAAAGATATTGAAAATATGTATGGAGGAATGTACAGACTCCAAGGAGAGGCTCCGCAGAAACAAGAAAATGCACCACAAGATCAGGGAGCATATAGAGGCCGCGGAGGATACCGCGGGAGAGGAAGGAATAACAGCCCAGCACAAGGACAAGGCCGAGGTCAAGTAATCTGTTACAACTGTGGCCAAGAAGGCCATGTATCTAGGTACTGTGCCAACCCATGCACTACATGTAGTTATTGTCAATCATTTGATCATGTTATTGAAGACTGCCCAATGTTAGAGTAGAAATGCAGAAAAGAAAACGGTAAGAGGTGTCGAACCCAAACATACAGTTGATCGCAACAGAAAGGAGACCTGCGGATCCAAGTATCAACGTAGTGACCCGAAGTGGCACTACGACCGGGAGAGATAGAGGAACAGAAGCTTCAACTTCTGGAGATTTCAACACTAAGCAGACTCCTCTTGAAACGATATGGATAAGGAAAGTTGTTGGGAAAGCGCCTGCTTTCGACTTGAAGAAAAACAAAGAAGTATTTGAAGAAGAGTGAGATATCTTCAAAGAATCAGCACCTAGATCACCTAGAATCCCGTTGCGCAGCGAAATACTGTTAATTTTAGCCTAATTTCACAAGCAAGGTCACTGAAAGAAACACAATCACAAGATAGACAAAGATTTACCCTGGGAAACCCTCATGGGGTAGAAAACCCAGCAAATCTTTCCTCAATATAGATAATCAACCAATACAAAGATTTAGTCATCAACAAGAGCTCCTTCTCCTCCTATGCAGACCTCTCTCTCTCCTATGCACCAATCACAAGTGAGTGAATGAATGAGATAAATGAGGAACACACCTCCTCTATTTATACTCATGTTCTAACTGAATTTTCACCCTAATGGGGCCGACCTCTCCTAAGAGAGTCTAATAACCCCTAAACAGCTAACTCAGGGCCAACCTCACATGGGAGATCTAATAATCCTAGTTACCACACTCTCTCGGAGGAATAAACATCTCCGGAAACACAATAGGGTCTCCATGGAGGAATGGAACATATCCGAAATAATAAAGTACAAATATAATATTCTTAGAAGTTACAATATTTCAACACTCCCCCTTAATAAGAAGGATATTATAACAACATCTGCAGGAGCAAGGAGTCATCAACTACATGATACATGATACATCTATAAATCATTGGAAGCTTTCTTCATACATCATCATCAGTAACTCAAATAGTTACTGGAACATAATCAATACTGGAACATCAGCATCGTCAGTATTGAATCTTCATCTTATGCAGCACTCGATCAACTATAGCATCATCATCATCTGGATCACTTGATCAACAGCCTCATCGTCTGGATTTATCGATCAACATCATCATCTGGATCTCTCGATCAATAGCCTCATCGTCTGGATCTACCGATCAACATCATCATCTGGATCTCTCGATCAACAGCCTCATCGTCTGGATCTACCGATCAACATCATCATCTGGATCTCTCGATCAACATCCTCATCGTCTGGATCTACCGATCAACAGCATCATCATCTAGATCTTCTCGATCATTAGCATCAACATCTGGATCCTCTCGATCAATAGCATCAACATAGTAGCATACTCTGCAATGCACAATATCCTATTACAAGATGATCAATCCCTCTCACTTTAGGACATAGGTCCAAGTATGATACAATCATGATCCACTTATGGGATGATCAATCCCTCTCAATTTAAGACATCTCTCATGTCTATGGACGATGCAATCCACATCAACTTAAAGGATGATCAATCCTTATCACTTTAAGACACCTCACCATGTCTAGCGACGATGCAATCCCCAATCAACTTACAAGATGATTAATCCTTATCACTTTAAGACACCTCACCATGTCTAGGGACGATGCAATCCCGAATAAACTTACAGGATGATTAATCCTTATCACTTTAAGACACCTCACCATGTCTAGGGACGATGCAATCCTGAATCAACTTACAGGATGATTAGTCCTTATCACTTTAGGACATGAGTCCAAGGAACAAGTAACCTCATCATCAACCTCATCGTTGGAACAGGTAACCTCATCATCGACACATGTATCCTCATTATCGATACAAGTATCCACATCATTGATACAGTATCCTTATCATCGATACAGTATCCTCATCAATACAGGTATCCTCATCATCGATCTTACCATCAATATAGGCAATCTCATCATCGATACAGGTATCCATATCGATACCAGTATCCAAATATCATCATCGACCATATCACTCCCCCTTTCGAGGAGGGTCCTTCTGAACTACACCAAGCTTGTCTCGAAAATACTCAAACTTTACTCGAGACAAAGGTTTGGTCAATATATCCGCAACTTGTTCGCCAATGCTCACATACTCGAGCTTGATAGCTCCTTTCTGCACCATATCCCGTATATAAAAATATCGGATCTCTATGTGCTTTGACTTATCATGGAATACTGAATTCTCTGTCATATTGATACAACTCTGGTTGTCACATAGGATCACAGTGGGGTCCATCTCTAAGTCAAACAATCCTGATAATAGTTTCTAAATCCATATCGCTTCACAACTAGCAGAGCAAGCAGCTATATATTTTGCTTCAGCTGTGCTGAGAGCCACACTAGACTGCTTCTTGCTAAACCACGAGATCATGGTAGATCCCAGACAGTAACATCCACCTGATGTTCTCTTCCTGTCTGATACACTACCTGCCCAATCAGCATCTATGTAGCCATTAAATCTAAAGTCATGATCTAGAAGATAATATAGACCAAAATCTATCGTACATTTTAGGTACCTCATCACATGCTTTGTAGCTATCAAGTGTACACGCCTAGGTTCCACTAGGTATTGACTCAAGGTATTCACAGCAAAGCATATATCTGGCCTGGTATTCGTCAAATACATCAATGACCCAATAATCTGTTTGTACATAGTCATATCCACTAACTCTGAAGAGTCATCAGCTAACATCTTCAAGTTGTAATCCATGGGAGTGGCCATGGCTTTGCATTCCAACATATCAAATCTTTTTAATATTTCCACAAAATACTTTCCTTGATTAAGAAAGATTCCTTCTGGGACTTTCCATACTTACAGACCTAGGAAGTAGTGCATCAATCCGAGATCTTTCATCTCAGACTCTAAAGAGAGCTTCTTCTTTCACTCGATAATCTGTTTCTCATTTCCTATCAAAAATAGATCATCCACATATAGCAACAATATGACAGGTTCATCATCCATAACCTTGAGATAAAGATTAGGATCAGCTTTACTTTTGGTAAACCCCAAGCTTGTCAAGAAACTGTCAATTCTTCCATACCAAGCTCTAGGAGCTTGGTTCAACCCATACAAAGCCTTATTCAGTTTGCACACATAGGTTCTTCCATCTTCCACCTCAAATCCTTGTGGTTGTTCTATGTACACTTCCTCCGCAATCACACCATTCAGGAAGGTTGTCTTTACATCCATCTGTTGTAATTCCCACTTCATCATGGATGCAAGTGCCATGATGGTTCTAATGGAGGTTTACCTTGCAAATGGTGCAAATGTCTCTTCATAGTCAATTCCCTCTTTCTGAGAGAACCCTCTAGCCACAAATCTTGCTTTATACTTTCCAATACTGCCATCTGTAGCATGCTTTATCTTGTATATCCATTTGGAGGATACCACACTCTTGTCCTTTGGTTTGGGAACTATATCCCAAACATCATTCTTCATTATTGACTAGTACTCCTCTGTCATTGCCTCTACCCACTCTTTCTTATCAGATGCCTCTTCATAACTAGTGGGTTCTTGATCTACAAGATCACACATCAAAGCCATATAGTTGGAGAATGACTTTGGTTTCTTTCTCACTCTGGTGGAGCCTTCAGGAGCTCCATACTTTTCTGCTCCTAGTATAATGTCTCTTTCCCATGCTGGCTTTCTCTTTCTTGATATGTTTAAGGTAGGGGGTTCTTGTGGTTATATTATGTCATGGTATTCAGGTGTTACATCTTCATGGGTGGGTACAGCTTCTGATTCTTGAAGGTGCATCTTCTTAATATACTTCTTCATACTGGAACTTCCTAGATCTCTTGAGAGCTGCTTCTTCATCAAATGTCACATCCCTACTTATTTCCATATGATGGAAACCTGGGATGTAAATTTTGAATGCTTTGGATGCTTCACAATATCCAACAAATATTCCCTTCTTCCCAGAAGGATCCAGCTTGGTCCTCTTTTCTTTTGGAATGTGAATGTATACTGGGCATCCAAATATCTTAAGGTGACTTACCTCGGGTCTCTTTCCTGTGAACACTTCTTCTGGGGTCTTGAAATCAAGAGCACTATGAGATAGTCTATTCTGCACATAGACTGTTGTCCTAGCTGCTTCAACCCATAGATACATAGGTAGGTCTTGATCATGTATCATTGTCTTTACTGCTTCCATAATGGTTCTATTCTTTCTCTCCCCAACACCATTTTGATGAGGATTGTAGGGAGTGGTTAGTTCCCTCTTGATTCCAGCTTCTTTACAAAAGACTTCAAAGTCCTTTGAAGTATATTCTCCGCCATTATCTGTCCTGAGTATTTTGATCTTCTTTTCTGAATGATTTTCTATCAAGGCTTTGAACTCCTTGAACTTTCAAAAGACTTCATTCTTTCCTTTTAGAAAGTATATCCAAGTTTTTCTTGAATATTCATCAATAAATGTAAGGTAGTATTCATATTCACTCAGGGATGTGGAGGGAATTGGTCCACAGACATCTAAATGAATCAATTCCAAGGTACTCTTAGTCTTTGTTTCACTCTTTGGAAATGGGTTCTTGATATTCTTCCCTTTTGCACATCCTTTGCATGTTCCATCATGATCAATCTTTAAGTCTGCTAGTCCTATAACTACCTTGTTCACATGAGGTAGTGCTTTGTAGTTAATGTGAGCAAGCCTCCTATGCCATAGCTCACTTGGGCTAGTGGATTCATGAACAAGGGAAGATTCTGGATGGCCCTTGAGTTTGTATATACCTCCTTCCTCTTCACCAATAACAATTGTATCCTCAATTGATTTTCCTTTGGGCCACATGAGTACTTGCCCATCTATGAATGCAACCCTATAACCTTTATTATCTAAAGCTGAGATAGAAAGTAAGTTCTTCTACAAACCTGGTACATATAAGATTTCCTTCATCTTCAATGGGGTTCCATAATCAAGCTTGTAACTTGCTTCACCAACTCCCTTGATGGGATATTTATAGTCATCTCCTAGAGATACCTTTTGTGGAGAGGTCTTCTCTTCAAGTTTTTGAAAGAGTCTTCTTTTGTCCTGTCATGTGCTTTGAAGCACCACTATCAATGAGACATGTATCTTCTCCAGATGTTACTGCCCCAGAGAGTGCAGAGAATAGAACATACTCTTTTGCATCTTCTTCTTCTTCTATTTTAGATCTTTTCTTTTGAGGCCTTTCCTCCTCTTCTTCTTCACTATCATCTTCTGCTAGATGTGCTTGATGTCTTTTGTGGTGAAAACCCTTTTTCTTCTTTAGAGGACAATCCTTAGCAATGTGTCCTATTTTGTGACAAGTAAAACATTGGAAAGAGGAGTAATCTCTTCATTGATTAGTTCCTCTTCCCTTTTGAAATATTTGTGGAGGTTGAGACTCCTTGTGACTATCCTTCTTGAAGTATGATTGATTCCTTCTTCTCTTGGTGTGGGTGGCCAAGGCTTGGTCATCTTCTTTGAGCAAGGCTTCTCTGTTGGAAACCCTAGCTTCTTCTTGAATGCAATCCTCCCATACCACATCAAACTTCATACTCTCTTTTCTGGCACACAGTTTGGATGAATGACTCCCAAGATCTAGTGAGACCATTTAGAGCATTCATGACTAGTTCATCTTCATCAAGGGTATATCCAATGGCATCTAGTTGTTCCTTGAACTAAGAAACCCTTGAGAAGTAATCTTGAATGGATTCTCCTTGATTCATCTTAGTGCTCTTCAATTGAGCTCTCAGGTTCATCTTCCTATTGATGTTCTTTCCTTCATACATTCTGGACAGGGCATCATACATCTCCTTTGAAGTCTTCTTAGATGCCACTTGGGGAATCAAGTGGTCCTTAATAGAATCAGCAATGATTCTCTTTGCCCTAATCAAATCCTTCCTATACTTCTCTTTGGCTTCATCTTCCTCAGGTTCTGCAACCTCATCTTTGATATATTGGACAAGATCATTCTCTTCAAGAATGAGACCAATCCTATATTTCCATGCTCGAAAATTTTCTATACCCTCTAACTTGTCTTCAAGCTTAGTGCTTGGAGCCATCTTATCCAGGGGGTCACAGAAATTGAAGTTTCTCAAAAGATAGAATAACACTTACCAAGAGATATGCTTGATTGGATTGAGATAACTAGTGAAATCTACTTCTGGAAACTTCAACTTTTCACCCTTCAAATCTGATCAGCAACTTTCAAATCTGCAACAGAATTTATGGCTTTCTAGTTCACACCTTTTCTGGTTTTCTGGTGCACAGGTGCGCTCTTTTTCTGGTTTATTGGTTTTCTAGTTTTCTGGTCTAAAAGTCAAACTAGGGTTTGACAAAGCCCGGGGTTATACCCACTCAAAAAGTTCGATCTAGGGCTCAAAAATTTGATTTTGAGGAGGGCTATCCAACCATGCAATCAGAATCCAAAAATTCCAACTTTTGCAGAAACCCTAATTTTCACTGGAGGAGGAGAGAGAGGTATTTTCACCTTGTGAAAGATGTCCTATTCAGGCTAGCTCTGATACCATGTTAATTTTAGCCTAATTTCACAAGCAAGATCACTGAAAGAAACACAATCACAAGATAGACAAATATTTACCCTGGGGAACTCTCATGGGGTAGAAAACCCAGCAAAGCTTTCCTCAATATAGATAATCAACCAATACAAAGATGTAGTCCTCAACAAGAGCTCCTTCTCCTCCTATGAAGACCTCTCTCTCTCCTATGCACGAATCACAAGTGAGTGAATGAATGAGATAAATGAGGAACACACCTCCTCTATTTATACTCATGCTCTAACTGACTTTTCACCCTAATGGGGCCAACCTCGCCTAAGAGAGTCTAATAACCCCTAAACAACTAACTCAGGGCCAACCTCACATGGGAGATCTAATAACCCTAGTTACCACACTCTCTCGGAGGAATAAACATCTCCGGATATACAATAGGGTCTCCATGGGAATGGAACATCTCCGGAATAATAAAGTACAAATATAATATTCTTAGACGTTACAAGATTTCAACAAATACCGCATATGGAATATATGTCGGCTGCTTATGACAGAACGAGCGCCGCAGCAAAGACATGCACCTCTGTTGCGCAGTTCCTCGGGAGCTGCATGAAGTTGTTGAAGAGTCCAAATGTTATAGTAGAGCTGCAGAAGTTGTTAGACTAGTATGAACCACGCAGTGAAAGTGAAACTACCGAGAGCGCAGTTCATCACATCAAGAAACACAAGAGAACGGGAAGAGAAATGAGGCTCAATGCATAGATAGGAGATTATGAAATGGATGAGATCATTCTTGATCTGGGATCAGAAGTAAATTTATTAACCAAGCAGACATGGCAGCAGATGGGGAGACCAAAGCTGTTATGGTCACCTATCCAGTTGAGAATGGCCAATCAGGAGAAAGTCATACCTTTTGGACGGTTAGCCAACGTGATTGTTGACATTGATGACATACAGAGCCACGCAAATTTCGAGGTTATCGATATTGTCGACGATGGTCAGCCTTTTCCTACGCTATTGGGAATTGATTGGGCTATCGATAACCTCGCCATCATAAAATTGAAGACAAAGAAGATGATCTTCGAAGGAAAACATCTCAGGGTCATCACACCACTAGACCCTGCGGATGGAGATAGATACAGTGACCCGATTCAGGATGAATCCAGAGCTCAAGATTTGGACCGCCTTTACAAGATGACCGTGAACCAGGAAGACTACATTAATCCTACTACGGATGGAACACTCAGCTGGATATGTGGCAGTTCTTACATCTCAAACTCTGATGTAGGATTGGATAACTGGCAAAGCCGCATGCACGAAGTATCTGCAAGGAGATGCACGCAGGTTACAAAGTCACTGCGTTGGATGGAAAGGAGGTAAGCCCAATCCCAACTTATGATGGTTTATCTAATGTTTATTCCTTTATCAAAGACTATATTGTAGAAATTGCAGATGAACATCGCTTACCAGCATTAGATATGGCACTACGCGAGACACCTGCAAGATGGTGGGTTGCGCATAAGCAGACATTGACCACATGGGATCAATGTAGAATCAAGATGCATATAAGGTTTGCTGACAAGGTTACACTACCCTTTGAGAAATATAATGGACAGACAGATCCCAGGCAGCATATTGACGTCTGTTCACAAGCATGGGAGGAGAGACCAAAAACAGAATGGGTGCATTTGTTTGTGCACACGCTGGATGAAGAAATACCAAAGAAATGGTACTTAGACATGGAGTTGCGCAAGGAAACTACGGATTGGCCTACTCTTACTGCGAACTTCCAGAGGAGTTTCAGTTTTGAGGATGAGAGTCCTACCATAAATGATGCGCTGCAGATTATTAAGGAAAGAATATTCAGACCAGAATGTCCACATAAGAACATGACCCTAGAGGAATTCTTTGGAGCTGACAGCATAGCTGCAAGCCTACAGAAAGAATGGAAAGAACAGGTAGAACATGCCATGGAATGTTATAACCTCACTGAGGAAGCTGAAGAAAAAGAAGACAGTGATGAGGAGGACCCACGCAACATTAAGATACCTGAGTCAGAAGGTGCGCGCGAGGTAGAGGGACCTCCGCTGGAAATCCCAGATATGAATGGACCTATGAAAACGAGGAAAGTGAACTCTGGCACCAGCGAAGAGCCAAAGTTCGCAGCTATTGGAGACTACTGGGATGACCAGACCGTTGCGAAGATTGCAAACCTGTTACATGAGTATCAGGAGTTGTTCCCAACAAAGTTTATAGAGATGAAGGGTATTTTGGGAAACTTAGGGGTTATGAAGATACCTCTTAAGCCAGGAGCAAATCCTGTTAAACAAAGACCCTATAGACTGAACCCGCGATACAAAGAGGGAGTCAGGGCAGAACTTGATAAAATTATCGACGCAGGGATCATCGAGCCAGTCGAAGAGTCAGAATGGATAATACCTATGGTTTTCCAAGATAAGAAGACAAAAGGAGAGATCAGGATCTGTGTTGATCTCAGGAAGTTGAATGATGCTTCAATGCACGACCCATTTCCTACTCCTTTCACTGACGAGGTGCTTGATAATGTTGGAGGAAATGAGGCATATTTCTTCACTGATGGCTTCTCGGGATATCATCAGATAAGAATTGATCCCGCGGATAGACACAAGACCACTTTTCCACCAAGTGGGGGTCGTTCCAGTACACAGTAATGCTGTTTGGTCTAAAGAATGCGCCCACCATCTTTTCCAGAGTTGTGGTCGCAGCATTCAAAGATTTCATGCATAAGTTTTTAGAAGCTTATTTCAATGATTGGACAGTGTTCAGGTTGCTGAAGGACCATTGCGCAAATCTGAGACTGATTCTAGAAAAATCCAGACATCATCAAATGTCGCTCAACCTGAAGAAGTGTATTTTTTGTGTACCTTACGGAATTTTGTTAGGTCATATTGTGTGCAAACAAGGCTTGATGGCTGATCCTACGAAGATCACAGTCATTGTAAACTTGCCAACACCAAATTCAGTCAAGCAATTGCGCACTACATTAGGGCATACTGGTTATTACAGGAAGTTCAGAAAGGGTTATGCTCAGATAACCACAGCAATGGAGAAGCTGCTGAAGAAAGATGCGTCGTTCATTTGGAACGTAGAGTGTGAACAAGGGTTTGACACCTTGAAAGAAAAAATGGTAACTGCATCGATCCTTGTTTTTCCAGACTGGGAGAAGTCGTTTCATGTCCATGTCGATGCTTCATGTATAGCATTGGGGTTTGTCTTAGCAAAACCAGGAGAGGGAGGTATTGACCATCCCATCGCATTTTTGAGCAAGAAGCTCTCATCTACAGAAAATAATTACACCACCACTAAATGAGAAGGCCTAGCTATGGTCTACGCGTTGCAGAAGTTCAGGCACTATTTGTTGGGTGCACACTTCTCTATGTTCACTAACCATTCTGCTTTGAAATACCTGGTCAACAAGCCAGTGTTAGGGGCGCGAATCTGAAGATGGATATTACTCTTTCAGGAGTGTGACTTTGAGATAATAGTTAAACTTGGTAGATTGAACTTGGGACCTGATCATCTATCAAGGATCGAGTCAGGAGAATAGCCAACGAACCTTGAAGACAATCTACCTGATGCGCAGTTGTTTACCATCCAGATAGATGACGAATATTACAAAGACATCATAGACTTTTTTACTACTGGGTCAACACCCATAGAGTTCACTATGCAGCAAAAGAAGCAGCTAGTAGTGTGAGCAGCAGACTTCACCATTATCGTAGGTCAGTTATATAAATTGGGACCGGATGAAGTATTGCACAGGTGTGTGTTAGAGCACAAGAAACCATTTATATTAGCAGATGCACACTCAGGAGCAGCAGGAGGTCACTACGTAGGAAGAGCCATTGCGCAGAAGATATTGAGGGCGGGGCTATGGTGGCCTGCAATTCACAAATATGTGAAGGAGCATTGTTGAAGCTGCGACGTTTGTCAGAGGACAGGAAGGTCGTCGAGAAGAGACGAGATGCCATTGAATCCACGGTTGACATTACAAGAATTTGAGAAATGGGAAATTGATTTTGTGGGACCTATAAACCCACCGGGAAAGAGAACTGGTGCGAGGTACATTATTACTGCAAGTAATTACCTCACCAGATGGGCAGAAGCAAAGCCAATAAAGGACTGTAACGCAGGTACTACCGCGCAGTTCATATTTGAAGACATCCTTACAAGGTTTGGATGCCCAAATATTTTGATGAGTGATCAAGGCACTCACTTTTTGAACCGAACCATTGAGGCATTGACAGAAGAATTCCGCATTCATCATCAGCGAAGTACACCATATCATCTGCGGGCGAATGGAACTATTGAAGCATTCAATAAATTACTGGAAAATGCGCTGAACAAGGTATGCAATGTGAATCGGGACGACTGGGACCTGTGCATTCCCACTTTTTTATGGGCATATAGAACCACATGTAAGAAGTTGACTGTCCATACAACTTTTAGGCTGGCCTATGGACAGGAAACAATAATGCCGATGGAATACATTGTTCCCAGCTTGAGAATAGCTGCGTTTATAGGCATGGAAGATCAAGAGGCACTGGAAGAAAGGCTTCTACAATTGGTTTGGATGGAGGAGGATTGCTTCATCACAAGCTTTCACCAACAAGTGCATAAGAAAAGGGAAAAAGCAGGGCACGATCACCATATCAAAAACAAGACCTTTCAAGTAGGTGATCAAGTCCTCCTGTACGATAGCAAGTTTATGAAGTTTCCTGGGAAGTTTAAAATGCATTGGCTTCGCCCATATACTGTTGTGCACGTTACTAATGGTGGGGCAGCTCAATTATCCACATTAGCAGGAGATAACTTTCCTTTCCTAGTCAATGGGAACAGACTAAAGCCCTATCGGGATAATCCTGCTTCGCACAACCTGTGACGATCAGAGAGAGGGAAATGTCTAAGTGCCAAGTACATTTGGAATTGGGCACTAGAAATGGGGAAGAGTCTATACGCAATGTATAATGAGGAAGTGTATATACCGTCCAACGCTTGTAAAGAAGTGAAGCTACACAAAAAAAAAAGCAAAAAAAAAAGAAGAACCGCGCAGCTCAAAACTTGGAAAGGTAGCTGCACCACCCAAAGAAGGCAGAAAAAGTACGACTATGGCATATGTGTAGCTACGACGCAATGCATAAATTCGTAGTGCAGTCAAACAGTCAAAGACACGAGGGAAAAAGGTGCCAGCAAGCCAGACTGTCAGAGCAGCCAACGCATTATGACGGAAGTAAATGAGCATGACAACTAGCGGCCGGCTAGTAAAGCCGTTATTCAAAAAAGGGTGGGACTGACACAACCCCGCATTAAAGGAATATCGCATCCATTCGGCCGTAATAAAAACTGAAATGATTAAGATCGTAACGGGATCCGGGAAATGGACTGAACATTTAATTGCCCACTATCCTGTCATACGGCTGCCAGTACCATTACACCTCAGCATTTAAGGAAAGTTGATCTGACTCGACATGTTTTACGGCGGAAAAAGATCGAGATGCCAGCGAGATCTCGTCCAGCACACATAGCACTTAATGCCTACTCTAGCCGTTACTGGTACATTGAATGCCACATAAGGTGCAGATCCAGCCGAGATTTTTGAAATGGATGCAACATTTAATATCTAAGTATTCGACGAAGGCAAGCCGTCGGGTAGTGGATCTATAAATATTCACCAACTCTTCCTTATGCATGTTACTGTGAGTTTGAAATTTTACTAACTGTGAAGAGTGTAAGCACTTAGCAACCAGAGTACGAGTATTTGTTGAGTTTATGTCCAAAGAGCCGACCCTAGAAGAGATTCTTGGCACTTTCAAACGTTCTGGTATAAGCGGAGTAATGAAGACGTCGCCGAAGCAGACAACACCAGAACGGGGCGGCCCGTCCAAGAGCCCGGAGCCAAACCAACCGAAGCAGCAAAAGAAAGATAAGAATCTGGATGTTGCACCAGAAAAATAAAAGGCACAAGATGCTTCTAAGTCGCTGGCTCCACAAGGAATTCTGCCACCACCTGTATGGCTCGTTCCTGAATATATCAGTCCGGGGAAGAGTGATGCCCCAGAGAGGCACTTGGACAAGAATGTGCAATATGAGATCCCAATGCCTCCAATGTCGAAGCACGTCCAGACGAAGGAGGATTTGCTTGGAAGAATCCCTACTTGCATGTTTCCTGACCATGATTTAATGGACGCTGAGAAATTCCCCCACCTACATCCAGATAATTTTGTGTATCAAAGAGGGTGCGACCGGAAAGCATCCAGAGGTTGTTCCAATGGATTGGCCATTGCCATTGGCCCAGTCTGGTCTGCTCAACCTGCTGAGAATCCCCCATTTTCACCACATCAAGGAATGCAAAGTTGTGGTGCATACACTGTTATCTTGCATGCACCAAGGATACATCTAGTTAGACTTCAAGGTCAATATCACTGTCGGCCTGATAGCAAGGATTACTGGTTTAAGTAAGAAGGGCGATGACCCTGCCGCAGAATTCGTCAGCAAGAAAGACGAGCAGGAACTAGCCATGAAGATAAAGGTGGAGTTCAAGTTGAACAGAGGCCACCGGGGATACGAGACTGACCCGATCACAATTGAACCCCTACAGTTCACTATTCAATTATTGGCAGGAAGGCTGTTGAGGAAGGCAAGGCCTAAGGAAGTGAACGCATCAGTTGTGGCCCTAGCAGCCAAAGCCATGGATGGCCATGAGTATAATTGGGCAAACTTTCTACTCAATGAGTTTTTGCTAGATATAGAGGATACCCAAGACAGGGGGTTATCCTTCCATTTTAGCTGGTTGTTAATACTGATTGCCTTCATAGTTTGGAAAGAACCTACGCATCAGAATGGCCTACCGGTAGCAGCAGATGACTGTCACGCAGTCCGCTTTGCAAACATGTGGGTGTCCACAAGCCCAGAGAAGCAGCAACTAAACAATCTACAATTTATGACATATTTTGAGCAGTTATGCGCGGTTATAGAGAAGACCCTGCGCATCACAGAGGAGGTGACATACATGTATCGGCCCAAGATGATTTTCAAGGCCACCTTACACTGTATCCAGATACAACAGGGCTTGACAACAGAGAAATGGTTCGATGGCCAGTATCAGCTCGGTGCACCAATGATTGAACTGGTCATTGAGGACTGGCCTGATGAATGTAAAGAGGATGCACCAGAGAGTGTTATCACTACATCTTCAGAAGAAGAGGAGGATGACCAAATAGATAAGAACCCAGAGATCCAGAGCACACCATTCCAAACACCTACGCCGCAGGTAGGAGAGAAAAGGAAGGAACCGGCTACCCAGACGTCGGAGAAGCCACAAGAGAAGAAGTCTAAAGCTAACAGACAGCCGCTTGATGCAATGCTTCATGATGATGACTATGAATAGATATCATTGTGGGTGTCAGCGCACTTAGAAGATAAGGAAGAACCGGCGCAATAAGAGGTCAGGGAAAATATTAATAAACTGACAAGTCTGGTCTTACGGATGGAGTAAGTCCATTGTAACTTGACCAAGGAGACGGACCATGATGACCACTTGGGGGAGCCAAGTGAGACAATGCGCAGGTCACTGGCCTTCGCAACACGGACGCGCATCGTCAAGATTGCACCAGGGTCTATTCTGTTCCCAACAGACGAGATGACAGAATCGGTGAGGCTGCTCAAGCAGCTGGAATTGAATGTAGCTATGCTACCAGCTGAAGGGTTGCACCAGTTGCACACCCAAATATCCCATGAAATGCATGAGCAATACATTGTCTCACACAATGAGCGCCTTCAATATGAAGAGAATTACAGGAAAGTACAAGGAGAATGTGAGCAAAAAGAAAGGGAGATTCAGCCCACACAGGAAAAGTAGCACAGGATAAAAGGCGCGGTGTCAGCAGTATACACGAAGTTCCCCGAAGTTGAAGAAGATTCAGAAGTTGAGGCGGCTATCCTACAGATCGGTACTGCCATTGATAGTATGCAAGAAAGAATGAGGGGATTGCAAATCTCCCATGCCGAGAAGATAACAAAGATGGAAGCCGCCCATCAGGCGGAAATTGCCGAACTGGTAGCACAACGGCCATTCGATATGGCGTAGCAGGCGCAAGAACCTAGAGAAGAGGCACTCAGGGCCTCTACGTAGGGCATCTACGCAGCAGTTTCGTGATGCTAAATCCTGTTAGATGATTTTTCAAACATTTGGAGCATATTACAGGACAAGCTGGAGCTGCAAAAGATCCATGATGACATACAATGAAAGCAACAGGAAGTGGACTCTACGGATGCTTCCATGAAGGACTTGTCGGTCCGCCAAAAGAGGCAGGCCTTTGAGAAAACCAAAGTACTCAGGAAGGAGCTCGAGGATTTAAGGGAAAAGGATGTTGAAACCTTTGCGAGGTTACAGCCATTGCAGGAAGAAGCACTTACTTTGACAGATGAGATTGAACTAAGGTTGCAAGACCTTCAGGCAGCAGAGGCCAAAGTGAAGAGCCGGCCACGGATGAAATGCTAAACATGGCTAAGGGATATGAGCAAGAAGTAAAGGAAGTAGTTGTGAGATTGAGTGCAACTGTTCAAGACTGCACCACCCATTCAGGACTTTCAAAAGCAGCGCAGATGGAGCAGCTGGACTGAAGTGGCTCAGGAGGAGCCACAAGTCAATGTTAGGGGCATGTTGGGCGTGGCCCAAGGAGGCACAATTTTGATAAGGATACAATTTTGGGGATTTGCGCATCTTTTGGGCTGCGAAGTCAGAAGACACGATTTTGAGGAATGCATAGCTCGGAGTACAGATGCAGTTTTGACGCAGCAGTGCAGGTGCGTAGGGCCTGCGCAGCAGCTACTTTTGGTAAAGAAGTATAGAAGAAGGTCAAGCTGAGTAAGCGACCTATTTTGGGTAAGAAGCAGAATGAAGGACGAGGAAAGCGACCTGTCTAAGAGAGTGGCAGCAAGCAGTTAAGAATCTAGGCCACTAAGTCGATGGTGACAGGCGGGCTAAAGGAGTGGAAAGTGACAGGCCACGATGCAGTTGTAACCGATTGTTGATGACTATGGCTGTCAGGAGGGCGTTAGAGCCACGAATGGTCCAGTAAGGCGGCCAAAGCGAGTGGAGCAAGCTGTCGATGACGACAGGCAGGGTGGCGGGTATTTGCACCAATTTTGGGAACCTTAGGGTTTATTGCCATGCATTGTAAAGACATGACCTACGGGCATGATCTATAAATAAGGCATATTTTGTAATGGAAAGGGTTACTCTTCATTTTGTGTTGTTCTCGTTATTGAGTTGATAAATCTCCGTTGAGGAACATTTTGTAAAGGCTCTGCAAGCTGTGTGCACAGAGGCCTATTGAGAGAGAAGAGAGTCTGCAGCTGAGTGCCCAGACAAAGAATTGTTGTACCCTTCCCAAAGACTAATACAACAACAGTTATTGTGGGCGTAGCCTCCATCCTGGGGGTGAACCACGATAAATACTATGTAGTGTGATTGTTTGTGTGTTTGCATTTGCTTATTTGCTTACATTGGATGCTTGGATTCTCATTTATCAGTTGGTGTGTTAATGCTTTTATATGTATTCGCCATAGGATAAAGATGGGAATGATATGTTAAGTATTGCGAGAATGAATGAATGTTGAATGCTTAGTATTCCAAGTCTGTGAAAGTATCAGTTCATTGAATAATCACATGTGTATGTAAAGTTCGGATTGTATAATTGTTCAACGCACAACATTGTATATTTCGTCTGCTTGCATTTGTTATAAAGCTAATTAATCTAAGGCAGTAGATGAATGATTGAGTGTTAAAGTAAAGTCTTCATAATGGTTAAGTTTTGGAGAGGAGGCGTATAAGTTAGTTTCACTGTCCTGTGATTCACATTCGATCCGAACCGCACAGCCCGTAGATTCATTGGTTGCGCAGACATCATTGCTTGCAGAAGTAAGGACCGCGACGTAGTCTATCGTCGCACAGTCCTCAGCTCATAGCGCAAGTCTAATAGTGCATTGCACAATAGTCCTATCCGAACAACTCATCACACCACTGTGGAAACCTGATTCCGCAGTTCCCCCATAGCTTCGCCTCGGGTGAGACCTCATCCTGTTCGCAGGCTATTGCCGAAAGGGCCGGTGAGAAGGGTTTTGTTGGTTGCTCTAACCGCTAAAGAAACTCCATCTATATTAGAGACCTCCAGATCAGTACTTAAGCCAACAAAAGACTTCTGCAAACTTTTTTGATATTCTGGCCAAGGTAGGAGTTTTCACTAGCAAATTGGGGTTCCAATTCCCCCTGGGTAAATGCTGAAAATGGCTTTCCAAATGCTCCCAAACCCACTCGAATTTCTAAGAAGAGGCAGAGGATTTTTAAGGGAAATTATTAATGTCTCATGTGCATCATTATTCAATTTATAAATCCTATTATAACCCTCTCCCAAACAGCTACAAAATCACTAGTTCGACCCTTGGGGAAATGGCACCAAATCTTCTCCAAATGCAAATAAACTGAGTAATATGACTTCAAATGCTTAAGTGCTGGATATGAAACTTGTAATACTCATCAATGGAATTCCATTCATCATAAATATATCAGAGAAACATTATTTCATTTGAAATCATCAGCATTACAATGGCATACATCAATATAGTGGGGAAATGGTCATTGTTTGCTCATTAATAAACACTTTTACATACAACCACTTGGTATTTCGACCTGATACTTTATGAAGATGAAGAAAAAATTATATTAATCTTACTACAATCAAAAATGGATCATGATAAGCTCTCCCAAAGAGTACAATATCTCACCCAAAGCGCAATCCCTCCATGAGCAAGAATATGCCATAAAAAATGGAAATGGTTGAGAGAATGTGCTGCACTAGAAGAAACCAAGAGCTTCCCTATAGCTTGAACCTGCAAATACAAACTCCATTAAATATCCATGAAATACCTGAATGGCCTCTCCAAACACCAACTTGGATGGGAATCTTTCACCCTCAAAATTGGCTAAGGCAAGAAACTAGTCATCCACTAGCTCTCTCTCTTCACAAATGCAAATTTCTCAAATGATCAAAAGCCCTTCTCTTGGTTGATCCCTGTATTTTATAAACATCCTTAGCCTTCTAATGTTACCAATCCATCCACAAACTCAATCCAATTCGAATTAGGGTGTGTGCTCAATATTTGCCATGTGTCTTCCCTTCCCTAGCCTTCCATCTTCCCCCAATTCAAGTAGGGACCCATTGAGCTTCCCCAACTCACATGAGCACCTTCTTGGATGCTATATTTAGGCTTGACATGTCATAATGGTCAGATTTCAGCCTTCAGGTCTGCAATATGTCATAAATTCCATAGCATCTTCATCATTGGTGTCATAGATGTCATAGATGTTAGGGAATCTATCCCAAGTGTCCAAGAAGCTCCCATTTGACTCTTCCTCTCCCATGTAAGTTACATTTCCTTCCAAATTAGACCTATGATGCATATGGCCAAGTGTATTAGCCTTCTAACTCATCCAAGAACATTAGGATTTCCATGGATTCGAAATTGCAAGAGGAGGATGCCATGTGGCACGGAAATTCTAGCTTGTGTGGGCCCCATAATCTCCATGTGTCTCCATTCTCCATTGCCACTTCAATTTTCTCTTGTATTTATTTAATTAGCTCCATTATCAAATATTTATTCCATTCTAATGTCTGAACATCATTTATTATCTCCCTTATTAAAATTCCAAATGTATCCATCCAACCTAGAGAACTAGTAGGATTGATGGAATTGTCTTGCTATGCAATTATTTAAATGGGGACATTACAGTCCTCCCCACCCAAGATTGCTTGTCCTCAGTCAATTTCGGATTTGGATGCTGAAAAATCTTCTCCTCTTCCCATGTGGCATCTTCACTTGGTAGATCCTTCCATTGTACTAAGTATTCCTTGATAGTTCTGCTTCTCAATCTCCTTTCCCTTGTCTTCAAAATCTTTTCCAGAACAAGTGTGAGCTGACCTTCATCATCCAAAGGAGGAAGTATTTCTGAAGTGAAAATTTGCTAACGAAGAGCTTTATTGAGACAAGAAACATGAAATACATTATGGATTTTACTCCCTTCCGGAAGTTCTAATTCATATGCTACCTCCCCAATCTTTCAAACTACCTTGTATGGGCCATAGTATCTTGGTTTTAGATTTTCTGCTCCATTCTTATTTAGAGATGTTTGTTTATATGGATGCAACCTCAAATATACTAAATCATTAACCCGAAAGGTCCTTTCTTCTCTATGTCTATCTGCATATTGTTTTTGTTGATTTTGAGCAACCTGCAAATTGTCTTTCAAAATATTTAAAATTTCATGGCTCTCTTCCACCCAATCTTTAGCTTTTGGGGATTTAATATCACCAAATATAATTTCAACAAAGGTAATTGCATCATAACCATATAAAACTTTGAAAGGATACATCCCTATTGACATATGATAAGTGGTGTTGTAGCAAAACTCACCCAAGTGTAGCCATTTTTTCCATGTTTTTTGTTGCTCTCCCACATAGTTTCTTAGGTACCCTTCCAACCATTGATTCACCCTCTCTATTTGTCCATCAGTTTTTGGATGATATCTTGTACATGGAGTCAATTGAGTGCCCACCAATCTAAAAAGTTCTTGCCAAAAAGCACCCATGAATCTACTATCATCTCTATCACTTACAATGCTCTTAGGGATCCCATGCAATCTGAAGATTTCTTTAAAAAAAATATCAGCCACTTGTGCAGCACTAAAATATGATGTAACAACAAATAAATGAGCAAATTTTTTCAACCTATCCACTACCACATATATGCAATCCTTACCCAAATATTTGGGCAAACCGGTGATGAAGTCCATTGAGATACTGTCCCATTTTTTCTCTGGAAGGGCAATGGTTGCAATAATCCAACTGGGCATGTAAGTTCTGATTTGTTTTGCTGACATACCTTACATTCATTCACATATTTCTGAACATCTTCCTTCATCCCCTTCCAAAAAAATCTTTGCCGTAATTGTCTATAAGTTTTGAAGCTCCTCGGATGGCCATCTAGTGGGGAATCATGTGCTTCTTGCAAAATTTTGTACTTGAGTTTTGAATCTTGAACCAAATAAATTATGCCCTTACAATATATCATCCCATTCAAAATCCTGTATTTATCATCCCCTTTGATTCCATCTAACACATCACAAGCAAATTTGTCTTTGGCATATTCAACTAGTAGCATGTTTTTCCAATCCTTGGCAATGTCCATGAGAGAAAAAGAAGGTCTTCGAGATAATGCATCTGCTACAATGTTATTCTTCCCTTTAACATATTCAATATCAAAATCATAAGCTTGAATCTTGCTTACCCACTTTTGTTTCCTTTCATTTAGATCCTTTTGGGTGAGGAAGTGCCTTAGACTATTGTGGTCAGTTTTCACCACAAACTTGCTTCCTACCAAGTATTGTCAAAACTTGACCAATGCATGCATGATGGCCAGCATTTATTTGTCATAGATGGAGTACATATTTTCATGAGGCTTCAAATTCATGCTCTCAAAGGCTATATGGTGTTGACCTTGCTTTAGGACAGCCCCTATTCCTCCACCTGAAGCATCACATTCAACAACAAAAGGCTTAGAAAAATCAGGTAATGCAAGTATGGGACAACTACTCATTACCTCTTTCATTTTTTGGAAGGCATTTTCAGCCCCTTCATCCCACTTGAAAGCATCATTCTTAGTCAAATCAGTGAGTGGAGAAGTCAACTTGGAGAACCCTTTCACAAACTTTCTATAATAGGTGCATATTCCAATGAAACCCCTTAATTCTATGATGTTTTTTGGTGATGGCCATTCTAAGATAGCCATAATTTTTTCCATGTGTACTTTCACTCCTTCTTTCCCAATAATGTGCTCAAGATACAATAGTTCCTTCATCCCAAATTCACATTTAGACATCTTAGCAAACAAGGACTGTTCTTGCAAAGTTTTCAACACAATTTCTAGATGTTGCAAATGCTTTTCCCAAGTCTTACTGTAAATGAGAATTGCATCAAAGAAAACCAAAACAAACCTTCTAAGTTGCTTGCAAAATATCCTATTCATGCATGCTTGAAATTTTGCTGGATTATTAGTTAATCCAAAAGGCATAACAAGAAACTCATAGTGGCCATAATGACATCTAAAAGCAGTCTTTTGCACATCTTCTTCCTTCATTCGAATTTGATGATAACCTGATCTAACCTCAATTTTGGAAAAATATTTGGCCCCAAATAGCTCGTCCATGAGCTCATCAATCCTAGGAATAGGATACCTATCATTGATGGTCTTTGTGTTCAAGGCTCTAAAGTCTATGCACATCCTCAATGTTCCATCTTTTTTCTTTACCAACACTACTGAAGAAGCATAAGGGCTAGAGCTTGGTCTAATGAGTCCCAACTCTAGGAGTTCTTGGATGGCCTTTTCAATTTCATCTCTGAATTTTTTTGGATTTCTATAGGGTGGTATTTGAATGGGTGAAGTAGCCTCCTCCAAAACAATGTTGTGCTCAACCCCCCTATCTGGTGGTCTACCATGTGGAAGATCTCTAAAAAAAAAATCATACTTTTGCAAGAGTCTCTCTATCTCCTTTGGGTGCTCAACAACCTTTATGTTTGGCTTGGGAGATGTGATATGACATTCAGCAGCCCATTCTATGTCCTCGTGCCTCAATATAGATCTCATACTATTACAAGTCACTACTTGATTTGGGTAAGTGTGCTACCCTCTTACAACCCTTAGTACTCCTTTCGAATCTTGAAATTTCATTTCAGGAATTTGATAATTTACTGTATGCTCCCCTATAGAGTACAACCATTTCACTCCCAAAACCACATCAATATCAGCAACATCAACCACATAAAAACTATCAACAAAATTATAGTTATCTGCGGTGACTTGTAGCTTTGGAACCCATGTTTTGCAATGCATTGTGTTGCGACCGGGAATGACAACTGTGAAGCCATCGAATGGTTCAATAGGTATATTCCTTTTCTCCACCATTTCTGCATCAATTAATTTATGTCTGGCTCCTCCATCTACTAAAACTGAAGCTCTTTGTCCTAGTACCACACCCTTGCATTGAATAGTGTGATAACGAGGCACTGTTGAAAGTACTTGCCATTCTTGCTTTGTCCAGTGAAGGATGATTTTATTCTTGTCTTTCTTCTTCAACTAATGTCTCATATGCCTCCACTTGATATGAAATATGTCCTTCTTCATCCATACCCCTTTCATACTCATCATTATAAGAAAATACTTCTATGTATTGAGCTTTTCCCTTAGTACATTTATGCCCCGGTGTCCACGGTTGAAAGCATGTGAAGCACAATTTTTTTCTTCAAAGTTCATCCCTATTTAGTCCTTCTTTCTTATTCTTTTCAAATGAATCTCTTTTACAAGGCTTATTATCAAATGCATCTCTTTGCCAAGGCTTCTTTTCAAATTTGAAGTTAGGCTTGGGAGAAAATCTTGTTCTAGGAAGCACATTTTAGAGATCTCTAGTTAAGTTCATTGCATCTTTTACTGTGGTGGGATTGTGGGATTTGACCAAGCCTTTTAAAGGTTCAGCCAAACCTTCCCATATATATATAATCCACCTTTACTGATAATTTTTTAAAGTCCATCATATAATTAGCAGGGGTTCCCACTTGCTTCAATTGAGCTAGTTCTTTGAAAGGCAATTCTGGGTCTTTTTGCTCAAATATCTCTAGTACCCTGTCAACAAATTATCCATATGTTTTAACCTGCTCATGACCCAAAGTTTTCATACCATGGAACCACCAATCATTGGCATCTCCTTCCAAGTGCAAAATGACCATTTTTAATGCATTTTCTTCCACCATTGGATTCAGCTGAAAATACACATCTAGTTTTTGCACCCAAGTGTTAGAAGAATTTTGAGGAGAACCATCAAAAGTGGGAAGTGACATTTAACCAATAGAACCATTTAATTCTTTGTTCAGGAATAGATCCCTATTGTCCTCCCTCTTTTTGAGTTTGTTTGTGACAATAAAGTACTGTTCAAATGGTAGACTTTTCCTACAATTTTCATCCAATTTCTCCCAATATTTTGCCAATGTATCAAGTTCAGATTGAGTGCTAGGCTCTTCTTTGGGTATAATAAATTTAGGTGCAGTAGGCCTTGGTGTGCTTTGAAATTCATCAGGTCTATTATGGGGTCCTGTGATTGAGAAAATATGCCCACCCATTGTTTGTTTTTCTTCTGAATGTGAGCTACTGCTGCCTCCCATGACTCCTTTGCCTGCTAGTTGACTAGCCATTAATTCGAATCCCTTCATCATATTTGTGTTCATGTCTTCAAAGAAAGTTTTTAGTACTGAAATAAATTCCTCCTTATGTTCTGAGTTTCCCTTTTCATTCCTAGTCATGATTTCTTCAAAAATTTGCTCTTCTTCTCCTACTACTTCCTCTTCAACAAAAACCTCTTCAACTTCAGGTTCTAAGGGTGGTGACTTATTTATTTGGATCCTTTTTAAGACCATCAGGTTCCAATACCATTCTCTAATACCACTTGTAATGTCCCTTTTAAGAAATTTTATTAAAATGACCAATTTTCCCCTATTTTGACCTTTGACTAGTTTTGATGTCTAGGTCTCCAAATTGACCCAAATGCTCCCAAATATTCTAAGAAGGTATATGATTGATATTAAGACTTGAATATGATTTTCAGGGATGATTTATTACCCTCCAAAGACTTCTTCAAACTTGTTTAATATTCTGGCCAAGGTAGGAGTTTTCACTAGCAAATTGGGGTTCTAATTCCCCCTGGGTAAATGCTGAAAATGGCTTTCCAAATGCTCCCAAACCCACTTGAATTTCTGAACAGAGGCAGAGGATGTTTAAGATAAATTATTAAGGTCTCATGTGAATCATTATTCAGTTTATAAATTCTTTTATAACCCTCTCCCAAACAGCTACAAATCACTAGTTCGACCCTTGGGGAAATGGCACAAAATCTTCTCCAAATGCAAATAAACTGATTAATATGACTTCAAATGCTTAAGTGCTGGATATGAAACTTGTAATAATCATCAATTTTATTCCATTAATCATAAATATATCAAAGAAACATTCTTTCATTATAAATCATCAGCATTACAATGGCATACATCAATATAATGGGGAAATGGTCATTGTTTGCTCATTAATAAACACTTTTACATACAAACACTTGGTATTTCGACCTGAGACTTTCTGATGATGAAGAAAATAATATATTAATCTTATTACAATCATAAATGTATCATGATAAGCTCTCCCAAAGAGTACAATAGCTCACCCAAAGCGCAATCCCTCCATGAGCAAGAATATGCCATAAAAACTGGAAATGGTTGAGAGAATGTGTTGCACTAGAAGAAACCACGAGCTGCCCTGTATATTACACCTGAAAATACAAACTCCATTAAATATCCATGAAAGACCTGAATGGCCTCTCCAAACACCAACTTGGATGGGAATCTTTCACCCTCGAAATTGGCTAAGGCAAGAAACTAGTCATCCACTAGCTCTCTATCTTCACAAATGCAAATTTCTCAAATGATCAAAAGCCCTTCTCTTGGTTGATCCATGTATTTTATAAACATACTTAGCCTTCTAAGGTTACCAATCCATCCACAAACTCAAGCCAATTCGAATTAGGGTGTGTGCTCAATATTTTCCATGTGTCTTCCCTTCCCTAGCCTTCCATCTTCCCCCAATTTGAGTAGGGACCCATTGAGCTTCCCCAACTCACATGAGCGCCTTCTTGGATGCTATATTTTGGCCTGACATGTCATAATGGTCAAATGACAGCCTTCAGGTCTGCAATATGTCATAAATTTCATAGCATCTTCATCATCAGTGTCATAGATGTCATAGATGTTAGGGAATCTAGCCCAAGTGTCTAAGAAGCTCCCATTTGACTCTTCCTCTCCCATGTAAGTTACATTTCCTTCCAAATTAAACCTATGATGCATATGGCCAAGTGTATTATCCTTCTAACTCATCCAAGAACATTAGGCTTCCCATGGATTCGAAATTGCAAGAGGAGGATGCCATGTGGCACAGAAATTCTAGCTTGTGTGGGCCCCATAATCTCCATGTGTCTCCATGCTCCATTGCCACTTCAATTTTCTCTTGTATTTATTTAATTAGCTCCATTATTAAATATTTATTCCATTCTAATGTCTGAACATCATTTATTAGCTCCCTTATTAAAATTACAAATGTATCCATCCAACCTAGGGAACTAGTAGGATTGATGGAATTGTCCTACTATGCAATTATTTGAATGGGGACATTACACTCGACAACTGAAAGATCTATCCTCAGCAACTGGGAGCTAAAAATCTCCATTCCTCCCCCACCGACGCGTGTTCCCACTGCAAATACTTCCATCCCTGAGCACTGGAGCAAACCTCCTGCCCATTTCTTCAAACTCAATTTTGATGGGGCTTCCAAGGGAAACCCGGGTGCAGCAGGATTTGGCGGGGTCATCAGAGACTCCTTGGGATCAATCAGCTGCATCTATCATGGAACAATCGGCCACGAAACCAACAACGTTTTTTAACTTTCAAGGATGTTGGAAGGTCTAAAAATTGCAGAATCCAGAAATATACTGCCTTTGATCATAGAAGGAGATTCACAAATCATCCTCTCCCTAGCCACGCGTCTCTATAATGGATTTGCTGCGACAAAGGTGTCCCCCAGCTGACGTTTAGAGAAACACCTGACTGAGCTTGCAACTATTTTCGGGAGAATCAGAACTTTCTCCTTCCAACATGTCCGTCGGAAAGCCAACTCAGTTGCGGATCTCATGGCCAACTAAGGTGTCGTGAACATATCCAACCTCACTATTGACACCCCTAACACCATGGACTCTCATGATATTCACCAACAGTGTCGTGCCCTGGCCAACAAGGACCTCTCCACCCCATATCCGGGTGATAGCACTGCTTGCACAAGCCAGCTCCCCTCTAGAGCCTGCCAACCTCATGAGCACAACAGCCAACTGTCGACACCACGTCCGGTCGAACCCTCCACCTGTCTGCATGCTCACCTAGACGGCAGTCAGGATTTATTTCGCAAGGACCCACTCCAAGGCGTTGCATTAATTCAGCCTCATGCAAACCGCACCTCGACGTCGAAAGACGGAGATGGAAGGTACCTCAACCTTTAATTCACCACCTTTCTCGATAATGGTCGTGGACTCCATTAACTCCTCCCGCATAGATAAATCCAGCAGGAAAAGCTTCCTTCATTTCATCGTCAGCATTGGTAATCATCCTTTTGCTCTGGCTCTCATTTGTCTCTTTATCGTTCTCACCTTGGCTCTGCATAGTTCCCTCCTCGACTCTGTATCATTTTCACCGCGGCTCTCAAACGATTCTGGCTGCCTCATTACATTGACAAGGCCCCGATGCACTCCTCGGTGAGGGGGTAGCAGGAAAGGGTCTAGCAAGAAACCTATAAACATCATGGACTAGACAACAATGGATGGATATGTGGAGGGCATCTCAGCACCCACCCGCAGTCTCATAGACAGCTGGGAAGCACGTGGAGTCTCGGCCATGCTTGCCTCCGGCAGAAATGGTGGAAATATTAACCACTACTGGTTAATTAAGAATATGATGAGCACCCTGGTGGAGGAGGTTACGGCTAACAGGTCCGCCAACAGAAGCACGCTAAGGAATTTCAACACCTACCTAGCTGAAATTGGAGAAGGTCTGAACACTATGGACACCAGCCTGAACTGGGAAATGTTTTCCCTTAGGTGGAACAATGAACTGGAAACGCTCCAACATAACGAGGGTAATGAAGACACAGCTGAGCAATACGGTGCCATGAAAATAATGGATGAACAGGTCAAGGCAGGCGGCGGTCATCCTCCTGCAACGTTGGCCACTCCCAACTCTGCACAGAAAAGTGGCACCAAGGAAGCAAAGAATGGAGCCACGCTCCCTGGAAGCAGCACCAGACCTTCTTCCCCCGCTCTCCCCTCCCGTGGGACTATGGAATATTATTATGGCAGCTGCCCGAGAATTGAAGAAGAACCAGACTCGATCCATGCCGGAACTACTCCATAATCGGTCTCCCAAGGAACCGAGTTATTACTGCGATTTCTAGCTTTTTTGCTTCAATGTCTGTTACAATCTATTTTTTAATACTTTCAGTGCTCAGACTTTGTATTTTTTGAATAAGACCTAGCACCATAACTGGGCAGGCCTCATCTGTAAGGTATTTTTTTGTATAATGACAGTTTCTACAATATTTTCGAGAGGTTGGGATGGTGGCTTCATCACCTGAGGCCTCCCCAACCAGCTCACAATAGTTTTTACACCTGTATAATCTCTACCACTCTTTTCGGATATAGTAATTAAATTTCTCTCTGCAACTTTACAAACAAAAAACAATTCTACCAGTTTCAACAGTTCATAAAATAAATCAAACAGAAATTAAATTCAGTGACCGAGTACAGGTGTAACAACAATCATTATACGTTTCAATAACACACTTCAAATAGGGGAATCACGCACCATACAGTCGAATGTTTCAACAAACCACACTTATATCAATAAGTTCAAAGTTAAATCAAATCGCAATTCCACACCAAATCAAACTAAAGAAACTAAAAATCACAATTTAATCCTTCAAATTATATCAATTCTAGAAAAGACTGCTTCAAGAGAAAAATAACTATTTTACTTTTGCAAGAATTTAAATCCTAATTTACCAGTGCAAGAAATAAAAGATTATATTCTACAGTTTCAAAATACAATAACAGTTCTACCAGTTTCAGCAGTTCATAAAAGAAATCAAACATAAATGAAATTCAACGACCGAGCACAAGTGTAACAACAACCATTCTACGTTTCAATAACACACTTCAAAAAGGGGAATCACACACCATACAATCAACTATTTCAACAAACCACACTTCTATCAATAAGCTCGAAGTTAAATCAAATAGCAATTCCACAACAAATCAAACTAAAGATACTAAAAATCGCAATTTAATCCTTCAAATTATATCAATTCTGGAAATGACTACTTCAAGAGAAAATTAACTATTTTACTTTTGCAAGAAGTTAAATCCTAATTTACTAGTGGAATAAATAAAAGATTATATTCTACAGTTTCAACATACAATAACAGTTCTACCAGTTTCAGCAGTTCATAAAATAAAACAAACATAAATGAAATCCAGTGACCGAGCACAGGTGTAACAACAATCATTCTATGTTTCAATAACACACTTCAAAAAGGGGAATCACACATAGTACAATCGATTGTTTCAACAAACCACACTTCTATCAATAAGCTCGAAGTCAAATATAGTAAAGTAAAGTCAGATATAGTACTTCCAATTTCATTAATATAGTAAATTCAGATACAACATGCCTTCACTCATACTAAATTTAGATACAACATGCCAATTTTCATGTTGCATGTCCTCATGCAACAAATTCCATTCAATCTGAATCTGAATCTAGGATAAAACTTCTTCTGTGGAAGTTGGTGAGATTGAAGGAGGATTCATGCTTATCTCCCTTGTTCATGTATCCCTTGCAATCAACCAGTTCTGCCCAACAATTCTTATCTGCTTTTTTAGTCAAATTATATATGCTCTTGTACTTCTTTTAAGGAAACCATATAAGAGGAAACCTTAATCTCAATCCCAGCCAATTCGGTCCACTGGTCTGAATGCACTTAACATACTCAGGAACTCTAGATAAGGCATATTTGATATTTTCAAAACAATAAGGATCCCTTGTTCTCATAGGCTCAGAAGAAGATTCCCATCTGTATTTGCTTGCTTCTAATGCATATTGTTGTTGTTGTGATATGATCCTTAAACATGTATATATAGCCTCATTCTGAAGTACTACCATCTGGTTATCCTTTCGTGGAGAAGAGAGATATACTTTATGTCCATCAATAATAGCAGCAGGGGACTGCGGTTCGCCTTGAATCCACATAGTAGAACCATCCTCGTTTCATTGAATGGTCTATGAGGCATTCCACCAATTCATCTGGTTAATGACAAAGGAAATTCCTTTAGGTGTAAATCCCATGTGAAAGTAACAGTATTAAACCAAACATTCATGATGCGAGCTAACTCATGTAAATACAATTCACATAATAGATTTTGGTCAAAAAAATCACTTCGAGCAAAAGTGTCCAAGAATTGAGGAGTTGTAACCAATTGATGGGGCCTTCCTTCCTTAAGATCCTTCAGCTTAAAAAGGGTCAATTTCTCATATAGGAAAACTGAATAAGAAGGTCATGGGCCCCTGCAGCTTAGTAACTCCTAGACAAGTGCATACATCTAATCCTTTTCTTGCTTCATGGATTTAAACTTCTTCAGTTCCTTCAACTCTTCTTGCAATTCCTCCCAACAAAACCTTTGGAAAGGCAATTATTTAGCCCATTTTTCTCTGAGTTCCTTAATGACCTTCCTATGTGTAAGCATAGGAACCATACCATCCCCATACAACGTAACCTGATGTTTCCATTTATTTATCTCAGCCTTCAACATAGAAATGTCTTTTGCTGTCACTTGATCCGTTTCATCTTTTTTGTCCAATTCAATAACCTCCAGGGGCTTCCAAACCTTTGTATCATCATCGACCTCCCAGGATAGTGCTTGATCCTGAGTTGTTGGTTCTTGTGTTACAACAACTAAACTTTGTGTTTCAGCAAATTCTTTTTGTGCCACAAGCCGGGGAATATCAACAACTTCTTTTGGTGCCTCTGGTTCTTATGTTTCAGTTGCTTCTTTCTCTTTTTGTGTCACTGATTCTTGTTGCATGGTGGCATTATCTTGAGTTACTGGTTCTTGTGTTACAGTATCTCCTTCCTATGTCATTGATTCTTGTTGCATGGTGGCATTCTCTTGAGTTTTTGGTTCTTGTGTTACATCAACTAAACTTTTCGTTTCAGTAGATTCTTTATGTGCCACAAGCTCGGGAATCTCAGCGACTTCTTTTGATGCCTCTGGTTCTTGTGTTTCAATGGCTTCTTTCTCTTTTTGTGTCATTGATTCTTGTTGCATGGTGGCATTCTCTTGATTTTTTGGTTCTTATGTTATAGAAACTAAACTTTGTGTTTCAGCAGATTCTTTCTGTGCCACAATCTTGGGAATCTCAACAACTTCTTTTGGTGCCTCTAGTTCTTGTGTTTCAGTGGCTTCTTTTTGTGACACAAGCTCGGGAATCTTAGTATCTACTTCCTATGTCACTAGTTCTTGTGTTTCAACGACCCCTATCTGTGGAGGCAACTCTTCCTTCATAACAATATCCTCAAGCTCCTTACCTGCTACTTCTTGTTTATTAATGGTTAAAGGAGTTGTTTCCATCTTCTGATTCTGAACATCACCCACCACTGGTTTGTGCGGGTCATTGGAAATGTCTACTTGTACCGCTCCATCCCTTTCTTGTTTCAACTGCGCGAGTCTCCATGCTGAGGGTTCCATGAGAGTATCCATGTACCCTACTTTCTTGAAAATATCTCCACATTATGTGCACAAGTACTCCTCATGCTCAACATCTTCTAAAATGGAGGGTAGGCTTCCAACCTGATCGACAACTTCAGCCATAGTACTTAATTTATGATTTGCTTGACTCATTTTCCTTTCCTTGAATACTTGCATCTCCTCCCTGAGTATCTGCACCTCCTGTTTCAGCAGGTTGTTTTCTAGAAGCAGTGACTCCAATTGAATTTGAATATCACCTGCAGCAGGTTCTTGTCGATTGTCAAACCTCGGGATTGGAATTGAGTTGCTTCTTGGTTCTTGTGTTACAGGAGCATCCCCTTGCTGTATATTTACACCCTCTTGTTCTTGTGTTACAGGAGCATACCCTTGCTGTATATTTACACCCTCTAGTTCTTGTGTTATAGGGGTGACCGAGGTTTTAAAATTGGAATTTCAATGTTTACCTAGAACACTTGTACTGCCTCTATTGCAACAGAAGCTCGGGTCCTCATTCTTTTTTATAGACGAGGTGATTGGACTTGGGTACACGACCTCTTCTTATTCCTTCGTGGCACAGGGGGAATGAAGTCCTCTGTAAGTAATTCGACTTCTTCTGGGATATGAGGAGGGGGTTCATCCTTTTGTGATGATTCTCCTTTTAATCCTCTCATTTATTCATGTTTATTACAAGTTCCAGTTTCCCGAGTCACTTCTATCGGACTATCAATCCCCTCCATCATTCCTTTTTCACTAACTTCTGCCGAGAATCCTTCCAAGCCATATTCTTTATTGGTTTCATGAGGATTTTTGGGAATTGTTCTTAATTCATCATCTATGAGAGGCAATCCCTCATCAACTTGAGCCATAGGTTCTTCAACAGGTTTTTCTACGTTAATACATTCTTCATTAATTCCTTGAAAAGTTTCAGGAATTGTCCCTTGGCTATCTATTTGTTGAAGTGGGATTTCAATTGGATCCTGAGGGTTTATATTTTGAGGACACTCCACAGTCGCAGTCCCCACCATATTCACGTCTTGATCAATCTCTACTCCTCCTTGTTCTTTATCATCCCCTTCTCTGTCTGACAAGATTTTCTCATCCTCCTCTTCCATTTCACTGTCACTTTCTTCCATGGCCATAGGGTTTATTGCTTCCCCAACAACGAATTGCATCCACGATTGATGTCTCTACTCTAGTGCCCTTAATATTATTAATTTAATAAGGCCATGGTTGGTAACAGAATCTTGGGGAGAGAAGGATATCCTCACATAATGTGCCATATTTTGTAGAGACCTCAAAAGGTAATAGGGAAGATTGATCAATATGTCATGACGCAAATGGGACAGTAAAACCAAATCATAGGTATAAACAACTCGGTACCTACCTTCATAGGTGATGTACTTTTTCAGGAACATTGCAACCTTATCCCAAGGGCAAGGCAAGGATTCCAATGTTTTCACTCGTCCTCTTGGTTGAACATTCTCCCCTACTGCGAGAAAGTCTTCTTTTGCATTCGGAACAACCACCTTTCGGCCAATCCATCTCCTCCCGGTCCTGGGAAAACCCATCACCTCTGCTATCACTTGTTCACAAACTTCAATCCTTAATCCCCCAACCTCTGAATGATCTTCCATCAAATTTTGTGCGAACTGTAATGCAGTATCCTCGTCAAACCCATTCAACCTCTCAAAATAAGTTGTCCATCACACTTCCTCAAAAATTCCGAAAACCTCCCTGTTCTGGCACAAGGAATTCATTGTCTTTGGTTCATGGCGAATTGCAAAGCCTCCCATGATGTTCTTCTTCGGCAATATCAGTTTTGCAAGCGATTTTTTTTCCAAATTCAGATACCGAAGTTGCAGCATGCAGAAACAACAATGTACAGTGGAAAAGTTCGTCGGCTATTTTTAGAAAGGTGGTATAATTATGGAATAGGCTCATGGAAAAAGACATTGCACGGATTGGGTAAGACAGTGGTGGTTAATAAGTATGGGTGAATAAAGGAATTAACTAAAAATTGCTGACAAGGATGAGCAAAGGTGGTATAGCCATAATTACTTGTCAATTCATGCTTAGTCGTACCCATGGTTAGGATTCGTACATTTGCACTTACTGTGACAGATCGTCAGCAATCTGAAGTGGCCCACCTTTGTTGTTAAATTATTTTAATGAAGGTGCCCTTTATCACATGGCTTCGTGAATGTGGAGGCCCTCGTCCATAAAGAAACGGTACTAGCAGATTTATGGCATTTGGAAAATAAATGTAGCAAGAACGGTACTGATTATTGAATTGGCAGAGCTGCCAACCATCGGAACTTCCTTCAAAAGCTGGTGAATTTCACAAATGGCACGGATAAAAATTGGGAATATTGGTGGAGTTTTAGCAAATAGAGGAGAAGATGGCGGAGTTTCAGTGGAAGAAATAGCAGAGTTTTGGAAAAAAGTGGAGAACTTGACGGAGTCTCAGTTGAGCAAATGGCGGTGTTTCAGCGAGAAATGGAGGAACTGGCAGAGTTTCAGCCGAAGAAATAGCGGAGTTTCGACAAAACGTGGAGAAATTAGCGGAGTTTTAGCTGAGGAAATGACGATGTTTCGGTGAGAAATGGAGGAACTGGTGGAGTTTCATCCGAAGAAATTTCGATAGCGTCCAGATAAAGTCAATGGACTTGACAAGAAATCAAAATTTCCTTCACCGATCTTTGTAAAGGGATGTTTTGCAATTGGAAATGACCGCCAATAGTTCTCGGAATCGATTGGCCCAACACGATTGTTATTTCTTAACCAGGTCCTTCGCATATATCCCTGCACGCAATTCCTGTAAAAAAACCAATCAAACTGAACTAACAGAAATCATCAAGCAATCTAAGGAACAAATAAAATCAAACTGAAATCAAACAAGCTTATTTATGTACAATTTTTGTGGAAAATGCAAAAAAGATTTAAAGTGTTGAGGAAACAGGAGGGGACTCATGTTCTTCTACCAATAATACCAAGGTGAGTGAGCTAATACTGCAAAGAGATGTTCGTCTGGAAAAGAATTTTCAAATAGTGAATTATCAACATTATTGGTTAGTCGAGAAAGGAAATCAACAACAACATTCTCTTTTCATGTTCTATCAATGATGGTGATATGAAATTCTTGCAATAACAACAACCATCTAGTCAGCCGAGCATTAGTGACAGGCTTATTCAATAGTCATCACATTTACTGCTGCACCCAAATCAAGTAAGACATTAGGGATTTTAGTATACCCAATATACACTATAACAGTGGGATTTCCCGGATCATCATAATTGGCCAAGGGAGCTTTTCCCGTCATCAATTCAGATAACTTCCCGACCACATGGAGTGTAAGAGGATCCTTAGGCTTCCTACCAGTTTTCTTTACACATAATTCCCTAACTATTTTAGCATAGATATGCACATCATGGAGGGCTTGCAATAATGGGATCTTAACATAAAGGTTTTTCAGTTCCCCTAGAAGATTGAAGCAGGGTTTCTCTACTGCTTTTTGTAAAGCTAATCACTCAGGATATGGTGGATTCCTTGAGATTTGTACAGGGGTAGTTTCAACATGTGTTTCAACATCCTCAATAATTGGAGTTGAGCTCTCAACATGTTTGTTTTTTTTTTCCTCAGTCACAGGGGATAGAACATACTCTATGACAATGGGTTCTACAACCCTCCCAGATTGTAAGTGTAATTCATTACATGGAATAGGGGTGATAGAATAAGCTGGCACATTTGATGGCAAATAGTTGAGGTCAATAGGCCATGTGTACCTTTGAAGGATATATACGACCTTCTCAAGTCATTATCCTCCATCAAAGTCCATTAGAAGAAGGGTACCTCATGGAAACATAGACATTTTAGGAATGGAACTACCACTATGATGATATATTTTTGGCTAGCTCTTGGGAGGGCCATTATAAAATTCATGGAAAGGTTGGCCTACATGGTGGCAAATATCAAAAGTGGTTGCAATGCCCCAAGGTTCCTTGCTTCATTAAACTCACTCATGAGGTGAATAACCATGAGAGGATGGAGAAGGAGGGATATAAACCCAATCTCAAGGAATAAATAAAGAAGACAATCAATGATCATAGAACTAAAGAGAATTTAATAACAAATGAGCTAAGACATGTAGATGGAGCTAACACCTTCTATGCTATTGGATCCTTAATATTATGGGAAATAAAGCTAGGGTATGATCATGGAGAAATGAGATTGATGAGTATTGAGATCAATGTCGTGCCTTGGTCAGAACACAAATTGTTTATTGTATCTTTGATGTTCCATAAAGGTCTTGATGCTAGTGTTGCTGAAAGAGTTGAAGCCATAGAGTTTAAGGAGTCACACCTTATGATGGAGTCACACCCTATGTAGTGTTTTCAAATAAAATCACAAATCATAAGAAATATATATGAGATTGTTTTGTCTAAAAATTGCATAGAGGTAGTTTTGAAAGGAATCCTAAAAGATCAAGCAAAATATCAATTTTGGGGAATTAAAATTCCTAAGCTAAGACAATATAGTCTTGCATCCATTTAAATAGTAGTTAAAACACACAAATCATAGCATTTTGATCTCCATTTTTCTAATTGAACTTTGATGCAATCCCATGAGGCAACCATGGGGCCAATCGGTAAGGTAATGCACAATTATCATGCTAATTGTTTCACCTTCATTTTTATATGATATTTCATAACCCAAAAATAAGGTGTGCCTGCTCATGTACATGATATTTAATGTACTGAACGGGGCCAATGTTGAATTTTTTTCAATTTGTGCTTGCATGGATTGAAATTTGGCATGGTTAGACTAGACGCATGAATTGACGGTGTGGGAGGGTTTCCAAACTCAAATATGACTCACACAAACAATTCGATAATCAAACAAAAAACCTATAGAATAATAATAAGAATAAGAATATGAACTAAAGGTTAGAGGGTAATGAAACTAATGTTGGGGTTAATGATAGTGCCATTTGGGTCAAATTCAACCTACATCGAGATGTAAGCTAAAATATCGTCGTGTGCTTCATGGGAAGGATCATTACACCAATTTTCATCATGGGAAGGATCATTACACCAATTGGGAAGCATCCAATTGCCTCATAAAACCATCCCATAAGCTATCCAAACATTATAAAACTACTTTGGTTAGCATAACTGCATTGATAATCAATGTAGAGCACTATCAAAGTCAATGGTCTTTTGTGGATACATGAACATACTTCATTTTTTTAGAAATATTTTAGAGTGCTAGCTGTCCATAATGTGTTTATATTTATTCTAATCCAATATATTTTTATTTAACATCAATATGGCGTAAATAATTGAAATGCCCTTTTAAACAAAAACTTGGAGACTAATTGGGAATTATCTTCAAGTGAAATCCCTATAAAACTAGAGGAGTTTACTATTTAAAACAAAAAGGAGACTAATTGGGCCTTATCTTCAAGTGAAATCCCTATAAAACTAGAGGAGTTTACTATTTAAAACAAAAAGGAGACTAATTGGGCCTTATCTTCAAGTGAAATCCCTTAGTTTGACAATGAACATTTGTCCATGCCAACAATTTTTTAACATTCTTTGAAGACTACATCTCTACTTATGTATTGTTTTTATTTGTATGATAAATCAATCATTATCCTTTAGATGTACTATTGTAACCCAAAAAAATACACTACACTTTTTTCATCAATCTTTTTCCTCTTTTGGTTTGGAACATGGACCCCACATTAGTTAGGAAGGTTTTGATGTATTTCCTAGTTTTAGTTTCTACAATAGCTTCAAAAATTATGAAACATTGTAAGGTTTCAAAACTTCTCTTCAAGAAAAAATTCCAACCTCTGTTATACCTCAATATTACACATTACATCTTAGTGTCGCATCCTTGCCCCAGCAACCTAAACGACACTTCCCCTTAAAGATCATCTGAACATCCAGAGTGAAATCTATTAACTAAACACTGAAAGCAAACATCTCACTTGCCACGTGTCACCCAGACAAACATCATCTTAGGGAATTATTGCGCTCTGCTCAGTTCTAGGGGCGCGATAATTAGGGTTTCCGCGCCTTGCTCCTACCCTAGGGCGCAATAATACCGTGCTATGCTCAGTTCTAGGGGCGCAGTAATCCATTTTTAACATTTTGCCTTGGATTTTGGGATCTTGACTTTCGAGAAATATCATTGGGATTGCCAGCTCTGATTCGATCTCAACTCTTATCTCTGTTTAGTGGGTCTAATCCACTAAATACTCTCTAGATCCATCTTACTCTATAGTTGGTTAACTATTCCATACACTATAAGAGAGAAACCTTCCATGAGCCAAAGGGAGGACTTTTGGGGCATCAAACCTATGGTCATAAACCTTTTGCAGAGATAGATAGAGGTAGAAGAACTTGGAGCTGGAGTTGGCTTGGACATCAAGAAACTATTTTGTAAGCACTCTTGAATTCTCAATAAAAGTATAACTTGTCTTGTTTCCCTATTTACGTGTATTGGTTATGATTCAATTACATAAATTGTATTCAGTAGAATATAGATCTAACTTGTGATTCAACTATTTGGAAGATATTGTGCACTTGTTTGTTGTTTTGATCCTCACAGGTTCATCGCGAGGGATTCAGGATCAAAGCCCTTGATTGGACAAACATCAGAACAGAAGGTCAGTTGTCTTCTTTCTCATCTTTCAGATATTAAAGTTGAAAACACTAGTTTAAGATCGAGGGAATGAGGTAGCATTTGTTTCCTTTTTGTCTTTGTTTAGAGTTGATTTGTACCTCTCTGACCTAAGAGAGTTTCTCTTTATCCGTAGGGAGAAATATCTGTAACAAAAACTGGTGACTCCGCTGGAGACTCCACTAGTTTGAACCCTTTTTTGATTGAGTTCTTTTACTTTCATTCATTTTTTTATTGTGAATTTTCTCTCTCCCTTCCAACCAGTTTTGAAAGTTGGTCTCTTTGACCTTCGTTCACCCCCTCTCCTCTGCATCTGATCTCTCTTATCGATCAGTAAGTCCTCTGGGTCTCCACACCCTTGAAAAGTCCAAAACTTTTCTTAAATTAGCGCCATGTCCATCTTTTTTAGAATTATCGAGCCCCCGTAACTGACTACAGAGCGCTACTACCGCGCCCTTCACACTGTCTAGAGCACGATAATATACCAATACCTTTCCTAGGCTTATGTCAGCCACGCGATAATCTCTGCCAACAAGGAAATTTTCTCGGTCTGCTTGGTTGTTTTTGGGTCTTTTTGAGATTTGGATCCATGTTTGGCCCTTTGATTAAAAACTAGTGTTTTGCTTGCATTTTTAAGCGAAATGGGTTCTATTTTTGAATCGTGTATCCTACAGTCATTTTGACCCATATTAAAGTTTAGAGATCATTTTTGGTTTGGTGTGCTTGGCTTGTTTGGCTTGTTTGGCATCTTATTTCCTTTATATCCTATCTAATGATTGTTTGAAAAGATTGATTCCTGGTCTCCACCTTAGTTCAAAGAGAAGCTTGATTTTGTCACTCTTTTGCTATATTCATGAAATTGAAACACATAGGTGTTCTTCTTGCTTTAATTTGATCGTTTGCAATTCTCGATCTCGCATTCATAAGAAGAAGAAAGGCTTGTTTCATATTTGTGTGCGTTTGAGTTAGATAAGACTCTTAAGTGCTTTTCTTTGTCTTGCATTTGATTGGAAACATTGTTGGAGTTTTTCCTTCCATAGATTGGATGTGTCTTTTTCAAGTGTAAAAAGATAGGAAACAAATTAGAATTTTTGCATTTGTCATTGTTAGAAAGATCTATTTTTGTCACTTTAAGATAGTTTGGGTATTGTTTACATGATTGGTTATCATTCATTAAAAGGCTAAAATCGCATTTGCATTGGGTTGTACATATTGGGAACGAAAAGAATTCTCCTTTTTTCTCTAGCTAGATTTCATCGAATAGAAAGGCTCATTTTGATTCATTCTCATTTGCATGGTTTGAGTCGTCACAACATCACAAGTTTCACTTCCATTTACCCGATTGAGTAATACAACCACTAAAATTTACACTCCCTAACTCAACACACTATAACCTCACTTGAGGAGAAAAATAATTTGATAGTTAGGTAGGACACCAGGGATAGGCATCCAAATAATTCCCCCTTGTCATTATCATCTGAAACATAGTTGTTTTCCTCTAGGGTACTAAAATCCTCTAGTATTTATTGACACGGTCATCGACCAGTTTGTGGAGAGGGCCTCCCGTCGTTTCGGGGGTAAGCCGCGAGGATCGGTTCCGGACGGACTTTGTGGAATACCGCACTCCACTTAGCTCCTACGGCATATTGATCCATTGTCTTCCTTGTATTTTTCGTCCACCATACTGGTGATACAAGGGTGATAAGGTAGAAGTGCCAGTATCCTTCTCCGACATGCCATGAACGAGGTAGCTTAGTGACTTTTCTTCTAGAGCTCTTTACCCAAGATCCCTTTCGGTAGAGGGATATCCTTTCTTTATCGGTCTCTCATTTTGTATCCTTTGACTTGGATTTCATCACCTTGCAAAGGATACAACTTGTTGAGGTCTCTAGCTCTTAGTTAGGAGGACTGCTTGCTCTTTTACCTTATAGAGGGTCTTTTTATTTTTTTAGTGTTGCTTGTTGGCATTTTGGCCACTTTTGTTTCAACTCGCTTATTGTGACGCCGGTTACAGTAAAGTTTTTTGAGCTTGCTTTTTTGGCCTGTGTGCCTCTTTTTCTTCTAGCTCCCCTTTCGCATGCTCAATTGCTTGAGGGTTTTTGAGTTCTTTTTAGCAAGACTTCATCCACATCACTTGGTCTTATTCCATGGCGAATCCATCTCCATGCACCCAAGCTCCTTCTGGGACTACCAATCAAGAAACCCCTTTTCAAGGGGCACCTTTTGTCTTTCCTCTAGTTGGAGATATTGGTCCTCCCTTTATTGCCACTTTAAATCTTCCTGGATTAACCATAGGATTACCGGTGTGGTTATTCAATCCGGTGATTCCGGCTGTACCCAATGTTTCAAATGTTAACTCTCCATCACGAGAGCATCAATCCCAAACTGATCCTCCCCCTTCCTCGTCGGATGAATCTTCTTCCGTTCCTTCTTCCTCGCCTAATCAAAGCAGTAATGTTAGTAATCGGGGGGATAAGAAGAAGAAGAAAAGGAAAGTTAAGAAGAAGAAGGATTAGAAAGAGACCAAGCATCAACCATCTGCCTCCAACGGCAGTCATTCTATTCGAACACCTCGTAGACCCAAGTTCCCCTGCAAGCTTTGCAAGGGTGATCACCTTCTCAAGGATTGTCTTGGTCTTTCCCGTGTGTTAGAAGTGTGGTCTAAAAACCCCAAACCACTTGTATCACCAACCTCTGACCATCATGTTGATGACACTCCCTCAACCAGTGGCCCATTGTTGAAGGGTCAGAAGGGTAAAGTCTTGTATCCCTGTTTGATATGCAAGGGTATGCACCATACTTTCCTTTGTCCAAGCATGGATGAAGCTTCATGGTGGTTGGAAGATATTACTAGTCCTCAACAGGTGCTTCCAACAAGCGATAGTAATTTGTCCCTCGACCCCCCGCTAGTTGACCAAGTGATCAATCCAATTTCATCTGTAATTGATCCCACGCTTCCTTCCGAGAGTGAAGTGATCGAGTCGCTGTCATCTCCACTCGATCCCGCTCTTTTATCAGAGAGCGTTCAGACTGTAACTGTCGCCTTGACACAGTGTTCATCTCATCCTACTCTCCCCGATGAGAGTGGATTGATAACCACTGATATTTTTCTAGTCAGTTCCGATCATGGTGGACAAGAGCCCGTTTCCACGGGACCCCCTCCAAGTACTGAGGTCATTTCATTTGATTGGAATGGGTTAACAGAATCTTGTCTTCCTTCGAGTATTCCTTTTCAAATATATGTAGGAGTTTTCGATAAAGAAATTTTTCATACGATACTTGATGAGGGAGCTTTTGTTAGTATTTTATCCTCAACTGCTTGGAAAGCTTTAGGTTCCCCTCAGCTTGTGCCAGTAACTGACCAGATATTGGCTTTTAACCGAAGGCCTACTCGACCTTTAGGGATCCTTCCTCAGTTACCTATCACTTTGGGAGGGAAACATGTCTGTATTGATGTTATGGTAGTCTAAGGTCCCTTAGATTTTAATCTGCTCCTTGGACGTTATTATGTCTATGCTATGAAAGTTGTAGTGTCCACACTCTTTCGAATGATGTATTTTCCCCATCATGGGAATATGGTGACCATTGATCAGCTTTCCTTTGTGACACCCACTCATCATGTGACTCCTATTCATCAGACCTCCCTGAATGTCCCACGTGTTTTGGTGGTGTCTTCCCCTTAGAGATGGGGGCAGGACTCCAGTCTTTGGAATTCGTGTTGGAGTCAGCCCGCTAGCAATCATGTTGGGGGGATTTTACTCCTACATGCAGATGTCATGTTGAGAGTCCTGGAGCATAGTTCTTTTTCCGGTGTCAAGCTCATTAAAAAATGAAACCATTTTCTCAAGCATAGTTTACTTTTGGTTTTAAGCTTGTGTAAAAATGAAACCAACCATCATTTTGAACGGAATTTTATTCCATTTCAAGCTCGTTAAAAAATGAAATGAACCATTTCGAGCATGGTTCATTATGTTTCAAGCTCGTTAAAAAATAAAACACGCCCCTACAAGCATAGTTTACTTTCAGTTTCAAGCTTGTGTAAAAATGAAACCCATCATGAGCAGAGTTCCCTTTATGTGTCAAGCTCGTTAAACAATGAAACAGGTCACCATGAGCATAGTTCCCTTTCTGCGTCAAGCTCGTTAAAAAATGAAACAGATCCCCTCCCCTTGAGTCGAGTCTTTCGCCAGATTTAATAATCTGAACCTTCCTTTCATCTACATGTGTCACTTAATCCTCATTCTTCCTATCCCTCTGGTGAACATTTTCCTATTAGTAGCCAGGTTTTAAATTGGGTGAAGAAGAAGAGTAGGCAAACTAAACGAAGCTTGGGGGGCATGTCTCCAACCTCTAGACATCATACTGGAGTTTAGCCATCAACTTCTTATGCTGGGGGCAAACTTTCCAACCTCTAGGACATCATGTTGGGAAGTAACCCATCATTGAAACCACCATCCAAGCATAGTTCATTTTATGTTGCAAGCTCGTTAAAAAAATGAAGCAGATACCACGAGCATTCTTCCAACCTTTCTTCGAGCTCGTTAAAAACAGTAAGAGGTGTCAAGCTTACTTTTCACCCTTTCGTGCTCTAGTTAAAAACATGAAAAGTGGTTTGAGCTTACTTTTTTCTTTTTCGTGCTCTGGTTCAAACATGAAAAAGATTCGGAGTGCTTTTGATACCATTGTCGTGCTCGTTAAAAATTAAGTAAAAAAGTATGTCTAACGAGTATAGGTTTATCACTTTATCCGGCCTCGCTAGACTATTTACAGAAAAGGAACTGTGCCAAGTTTACTTTTCCTTTGTCGTACTCGATCACCAACCATGACAAAGTTGTACATGGAGTCCTCTTTAAGCTCTTTTCAGACTCCTAAAATAGGAAAATATTGCCAAGTGCACTTGTCTCTTTCACACTTGTAAAAGTATTTGAAAGGTCGTCTATTCGATGATAGGTTACCCCTTTTTCGGCCCGTCTAGACTATTTACGAGAAAAGTATACCTCAATCAACTTTTGACTGGGAGAGTTCTCTCAGGAATTGTTTTACACTTTTTCGGGACTGAGGGACTAAAATTACGAAAAAGTACATTCTGGAGCCTTCTTTAAAGTTTTTCAGGCTCTCTAAATGTGAAAAACTGCCGATTTTTCCTTCCTTGGACTCGTTAAAACTTGACATCGAAGGACCCACTTTGGGACGAACCCCTCCTTTCTCAAGTTCGTAAAATATGTGAGATCGGACTCATCTATGAGATGAGCTATACCGAGCATCTGTTATCCTCCTCAAGCTCGTAAAACAACAAAGAGGTACTCATCCATCATGTTGGGGGAAATTGGGAAATTAGTTAAGTTTCTCTTATTGGCAGCTCGTCAGTCGTCACCTTTGAACATGGCATGTGTATGTCCCTTGTCTACTCTTTGGTATTTATCTATTCTTGCTGAGCTATGGTCATCATCTCAAGTCATCTCTCTAGCCACGAGCCTACTCATCCTGTGTCTATCCTCTGCCATCAATAATCCCTGCTGCCAGGTCCTGCTTCATGCCGTTATATGTTCAAAGGGTTTGCATTGTTCTGAGTCATCCATTATTTCAAGACTTCCATTGTGTCAGTACATGTTCTATTGTTTCATCATTCCATACCATCTCTCGTTCCGATTTCGTGTCGATGAGTGGGAATCATTATGGCCCACCTTCGAGGAGTCTATTCCTGTCGACGCCAAATCACTATCCAGGAATTAGACTTAGGAGTCAACCACCAGTACCTTGGTACCTGCATGCCTCAATGGCAGGTTTCCTCGTATTCGACAGTAGGTTTTCATCATTGACCTCTGATTGAATGATCTCTCGAATGCTCGACATCAACTCATTTATTCGTATTTCGTTGAGATGTACTATGGATACCTTGGGAATCATTGTGATCATTGGTGATTTCCCTCGCATTTGTTAACGGTTCACACCATTGACCAATAATCAAATGGTTTCTACCATGTTCGACTTCAACACCTTGTAATCACATGGCTAGATTCGTATCGTTTAGGATCGGGTAGAAGACCATGGACACCTTTTTGTATCTTGATTACGTCCAGGCTGCGATGGAAGTTTTCTTCTGTATTGTCACATAGATCCATTTATTTATTGGTCGTGGTTGTGTCATTATTGTCTCATGGATCTACTATTGTTCATAGTAGCCATGATTTATCTACAGTCTATATCATCTCAGTACTCATGGATCTGCAATGTATTGGTCGGCAGCCATGCTTTGAGTCAATTATTTCCGAGCATGGGAATGACCGCCTCGATGGTATATCTAACACTTTGTTTCTGTTTCAGCTCCTTGTTGCTCTCCTCGATGCTATCTCCGCAAAGTATTTGTAAATTCTTTCAGCCATTAGTCTCTTCTGACCTCACACTTTAGGGGGCATCTGTTATACCTCAATATTACACATTACATCTTAGTGTCGCATCCTTGCACCAGCAACCTAAACGACACTTCCCCTTAAAGATCATCTGAACATCCAGAGTGAAATCTATTGACTGAACACTGAAAGCAAACATCTCACCTGCCACGTGTCGCCCAAACAAACCTCATCTGAGGGAATTATCGCGCTCTGCTTAGTTCTAGGGGCACGATAATTAGGGTTGCCACGGCTTGCTCCTACCCTAGGGCGCGATAATACCACGCTATGCTCAGTTCTAGGGGCACGGTAATCCATTTTTAACCTTTTTCCTTGGATTTTGGGATCTTGACTTTCGAGAGATATCATTGGGATTGCCAGCTCTGATTCGATCTCAACTCTTATCTCTGTTTAGTGGGTCTGATCCACTAAATACTCTCTAGATCCATCTTACTCTATAGTTGGTTAACTATTCCATACACTATAAGAGAGAAATCTTCCATGAGCCAAAGGGAGGACTTTTGGGGCATCAAACCTATGGTCATAAACCTTTTGCAGAGATAGCTAGAGGTGGAAGAACTTGGAGCTGGAGTTGGCTTGGACATCAAGCAACTATTTTGTAAACACTCTTGAGTTCTCAATAAAAGTATAACTTGTCTTGTTTCCCTATTTACGTGTATTGGTTATGATTCAATTACATAAATTGTATTCAGTAGAATATAGATCTAACTTGTGATTCAACTATTTGGAAGATATTGTGCACTTGTTTGTTGTTTTGATCCTCATAGGTTCATCGCGAGGGCTTCAAGATCAAAGGCTTGATTGGACAAACATCATAACAGAAGGTCAGTTGTCTTCTTTCTCATCTTTCAGATATTAAAGTTGAAAACACTAGTGCCATGATGACAAAAAGGCAAATCTACATCGTAATATTTAGAGCACTCACATGGACTTTTATGAGGCTTCTTCATATAAGGGAATGTTTGATTTATCTTACATTTAGCATCATGTTTTGTTAGATTTCTACATCGTAATATTTAGAGCACTCACATAGACTTTTATGAGGCTTCTTCATATAAGGGAATGTTTGATTTATCTTACATTTAACATCATGTTTTGTTAGATTTTGAAGTTGACATAATTTAAATTTACATCATTCAAAGGAGACACAAAAACGATGTGTTTTCTAGATTATCATGTTAACATTTATCTTGATATTTACTTCATTCTTTGTTTCTATTTGTGCCATTTTTTCTATTTTCTATTAGTATTGTTATTAGTGTTATTAACATTAACATTCATAACATGTTAAGTGTCATAGTTTAAGTCATGATTTGTGTTGATCTAATATTTTTTGTGTTTATAAGTTAAAAATTGTGGATTGGCAAAGCCACCCTCCTCCAGTCCATTGGGGTTACCAGAAGTCTTAGGTTCAAGTCCAAGTGTTGTAGATTTGAGTTCATTTCGACGGTGCTTCAAAAGGAAATCCAAGGTTGGAAGGTGCAGGGGGTGATCTTCAACGCAAAGCTAGGATCATCTCTACAATAATCCTTGAAAACTCCTCGTTGATCATTTGATATATGAACACCAACTCTAGCTCGCAAGACATATATCTACAAACAATAATAGATTGCATCAGGCAGGAAGTAGGTTGGAATTCAATCACATTTTGCGTAAACTGAATAAGGAAGCCAATAGCTCTACGAACCTTGCAACTCGTTTGAATGAGCAACAACTCCATGTGGATTTGGAGCCCTCCACATGGGACCCAATCCCATGATGATGGATCTTGGTGGAACTTGACGTGTGGGCGACATTCATCATTCAATCCTATCCACATGACGAGGAGGATAATCGAATTAAACATCCCTCCTGAACCATATCTTGATCTAGCCAAGCAGTATGGGATAGGGCCTCACATGGAAGAAATGAATTATTGTTATGGAATATCTAGCCGGCAGGTATGGTGGAGAAAGCAAAAGGAGTTGCAGCTGATGCAGGTTGTCATCAGAGAAATCATGATTCATAAAGGGGATCGGGCAATAAAAGGACAGTAGCCTCAAGAAAACACTGCCACGCCAAGAAGAGAGGAGCGGTGTAATCAAGATAATTAGAGAAAGTTGGAAAGAAGCACCTATATCCAGCATAAGCATGTCGATTTTTATGTAATGTCGAGGCAGAGGAGGAACATAAGGGAAGGATGAACAGAAGGGAAGAGGTATGCCTCTACCATGGACTGCAGCGAGTGGAAGATGAATGTCGCCACAAAGGCAAAGTTTTGAGACGTTTCATTAGGGAATGCGATCAAAACTTCCATGCTCTGGAACAACGAATGGACCAGCAGGAGGAGGTGTAGAACTAGGAGTGTGAGGTGACCAGACAACGAGAGCAAGCTCCATTAATGGATATTGAGATCGAGGAGAAAAATGAGATCCTCTCAACGAAAATCATAACCATGGAAGCCCAGTTTGCAATTCTGCATATTCGAGTTAGTAATTTGGGGATGTGTTATCTCCGAGGAGGTCACAAGTTCAAAATCGGCGGGGTAGGGTTGCTCATTGGCTTGTTGTGACAAGGCTAAGGCTCGAAGGGTAGGCAACCCCTGGGATAGAGGCTCTCCCCTGGGATAAAGGGTCTGGGGACATCTCGGCCCCTGCTGAGTCACAAGTTTCTGGTATCTGGCTTGCGGGCTATTGGATATACCCTTGGGAGATTACTGTTCCCATGGTTAAAAAAAAAAAGTAATTTGGGGTTGGGAGGTACCCTTTGGCATCCAGATTTGCTTGCTCTTCCGGTCATCCTCTACTTGAAATTTCCCATTGCCTCAATCCTTCGGCATTGGTAATGCCAAAGAATAAATAAACGACTCCTTAGGATTTAAACCTCTCCAAGTTTCATGGTCCATATTTTTGTAACTCAGATTTTTTTTGGAGTTCAGCCCTAGGAACAAAATGGTTTACTTTGAAATTAAGATAAATCAAACATTCCCTTATATGAAAATGCCTCATAAAAATCTATGTGAGTGCTCTAAATATTAAGATGTAGAAATCTAACAAAACATGATGCTAAATGTAAGATAAATCAAACATTCCTTTATATGAAGAAGCCTCATAAAAGTCTATGTGAGTGCTCTAAATATTACGATGTAGATTTGCTTTTTTTAATTATCATGGCATTTGATGCTTAAGCACGCAAGTGTTTTTAGTTTTTATTGCGTAGATTAATGCATTATAATGTATATTTATTGCTTTGTTTCACCTTACAACACATTAATTATTAATACTAATTGATTAATGGTTTTAGGATGGTTTTGTTATGCAAGCAATTGTTGATGATTTATGTTAAATGAAATGTTTTAAATATCTTTAATTTTGGATTATATTTTATTTATTCTAATATGTTTGGTGATGATTGTTTTATTAATAGAAGAAGAAAAATATATATAAAAGATATTAAGAAAAACCCTTAACCTCATTTATCTCTATCTTATTATTGAGTATATAATATGCTTAGTGATAATTGTTTTATTAATAGACAAATAAAAGTATATAAAAGACATTAAGAGAAAAACCTTGACCTCAGTCATCTCTATCTTATTATTGAGCATATAAATTGTGGACTATTTGTAATTGAGTGGATGGGTTGTGAGTGGCTGTTTTTTTTTCAATTAATTAATGTAAGCTAAAAGAGACAAATAAGAAAGGCTAAAAAGTGTTTTTTTTAATATAATTTCCTATTCTTAAAAGCAAAGCATATTCCTTACATTAATGAAAGTATAGCAAAGCATATTCCTTACATTAATGAAAGTTGTGTTTTTCCTAGGTTGTCCTTTTGTCTTTGCATGCTTTTCAACCCTTAACATTGCACATCTTGTATCAACAATAGATTTGGAAGGATATCAAAAAAAAATAGATTTGGAAGGATTCCAAAAATTGTAACCATCTTTTTTTGTGCGTTTATTATTAGAAACTAAATTAATTTTATATTTTTCATTTTCATTTTTAATATTTGAGATTTGGTTGTGACGTTGTTTTTTTTAAAGCTAGTTGGTACTTTTACTAGTAATTAAAAAAGGATTTATAGATAATTATAATAATAAGTTTGTGGTCAGTTTGAAGAAAATCCGGGCCACGTGTTAAATAAAATGTTGACACGGATTCTATGTTTTGAGCATATCCACTATAATAATAATAAACTAATTTGAAGAACCTAGTATGTCTACAACATGATCTTCAGGAGGGTGATTGTCTAGAGTCTTCTTTGCACTAGTGCTTGGAGGTTCCACAAAAGCAAACTCCATCCCTACAGTTTCCTTGTAGATGGCATCTAGATTTCTCTCTATCCTTTTGTTATGGGACTGGATTTTATTATTTTTCTCTATAAATTCCTCCATTAGTAAGACTAATTCATTTCTTTCATCCTTTGTGTCCAACAAAACCTTACCTAGCAAGGTTTTGATTTTCCAATATAAGGCAATAGTCCTGAAGTGTTTAGATTCTCGGGCTCTAGCATTCACAACCTCTAGGACAAAGGCTCACATGTTTTCCTATATCTCTGTATCCTGAGTACATTCGTGCTCAAGTTTGAGTCATTCCTCATTCTTTGCTAGCTCTCTTTGAATGCAAGTAAGGGTAAGGCATAAGTAAGAGGTTTTTAGATCAACAATTTCCTTTTGGACACGCATGTCATTTGTGGAGCCTTTGCCTTTGCGAGGGTCTCGGGATTGAGGGCCTCTGCCCATGTTCGTAACAAGGGAAGCAAACTAAAAGGGGGTTTTAGAAGCAAAGATAGAGGAGACAAGCCCAAGACTGAAATTCGAAGGGAAGGAAGACTGTCGATTATGTCAACGTGAGGACTGAGTGATTATCTAGTGCGTAAGGCTTGAAAAACAGAGGGGATAAGATGAAAATAAGTCTGAGCAAAGGAACAGCCCAAGAGCTACCTTATTCTATACAAAGTCACTTACCAAGGAACAGCCTGAGAGCTACCTTATTCTATACAAAGTCACATACCATTGTTATTTGACACTTAATAAGAAATATTATAGAGTTCAAAAGTCTGCAACCAACCTGATTAATTTGTGCAAGTGTCCTAGATGCCCGAGTCGTGGTTGTATTGATGTCCTTTCTCTCTAGTATCATCCCCTTTAACTTTGAGTTGATTTTCCTGTCGACTCCATGATAGTGTTCGTTAATTTCCTCATATCGAGGAGCTTCAAATATAATTGTCTCTATTATCCTGCGTTGGCCCAGACTAAACTCTTGCATGAACCACATTAACACTGAATTGATATTCCACTTTGCCCCATGATGGTGATTGTTAGTCTCCTCTTAACCATGATCTTCTGGCTTAATTAGCTCTACAACCCTACGTCGCCTTGGACTAAATCCATGCATGAACCTCGTTGACACTAAATTGAAATTCATGACTACCTCATGATTTCGATTGTTAGTCTCACCAAAGCATTGAGCATTTGGCATGATTGCCTCTATAAACCTTCTTCGGACCTAACTGAACTCACGAGCGAAGCTCAATGGCTTGTCCTGGCAATAGATCTCATAGTTGAGCAATGTTATCATTGGAACAAGTGGTGGAGAGCATTGCCAGAGGGTTGACATCTTGCTTGCTAGATGTCTCCTAGACAAGGCCAGTCCCTGTCTTATGGCGAACATCTGATCCGAGGATTATGACATTGTTTTTTAAAAAAACATCAAATACATATTTGATGACATTCTCACAAGCCTAAAACAAGAGGCCATATATATCTTAAATGAAATCCTAAAAACCCTAATTCCTAAGGACTTAGTCTTGCATGTTGCACCTTTGAAATGAATACTATAAAATTGTTTCTCTAATGACTACATTCTATTCAACCCTTTCCATTGGTGGTAATGTTTCAATTTTTGTGAGCATTATTTTTAATGCCATACAATATAACGCTCTTTTATGAAAGTAGTGTCTATATGATGAAGATGGATAGCTCATTGTTGGAAGATGCACAACGTTCATGAGCTCCAATCTTTGATATGTTAATGAGATTTAGGTATGTTTAGTGCCCTCATTCACATATTTAATTCATGCATGAATGAAAGGTTTTTCCATTTCTTAGGCATTTGGATTTTTCTCTTAAGTTTGTGTGGCATTCATTGAGTTTGTTGTTATTTTGTTGAGGGCCATTTCAAGAGGTAGAAGATCTTGGAGGCATCCATAAACAATGAGGGAAGGTGCCGCAACAAGTGTACATATTGTGGTTGACTTGGGAAGTGTTGTGAAGGAGCAATTTCCTTCGGAATATTTCGTTGTGTTGCATGATAGTTAAGACTCATACTCAATCTACGAGCAATCCATTTCCTTTCCATAAGGTGCAACTTGATTTAGTTCAGTGTTTCATGTTAATGAATCATAGTTTTTTTTATATATTACTTTTCATTTATTTAATTTAATCATTTTATCTATCATCAAGTCTATGATGGTTTAATTTAAACTTTATATTACATGGACTCCTTTTTAAAAGGGATTTGAAGGGTTATAAAGGTGTTGCCAATCACGACCTCCATTAAATGGGATATCATTATGAAAGGTGATTCCATTTCTTAAGCATTTGGATTTTTCTCTTAATCTTGTGTGACATTTTTCTCTTAATCTTGTGTGACATTCATTGAGTTTGTTATTTTTCTTGTTGAGGGCCATTTCAAGAGGTGGGAGATCATACAGGAATCCATAAACAATGAGGGAAGGTGATGCAACAAGTATGCATATTGTGGTTGAATTGGAAAGTGTTGTGAAGGAACAATTTCATTGGGAATATTTTGTTGTGTTGCGTGATGGTTAAAACTCATACTCAATCTGCGAGCAATTTATTACCTTTGCCTAAGGGGCAACTTGATTCAATTCAATGTTTCATGTCAATGAATCATAGCTATTTATATATTACTTTTCATTTATTTAGTTTAACCATTTTTTTCTATCATTAAGTCTATGTCCGTTTAATTTAAACTTTAAATCACATGGTGGACTCCTTTTTTAAAGGGATTTGAAGGGTTATAAAGGTGTTATCAATCACAGCCTCCGTTTCTATGGGAAATCATTTTAGGAAAAAATGGCTTCATTTTATTTAAAGGTCATATGGCTCTTTTTTAAGGGACTTGTCATTATTACAAAGGGATACATGGCTTTTTTGGGTCAAATTTTATTATTTTACATTAATAGGAATATTGCCACTATACTTTGTTTTTAAAAACAAAATTCACAAGGTGCGTTGAGATGCAATGGTAGTTAAAGGTGTTGTGTTTAAACATATATGATATGTTTTGTCTCTAAATTGTCCTATAATGGATTAAGAACTCTGTGTAGTTTTTAAGAGAGTTACAGACAAATAAGTTTATTGGTCAAGTAAAGAAAATCATAGCTAGAGTAAACAAAATTCACATATTACATGGACATATTTTAATATTGGGTAGCCTTATGGAGAAAGCATTGGTAAGAGAAGTTAGAGGAAAGGCCTTAATGTATTCAATAGTGCGATGGAACCCATACAATTGTTAGCTAAGTTAGAAAGTAATCATAGGAACATTTGCATATGGCACACATGGCAGTGGACCAAACTCGAGATATAATGAAGAGGAGACACAATATGATAAGATGCACCACTCATGAGGGTGAGAAAGGATGTCGCAATGGACAAGGCTAACATATGAAGATAGAGGATGCATGCAACCCAAGAGGAAGAACAATCACACTTTATTAAAGTTTCACCAAACAATTGTGGTTAGATAAAAATGGCTTGAGCAAGATAAGAGAGGTTTATATAAATTGTAGGTACAATGTGCAAGGTAATATAGATAAGCACATAGCACAAAGGCATCTTGTACAAGATAGAATAACAAATGCAAGACAAACACAAGATGCCAAGGACAATTGTAGAGCATACATGACATGTACAAGGCACATGACTAGATAGACATACAAGCAATTTCACAAGACAAGGCTTGCATGACAACAAGTACAAGACCTGAGAGTAGGTACATGTACAAGTAATTACTCTATGTTAACTTGATCAACATGGTGGAAAACTTGACATGTCTTATTTTTGTATAATCTTTGGGTGGGATTAGTATTATATGATGGTCATTGTGACCATTGAGTGTCAAAATATTTGTAATGGTCACTTTGGTTAGGTTGAGTCTGTGTTCTCTACGAGGTTAATAAATGTAAATCAAAAGACAAGGAATAAGGAAAGCTATATGTTATAACCCGTCTATGTTTTTGTATTCTTATGAAAAATTATTTCCTTATGCAAGTTGAGTATTTTTGTGCTTAGATGTTTCTATCCCCGACGCTAACACTAAGTATGCAAACAATAGTAACCATAAACCAACTCCCACAATTTACAATAAGAGGCATAGAAACTACATCTATGTCAAGCCAATGCATTCCCTGATTCACCTCAAAGTTGAAAATTTCAACCTAATTAATCAATTTCATGAAACCTAAATACGAAATTTGTCTTGTCCTTGTAAATAGCAAGAATAATAACAAATTAAAAAGATTATGTTCATATGAGAAGAAATACACAAAAGCTTAGCTTATTAGTTGTAAATATGGAGGATCAATGGGGAAACTACCCTCTAGCCTAGTCATAAAGCATAGGTATCGTGTTGAATAACATTATAATGGTGCAAATTTTAAGAGCGTTCAAAATGTAAACAAAAGGAATAAACACTGTGGATCTAAAAATAAATCTCGATATTGGAGGAAGTTGAATAGAGAAGTGAACGGTGCCTAGGAGTAGGGCATTGTCTAAGAAGTCGAACAATCCACAAGCTAGCAATTCAACTAAAGATTAAGTTGATTGGAGAATGCATTGGTCGACGAGTCAACTTAATTACAATCAATGTACTTACTCCATTGATCATAATAACTCAAGAGCACACTGATGGTCAACAAATGGCAACTATGGATGCATGTTGATGGAGCATTTCAACAAAGCCCTCGTAGGTTCAAGAAAAGTTTATTGATCAAATGTTAATGAAGTATGGTTGACAAGTAATCAAATGACCATGGACTAAGTCAAATCCCACTGACAATCAACTAGCATACCACTAACAATGACCATGTAATTGAATTTTTTCGAGGACATGAATACAAACCTCAATAGAATAAGTAAGTGGATAACTAATACTAGATCCAAAGTAGCATGTGTGCATTCGTGTACACAACCACAAGGATGTGGAATCCTAGACAAGTTATGAGATTGTATTTATAAACACTTAATAGTTCAATTATTTTAGATAAAGAATACATCAAGTTTCTTCTCCATGAGGGTTCTCCTTATAAACATTGATGTCATGTGTATAATTGTCTAATTCTTATTTTTTTGAATGCTTAATAAGGAAAGAAATCTAGGTCATAATAATCACGAGGCATGTTGTTAGTCTTAATTGAAATCTAATTTGTCCACCACTGGGAGATTTCAGGAAATACACAAAATAAATCAACAAATCCAAGAGAATAATGTAGAAAAGAGAATGAAGCAGCACTACAAAAGTCTTTAGAAAGTCATGTGAAACTTTTTGAAGCGCGGGATGACCAAACTTAGATTGACTACAACAAGAATTGGAGGCCAAAGAAGCCAAACTGGTCATTCTTCAAAGGGGATTAAAAGAGATGGAAAAATGAGAGGTTCACTTTGACTCCAGATGTGTAGACCATCACTAAGAAAAGCATGGCAACCATTTCATCGTCACCTCTTGCTCAAATTGAAATAGCAATGGAGATTTTTGCTAGTTTTGAAAGTCATACCAAAGGATTAGGCTCAAAGTTGCTACAAACAATGGGTTTTGATGATCAAGGGCTTGGCAAATCTGGTCAAGGCATGAAGAGCACAATTGTTGTGTTGACAAACTCCAATTGGTTTAGGATTTGATGGTGGTAAGATATCCCAATGAGAATGTTTCAAGACAACCCCAAGCATTGTGTTGACTCTAAGGATCACTTTTGTTAGGGCACCAGACAAAAAACTTTGAACACCCTCAGTGAAAAAATGATCTTGAATAATGATCAACAACATTGTACAAGTAATTGGATGGTAGCCCAAGCACCTATGCATAATCCTTCAAATGGAGGATAAAAGGGAGCCAAAAAGCCCCAAGGTAAGCAACAAAGGTTTGTGAAGAACCCTTTAGTCTTTTGCTTATTTTGTAAGAATAAGGACCATAAGGCATTTCAACATTGGTATTTGGTCTTGTTCCTTTTGTGGACAAAACCATTGTCAACCTAATTATTGGGTGAAGTTATCCATCACTAAAGACCCCGGGGTTTTCAAAAATGGGGTTTTCAAAAAGAAGCAACGATGTGAAAACATCTCTTCCACCAAACAAAGAGAACAAAGAAGGAAATTAATTGAGAAGACCAATGTTGTTCAAGAATATAATGGGAATACAGGGTTGGCAGGTGCGAGAGGAGTCTTCTTTGACTCTGAGGGAAACAAGCTGAAAGATTACGCCTGGGAATCGGTAGGAGGTCTAACAATGGAGTAGAATGGCTAGCCTTGATCAAAGGATTGGAGCTTGCAAGAAATGAAGGATTTGAGGACCTAGTGGTCTTTGGCGATTCTATGTTGATCATCAAGGAAGTCAGAAGCTTGATGAAAAACCGCAAAAGTCCTGTCACTAAGACTCATCACCTCCTGAACAACATAGTCAAGGAATACAAAGCTATCAACTTTCTTCATCTGATGAGATCCAACAATCAGCATGCGGACACTATGGCAAACATTGGAGTCGGTCTTGATTGTGGAGTTTTGGTTTGCAATCAACAAATTTACGAGAACGCTTGGGTTCCTTAGTTCTACTTATATTTGGTCGTGATGGAAAGACATAAAAGATCTTCTTGCATTTGGAAGTGGCATTGTTTCTTGGTTAGGAGCAAAATCTTGCACCCCACAAGTTTGGGCCTCCCCCGCAACAAAGCCTCGAGTTTCAAAGGAACCCTCCTTCAAATTCTCGGACACTCCCCGCGCCCCCTCAACGAACCAGAAGCTACTCACACATTTGAACCACATGGCCACCATGCAGCGATTAACTGTGGCCGATTATCGAGGCATTTCAAGTTTAAATGCCGGATGGGAGAGTTATTTCCTCCCATGCGTGAACATTCTTTGCTGCGAAAACAAGAAAAGAGGCAGTAGAGTGATCATTCTCCATGGTGAGCGCATTCCCTGTTGCATGATCATTCTCTGCTGCATCGAGATGGGTGAATCCCCTATTACAGGTCTCTCCTCGTTGCAATGCTTGCTCTGCAGGAAGCAGATTACATCCCATGGGAGAATTACAAGCATTGAATCCCTAAAGACTCCCTTTGCGAACGAAGTTTGCCAGGCCATGACGCAAGGAGGTTTGGACAAGGTGCAACATACTCTGCAAGAACCCTGTAAGGCTGATTTTCTAGGACAGGGCAATAGTTTTCTCTCTGGTGGAATGAATGATGGAAGCAGTGGCTCTGCGTCGGGGTTTGCCAGTCTCCCGGACGAGGTTCAAACTTATATGAAAGACATGGAAGCCCAAGTCCGCACACTCCGTGGTTAAAATTTTGATTTGAAGCGGGCCATTTCTCACCTTTACACTCTCATCCAAGCAACAAATGCGGAGGTTAGAAGCAACATCAATAAGATCACAGGTTAGGTTGCTAGCTTGGCATAAACCCTTGATAAAGGTTGCCCCTAGTCCATCAACCTGGATGCAAAAATCATTGCAATTCATAGCAACGTCAGGGTTGTGGAGGCCAAGATTGACAGCATGCAAACATAGATCAGAAACAGCATCGCGGAAATAAAAGGAGGCGTGGGAAAGACAAATGTTCATCAGTAATTCGAACTCTGCCTCCAGCGTTAGCGTTCCAGCTTTGGGTTTGATTCTACCTGGTTGTTTTAGGATTAGTTTTGTTATGCTCCTTGATGTCTCAGAATTATAGGTTAGATGTCAGTTTGGCACTGCTTGTAGCAGTTGTTGTGAAGTCTCCCTTTTTTTACTACTAGTTAAGCAATGTTTTGCTTTTTCATTTTGCTCTTAGGACAATTTGTCAGGAGCTATAATCTCCATAGAATAGGATATTTTCATGAACATTACAGATTGGTAGAAATCAAGCAAGTAGTCATGGAATTTCTACTACCTAGAGAGCAGTCTCTTAGTAGGCTTTTGTAAACTCAGTTTCATCTTTTATATAAAAGCTTCTTACTCGTTTCTGTTAAAAATATATATATATATCATAGTCACTACAAATAGAGTGGTCATTGGAAGAAGAGTTGGGTACATCATCATTTCCTTTGTCCTAAGAATATGAAGGATAGACACAAGAGGAGGTCTAAAATGCAAAGAAGAGAAGTGGAACATGCACTAGTTAACTTGAAGACAATAGTTGAAGAAGCCCCACCTCTAGCAGAAATATGTGGTGACAATATAGACGGAGATTCTTCGTTATTATAGCGAGACATCAACAACTCCTTCTGGAAGTATAAGTGCATTATAGTTATGAGAGCTAGCAAGAATTGATTTTCCGTACACATGGATCTTCGAGATCCACTTCATGAACCAAAGAGCCAAAGACAACTAAAGGATGTAGTGTGCAAAGAGCTATGTAATTTTCAAAGGGTAGTGAAACCTAGACGGCAAATCGTTGTATGATTGTAGGAGGCACAAGATGATACAAGCATGGGCAAGTCTCAAGGAAGGAAAACAAAAACTTGAAGGACACTTGCGGTGCTGCAACAACAACAAAGCATGGGCAAGACTAGTGAAAGGGGAAACAACAACAAAGCATGGGCAAGACTTGTGAAAGGGAAAACCAGCATTGACATCTACATTTAGAAGACTCATACAAAAAAATCATGTGACTCAATGGAGTACCATTAGAGGACGAGGCTGATCTATAAATTATCTAAGTTTTTGAAAGACCCAAAACCCCTTCACAATGGGAGTTCTGATCCGAAAACGGATCCCGGTATTAAAGGAAGTTGAATAGAGGAAGTGAACAATGTCTAGGAATAAGGCATTATCTAAGAACTCTGATAGTCTACTAGAACAAAGCTTGACAAAAGACTAAGTTGATTGGGAAAAATTCATTGAAGCAAAACATCCACTTATGACAGAACTGATGGATTTAGTCCACTAAGCATAATCGATTAAAAAGAGCATATTGATTATCAGTGAATGGCAATGATGGGTGCGTGACGACAAAGCTCTAACAGGTACATAAAAAGTTTATTGATCAAATGTAGATGAAGTATGGTCGATCAGTAATCAGACAAATAAGGACCAAGTCAAGTGGAATCTATGGTCGACTAGCACACCACTAACAATGACCATTGAATTGATTGATCCTAACAGCATCTTTAAGGACATGTATCTGAAACCTGAATAGAATTACAAGGTGGACAGGTGATGACTAGATCCAAGGTAGCATGTCTATGTGACATCAACAATAACCATCAAATCAATTATTTGTTATTGCACAGTCAGCATCAAATGCCCTTTGGAAGGTGAATCAATTGTTTAAATAACAAGCTGATGAGAATGATTGTAACAAAGTCTTGGAGGTGGCGCGTAAAAAGGAAAATTACTAGAGATCAAGAGGGTGACTGAAGAGGACATAAAGTACTGCACAGTTGACAGGGTTTGGTAGCAAAGATAAGATGAGAACACTATTTAAGCCAAACAATAATCCCAATGATCTTTTGTTTAGTGGTGAGCCTATGGAATTTGAGGAGCCAAAAGAAGAAGCAAATGCCTAGTTGGAGATTGAGCATTCACACTATGGAAGTCAAAGAAAGGGTCTCAACCAACTGATATTTTTTTTGTGGAGAAGAACCACCTTGTGGAAAGGAAGCTTTCAAGATTATAAGACAATGTCAACATCACCCTGTGAGCGAGAAGCTGCAGTGGGCAAGACAAATTCTCATGAGAAATAATTCACAAAAAAACAATTCTCTAGAAGATTGCAAGTGTAAGGCATTTGTATACACTAAGCTATGGATGTGGAATCCCAGAGGCAATGCAAGATTGTATTTGTAAACATTTACTCGTTGAATTATTTTAGACTGAAAAACATATTGGTGTTAGTTCTCCATGAGGGTTCTCCTTGTAAACATTGTTATCCTGTGTATATCTGCTTTCTTTCTGATTATCTAATTCTTATTTTGTTGGGTGCTTAATAAGGAAAGGAATCTAGGTTAAAATAATCAAATAAGGCATACTATTGATTCTAATTGAAATCCAATTCGAGTTCCAGAGATTTTGACTCACCCGCTTGATTACGGATCGACCAGCCACCCATAGATATATGATCAATATATGTTGCTAAGGCGCTTCTGTATATTTGTACAGTAAGCTAGAGTTGCATGGCATTCCCTGTGAAAAAGTATTCAACCAAAAAATGGAGCCAAGAAAATAGAAGGCAGGTGCCAAAAGTTTGAAATTTCTAAAGTTGTGTACCAATACGTGAAAACTTTCTGAGATATCTGTACAGTTTGTGGGTTGATTCCTATACTGCATGCAATAGAGACAGACACTTTAACAAGGAAAAGGTATGCCCCCTCTTGAGGGTATGCAAGGGTAAATTACCAGGGTTTGATACTTTGCACTTGCTTGTAGAGGTGAGGCATACCCCAAGGCACCAGTACTGGAACTGTTAGACATGCAGACCTAAGCCACAAAGTGAACTTGCGTATTTTTAAACACACATACCTCCTAATCCACAAAGAGAACTTGGGTACCTCACAAGTGTCAAGTTACATTTAAACCTTGATAAACTTATAATCAAGTTAAGAAAAAGAAAAGAAAAGAAAATAATCACTGGTTAAATCATCATCTTCCATCATTTACATTCTCAGGTGTTCGAAAAAGAGGTAAGCTATGAACACCTAAAATATTAACAAAGTTCGTCCGCTATATTCCCTTGTATCGCAATTTTTCTTGTAAAAATATATTAATTCTCCCAGTGGCAATCAGTTGAATCCACAATAATTAATTTTTAAACCTTGTTGCACTTTAGAAGTAGAACTGGGTGATAGAGTGGCAGCAATTTTCATCATTCAATAATAGTCAATACTTAACTGATTGTTTGCTAAGCCATCAACTATTGGATGGTTGACAAACCCATGAAACTATATATAGATATAATAGAAGAAACAAATCATAAACGGTTCAAAATTCTACACTAAAAAGGATGTAAAGTGTCATCATTAACTGCATACACACAAGTGACAATGCAGATGTGCTTTCCAGGTATCTATTTAATTTTGTGAATGTCAACACTCAACAGTTGAAGATGCAAAGAAAGGAAAGGTAAAGATAGTCTCACGTAGTAAAGTGCAGACGTAGTAAAGTGCAGAAGGGTAAAATATGAAAGACACTAACAGAACTTACAATAAATTATTGCACATTTTAAACCTTATCTGTACACACTTAGTTCACCCATTCCCATTAAATCGGTGAAAGAAATAATATCCAGGGCTCATGGTAACAGTCTTTCAATGAAACTACAGTGAGTGCACTTTAATCATTAATGGTTACAATCTTGAATTGGCATTTGCATTTACAAATTACAAAATTACAAGTTACGACTAATGCTACTTCTTGCTTGGGCTTCAGAAAATGCTTCACGCTCTATTTTTTCACTTGTGTACGCAATTTGTTAACTAGGTTTTCAAGGTTACTCAGGCTAATTGCTTCATAAACACTCCCCTAAACAAAAGATCATGTCAACTACAAACACCAAAGAGATAGATACTCTGCTACATTTCAATTGAAAATTGTTTGCTTCAGGAACCAACATGCTGCTTCATCTGTCCTAGACAGGAGAATGGTGGTAATCATGCGTAATGGTGATAATACAATACACAGAAGAATGTGACCTAAGTCATTTGGTTCATGTTCATGTGAATTTGACAGCAATGAAATCTGGAAAAAAATCACCAGTGCAAAGAAATATGGTTTTCACCCACAAGTGTGGCAAAAGAGGATTTAGCCATGTGCTTCCCATCGTAAATTTTCCATTATTTACATGTTCCATTAACTTAGGGTCTAGATGAAATGTTTGTGTGCACCCATATAATTACTTTCAAGTTTTAACAAAAGACACCTAATCTCAACACTCTTTTACAGATTTCATATTAAAAATTTGCCAGGCTGATTTGATAGGATTTATGGCGATTAAATTCACAAGATGTCACAAATATAATTGGCAGTGCTTAAGATTCTGTAAATTTTACTTTCTACAGCATATCCCTGAATGATATGACTTAGCATGTAACCAATAATGAAACAAGACAAATAATATATATGAGATTAGGAATAAGCTTACAAAAAGATCAGAATAAACATATAAAGCATCAATTTAGATTACATATGGCTTGATATCTCTGCACAGAACAACTGAACACACTTCAGCTCTAAATATTGGTTACTTGGATAAAAAAAGATGGGACTCGCAACAAAGAGATTAACTGTCATTCCCCATGTTAACAGAATAAAAATTTAAAAGCAATGCACCAATACTCAAACAAAATGTATTAAATTTTTGTGCAACATTCCATTTGACAACCACAATTATACTCAAGAATAAATATGCTTAGACTAAAAAAATATACTGGTTCATATGAGAAAAAAAGCATAAGCACATACCCTTTAGAAGGATTGCTAACATTTTACACTTTTTTCTGCGACTTGGATGGGGATACAATTGTCCCTAAACAAAGACTTTAACATAGCATCGGCACAGCCATTTCTAGGTCTTGTGTTTCAATTCCAAGTCCAGTGGGAGAACTTTACCTCGGTGGTTGAAAATCATAAAATCTAGATTTTCTGGAAGAGAAACTAATCTGCACAAATTCCAAATCACAGAATGGGTAAGCACTACAGAGTCCCATGAAAAGAACATAGATTGTTCACTCCTTCAAATGCATTAAACATAAAAAATCATTTAGATCTAGATTCTAGACCCAAGGTTGACTTTTAACAAATTGGGCAAGAATCACAAATCTTTCACAAAGCGACAATAAAATTTTACCCTAACAAATCAAGCACAATGGAAAACATCAATGAGCACATTAAGGTGAAGTTCCTTGTACAACAAAGACGTTTTGCTTGGGAAGGGGAAAGGATTTCATGGAACATGCTCTAAGCTCATTCCTTCAATTTCAATTAACAACTGTTGTGCAAACATATCAGCTCTATGAAAAAAGCAACATACACATTAGCAGCAAGGATGGTACTTGCGTTTCTGAATTCTGAAGAGTTTATAATCTTTATGGGAATTCTGAAGAGTTTATAATCTTTATGGGCAGATAGGTTACTGTAGAAAAAATATATTAAGTGATGAAAGGCCAAAGAATCGCATTTACACCATGTCAATGTTGCTTTTCTTCGACAGACAGGTTATCGTAGACAAAGCCACGGAATCATATTCGAGAGATGCTAATCAGACATGTTAATATAATATGTAGCCAAGGGGAGAAATTCTTATTCCCCTTGGAACAAGCAATAACAATGTTCCAATGCAGTAAAACATGGTAGCTATTATATGACACATCCCAGCACAATTTCATATCTCTGCAAATATTAATGACAACATAATTCATTACATAATGAATCACTGATGTAGAAAAATAGTGGCAAGTTCTCTGATGGCAGAAATTGGTTACAATAAGTAGTGTATGTTATTAGTTACCATGGGATAATAGCATAATGAAGTTAGGCATTATGTCAATGCTACCAGGGAGCAACCTCAACGGCCTAGTGTGCACTCTTGGGACTGCTCCCGACCACCCCCAGGATAGAAGGATTTGATCCAATTTTAAGTTACTTTTTGTTTCTAATTACTGGAGCTTATGGCAAGGCCCACACCCTAGGGCCTAAACAAAGAGGGTCTAGAGCATATAAAATCCCTAATCCCTCTTGCTTTATCCTTACATTTTCTTTGGGAGATTTTGTAATATTAATTTGTATAGTTAATGCTTTAATTTTAACAATATAAGCTATGAATTTAACATTAAAAGTTACAAACAAATAATCCCATTCCAAGAGGTTTAATGACATTAAAAGCTACAAACAAGTAATCCCATTCAAAGAGGTTTGGTGGAGGTGTTAGACCCGGCAGACCTCAGATGAAGAAGAAGAGAATTTGGATATATTTTCAGTGTATCAACATTTTTAGCTTTCTGCATATATGCAAAGCAGAATACTGGCAATAATGCTGAGATTGAATTTTAGCAATTAAACAATATGGGAAGACCCCAGTAGGATCCATGCCCTCAAGTAGGAGAATTTAGAGCTTGATAAAGGCATACTCGCTCTTCATATCTCCTTGCATTTTCACTTCAATTCAGTTTAGTGTTTCAGTTGCTACTCTGTAAACAATATTCTATGCATGTTATAACTCTTTCGTCATGATGGCCTATTTCATTCATATTCTTTTTTTTCCAGATCATTATCCTGGGGCAAGCCCCCGGGAACTGTTGGATAGATTAGTTGTCATTGATAGATTAGTTATCATTGATGTCAATAGCTGAAGAATGTTGATCACCCAACAAAATGAGATCTTGAGTGTGGGGAAGATGCAGTTGCAAAAGCATTTGACTGACTACCACAGATTCCTGTAACCAACACAACTATTCTGTGCCATCAATTGAATCCTTTGCGCAACGCTTACTATTCTGCGCCATCCATTGAATTCTCTGCATGACACTCACTATTCTGCACCATTCATTGAAACCTCTCTGCGATTCTCCCCATGGTCAACTTTAAAGCACAGAACTGCACGCACTAGAATGCTCCGTTGCGCAGAAATCTGTACAACTGCTGCGCGAACACTGCACAAAACAACTGAAAACGCTGCAAGTTCTTACCAGTCTGATTCTTCTCAGAACTTCTCAGCGATGAACAGGTGTACAAATGAAACGCGGCATACCCATTTTTGGTTGCACATTATTAATGAAAAAGTTCAGCCCAGCCAATCCAAAAGCCCCACTCTAAACTTAAAAAGGTCGGCCCAGTTAATTCAAAAAGGCCCATGCTAAAAGGTCGATCCCAAAACATAAAGATGAATCATATAAATATAATTTAGTTCAACACATTTGTAATGTGTGTGATCGCACTGGGCTCTGAAGCACGAGGAAGATTTGATCTAGGATGAAGAACGAAGTCTAATGAAGATAGATATATGATTCAAGGCATATGATGTTGATGTTGACTAAGGCTGCCAAGAAATTGAGGACTGATTCAAGAACTTTTTAATGATGCACTATGTTACGAATTTCTGAAGCATTAAGTTGTGAAAAAACCCTGGGTATTGGTGTGGACATAGTAGACAACAAAATTTGTGGGTATTACAGAAAAGAACACCAATATGGGGATGGTACTGTATAGACAAGAGAAGTATAGTGCGCTGGACTGAATTTGTTTGGTGCACTGGACATAGGAGTTTGATGCACTTGATACAGGAGTTTGGTACTCAGAATATAGTGCGCTGAACCCAGTTTGTGAAAGTTTGAATACGCTGCATATAGTGCACAAGGAATAGTGCTCTGAACTCAGTTTGTGAAAGTCTGAATATGCTGCATATAGTGCGCAAGGAATAGTGTGCTGAACACAGTTTGTGAAAGTCTGAATACGCTGCATATAGTGCACAAGGTATAGTGCGCTGGACTCAGTTTGTGAAAGTCTGAATACGCTGCATATAGTGCACAAGGTATAGTGCACTGAACTCAGTTTGTGAAAGTCTGAATACGCTGCATATAGTGCACCGAACTCAGTTTGTGAAGGTCTGAATACGCTGCATATAGTGCACAAGGTAGGACTCAGTTTGTGAAAGTCTAATATGATGCATATAGTGCACAAGGTATAGGTGTGCTCGGCTCAGTTTGTGAAAACTTGATACGTTGGATTTAGAAGTCTGAAGCGGAAGTTATAGAAACTTGATAAGTTGGATTTGGAAGTTTTGTGTGTGAAGTATAGAAGTTTGGTATGCTGGATATAGTACACTAGATTGAATTTGTGAAAATCAGCATAAACAGTGAGCGAGGATAAGCAGTGAATAAACACAAGCCGAACTGAGAAGTTAGCAGATACAGAAACAGTGCAGAACTCATAAATTTGCAAATTACAGGGGATTGGTGTCTCCTACATATTGGTGGATCTGTAAATTACAAGGGATTAGTGTCTCCTACAAGTTGGTGCCTGCAAATTACAGGGGGTTGGTGTCTCCTACAGGTTGGTGCCTACAAATTACAGGAAACTGGTGTCTCTTACAGATCGATGTCTATAAATTACAGGGGATTGGTGTCTCCTGCAAGTTGGTGCCTCTTGCAAGTTGAAGCTTGCAAACCTCTGTAAAATGTATATTGATGATTCATAAAAGTCAAATCTTTTATCATCTTGTGGTATATACATTTTTGTGTGGCTTGATAAATTAAAAAGAAAAGATAAAATATGTGTAATACTGATTCACCCCCCCTCTTAGTAGTATTGTGTGTTCCCATAGGAACTTCCCCTCATTTCAATGATGGTACTCAACCTAGATCCTAGATTCTTCAGGGAAAAAGGCCAAGTCAACAACAAGGCACAAAATTGTTACAACACCAGCCTAGATCCAAATCCTGAGCTCTATCAAGCGCCGAGAGGGATCAAATCTCCCGAGGTGCAAACCTCTCCTTGAGTGCAATACCTGAGCTGAGGTTTGCACCTTGGGAGATTTGATCCCTCTCGGCGCTTGATAGAGCCTAGGATTTGGATCTAGGCTGGTTTCAGTCGTGGGCGGTGACACATAACTGGAGTTTGATCAGCATTGTAAGGAACAGGTTAAGTTGAAAACACAGATACATTTACGAGGATTATCATAATGTAAATAATAAGTATTAAGGATTGAATAAATTGGAAAATTGGAAAATAGAGACAATTCGCCTAACTTTTTTTTTCGATTCTCTTTTTGTTGATCTGCATTTTGTTTTGTTTATTCTTCTCCTTCTTCTGCCGTCATTTCGTACATTTTGATTAATTTGTTGTTCTACAAACTGATTTTTTTGTTCTTCCAATTGCTTCAACTTTCTCTCTCGATACGCTCTTTGTCAATCAATGTTTCGTTTTCTTTGTTCTTCTATTGTCAATTCGCCTAACTTTTTTTTTCGATTTTCTTTTTGTTGATCTGCGTTTTGTTTTGTTCGTTCTTCTCCTTCTTCTGCCGTCATTTCGCCATTTCATAAATTTTGATTTATTTGTTGTTCTGCAACTTGATTTATTTGTTCTTCCAACTGCTTCAACTTCTCTCTCGATACACTCTTTGTCGATCAACGTTTCATTTTCTTTGTTCCTCTCGTTCTTCTGCTGTCAACTCGTCTAACTTTCTTTTTCGATATTCTTTTTGTCGATCTGCGTTTCGTTTTCTTCGTTCTTCTAGTTCTTGTACTATCATTTCTTCCAACTTCCTTTTTCGAAATTCTTTTTGTTCTTCTGCTTTTCGTTTCAAGTCTTTTTCTCGTTCTTTTGTTGTCACTGAAATCAATGCATCCATACACTGAAATCAATCCGTCCATACACTGAAATCCATGCGTCCACAGAATAACATCTACACTGGAAAATATGCAATAAAAAACCCCATACACTAAAATCTATGCGTCCATTCATTGAAATCAATGCGTTCATACACTGAAATCTATGCGTCCATTCACTGAAATCAATGCGTCCACAGAATAACATCTACACTGAAAAATATGCAATAAAAAATTTCAACATTGGAAGGACCAGGTTAAGTTGAAAACACAGAAAGAATTATGAGGATTATAATAATGTAAGTAATGAGTATGAGTAAATTGTCAAAGTGGAAAATAGAGACAATAATTTTGTAAGGATTAAATAAATGAAAATATGGTTCACATCGTGATCATTCTCAATCTATCTTCTTCATCTTTTCTTATCTTCACAGTTGGTAGTTTTGACATTTTCTCATATCAATCATATGAGAATCTACATTGGACCTGTACTTGCATTACGTACTTGTATTCTAGCATATGACTCCTAGCAGACATGACACATTTGAACTTCTTCTAATTGATCAATTCGTTCACGAAATTTTCGATGTCTAGTATACATTTCTTCAGATGGTACCGATATTGTCGGTTTTCAGATACGAACTGCAGTGCACGATTGGAACTTTCTGTATCAACAAAATTAGAATTCAAATTTTCCTTGTTATCACATTCCATGTATCCAAGTATGTCATATTCATTGGTAGTTATATTGATTCCTATATAACCCTGAAATTATCCCCCATTCATGCTTTTGAGAATCCCTTTGCACAAATAACACTTCTTCACGATCTCTTTAGTTCACGGTCGTGTTTCTTTGTTCTTCTGTATGTTCTGATACTTCTTTTTCTGTTATAAATTCGAAACATTGACTAAAGAACATGGATACTATGGATTCTCCAAAACATCCTGAAATCAACCACATAAATCTTGCTACAAAGATTATTTTTATCTTTCTATTCTATACATTTGTCGTACTTTTCTTCTTTGATAATCAATATCTTCATTATTTGCAATATTATCATGAGGATCCACGATATACCCTGAAATAGAGAACACCAAAATTTAATTTGTTGAAATCATTGCAGAGTAGTTTTTTTATTAAATTGATAAATTCAATGTATAGATGTAAATAACAAAAAACAATGCATTGTTGAAATTAATGAAAGATTTTTTTATTTATTAAATTGATAAATTCAATGCATACACATAAAAAACAAAAAACAAAATGCATTGTTGAAATCAATGCAACGAATGATATAAATATGCATCTTTTGTTGTTTAACAACATTTGTGTGTGGTTTATTGGTAGGAATTAAAGTGATTGGGATTGTGTTAACCTAGAGACCAAGGTTCAAAACCCTTTTTGCTTGGAGTTATAGTTAGTTATCAAATCTAACTATTATTATGGCATTTTTTTATCAAATCTAATTATCAATTAGCAAATCTAACTATTATTATGGTTGCTTTTTCTTTTATATTCTTATGTCGGCTATAATATTCTTTTTATTTCTTTGGTTTCTATTTCTTATGTCCACTATAATATTTTTTTTTACTTCTTTATTTTCTTTACTTTTTAGGTTTTTAGTTTTTATGTTGGCTATAATATTTTTTTTTACTTCTTATGTTTCTAGTTTTAATGTCGGCTATAATATATTTTTTTACATTTTGTTTACTTCTTTATTTTATGTTGGGTATAATATTATGTTTCTACTTTTCATATCCACTATAATATTTTTTTAACTTCTTTATTTTATGTCGGCTATAATATTTTTTTAACTTCTTTTTTTTTAACTTTTTTTTTGTTTATAGCCGACATAATATTTATTACTTTTTACTTTGTATTATTCTTTTTTGTTTATGGCCGACAAACGTAACGTTAAAAATTCTCACTCATATTATAATTTTTTACTTTATATTAAATTTTATTAATGGCCGACAAACTATTAATTTTTACATTTTATTTTTTTCACGTTACATCCATTACATGTTACATCAGTTACATGTTACAAGATAAGGGTGTGGCCGACATAATATTAATCATTTTTTACTTTTTATGTTTTATTAGGTGTCCCGTTACATGTAACGGGACACATACATGTTACAAGATCTCCCTCATATTATCACACATACATGTTACAAGATCTCCCTCATATTATCATTTTTTACTTTTTACGTTTTATTAGGTGTAAAGCTACATGTAACGGGACACATACACGTTACAAGATCTCCCTAATATTATCATTTTTAACTTTTTATGTTTTATTAGGTGTCCTGTTACATGTAACGGGACACATACACATTACAAGATCTCCCTCATACTGGGTTGTAAAGCGCCTCTCGGCGCAAATATACTCATTATGAACTCAAGATGTCACTTAAGGGAATAGAACTTGGGTGGAGAGGATAATGCTCCATCCCACAACCACACAGGCTATACCCAATTGACTATTTCACTCATATTATACTTCCTCTTGTAAGGTGTATAATTTTGTAATTGCTAGATGGTTGATCTTATCTAGTAGAACTTCATTTCCTAGGATCTATTCTACTTTATGCTATCTAGATGGTTGATGCTCTAATCTACTATGAATCATAGTTCTAATTTCTAACTTCTTATTAACATAGTATTTCTCTACTAGTAACACTCAAATCAATGTTTTTTGCAACTAATTTGGCGCTCAGCACCTTTTTATATAATATAATATAGAAAAATATATATTAACATGTGTATGAAATGCACCCAAGACCACTTTGCAACCATGACTTTTTTGGAAAGAACCAATCAATGCTCTGGCAACACAAGTCATTAATATAGTTAGTGTCTTGTACAAATAACAAAATTGTTTTGTTTGGTAGTCCTAGTGTTCCTAATGAAATACAACCCTTCAGTAACAATTATGAGGGATATCTGGAAAAAATTTATTTTATTTTTTGTACTAGGAGAATCGGCAACTGGAGTTGGGCTGGTACTCGCATGACACGGGGTCCAAGGATCCAATCTTGCTACCACTATACCCCTAGGTGCATCCACAGGGTCCAAACCATGGTGCACAGATAAGATTGGGGGGATTCGAACACGTGACCTTCCATTTATAACTTCTCATCTTTACCACTTGAGCTGCCCCCCACGGGCAGGATAGCTGGAAAATATTAAATAATAATGTATATAGCAATTAATTGGGCACCTCTTTTCATATTTTGGAGGTTGAGATTTTGGGGATCTTTGAAGTTGGATGGTTCAACCAATATCACCAACCTGCACAAAATGAAGAAAACACAACTGCAAGGATCCAAATTTAATTTTTAATTTTGAGTCAAATAATTTAATTAGGCTGTAACTTAAACTCGCATCTTGAACTCAAAATAGTCATTTGCATTTCAAGGTAGGTGTAGGAATTAACACGGGCATTGGTCTCAAGTTTGAATGAAATAACCATAGAAATCATTCTACTATGTTTTTCTAAATTGCATATCACATCTTGCAAACAATGTTTGGCTTCCATAAATTATTGAGAAACTTGATATGTCAAGTGGTTAAAAATTCAGAAAATCATAGAGGTCATTGAATCCCCTAAAGTCTCAAAAGTCAGATTTCAGAACTTTTGAAGTCCGGCCCTTAACTCTTAAGCCCTTTGCCATTTCTTTATCATATGTGACTATCTACTAAGAGCTTAATCTCCTACGGAGATTAGGATTAGGAGCCTAATTTCAAAATCTTGCAAATTTTGTCTAAATTTGACAAATGTACGTCTCCTAGTTCTTGCTCATTTTTAAAGGCTCTTTTTCTCTATAATCATTCATAAACATCTTTTAAGGGATCTTTTTGAACATTATTGGTCCTTTAATTCATATGTTTGAAAATTTGGCTGCTTTGTCTATAATTAACATGCCTTTTTCCTAATCATATCTCTATCATATGATCTGTAAACCATAGTAGCATAATTCGAGTACGAATACGGATACAAATACAATTTGGTACAAAAAAAATACAGCGAAAAAATCCAATATAGATAAAATAAGAAAGTAGACTTCTTATATATAATACTTTTAATCAAATATACAACAATATACGATAGAAATGTACGTCAACATCTATATAATAAAGTTTATAAACATATATAATATTTTTAATAAAATATTGAATATCAACCATTAAATATTAAACATAAAAAAATTCATTCATTTGTTTTTAGACATAATATTTACAACCAAAATTACTATTTAAAAAACAAAAATATAAAATTTCAACAAGCTGGGATGTGACAAGTGTGAAAAAGAAGACAGTTGGTTATTAATAATTATTTTAATAACAAAGTAAAGAAGTATTTACCACTACATACAACAGACTACAAAGATTCCAAATTAATTAATGAATGCTTGAATGAATTACGAAGTATGAAATTGAATGGTATTTGTATTTTATAGTGTTTAAATAATTAAAATTTGGTTTTTTTTTTAATTGGTTTTCAAAATTTGGTCGTCGGCTAGTAGGAGACTGTATCCATATTACATCTACATCGAATATTCAACGAATTCCGAATTGTTCGTAATTTCCGTACACAAAAGGCCAATATGGCCAAATTATGCTACTATGTTGTAAATTGGTGGATATCAGTTCATCACAATATATCTTAACGGTTTCTACAAAATACTATGAAGTTATCCTCTATTGTGCAATGTGTACTTCATATTACAAGCATAGCGCTCAAATTACTAAAATGAACTAGGAATGCAACAAAAGAAGCAAAACAACAAATACAGTAATAGCACACAATGAATGCAAGATGTCCATGCGAAGCCCAATATAAAAAAACCCAGCCAAAAGGTGAAGACTATGCCTTCCTCTTTTTTTCTCAAATATAAGATGCAAATACAAAGAAAAACGAACTCACTATGGAGTTGCAATACCCATTGTGGCCTGAATGGCTATTACAAGGTCTTCTAATTCCTCTAGTTTGCTCACAATATCTCACTCCCTTGCTTTGCAATAGTATGGAACAACAAATCAATACAATAGAAATGAAACCCCTTCCTTTCCTAATGGACCAGTGTTTTACCATGTCTTGATAATTGTCTAGAGTTAGGGTTAGGGTTTTTGCATGCCTCAACTCTCAATTAGGGTTGGAGTTTTGGACCCTCTTGAATCTTCTTGAAAGTACACACGTGACTAACTCCTGTGAATTATGGTAGTTAACATGGCACCCACGCAGCACCATGGTGATCAAAAGCATAGGTCAACTTGCAAGAGGCATAAATTCCCCATACGAACACTACCCATTGGAAAGCTCTCAACAAGTAAAATAACATTGGGGGGACGAGAACTTTGTTTTCAAAGTTCTAACCCCAAAAAACAACAATTTAATGCCCCAAAACAAACTTCAAAAACTTCAAGACCTTAAATAACCAAAATTGGACCGAACCCTAAAATGGGCCCTACAAATCCATGGCTCCAATTTTTCCAATGAGAAAGTACCAAAACATATGACAAATTATGTAGTAATCCATTTCGGTTCATACCTCCCCATTCTGGGAGGCTTTTCATCCCCAAAAGATTTAACTTGAGGAGATGAGGAATTTTTTCCTCCACCTTCTCCTTAGAGTACCATTTGGCCTTGCCTAGAAGTTGTCCTTTATCCCAACCTGCCAAAGTTCTCATTGCACACCATTTAGTTATTTTGGACTTCTTCTACAACATCATATCCTTTGCTAACTCTGCCTAAGCTTCTGGTGCTAAGCCCTCTATGGTAGGTAAGTCTTGATCATCATTTTCTCAATCTAACATGGAAGGCTCATCAAGTTGTTCCATATGTCCACATTCACTACTAAGAAAATGCGTAGGCATGGAGGTAGACTAAGTCTATAGGCATTATCACCAACCTACTCCAACACTTTAAAAGTATGATATTGCAAGGCCTTGATCTTCTTACCAAAACCCTAAATCCTTTCTTTGTTCAATTGCAACCTCACTTGCTCTCCTACCTTGAATGTCTAGTATACCTACAAATGGATCTCCTGGTCTTGTCAATGAAACTTTCAACCTTCAATAATTCTCCTATGTTGCCTTCCCTTGCTCCTCCATGTTGTCCATATACAACATCTAAAGGTGACAGTGGCATATATCCAAAGCAAGTTCCAAAAGAGGACTTGCTAGTGGAAGTGTGGACTGCATTGTTATAAGAGTGTTGAATATAGATAAAATTATCGTTCAACACTTTTGTCTACCCATCTATTTGTGGATGGAAAGTTGTAGATCTTTTCAACTTGATGTCCATCTTCTCCCAAAGGGTAGTCGAAAAGGCACGAAGAAATCTAGTATCTCTATTTCAGATGATGCTCCTTGGTATCCCATAGTGCACCTAGACACTTCCAAACAACATGATTGCTACATCTTGTCCCCTAATGGTCTTTTCATGAGGCATGAGAATGCACTTCTTGCTAAAATTGTCCATTACCACAAATAGTTAGTCATGTCCCCGCCTAGTTCTTGGAAAACCACCCACAAAATCCATGGAAAAATTCTCCCATCATCTAGCAAGTACATGTAAATGATAGTATAAACATTGCTTCCTATTACTAGGTTCGTTGGTACTTGGTATATACTATAGCAAAGTATGCATCCTCTAATAAACCAAGCTACATTTTCTTGCATTATGGGCAAATGTGCATACCTTTGTAAGTTGGTCTTGTTTTCCCACCAACAAAATGACTTGCAACTTTGGAGGTGTGTGCCTCTTTGATAGGTTGCAATCTTTCTCCTTTACGAACATAAAGCTTATCCAGCTAGTAGAGCAACCTATCCTGGAGATGGTAATCAACCTTGCTATCACCTTTTTCTTCATGAATCGCACCCACCCACGCTTTCCCTTAATTGGTTTGTTACTCTCTAGCAAGGGTATAGATACTCAAGGGTCAAATTCGCCTACTCGTACCAAGTGCCATACTGACATACCTGAAATGTACACATGCCATAACATGTTGTACCTCATTGTATTCTATAGTATCTTTGCATACCCCGTTGTACTTCGAGCAAATTCAAAGACATAACCAATTTCAAGTACATCGGTAGCAATTAACTTAAAAAACAATGTTTTTTAATAATTAAACAGCCCCAATAAGGCTGCTTTTAGGGTGGGCGCAAAAGGAAACCCTAAAATAATTAAGTGTTGCCCCATGTTATACTTTTAAACACTAATTTCATGCTCACTTGTGCAATTTCAGGTTGGCTGTATGACTTGGAAGAGACCAGAAACAGGTAGTAGGGCATTGTTCACTTGTTTTATTGCAGGAAATTGGTGTCCAGTAGTTCAGCATTAAGCATTCTTCATCATTATTGGCATTCTTCACTCCCCAAGTCGCCATATTTCAGTTTCATCAATGATGAGTGATGAAGTTTAGTCAGTCTCATCACTGAGGAAAGTTGAAACTGAAGAAATTTGCATAAACAATGAAGAATGATCAATGATGAAGTTTGTTCAATGTTGAAACCTGAATGTCAATTGATGAACAGTGGACACTAGAACAATTTCATTTTTGAATGATTTGAATCTAAAAATTAATCTGAATCATTGCTGATTTACATTAATTTAAGTTCTGTTTTTTCCCTTATTATATATATCGAATTTGATGTATGTACCCCTGACATAGACCTGTCCTATATTTCAAAAAGTGCCATACCCATACCCTGGCAACTCAAGTTTGTTATTATTGGGATTTTGGTTGACACTACTGAAATCTGATGTCAGGCTACTGTTAGAATATAAGGTTTATCCCACATTCATAAACCTTATGTATAAAGCAGTTTATCCCACATTCATAAATGGAAATAACTTACTCAGTAAACATTAGTATATAAGGAGGTGAACTCCATAGTAATTATGCGTGCACCAATCATTCCTAATATCATATCTTGTTATTGTGTTTACCTCTCTCTTATGTTCTGTGATGTAACCCTATATAGGGTTTCAAGCTTTTGTAACATGGTATGGGAGCGAGAGAAAGCCTAGGCCTAGTCCACAAAGTATGCTCTTCTCTTGCATCACATGATGACCTAGAGAATCAAAAAAGCGTGATGGGATGAAACAATGGGATTTGAGAAATGAGCCACCAGTCTTAAGGAATAAAGCAGCCGTTTGTTTTTATTTTCTCAACAGCCACATACCCAATTCGATTTGCTAACCTCCAAGAATTTAGCTAGCCATCATAGGTTTCTTCTATTCCAACCGCCGTATGATTCTTCCAGGCGCCATATGGTACAATTATAGCCGCTATAGAGATTTTATTTTAATTGCAGCCGTCCATCATATGATGTTTTAATTCAACAGGGATATGAAATTCAAATAACCGTCATACGAAATTCCTTCAACCGACATACAACATTTTTTCAATCGTCGTACGATCTGTTTCTCAGCTGTCAGATCTGTACTACCGCTGCCAAATACATAAATCAGCTAATGTCGTACGATCTGTTTCTCAGCTGTCAGATCTGTACTACAGCTGCCAAATACATAAATCAGTTAATGTCGTACAGTCCGTACAATGTAGTATAGGTTATTGTGATTTCATTAGATCAGATCTATAATTAACAGGATGTATCATTGTATCTTGATTCCTATGGCAAAATTCCAGCATGCATGTTTGCTTTATTAGGATAAAATGTCATGTTGTCAGCATCCTTGATTCTCAATACATGATTCTCAGATCTAAGTATTTGTTGCATGATTCTCAATACATTTTACCAATTTGTGGAAAAATAGTAGATGTCTGCGTAGATCTAACTATAAAGCAATGGAAATGCCATTAGAGAAATATTTTGGCTTCAATTTCCACAAGTAAAGTGAAAATACAGATGCAGTTGATCAATAAAAACTTGTGGAGAAATGTAAAAGGAACTGAGACACCATTGGCATTTCCAAATAAACTATTGGAATGGAAAAGTAGAGATGATAAAGTTAAAGCCACTATTGGCCTTGCTCTATCAAATTTTGAATTGCATCATATAAACCTGGAAAAATTATCTAAGGTAATCTGGGACTATCTGAATAAACTCTTTGGAGCACAAACAGTTAATGCAAAGTTCTTTTTGAAACTACAATTATTCAAATTCAAGATGTCTATCAAGATCACTATGTCTAGTCACATAAATAATCTGAGATCTCCCATTAGACAATTAGTTGAAGTCAAAGTGACTGTAGAGGAAGATGTCAAGGACATTCTTCTAAACAGTTTGTCTTCTCAATATAACAACGTAATCTTTACTCTTAGTCAATTACCTTCTCAAACCCTACAAGATATGATTGTTGCTCTTTTAGCCGAAGAAAAGAGAACCACTACAGGAGAGACTGCAGATGATCCTCCACCTAGTATTTTATTCAAGACACAATCAAAGGAAACCAACCAAAGACAAGGGGGAGATGGAATGCTACTACTACAAGAAAACGGGTCATACAACTTGGAACTGTAAATTTCAAGCCAATGATGTCCTCAAGGTAAAAGTCAAGATAAATCACAATCAGCAAATGCAGCCATTATTGAAGAACCACCAAACACTAATAGTGGTGATGATCTTACTGAAAAGGGGCCTTCTATGCATTTTCAAAAGTCCATCTTTGAAAATAGGTTGGGATTGTATGTAGATACAGTTCAGCATGGATTGTTGCCCAGTTAGTTTGAAAGTTTGTGGATCTCAAACATTATCCCCCATGAGGTTATGACTCATGAGACATGCATGTGGATTGTTGCCCTAGTACTTTGATTCAAGAGATTTGTAATTCGAAAGTTCAAGGGGGTGCAATCCATGAACTTGAGAATTCAACTTGGGAACTACATCTTTATGAGGGCTATGAGGCAGCTTGATGAAGCGCCACCTGATTCAAGAATTGTTTTCAAAGAAGAAGCTTTTAAAGAATGTTTATGTTTTTCTTTCATTACTGTACGCCTTACAAGGGGGTGTTAGAATATAAAGCTTATTATGTAATAAAGTCACTTTGACTTTAGGTTGGGCTAATGTTCACTTTATGTGTAAAGTAGTTTATCACACATTCATAAGCAGAAATAACTTGCTCAGTGGACATTAGTATATAAGGAGGTGAACTCCACTGTAATACATGCACCAATTATTCATATCATATCTTGTTATTGGTTTATCTCTCTCTTGTGTTCTGTGATGTATCCCTATCTAGGGTTTCTAGCTTTGGTAATAGCTACTACTTGCATTCATGCTTAAATTCAACCTAAAATAGTTGACCCTTTATAACTAGTAAGACATAGTGCTCAAAAATGATGTTAACTTATAACATCCAGAAATAGTTGACTTGTACATGTGGTTTTGCAAAGAGATATTGGGATTCTATCTATCCTTCTCAGTAACATTGGTAGATAGATGTTAGAGAGATAGATAAATAGAATTTTATTATAACACCCACGAGGCCAACTAGCTTGTAGGATAGAGAGGCTTACATCCAATGCTACATTTTCATCAATATTTATTATAATTTATAACATCCATGAGGCCAACTGGCCTGTAGGATAGAGAGGTTTACGTCCAATGCATCAAATAGAAGTTTATTACAGCATCCATGAGGCCAACTGGCCTGTAGGATAGAGAAGCTTACATCCAATGCTAAATTTTCACCAATAAATAGAATTTTATTATAACATCCCTGAGGCCAACCGGCCTATAGGATAGAAATGCTTACATCCAATGCTACATTTTCATCAAAATAAAAGGAGAGGAAAGTGTAAGTTAAAGGCTTCCAAAGTATGGTAGAAACTCTTAGGCAGCCAAACCGCTGAAGTGACTTAGAGCTAAGCTTGTAATCTAATTTTGTTTTTATTTTATTTTATTTTTCCAAGGAAAAACTAACAGAGAAACCCAAGGGATGCTTCCCCATATTTTTGGATGACATCCCTAGTAAACACTAAACCCATCAGCATAGACCAATGCACCTCACCTGCCAACATGGAACTAGCCAAATGCCCAACAACATTGGCGACAACTGGTTGAACTAACCCCTTGGACTAATTGTGCTTTATGCTTGTAAATGTAACAACTTTGCATTAGCTTTAATAGATGTTGCACTGAGTATTTGAAGTTACCCATGGGATGTACTTCATGTTATAGTTAGGGATTTATTGCCAGTTACGTTGGAACTCCAATAAATATAAACGACAAGTCTATAAAAGTAACAATGAATTTTACCTGTTTTCTTTGGAATCTGGCAAAATTGGAAGAAATTTTCCAGGCACTCTCAAAGCCGCCCAAAAGCATAATGCAAGACCAATAAATATCTCCAATAGAACCTGCATATCGGAGCAAAATATTTCAGTGTTTAAAGCAAAATATCCAAGCTATTATTCTTGTTTTGGCTAAGAAGACTTCTGCATATCTCTTCACCTCTGCTGGAGGTCCCGCAAATTCTTCCTCCCTTATCTTCAAAACTGCGCGGTCTGCAATCAATCCAGAATTTCAACCATGAAGAAGGTAATCGAATATTGGAATTTTCAGTAGCCTATTATAATCATCACAAATAGGTGCCATATTTATTCAAAATCGGAAGGTCTATCTTCATCTACACATAGAAAAACAATGCACCCATTATAGCAAAGCAAAATGATTCACTTACACTGAATCGTGCAGTAAGCAGCATAAGCAAGAAGAACACCTCCGAACACACCCAGCAATAAATCCACACCCATTATTTCCCACCTACCAAATGGCAAAAATCCTCAGTTCATTCACTTCTCCTGCCTTTTTGAGTCCCTGTGTTTGACACTGTATCTGCAAACACTGTTGCATATAGGTAACTTTAGTTTTCCATGGAAAATAAGAAGAATCCCAAGAAGAAAGGCATAAATTAAGAATAAATTTTCAAAATATACTAAATAAACTCAATTTTCCAATCCACCATACTTGCCACATAATGCCTTCTATCAACTTCTGTTGGACTGATGCAACTACATATGAACGAGATTAATTCTAAAGGCAACAGTTAAGACTCAATGGCCCGGTCAACATAAAAATGCTGAGGTGAAATAATTAAAAGCAGTCTGGCATAACACAACAGAACAATTCCAAATAAAGTCTACCCATCCACGGGGAAAAATCCATTTTCTAAGGGTCTGCTAAAGCTCAAAGAACCAGTTAATTCCATAAAGTTACACGAGTTTTAGTTTCATATCATTTATTTTGTATTCAAAAAAGTTGAAAAAACCGTTTGGACTCTGGAGTCTGGAGTACATAACTCTAGTAAGCAGACAGAGACTATAATTCGTCACTAGTGCAGATGAGAAGTAAAACTGATTGCGTTTTAACTTCGCAATAACTTTAGCAACAGTCTCACAAATGCATTGTGAAAGAGGGATTGGCATAGATGTCCTCATTTACATTTGTTTGGGAGGAAACTATTATTTTCATTACTTCTTTCACTTTGCATATGCAAAGTGCCCAGGTAGTGTAGACCACTTTATTACAAGTGTTGTATAGCAGAAATACTTTATCAGTATTTCTTTTGATTAAGATATTCAGATTACATCTTAACAACAATTTTATTTCTAAGCATTTTACTTCTGTAGATAACAGGAACACGGAATACCCTCCCAGAAATAATGCACATTTCAGGTGATAAAGAATTACCAGATATCTCCTTTAAGTAATTAAATCTGTATAAGGTTCAGATTGGATATAAAGGTTAACGTTCAACCATATGTGGGTCTAGAGAGGATTTAGCTGCGATCCATTTCCCAAAGAATCCCCATGGTGGAACTGGGTCTAGGATGGAACAAACAAATCTGGACAGTTGTGGCAGGCCCGGTATCCTTCAGCAAAATTTCTGCAGAAAAGGTAAAAATGGAAAACAGATGTGAACTAAATCTTTAATCAGTGTCTTCATATGATGTCCACCTGCCGACAGGGCCTTGGTTCACTGGTTAACTGAGAAAAAGCTGTCCACCAGGGTTCCACTCTTGCTGTGATCCTAAGTCACATGGTTCAGGTTCGAGTTCGGGTTCGGCAACCATTAGTTTTGATTCGGTTCGGATTTTCTGATAAGGTTTGGATGATGTTCCCCATTAGGTTTGTCTAGATGCAGTTGCCAAGTCAGGGTCATTTAGCAGAGGCAGTCGGGTTTGCATGTCAAAATGAACCACAGGCTTTTGATATAGGGTTAATGTTTAGATTTGTTTTCTTATAAATTATCAAAAAAAAACTAAATGTACCTCAAGCTAACCCTAACAAAAATAATGTATCTGGATGAGGTTCGAGTTCATTCAGATTCGTGATTAGGTTTAGCAAACCTGAACGAATTTCACATTTTTTTTGAGGTTCGCCAAATTTCGAACCTCAAGGTTGAAGTTCGGCAAACCCTGTGACATAGCTGTGATCTAACTGACCTGGCATCTAAGCAAAAGGAAGTCTGTATTATGCAGTACAGCCCCTGACCTTGGAGCACATTTCTCGTAAACTTCCAAAAACAATGACATTCACTTTTATATTGTCGTGATGTTTTGTTTATAATTTAAAATATTATTATTCATCTATTTTTGTGCATCTATATATTTTGAAGAATCCTAATTTTGACCAACTCTTGAATCCTAAAAATCTACTGTGCCTGTATGGGAGTCTGGATCATTACCAGACTGCCAGTTCTGTCTGGTAACATGGAATGGCAATAATAGATGCGTATTGTTTGGAAATGAAGGGGTTTATCTGACAAAATATGTAGTCTATATGTCCACTCCTTTAGACATAAATCTGATCAGGCCCATGTTGAATTCCATCTTGCTAATTTTTTGAAAAAATAAACATGCATGCAAAGAGTGCATTGTCTCGACTCTCAAAGGACTCATCCAGGCACATACTGAATTTCTAATTTTGATAGCATATTGAAATTTGAGCATTGAGAAGTATATCATATATGCAACCTCTCAAGTTTGCAACCAGGCATTTCAGAGTGATAAAGAAAGGATAAATGGGGTTAAAGGATAAAACAAGATTCACAGCTACCAGGAAAGTTGATAACTAATAGCAAAGTCATGAAACATAAAAGATGGGCACAGATTTTAGTGCTAATCCAAGTTCTCATATTAACAATCAAAATGGACACAGATTTTTGGAACCAATGAATGTACTCGAAGGTTGGTTCACATTTGCCTTGCTCTTTGGTATAACACAACGGGGCAAAAATAAAACAGAGATAAAAAACCACACTTAAACAAAACATGGGATATGACCCTTGTATTAATTTTGCATAACTTGCACATTATTATCAACAAAATTATATGCGAGGCATTATTATCACAGAATGCATACTCGGATATGGGCATAGTATGGATGTTTATGCTACTTATTTCAAACATAAAACAAGGATTTACGTGTAACAATATAAAATGTTTAATGCGGTAGCAGCCAGTCCGGCATTTACTTAAGAAGTCAAAGTATGCTAGCCTACAGTTGTAGTATACCTCAGTGAACAAGATTAGGTGCAACCATGCAATTCCTTGGCATCTAACTTTCTAAGATGAAGATATAATGAAGATATAGCCCGCTTCGCAAGATAAAAAAAATAAACAATAATAATTAGCTTTTCAAAAAGAAGGCACTGTGCAAAATTGCATACCATATCTGCTATGTGCCGATCAAAATGGAGTGAGGTGCTAAAAACAGAAAACTAAATGGGCATGGTGAACACTAAAATAGAGGTGCCACCGTCAGCCCATACAAATAGGGCCTTGTTTTTCTAATACCTAGATAAATTAAGACAAGATAACATAATTTTAATAATGTCCAACTAATAACAAGGTCAATGGATTAAAAAAGGATACCCAGTGTGAGTTTGACTAGTGGGCTTTTGGTATTCAGAACTTGGAAGTTATATAAAAGATTGTCTAAGGCCAACAAGGTACATGACATAAGCTTGTGATCTGACAGTAAAGTCAAGACTTCGTTCAGCACAGACATCAAGTTCCATCCCTGGCAGCAACAGCAACACTATTGCGTTAGCTGTTACCCGGGCCGGCTATCATTTGGATCTCGTGCTGGCGAGGGGACGTCGACTATCCAGGCAATCTATCGTTGAATTACTGTGCTTAGCCGCCTACTATCTGCTAGCACTGAATATTGTTGTCATGACACCTATCGGTCCCTGCTGGGTACTGATTTAATTGCAACTAGCAGTGCCTGATCAAAGGCCTGGCCATAAATAAAATAGTAGCTTTGCAACAAGACCAGTCTGGTATATATAAGGGGTCTGTAAAATAGCTTCGTTGGAATAGCAGCACTCCTGGCACAATTTTGTAAAATCCCCCGTTTGATGAGTATACGAGTCTTTAACCATATGCACATGATGACTCTAAGGGAATTGAACTTGTGACCCGAGCATGAAAACATCCCCACAGCCACCATCCGCACAGCCACCCACTAGACCCAACCCATTACAAGTGAGCCTCCCAATACTTTTGAAGGCGCTGTCCACAGATTTCCACCAGCCACGACCCACATAAAATCAGAACATTATGACTCCCCAGAAATCGACCTGCCAACCACTCCTTTGCCCCAAGAAAAATTTGAAAGAAAACGCCATACCCAACAAACCTCTTCCATTGTTTGGAGTCTTACGGACCAGAACAAGGTGTACAATATCTCAGATAAAGTTTAAAACTCAAATTGCAGAGAATGAAATTCAATATCTAAGATCTGGATTTGTGACCTACTCGAGAACAAGAAAAAGCTAAAACAAAAGGGAGCGTGTTCTGTATACTCACATGGGATTAGCTAGCTGTAGCTAACTGAGAATACTAACTCGAATGTCCAAAATGTTGAAATGGCCTAAACTTCTCTCCGATCCAGAAACAAAGGTGTAGCAACACTGCAAAGGAATTCCGAAAGAATCCACGCCCTTGAGCTTTTGCGAGTCATTTATACATTTAAAAATAATAATAATAACCTGTCCAAGATTTAGATGTATTCGGTATGAGTGGAAATATAGGTCATTAGTATCACTAACTTGTTATGTTATTTTAAGTGGTTATGCTTTGTTTACACTTAATGATATAATTACATTTATGCATCATGATAAAATGTTCTCACTCATATATTATATATATTTGATTGGTTGAATTATAGATATAATAAATATTGAGTATGTATTGAGTATAAGTTATGAGGATAACATAAGAGTTGAAAAGGAGGTTGATGGGGTTTTGCAAATGGAATTTCTGGACTTCCCTGAGGGATGGCCCTATGGGGCGTCTGTCACTGTGACTCTGTGATATTACTTTGGGTTATGGGATCCTCTAGGCAGGCAGCTCCTCTCGATTTGTGTTTCTGTTTTTTATTACCTCTGCTAGGACTGTCAACTCACCGAATTTTCGGCTAACTGAACCTGGTCCCCTGGAATCCGTTCAACACTAGGTGTTGAACTTAGTGCCAACCAGGTAAAAAAGTGGGAAACTTATATCTTTTTCTGTGGTTTTTTGGGGTCTGCTAGATAGGTTGCTATTTGTTTTTGGTGGGTTTGTTTGTTTGGTGTTCATGGTTGACCTTGTGTTTTGACTCTGGTTTTGCTGGGGTAGTTTTGTCACATCTCCCGTTTTTTGTGGGGTTTCGAGGTATGGGCACTCGAGGTCCCGAAGTGACGTTCGGGGTTTATACAAACCCCAATGCTCAGGTTTCGTATGTACCCTCTGTTTCCGGGTCTGGGGGGTTTTCTCGGGAGAAGGAGACATGGGGGACCATGGGTAGTGAGCCCACTGACAGGCCCTATCGGGTTAAAGGTCGTTTTGGCCTGGGCTTATCGGGAGGTGATGCTCCTGTTCGCAAAGAGATTTTCCTACAGTTTGAAAAAGAAAGAAAGGGGAGACCCCTGTGTGTACTCAGGAAAGACATAACTATGGACTTAGTTTCGGCACTGAGTGCTCGGGCACTGGTCGGAAAATTCGAGTATATTCATTTGAAACGTCCGGATATCCTGGCCTGGGTCCGTGAGAGGTGGAAACCCCTGATCACTAACATGCCGAGGGTTCTTATGCTTGCAAAGGGGTGGATAATGTTTTAGTTCCTCTCCGAGGAGGACCGAAAGAGCATTGAAGAGAAATACTGGATTTACGGCCGAGGGTCCTTAGTTTTACAGAGATGGCATAACAGTTTCAACCCTCAGAAATAGCGTCTTTGTAAGCAGCACTTGTGGACGGTCCTTCCGAGGTTTCCTTACAGTGCTGAAACATTAATGGTTTCATGGCGGTCGCTAACGCCATTGGGCGTTTTATCCTTATGGAAGAGGAACACCTCTTCAGACTGGAGCGCAATACCCCTCGAATGTTGGTCGAGTTGGATGTGAGTGATGGTTTACCCGCTGAGCTGGAGGTTGTCTGGGATGGCGGATCATTTGTCCAACGGCTGGACTATGGGCGAATACCATTTTGCTGTCACTCTTGTCGGCGTGTGGGTCATTCGAAGGCTCAGTGTGGTGTGAGATCTGAGGTCGGTGTTCGCCCTGTCGTGGGGAATATGTGTGTTGAAAACCCAGAAGACGGTCAATGACTCCCACTGCCCTTGGACCAAAGCTCGGCTTCTTCTGCACTTGGTAAGTTTTATCATCTTCTCCCTGTGTTACTCAAGTTTCTACCCATGGAGGTGGTAAAAGGCGCCATTGATTCGAAATTTCAGACCCTTATTGCCCCGGATTCGGATTTAGCTCCTGCTGTGTTGGACATTGGGGGGCATTTGGGGGATGACATGGTATCTTCAGGCGACCGGGAGGTTTCGGCGGGGGGTATTGGAATGTCTCTTGTGGAACCGCATCTCTCGGATTCCCCTCTGGGTATTAACGCTAGTCCTTGCTTAGTGGAGGGGGGTGGGGGGTTTATGTCTACCTCTCCCTCCCTGTTGGACTCCCCATTGAATGAGCCCCAGTCTCGGACGGTGGGGGAGGCATTTCTTCCTTTATGCACGTACTCCACTACTGTCAATGAGAATTCTTCTGTGATCCCCATTTCCTTGATTTTTAAAGGCAATGTCACAATTCGTAAAAATCTAAAACCTTGTAAGGGTTCTGGATCGTCGGGAGATGGGAAGGGTTTGGCGGGGACGGATGGGAAGCTTAATAATCCTCCAATTTCTTCCATGTTTGATCATGGTCTGGGTAGTCCTCCTTCTTTAGGGGAGAATCAACACAATCAGGCTCTTAGAGAATTGGCCTTGGACAGGGTTTCTCAATGATTTTAGTCTCCTTTAATATTAAAGGGCTCGGCAGTGGTTCTAAGAGGACTGCCCTGAAGCGATTTCTGGAGATTCATAAATTGTACTTGGTTCTTATTCAAGAAACGATGTCTTCATCCTTCGACGCTTGTAATTTTTTCTTAAGATTAAACCCTCTTGGCATGTATGTGCCCTGGATGTTGTTGGCCACTCGAGGGGTACCCTGGTCGCTTGGGACCCATTAAAGGCTGATTTTCCCTCTTTCAAAACTTGTGCATGAATCTTAATTGAAGGCAGATTTCTTGGCTATCAGCCTTTGGTTCGGGTCCTGAATATTTACGGTCTGTATCAACAGCGTAAGGCTTTTTGGGACAGGCTTAAATTATCTGGTATTTTAAGGGATCCGGCCCTTATTGTTGCTGGGGATCTTAACCTTACATTGAACCCGGAGGAAGTCTAGGGTTCTAGGCGACTACTAGATCCTTTGGCCGAGTATTTTTCTAACCTTTTTGAGGAATCTAACCTAATAGATGTGGTTCCAAATGTCCTTTATCTGACTTCGACAAATGGTAGATGTGGTCGAGCAAGGATTGCTAAGTGCTTGGATCGGTATTTAATGGCCGAAAACCTTTGTGGGGATATTGGTAAATATCGGTCTTGGTCTTACTCGATGGGGGTCTCAGATCACAAGGTCGTAATATTGGAACTGGATTTCGATCATTCTCATCATGCATACCCATTCAAATTTAACCCTGGCCTCTTTATCGATGATTCATTCGGTGATATGGTGAGGAAGGAATGGCATCGGTTGTCGACTTCTATCAATTTATCTCCTCTAATGGGTATCACTAAAAAGCTAGCATTATTGAAAGATCCGGTTAGGAAGTGGTCTGTTGCTAAAAAGAAGGAAAATCTGATGTTGTTAGAGGCTATTGAAATGGAATTACAATCCTTATGTGTTGATATGGATGAGTCATATTTCTCGATGGAACGAAGATTTCGTGTCTTGAAATTATGTAAAGACAAGGAAAGAATCCTCTTGCAGCTGGAAGAGGAATGGCGCCAAAAGAGCAGGGCCATTTGGCTCTCGGCGGGCGATAAAAGCACTAAGTATTTCCACTGTTTTGCTAATAAGAGAAGGCTGATGAACGATATTTGGGATACCAGGGTGGATCCTGATAGGACTGTTTTTAATAACCCCTCCATCAAGAATGCGGATGTGGAGCACTTCAAGGATATATACTCTGTAAGTCGATAGGTATCTCTTTTGAGCCAACTTGAGACTATAAAAAACTTTCCTAGATATTTTTCTGACGAGGATTGTCGAGAAGTGGGAAAACCAATTACTATTGAGGAGGTTCACTCTACACTCATACACTTCGCCAAGGATAAGAGTCCTGGCCCCTACGGCTGGACTATGGAATTTTATTTGTATTTTTTCGATCTTCGGGTATGGAACTTACTGCAGCGATTGAAGAGTCCCGACAGAAGGAGGTGGTGTTGGTTTGTCTGAATTCTACTTACATTACACTTATTCCTAAGGTGGATCGATCGTCTAATTTTGATGACTACCGTCTGATTTCTTTATGCAACCTCATGTATAAAATTATCAGTAAAATCATTGCCAAGAGGATAAAGCCCATCCTGGGTCGTTGGGTATCTGTTGAACAGTTTGATTTCTTACCAAACCACTAGATCATGGATGCTGTGGGGGCTACTCAGGAGGGCATTCACACTATAAAAGATAAGAAATTGGATGCTCTTATTCTTAAGATTGATCTTCAAAAAGCCTATGACCGAGTTGATTGGTCCTATCTCCGATTTATACTCATCCAGGTTGGTTTGTCTGTGGAGTTGGTAAATTGGATGATGAGCTGTGTTACTACTGCCAATTTCTCTGTTTTGATCAATGGGTCGCCGACTACTACTTTCGGGGGTTCCAAGGGTTTACGTCAGGGCTACCCCTTATCACCATACATGTTCATTATGGCCATCGAAGGGCTCAGCCTTCCCATAACAAAGGCCAAGGAGCATGGGAACATTTCAGGTATCACTATTGCCAGAACCCTATCTATTACACATCTACTTTTCGTTGACGATGTTCTTATATTTGGCTCCAAGTCTCTTGGAGAATGGAAAATGTACAAGTCAATCCTCGATCTTTTTTGCGAGGCTCCTGGGATGTTTATCAATTTGGCCAAGTCGGGATTTTTTGGTTGCCACTCTGATGGAGATTTCATAAATTTTATTAAAGATCTGTATGGTTTCTCATTTATGGACTTGGATGTGGGCTTCAAGTATCTTGGTTTTGTCCTTAAGCCAAATTGCTATGGGATTTTGGACTAGCATTGGTTGATTCAGAAGATTACGAAACGAATTAATGCGTGGAGCCATCACTGGTTGACTCTTGGAGGACGGTTGACCCTCGTAAATTTTGTTCTTCATAGCATCCCTGTATATTGGTTTTCTTTGTTCATTGTTCCTCAAGGGGTTTTGAATAAGATCCACGCCAAGATTTTTACTTTCCTATGGGGGGAAGGGAGGGTAATAAAAAGTTCCATCTTTGCTCCTGGGAGTGTGTAACATCCCAAAAATTCATAAAAATTTAAAAAATTTCAGCGTAGCATTTAATGTATAAACTAACTGTGCGGAATTATAATAAATGCTTTCTATGTCGTCTTGCTATACTAAATGTTTGAATGATCATAAATGTACTGTTTGCGATATGATAATTAATATCTATACTTCGATGCTATTGAATATTCTTCTCATCTCAGCTGTAATTTTTATATTACTTATGTCAATGTTCAAATGATATAATGTTACAAGTACTAACTGTTGTTCTTTTGTTGATGATGAAAGGGGTCCTGAGGGTACCCCGAGGCTTACTTAGCATTCGTTCTAAAGCATTTGAATCATTCCTTTCGCAGATTACAGGTAAGAGCTTTAATGTTTATGAGATGTGACGGAAGAGTTCCTAACTAGTTTCGGTAATCTCCAATGTCTTAATGGTTTTTAGAGAATAATGTCGAAATGCAATCGGTGAGATCTCTTCAATTAAAATCTGGTTTTCATATTAATATGTACGATTGCTATGTAATTCTTGCTCTATCCTATGTTATGCAGACTTCATGTAATTACCAAGCTGGTTCTATTATATACAACTGTATGTAATTTCTATTATATACAACTGTATGTAATTATCGTACAAATCCTTTGATATATTGACTATATGCAACTATTGTGCATTTCTAATGTGCAAGAACTATATGCCATGTCATGTGCATATCCTATAGTATAAACTATATGTCACCTTCAATATAATTCCTATATTGTAAACTATTCACAAGTTCTATGTATTTCCTATAGCATGCAAATTCTATTTAATCGTATAATTCCCAATGCTTATAAACTATATGCAAGTTCTATTTATAACTTAACACTATATGCAAATTCCTATAGCATATACTATATGCGAATTCTATTAAATTTCTATAACATGTAAACTATATGCATAGGCTTGTGCCTTATTCCTATACACCAAACACTATGACCAAAAGTATACAATCGTCGTGACCCTTATGAACCATGTCATTGATGCCATTTATATAACTAGGTCTTACCAAAACAAACTATACTTAACACATGATACATGTTATGACAGGGTGGCAACCGTAATCAACGTAGCAACGTGTGATAAGGTTTGGATATTAATGAAGTAGTGGAAAATGTGTTGGCAAGCATTCGCATCCATCCTTGGCATTTATTAAATCCATCTACCAGCTCAGTGGAAAGTCTACGTGGCTGCCATCGTGGTACTTAGCACGTGAAGGCATAGTGTGCAAATAGTTGACGTGGTCTAGCTAAGCCTGACTTTGTTTGGAGGTTATCTGAGCTGTCTCCACGGTGGCAATGGTGATTAATACCCGTCATAAATATGGTAGTTGCTTGGGAATACAAAGTGTTGTGATGTGTGATCTACACCGTTGATCTTTCGTAACTCTCGGGCTTGGGAACTTAACCCTAATCTCCACTAAGTGTTGATGTTGTTGTTTCTTTGGCAATCAATGTGTTAGGGAGTGGTTTTCGGGAGAGGCCGACAGGCCAAGAAACTCCAAGGTTTCGCAAGCAGGTTTTAGTGAGCTTCTTCATGAATTGAACCCATGACCTGTTGGTATTTCCTGCTACTAGATGATAGTTTAGAGAATCGAGCTTACTATGAGAGTTTATAGCACTTGAAATGATAATGGAAAAGCTCAGGGGCTGATGGTAATCTTGTGTGTAGGTTGAATCCAGAGTCAGTCTTCTCGTATGTTATAATGTAGAATTGTTGAGTTGTCTTCGACCTCTGCTGCGTTCAGAAGTGAAGTGGTGGCTAGGTTTTAACAATGGTTGCGGTGTCTCTGCTCCAGAAATATCTATCGAGGTAATGTATCAAGTCTCGAAACCTATCTCCCTCTAATCTGCTTTAAAAGTTATAATAGTGGTTATTTTGATTTACTGAAACTCCTATCGTGATGCTCGTTTGACCATAACTTAAATGTTTTGGCAGGTTCCTTCGACATTCGTCTTCCAAGCTCGAGTTTGGTTAACTGGCAGCTGTGTAAGAAATGGTAGGCTTCAGTGGTTACCATGTTGCTTCGGTTGGGTGACTGTTGGATCTTCATGTGTTCTTAGCCGAGACTTCATGTTTATCTTGGGCTATGGGAAGTGACCACCGTTGAAATATTGTGAGTTGTCTGACAGCATGGGGAGGATGAAATCCTCAACCCATTCGGTGTTAACCTGTGGTGTTGTTTCAGTATAGATAATTTGTAAAAGAATGTGATTGTTGAGAGGGTTTTATCCCTCGGCTAAACTGGATATACAACGATTTTGGTTCTTGTAACTTGATGATGTTTACTTGTGTTGAAAACTGTGAGCCATGCTCCAGGTTTGTGATAATTTAATGTTTGAACTATTGTGCGTTTAAAATGGTTACGTGCCAAAGGTTTCGACCTTGTTCCGTGCAGTCAAAACCCTACCCTGTAGGTTTCGATGGTAGGCTTTGATAGTTATGTGTTTAACTAAAAACTATTGTTTCGGTACTGGCCGAGAGCCAACTTTATGTTTTTTATTTGAAAACCTTGAAATAAAATCTAGTGATCATGTAATTATATGGTTTGTTTCATTTAATGTTTATGTATGTATTCAACGATGTTTGAACATGAAATCTTAATCTATTTGGAAACTGTTAATATCTGAGTTGCTATTTCGAATATAAGGGTTTAACCGTCGAACCAATTATGAACCTGTTATGATATTGTAAAAGATTTGTTTCCCTGTTAAGGATTTTCGATCCTATGTTTAACGTATTGCAAGAGAATGCTATATAATAAATAGTGAAAAAGAGCTGGGGTTCTGCCTATGATGAAAGTGTTTGAATAACTGTAGTTGAAAACTAAATCAAAATATGAGATATGGATACTGAATGAAATAGTAATATACAGTGATGCTATTATTTGCGAATGATAAATATCTATTTAGTGTTATATGTACTGAGTAGTTGCTCTGTGTAAAAAGAATATTTAAATTGCAACTGTTAAATTTTTAGGAATGATGATACCTGAAATAAGTGGAATTATAACACCTTGTTGTTGGAAAGAATAATAATAGAATGCATAGCATTAGCTTTCAAAAAGAAAATAGATAGTGATAATTGAAAACCCTAGTTCTATGCAAAGATGAAATGTTTACTTTTGTTACTAAGTAAGAAAGTGCTACAATATCTGTTTTATGATATGCTGATTTATATTCTGAGTTTAGACATATATAATTGATATTGCATATTTAAAAGAAACACCATAGTGTTAGCCTAATCAATCACTTGGCATTATGTCCATCATTCATCTAACTTAATTCTACTTCTCTATACTAGAGTACTTTACAGAAAACAGTATGGGAAAAATGCAGAGAAGATATTTAATCAATCATCTCATTTACTTAACCATCATTATACAAAATCATACCTAGGTCAAAAATTGAAACAGTACTTCTGTATACTATTAACTGTAAATACTAAATCTACAAATGCATAAAATCATTTAACTGAAAATAAACAAGACAGAACAGTAGAACCTGATGAATGTAGGAGAAACAAACAACCCAAGGAGCCTGTTCCACCCAACCTACTCCTGAATACAGCCAAATTACTTGTCTTAGGACCCCCGAGCTTGTTCACTGAACCACTAGGAAGAAGAATCTGTAGAAGCTTTAGGTCATCAACTTGCAGCAACAATTTGGATCATTCAGTCATATAGACTTAGTAGTCAAAGAGACTTGCACCAGCACCTCTAGTTTCCTTCTCAAAATCAATTCAACAGACTCACAATGCACTTCCACTTAGCCTCCCTATTCGAATCTCTCAGTGATCACCTGATACACTTGAGGAATTATTTATGCAGAAAAATAATTATGGAGCTCCCTGCTCAATTCGAATTGCCTTCTCTAGGCTACCTAGACCTTTTTAGTGGTTAACTTGGTCATTAATGAGCTAACAGCTCTGTTCCACCCACCTGGGGGATAATGCCACAATTTTAGGGGTAGTTGTCCCATAACCAACAGCTAGTGGTGGAGTGCAAATGCTGACACCTGTCCCATGCCTTCTAACATCTTCCATTCCTCCTAGTGGGTCAGTGAACACTCATTTAACAGTTCCCTTGGTGTTTGTCTTCTGTTTTAATTTATTAAATAATAATAATATGTCATTACAATCATCCTTGACCAAATTTGGTCATAATTACAAAACTTTGTAATTAAAATTTAACATAATGTGTTTGCAATCAAATAAATAGTCTCAAAATTTGGGTAGGTGACAGAGTGTCTATCCCTTCCACTAAATTCAGGGGGATGGGTTATCAAGCGGATAAATGATTTCAATGTGGCTCTCTGCGCCAAGAACTTTTGGCGATGCCTATTTGACTAGGGGCTGTGGGGAAAATTGATCAAAGCCAAGTACCTACGGGGCTGGACCCTGTACAGTGGTTTAGAAGGACTGGAAAATCTTTCTTAAAGTCCTCGGAGATTTGGAGAAGCTTCCTTAAAGTTTATCCTGTTATAAATTTTGCTATATACTGGAAGGTGGGGAGGGGCATACAAATGTTTGTTGGCATTGATCTTATCGTTGGAATGGGTAGAGCCTCTTATTTATTAGACGGTCTCTTGAAGAAGCTACTGTTACGAGGTATTAATGCACTTACTCAGGTTAAAAAATCTTCTGGCGAACTTTGCTCGCGATGGCTTACCTCGGTGGACTTGCAGATTCCTACTTTCTCTCGAGAGGAGTGGGATGATTATGTAAATAAACTCTCTTCATTGGACATCACTTTTTTTTTAGAAGCCCGATACACTGGTATGGGAGGAAAACCCTGTTGATGGGACGGTTACTGCCCAACAGGCATATATTAAGCTTCTGGAGACTGTACAGACTTTGGCGGTTGGGTGGAGGACTAAAAGACTATGGAATGATAAGGTGCCGAAGAAGATCAGTTGTTTTGTTTGGCTTTGTAGACATAACAAAATCCTTACCTGGGAGACCTTACAAAAACGAGGTTTTGCTGGACCTGGGATTTGTCTGTTTTGTTGGAATACTTAAGAGGATGTTCACCATCTGTTTGGAGGTTGTAGTTTCTTTCAGGAGATATGGCGGTTATTAAAGGGTGAAATGTCGGTGCTTCCCCTATGGGATCAAACTCTTTTGGCCGACAATTTGGATTTTTGTTTCACTTTGCCTACGAAGACTGTCTCTATTATACTCCATACCCTCTGGGAGATTTGGCTCGTTCGGAATAGGCTGATTTCGACAATTTGAATCCTTCAGTGACGCTGGTATATGGTAATATTATGCCAGGAAGTAGCTTTGTTTGGTCTCGGAAAAGAAAGACTTATAAAACTCGGGATCCATTTGATGAGAGTCTTTATACTTATCCTCTTGGATTTTTTGATGGAGCAGTGCAGGGTGGTGTTTGTGGTGTTGGCTTGGTTCTTAAACTCTTAGCTGAGCATTTTTATCACTTGATGTTTATGGCTGGCACAGGCACAAACACTCGAGTTGAGTTACTAGCATTATGGGGCTTATTATGTTTTGCTAGGCATCTTGAACTTCAAGATATTTGTATACTTAGCGACTCTTGTGTTATCATCGATTGGGCCGGTGAACAGTCTCGTCCGCGATCACTTACACTGCAGCACTGGTGCATGAGGATCCAGTCACTGATTTCTGCCTTCTCCTGTATTGATTTTAAGCACATATATCGCTGTCATAATACTGTGGCCGACGGATTATCAAAATTGGCATTGGGTATGTCTACTGGACAGATGTGTTTCAAATAATTCCGGGATAACACTTTGGTTTCGGATGGGCCATTGGCCCTAGATTCACTGTAACTTCTTCTGCTTGGGTCCATTGTGTTGTTGTCTATACTTTTTCTCCACTTCAGATGGCTATTTTGGGGGTAGCAATATTTCCCTGTTTTGGAGCATTGCTCAGCGTTGAGTACTGTTGACTGTATCTTCATATATATTTGACACTTGAGTTTTTTCCTCTAGTTGCTCGTTTGAGCACCGATTAGAGGAGATGTAGTAATTTTGAACTGATTAAGTTTTTTGTTTAAGTTTCAGAGAAGTCTCCTCGACTTCTCTCTGGTATGGCGAATGTAATTTGACACATCTTTTTTACTTTAATAGAAGGATTTTTTTTTTTTTTTTTGTATTTATTTATTTTTTTTTTTTTTTTTTTCCTAATGAAAAAAAAACATTATGTAAGAAGTGAAACCATAGAGATATGGTTCCGAAGATGGATAAAGATTTACAATTGGTGGGTTATCGGAAGGATATTCTTTTTGAGGATCGGATTTTGTATCATCTCCTAGTATTACTTTCTTAGTCATAAAAAATTTCAAGTCCTTGGGGGGTGTTGTGGATACTAGGCAAAATGAAAGTCTCCTTGTAAAAATGGGTTTGTCAATGGTCAAGTGGTGATACATGCATGCTTTTAGGTAATGGTACTAGAAAATCATCTGAATAGGATTTTGTTATACTTCACTGGATGTGACAAGTTATCCACAGGGGTGTGGTGTTAATACTACTGGAAATGTGTTGCCAGCATAAGACTCTAAGCCTCAACTGGGAAAACCCAACTCTTCTTTCTTTTAGCCTAGCCCTAAGCCTTATGTTCCTGCTCTTGGTTTGGGCTTCATTGGGGAGAACCTTGATATAAGTCGTCTACAAGGTGGTGGTATGCCACTTAATGGATCAAATCCTGTGTAGAAGAAATGAAAGGTGATTAAAAATCGTGGTGCCGAGGTCTCTCAAGTGGTCAACGGAGATATTTGTGTGGACCAAATACTTGATCTATCTGGGAAGATTCTTGTTGGGTGTTTCCTTGGTAGGAGGGTATGGATGAAGTAGATCAAGGGGTGGTTATTAGAGCTCTGGTACCCTGCTTTGGGTTATATCCCTACATTCCATTGTTTGACTTGGGTTTGGTTGTGTTTTTTGTTTCAATCAATGGAAGGTGTTAATTTGATTTTTAAGGGCAATTGATTCCTTAATAGTTCCTTACTGTCTTTAAATCCTTGGCACCCACTCTTTGACGCAAAGAGTGAATAAGTTTGGAGTACCCCCTTCTGGATTAAACTCCCAAATTTGTCAATGGAGTTCTGGTTTGAGCCAACTATGTGGGCAATAAGAAATGTGTTGGGTAAGACTATTCTTGTCATTGATAATTTTTTAACGAGCTTCCTTCATTATGTTGCTCAAATTCTAGTTGAGATTGATGTTAGTCAGGGAGTGCTCAAATCTTATACTCAAATTTTGGACTACCTTAATATTCCTTTCAGGTGCTCTAGGTGTCATGAGTACGGGCATGTTTTTAAAGATTGCTCTGAGGCTCTTGTTAAGAAGATCGCGTAAGAAGTCAGAGGTTAACTGTGAATTGGGTGATGAGAAGTTTTATTCTTCTGCCTATGATCGGATGTTGGGGAGTAATGGTGACAAAGGTGGTGTTGACGATGGTTTGACTGAAGTTTTGGATGACTTGGTTCACAAAGAAGCTTATTGGGAGGTCATTGTATCGAAGACGTCTTGATCCCTCTGATCGTTGGTATGTGGTCAATACTTGGTACTACTATGAAACTTGAGGAGATAGTGGAGGAGTCTCTCCATGCACTGGGACCACTTATAGCCATATATGTCCTTGGATTGGTTGATGAGGCATCTACTTCTTTGGTAAGATCCTTATTATTCCCACTAATTGTCATACTTTTTGAATGTTTGGATACTTTGGGGATTGAATTGAACAATGACAAAATTATGTCCGGACCCACTAGGAGGGCTAAGTGAAAATCTAAAGTAACCAAGGTATCAACCGAGTACCTTTGACCCATTTGTGGATTCTATAGATTTGGCCAAGGACTCAAACCCTTCCTTTGTAGGGGATGTAACCCTATGGTTGGGTTTATTACAATATGGGGATCTGGGTGTGGACTTTATGAAAGATTTGGGCCCGTCCAATGTAGGTCATAAATGTACCCTTAAATGAGTGCGAAAAATTGTTATAGAGGAGGTTAATCAAGGTAGACAAAAGTTGATTACAGGGGCCCTTAGAGCAAGCCAAAGCCCTTGCTCTTGTCCTCAATGAAGATATTTTTCCTTAATGTTTGAGGTCTGGGAGGCATGACAAGAAGTTGGCCCTAAAAAGAACGGTGGCTTTAGATCAACCACATATTGTTTTGATTCAAGAAACAATATGGAGGAGTGACCTATTGATGTCGGATTTGAAAAAGGATTTGGGTTCTTAGGAATTTATCGTTGTTGATGTCGATGGTTTATCAAGTGGTTTGATAATAGGTTGGAATCACAATATTACTCTAATGAATCCTTTTGTTATTTCTTCAAGACTCTGTACTGGGGTCTTTAACAAAAACTTGGGTTTATACTTTACAATTCTCAGTATTTATGGTTCATACGAAGGTAAGCAAGTTTTCTAGGAGAAGTTATTTAAACTTCGGTATTTAAAGATTGACAACTTCATTATGGGGGGGGGAAATGAACGTTACCTTGTCTCAAAGAGAAATTTGGGGTCATATTGCAATAATGGATAGACTTGTTGAGTTTTTTTAAATTGTTTTGAGCTAGGTGGTCTTGTATATGTGGAGGCTCCAAAGCTCAGACCTACCTAGAGCAATAATAGGCTTGGAGTTGATGTAGTCTCCAAACGTTTGGATAGGTTTTTGTTCCATCATTTTATTCTACAAAAGGTTGCTAGTTACATTGGATTGGTTCAATCAAGTGCTCATATCACATCCCGATTATACTTGAGCTTGATCATAATTATATTAGGCCTAGTACTCCTTTTAAGTTCAATCCAGGGTGGATGGCTAAGGAGGAGTTTTTCCAACTGGTTAAGGATAATTGGGTGCATTATGACTCTTTTTTGGATATTATAGCTTGTGAACAATTTCTCATGGCTTTAAAGGCCGTAAAGGAGCAGGTGGCAGCTTGGGTAGGGGAGAGGCATAGGAATACAAACTCTCAAATACTTGTAGTGGAGAAAGAGTTGGAGGCTTTGGTTGTTATTCCAAATGATGGTTCTACCGGGGAGGATCTCTCGTTGGAGATGAAATAGTTGCAGACTTCTGCAAGGTCTAAATTATTCTATATAAGGAAAAATGACTAATGTATCAAGAGTAGGGCTACCTAGCTAGATTAGGGGAACCAAAATACTGCAAAATTCTTCCACTCTTATGCTAGTCACATAAGGAATATAAATGCTAGTTGGGAATTACTGGACCAGAATGTGTCTTTGGTTAGAGGTTTCAAAGACTTGGATGACCTAGGGGTTAATCACTTTAAGGGGGGTTATTAAGAACTTGTTCAGGCTAACATTGCTAAGATTTTAAAAGTTATATATTATTTCCTGAGAATTATAGATGACGTGAATAATGAGCATTTGTATAGACTTGTGACTAAAGAAGATTTGATCTTTGTATTACATACCTTCAAGAAAGATAGAAGCCCTGGCCTGGATGGATGGACAATGGAATTTTACATTGCATTCTTGGATTTGTTGGGTGAGGATTTATTGAGGGTAGTGGAAGAAGTGAGATTGTTAGACTTACTTCCTAGAAGTCTAAATGCAACCTTTATAACACGCTCCCTAAGATTGACTATCCTACTACATTTGCATATTTTATACCTATTTCCCTTTGCAATTATTTATATAAAATCATCTCAAAACTTATAATTGTTAGATTGAAGCCTATTATGTCGTATTATATCTCAACATAACAATTTTTTTGGAGGGGTGACATATTCACAAAGCCATTGGTTCTACTCAAGAGGTGTTGCACACTATAAAGTTATCTCGCACACCTACTACAGTGGTTAAATTAGACTTCTAAAAGGCATACAATCATGTTTCTTGATTATATCTCCAGCTATTACTATTACATATTGGTTTATATTTGCCTTTGGTTAGATGAATTATGAGTTGTGTCACAACTAATACTTTTGTTGTATTAATTAATGGGGTAGCTTCTCATTTCTTCACGCCTAATAGAGGGCTCATGTAGGGTTGTCCCTTGTCCCCATATCTTTTCCTCTTGGTGGATGATGCCATTAGTAGATCCATTAAATAGGCAAAAAGGTTGAGGAAAATTCTAGGGGTTCAGATTGATCGTGGAGAAGCCTTGTCACATCTTTTATTCGTAGACGATGTCTTACTTTTTTGCTTTGAATACGATAGAGAAGGGATTACAACTGTATAGTCTAGCGATTGGGATGGAGGTTAATGAGGCAAAGTCATTCTTATATACATAAGGTATGAACAAGAACCAAAGACAAGATTTCGAAATATATTTTCCCTATCAACATCTAGATTTAGATGATGGTGTTAAATACCTGGGATTTTATCTCAAGCCAAATTGCTATGGGAAGGTTGATTGGTGGTGTTTGGTCACAAAAATTGGAAAAACAATTACTCTTTGGTGCAATAGGTGGCTATCTAGAGGTGGGCAGTTGGTATTTGTTAAATCTTTTTGGAAGTTATCCCAATATATTGGTATACACAGTTCAAATTCCTAAAGGTATTTTAGAGAAGATCACTAGGTTCTACTGTAATTTCCTTTGATAGGAAAGTAATGATTGCAAAGGAACTCATTGGGTCAAGTGGCATAAATTAACAGCTCCCAAGCCTTTAGGGGGGCTGGGGTTTAAAAAATATTCACCTTTTTTAGCAGTCATTGGCTGCAAAATTATTGTGGAATTTTCTTACCAAGCACAGTCTCTAGATAAGGGTTTTAATTCATAAATACATTTCCTCAGGTACTTTGGTATATTGGATTAGAAAAGAACATAAGAGCATTTAGAATGTGTCAAACCAATGGAAGGCTCCAATGCTTGCCTTTCTAGTTATTGGTCCATACTTGGCCTAGAAGTTTGGGAATGGGTCCTAGGCTCGTATTGGTGTTGATGCGATTATGGGATGTAATATAGATATGTTATTACCAGAGGCCCTTGTTCAACATTTGCAAGTGATAGGAAAAACTACACTAGACTTAATTGATAAGCTTGTTGAGTCTTCTCTATGGAAACAAGGTTGGTTGAGGTGTGAAGACTCTTGTTAGTGATTTTCCCTTGTATTGGTTTACATTTATATATAAACATTATAGATTTTATATTTTCCTCAGTGGGGATCCTAATGAACTTATTTGGGGTATAATAAGGTTGGTGGAGTATACTATGCAAGACTTGGATATAACACACTTTTTACCCAAGAAGGTGATGACAACATTTGGTGGTGGAAAGTATGGGCTCCTCCAAAAACTAAGTTATTTATGTGTCTCGCATTATCATATAGGGTCTTGGATTGGGATCATTTATAGAGGAAAGATAATATAGGGCCTAGTATCTGCATATTGTGTAAGGTTGGGGAAGAATCGAACAATCATCTCTTTCCATAGTGTTCTTTCTCTGTTCAATTTTGGCAAGAGGTCGAAGTATTGCTTGGATTTACTAGATTGTGGAGCAGATTAAATCCTACTACTTATTTTTAGATCTGGTTTATTAGGAAAAAGTTGGGTATGATTAGAGAAGTCCCATATTTGGTTATATGGAACATTTGGCTTGTTAGGAATTCTTATTTGTTTAGAGGAAATTTTCTGCCTACTTTTCAAGTTACGGTATAAGTGATGGGTCTACTTACTTTCAAGTACAAGGGTCCAAGGGATCTTAAGGATTTGTAAGTGGATAATACTACTCCTTGGGGTTTTTCGATGCGGCTTGTCAAGGCAAGACTATGCTTTGTAGCTTGGGTTTTACCCTTTATATGAATGACTCTCACTATTTTCACTCTAAATGTAATTTGGGCAGGGGGCAAATAATATGGTTAAATTCATGGCTCTACATTACTTACTAAAATTGGATTTGGATAGGGGATTGAGATCACTACAGGTCTTTGGAGAACCCCTCCTTGCTATTAATTGGATGAATGATCGACTACGGGCTCAAAATATTGGTCTTCTTGATGTTGCTAATCAGATGAAGCAAATCACCATATTATTCCAAACTTTGCAAATTACCATATTTCTACATATATTTAGAGAACATAATATGGTTGCTAATAAAATCTCTAAGGAGAATATGATACTACAGGAGAAGCACTTTATTTTAACCGAATTCCATGATAGGCATTCTATTGCTCATAGGCAATCCTTTCTCAATGAATCCTAACATTATGTTTTAATAGTTTGTAATATGATAGTTCTGATATGTATTTAGACTTAGATATGGATCAAGCATGTTTAGTTTGAGCCTGCTATCACTGTGAGGGTACCTAAGATTTTGATGTATGTTATAGATGTGTGGTTGATGATGTTGGGGGTTCTTCTTGACTATTACCCATTTGTAGGGTCCCTTTTATTTGTGCTTTAAGCAACTGATGATTGTATTTTTTACTCTACTTGAATAGAAAATACATTTTTTTCCTTGGAATAAAAAAATATAGTTGATTGGTTGCAAGATGAATATATGTGTTTGTTTTGGGCACGTTACATAATCAATGGGAAAGGGTTAGATAGGTTATGTTTGATATCTTGGAATAATTTTTTCAAAGAAAAAAAATATTTTTATTCAATACTTCAAGTATGAAATTTAAATATACATCAATCTGCCCATTTAGGCTAAAAAAGACAATAGTCCTAGGTTTGTCATGTTTTCATATGTGCTTCTAAACTTGTACCTGAAAATAACAATCAACCAAGGCATTATAGGCAACCTTCAAAATGACAAAGGTCAAAATTGTATTATACCCTTAGGCTCTACAAAAAATGTAAAAAACTAAAGTGACATCATTTATCTAAGATCTTAAGATAAAAATATAGATCCGATATTGGAATGGGATTCTATCAATAGTCAAGACCCCTATAACCACCTATTTTGAAAGGAGCCCCACCTACAACAAGAATGCTTCTTTTAATCACTAGTATGCAAGTGTTTTGAATTATGGTTACACATTAACAAAATAAATGTCTTCAAAACTCTTTTTCAACTCCATAACATGATTTATAATAGGCTCTAAAACCATATTATCAATTTTGCATCTATTATTAGCCCAATTCACCCTAAGCTTCTTAGGGTTTTCAGTTAGTCCAAAAACTAGTCTCAAAGATTTGTTATGGGTAAACTTGTTATATCTAAAAATCCAAACTGAGTGACACCTATTGCATTAGAAAGAAGACATACCATAAATTTTGTGATAAAAATTTTAGAATCAAAACAACAAAATCGAACACGTGGTAGTCCATACAAGTTCCTTCTCCTGAAAGGGACAAAAATAACAAGTTTTGGGAAAGTTATCATAATTCTCTCTTGGCACATAAGAAGTGGGTACTCAAACATATGGCATCGAGGAGAAGACATACCAAGTTACTACAAGATGAAATTTTAGACTAATAGGAGCCAAAATTCCAGAGATGATTCAAGAACAAGGTCGCCCAGCAAGAGAGCCTACAAACTAGGTTTTTTAAAGGTATATTAAGTTGAATCTGGCATAAATTTTGATTGGAATATATGTTTTGGGTGTTTCAAAATACATGATAAAGAAGAAATATAGGATAAATCTAGTAAATATTAGTGGGATCAAATGGAATTAGGTGGAACAAAAATTTATACTCTCATTAAACCTCTTGAAGGCTCATCCATAATACAATATGAACATGATGAAGTGTACTTTGTGGTGTCCAAGCTTACTGAGAGTAGAAAACCTTGAAAATACAATTATAATAAAGGTGGACATCATGAATACAGTAAATAAGGATGAATTCCAAACATTCAAAGCGGATATGCAAGTTGAATTCCAAACATTCAAAAGGGATATCCAAATTAACTTAAAAAAGAACCTTGAAAACATGAGGGGAGAATGTGTGAAGGATATAAGCAACCTACTTACTCAAAAATCAACTCCTCGAGAAGAGAATAATGAGAACAAGATGATGGAGTCCCATTCATCCCAGGAGAAAATTATAGTATACTCAAAGAACAAGAACCCCAAGTCCCATAAACTCGATGGCTCATTACTCTAAGATCCACATAACTATAGGTTCAACTTGGAACCAAGGAACTACTTCATTCCCAAGTTTGATATGAGAAAGATTGATGGGAATGATCTAATAACATGGATATTGCAAATGTAGCAATTATTTGATCTACACCAAGTGCCAATTTTACAAAAGGTAACTATTACATCCTTATATTTAGAACCTTATCTATTTGTATGATACCGATGGCTTTGTGACCGTACAAATGGCTCTATTGTTTTTTGGTCTATATTTATGGATGGATTGATAGCACATTATGGGGATATTAAGAGTAACACCTTCTTTAGCCAATTGATAAATCTCAAGCAAAATGGTCCAATTACACAGTGCATTAAGCAATTTCAGAAGTTGAGTGCTATATTGGAGAACATTCCATAGGATAATTTGTTGGATATCTTTATGGGCACTTTAAAGGAGAGAATTCAAAATGAGGCTCATTTATTTGAACCTAAATCATTGTAGAATGCTTTTAGTTTGGCAGGGAGAGTTGAAGTAAAAATATGGCTACTAAAAGGGCTATTGCTAACACTTATGGAGAGGGAAATGTTTCCCCCCAACCTCACTTATCCTACAAGGTTGACGCCTCAACAAGTAGAGGAAAGAAGAGCAAGGGACTATGTTTCAATTGTGATAACAAGCACACCAAGGGGCATAAGTGCAGAGAGAATAAATTATTCTACACAGAGTGTGAAGGAAAAGAAGGTCTAGAACCAAAACAATCTCAAGAGGTAGATCTAGAAGATACTCCCTCGACCATATATTGCCATGCATTAGCTGGAAAACTATCACTCATCAAACTCTCATGATAAAAGGATATATAGAAAAGAAAAAGGTAACTGTGTTGATTGAGTCCAATAGTACCCATAACTTCAATAATTGCAAATTAGCCAAACTTTTCAATTACTTTCTACAACCAACACCGAAATATCAAGTAATGATTGCAGATGGAGGTACCATAAATTGTTCATGTATGAGCCAAAGTATTATGCTAACTATGGGTGGGTATTTATTGGATAGTCCAATGATTGCAATCCAAATGGGTGGTGTTGATGTTGATACTAGGGGTCCAAGAGCTCAATCATTGGGAACAATGACTCTTAATTTTTAGGAACTTTTGATGAGATTATATTATAAGAAAAAGAAATTGAACTCAGAGGTATTCTAGGGAAACCCTCCAAAGTGATAAGCTCTAACATCATGGAAAATTTGCTAAAGAAGGGACACCATGGAGTAACTGCACAATTGTGCTCAAGCATTTATACCCTCTATTCCAGTGGATCTCCAAAACGTTATTGACAACCATTCCAAGGTATTTAGAGAGATGCCTAGAGGTCTTTCACTTACTCAAGATCATGACCATGGTATTCACTTGCAACCAGGAAGTGTGCCACCTAACATCAAACCCTGCACTAGTGGTGATGGTTCTAAAAAAGAAGGTTCATGATGTATGTGTCCAAATGATAGAGAGATCAATAAGATGGCCATTACAGATAAGTTTCATATTCTTAATATTGATGAATTATTAGATGAATTACAAGGATAAATTTTCTTTACCAAGATGGATCTTCATTTTGGATATCATCAAATCATAATGTGGAAAGAAGACTTTTTGAAAATAGCCTCCATAACACATGAAGCTCATTATGAATTTATGGTGTTGCTATTTGGCCTTACCGATGCACTTTCCACATTTCAAAGCTTAATGTATTCTATTTTTAAACCATTTCTCATAAAATTTGTGTTATGTTTTTTTATGGTATACTAATCTATAACAAATATTGGGAAGAGCATGTACACCATGTGGACATGGTCTTAGAACTATTGGAGGAGCACCAACTATGTGCCAAGCCTTATAAGTGTGCCGTGGGGTTCACGAAGTGGAATTTTTGGGTCATATTGTATCTCACAAAGGCATCAAAGTGGACCCTAACAAAATTAAGGCTATCATGGAATGGCTAATTCCTAAAACCTTGAAGAATCTTAGAGGATTCTTAGGATTGACAAATACTTCCACAAGTTTGCTAAGAATTATGGTCAAATAACAACACCTCTAATAAGGTTATTAAAAAAGGAGGCATTCTCTTGGACTCAAGAAGCAACCAAATGTTTTGAAAAACTTAAAGTGGCTACGTGTACAACTCCTATATTAGCCACACCTAACTTCATAAAGACCCGAGGGAACAACATTGATGTAGTTTTAATGCAAGAAGGAAGGCCCCTTGCCTTGCCTTTGAAAGTTTCCAACTTAAAGGTTAAAACTTGCTCAAACCAATTTATGAAAAGGAAATGTTGGCCATATTGCTTGTAATTAAGAAACAATGCCCTTGCCTGCTAGGAATACACTTCAAGGTAAGAACAAATCATGATAGCCTTAAGTACTTCTTAGAACAAATATTATCTTCAGAAGAGCAACAAAAATGGGTTACAAAGATGCTATGTTATGACTTTGAAATTATATAATAAAAAAAGGAAAACATAATGTAGTGGTAGATGCACTTTCAAGAAAACAAGATGGCATAGAAGACTTACTTTGTGTTATTCCTATTACGAAATTTGGTTGGGTGGAAGAAGAAATGATCCAATGGAAACAAGACCATAAGGCATGCAAGATAGTTCTACAACTACAAGAGGACCCTAGTTTACCGGATAAATTCATGTGGAAGAATGATTCACTATGGTACCGAGGTCACCTATATTTATGTAAGAATTCTCAAGTCAAACATAAGGTCCTTTTGGAATTGCACACTTCTCTTATAGGAGTACATTCAGGGTTCTTGAAAACTTACCACATGATCAATAAGGATTTTTTCTAGGAAGGCCTTAAAACTAATGTCCAAAAGTTTGTGGCAAAATGTTTGGCTTTCCAATAGAACAAAGGAGAGACAATAAATACACTAGTTCTTCTACAATCATTAGCCATACCGAGTCAACATTGGGAAGAGGTCCCAATGGATTTTATCATAGGTCTATCGAAGTCAGAAGGAAATAATTCCATCATGGTAGCAGTGGGTCGACTCACAAAGTATGCCCATTTCGACTCTATTACTCCTCCTTTTAAAGCCAATATAGTAGTTGCAACATTCATGGAAACAATTCAAAAGCTACATGGAATCCCCAAGATTATTGCAAGTGACAAAGTTCCAATTTTCAATGGTATTTTTTGGAAGGGGTTATTTTCTTCTTTGGGCACTCAATTGGCTCACAACTCCTCTTACCGTTCTCAATCTAATGGGAAACTAAGATTGTAAGTGAATGCCTAGAAGGGTATCTTTGTTGCTTTGCAAATGATAAACAAACACAATGGGTCAAGTGGTTGCCCTTAGCAAAATGGTGGTACAACACATCCTTCCATACTTCATAAAAATGTCACCATTTATGGCACTTTATGGCTATCATCCTGCTTCCACCACATCATCCTTGAAAGAGAAAGCTAAGGTTCAAGCAATGGAGGATCACATAGAGAACCAACAAGAGGTTCTCCAACTATTCAAAGATAACATGGCTATAGCACAAAATAGTATGAAACAATAAGCATATCAACATTGTAGTGAAAGGAATTTTGAAGTGGGGGATTGGGTATTTTTGAGGTTACAACCATAGAAATAGGTGTCCCTCAAGCAACAAAAGAAGGACAATGAATTATCATCCAAGTACTATGGTCCCTATAAGGTGTTGCAGAGAATTGGAAGTATGATTTACAAATTGGATTTGCCTCCATCTTCATGTGCACATCCAGTATTCCATGTTTCTTGCTTAAAAAAGTTAATTGGTGACAAGATCCTAGTCCAAACTATTTTACCAGATATTGATGAAGAATGGAAATTGATAGTAGAACCTAAAATAATCCTCGAGACAAGGATCAAGCAACTGCAAAATTGAGCAATTATTGAGTACCTCATCAAGTGGAAGAAGTTGCCAATAGAAGAGGCGACATGGGAAGATGAGTTCTTCATGCAGAAACATACATAATCAATCAAGTGTTGAGGACAACACTTGTTTGAAGGGGAGGAGCATGTTGAGCCCTATACATTGTGACATTACATTCCTATTATTATTATTGATCGACAAGGAATTTAATTGTAATTATATGGTCGGATAGAAATGTAATGTACCATTTGTCTCCTATATATATACCCAACAGGACCTATCTTTAGGATCATCTCATATTGTCTTGTGCATTTGATACATTGTATAAGGAGGTTGCCTCCTCAAAGAGGCTTCATATTCATCTCTTTACTTCATTATTGAGTCATTATATTACTCTCTCTTTCTTATTTTATGCTCTTTTGGGAATTTGGTGCATAACACTTTTGCACCATGGAAATTTAGGTCCTTAGCCATGTTTTAAACCTAAGACCAAGAATTTATTGCATCATTTGAAGCTACATCCTCTAGAGAATAAATCCCCAATAAATGTATATCTCTTAGCAAGTCTTCAAACAATATAAAGGTACCTTTACATCTAATCCAAGGGTCTTCTTCTATCATCACCTTGTGTCCATTCCTAATCTTTCAAGCAGTCTACTTTCCAATTAAAGGGAAAGCCTTTACCGGTGCTTTCTAGAGTATTGAGCCACCTCAAAATAATTTATTTCCGATCTAAAGTAGTTGTTAACAACCTAATTTTTCTCACCTACCTTGTCATGAGTATCATCACCATTATACAACATTCCCAATAGAATTAACCCCATTGCCATCACCATATGACCCTAGCAATGTTGCAAAAAATCGAAGAAAAGTAAAAGTTTGACCATAACTAACACTACACAGATTTTCCCTTAAATTTCATCATGACACATCGCACTAAAAACCTCAAAAACCACGATGGGGTCCTAAAACCACAATTCGGTTACTCTTAATGATCGTGCGCCTTCCAAAAATGTGTATTTGTTAAAAGTGGACATTTTCCAGTTGTTATTGCTGAAAATAACATTTGATTTGGGCTCTAGAACCTATTCTCCCCACTAAATCATCAATGAAAAGGGGACTATTCGCATTGGAGCTAGATCTCAGTATTGTCTACATTATTTTCTATAAATACAACCCTCAAGGTCACTCCATCCATCCATCCACAATTGCAATGTTATGCTATCATATTTCACATTGAGAGAGAGAGAGAGAGAGAGAGAGAGAGAGAGAGAGAGAGAGAGAGACATTATACTTTTTCCATGGTCCATCTACATTATCACTTGGCTAGAATTTGGGCACAAAGGAGAAGAAGAACCCTCCTTTGGCTCAATTGTAGAGGTCCATTTCCTTCTACAACTAACACCAAGGTGTTTCCGTCTCACCCTATTCTGTGTGTTAATCCAGAAAGAGAGAGAGAGAGAGCCATTATACTTTTTCCATAGTCCATCTACATTATAACTTGGCTAGAATTTGAGCACAAAGGAGAAGAAGAACCCTCCTCTGGCTCAATTGTAGAGGTCCATTTCCTTCTACAACTAACACCAAGGTGTTTCTGTCTCACCCTATTCTGTGTGTTAATCCAAAAATCAATACTTACATGTATTTTTCAAGCAGGAAAAACCGGTACTCTTGATATTCATATAGAATCAAAAAGTACAGAGTCCATAAAAAACAGTTCCTCAAGAACTTCTATATAACCAAATATGTTCTAGATATCCCATATATCTTATCAACCTAAAAAATCTGATACAAAAGACAGCCAAACATCCATAATATGTATAAAAACCAATTCATACAAAGGTATGCAGAGACCCTTCAGACACTAAGCAGTTTTGTATGAATTCCTCCCAAAACAGAGTGCCTTCCATACAGTCCAAAGCTTCTTTAGATAAAAATTCTGCAGCAGAGTTTTGTTCCCTGTAGATGTGAGTGATCTCCCATTCATAAATATCCAAGAGAAGCTTCTTGGTATGCAAACACCAATGATGTAATTCAATAGATTGAAGATTATATATGCCTTTTTCCCAATTGAAAATGACAAGTGAGTCTCCAAATATTTTGACATAATCAATCCCCATTAGAGTAGTGACCCAGAGCAACATCCACAAGGAAAGGATTTCAGAGTTAGTGTTTGAACCAAGACCACAGTGAAGTTTGAAATAGAAGAAATGTTCTTTATTGATATAAAGAACCACACCAGCTGCACATAAACCATTGCACGTAGCACCATAAAAAAACCCATGAGACTCTTCAACTAAATGCAAGTCTAAAATATGTTTGGAACTTTTAACCTTGACTTTCATAGTATTGATCTCCCTGTAAGAGTTTAGAATTTTTATCTTCCCAATTGTAGCATTTGGTTTCATGTCTTTGAAAATAAATGGATTTCTTTGGCACCAAATTCCCCACATTATAAAAGCAGGAAGATATTTGTGAATTTTTTCATTATTGATCCATGCCTGTAAGTTGGAGTCAACATATCCCACACCCCAAACTATCATAATATTTAAGTAGTACAAACCTCTTTCCACAGGTTCTCTGCAAAAGGGCAGAAGATAAATATATGTTGAATTGTTTCCTCATTTTTTTCACACAGAACACATCTATTCGGACCGATCCAACCACGATGGAGTAAATTATCCCAGGTGAGAATAGAGTTCTCTAAGACTAGCCATAGAAAACATGCAAGATTTTGTGGAATGTTCCACTTCCACAGTTTACCAAACCACCATTTAGGAATCTGGAAATTTTCATAGTTAGCTAAGAAATTATAAGCTAATTTTGTCGTGACTTGTCCATTAGTGAAATTACCAGTCCATACAATTTCATCATCATTTGTATCGATATGGATGCCCATAGAATTCATTCTGGAAACAAAGGAATTCCATTTTTGAGCCCATTCTCTCCCGATACCCAAATCCATAGCAGTGTACCAGTAATTTAAATCATTGCCCAACCAACCTGGTTTTTTGACAAAGGCCAGAGTATTGTATCCAATCTCTTCAAGGTACTTTACTAAACCATCAGACATGGTAAAAGTTTCCTCAAAACCAACCTAGGATCAATACCTATAAATATGTTAGCTCCCGATCCCACTTTCCAAGCCAATTTCATGCTTATCCACTTAAAGACTTTTAAAAAACCATTCTAGAAGTATGAAGAGTTTCGGGTAGATATCCAAGGATTCCTAATCCAAAGAAAAATATCATATTTTATGTATTTACCAAGAAGGACCCTGTTCCATAAGCCTTTCCCAAAAATTCCCCTCCACATGCTCTTCATGCACAAAATGATATTAAACCAATCTAAGTTTTTTATGTTCCATCCACCATTTTGTTTAGTCTGCGAAAGTTTCTCCTATTTAACCAAGTGAATCTTCTTTTTTTCCAGAGAGCCCAACCATAAGAAATTAAACATCAAGCCATGCATAAAATTAATCACTGCTTTAGGAATTATAGCAGGAGAAAACCACTAAACAAGAATACCCGTAAGAACAACTTTTAGAAGGGTCAATCTACCACCAAGTGTCAAATATATGTAAGTCCAATTGCCAATTTTCTTTTCAAATTTTTTTATCAACCAAAACCAATCCTTGATCCTGTAGTAGTTTGGATTCAGATAGTAGCCTAATTATTTGAAGCCATTCTCCATCAAAGTGGTTTGATAAGGCAAAATGTCAGTGACTTGTCTGAGTGCTTGGTTGTCCACGGTAATATTTACATGTATTGCCTTGTTATATATTGCTAGTTTTCTCATATTTCACTTTGCATGCATGGTTAAAAAATCTTGTTGGTTTAGTTTAGTTTTCCATTTGATCTAGCACTTTACATTACACAACCCTCAAGTATGTAGACTTGGTAGATGTTGGTGAGGAATCACCAACATTAGATTTGGAAACCATACTACAGATGAATCATTTCTTTCATCCTTGGTTGTGTTAAGGAAATTTCAAGCTACCTCCATATGTTATTTAGGGTTGTTTTATTGTTGTTTGTAGTTATCTTTTCACATATAAGTAACCTTGGCAAAACACCCAAAGTTTTTGTTATGATTGCGAGCTAGGCTTTTATTTTTTCCTTGTTTCATATTTGCATTGTGTTTTTCATGAAAATCTACGAGAAATTTCACGTCGTCATAGAAAACCAAAAATTGCATGTGAATCTTCCAAATCCATAATTTTTCTTTTTTGGCTTAGTTCAGGTCCATGGAACAGGTCATAAATCATATTCGGTTTTTGGTTTATGTCCTTCCATTTTGTATAGATTGATTTTTGTCTTGATTTGAATGTAGGTAGAGAAATGTTTGAGAAATCATAGTATTTACTGCTTTTAGGGTTCCATATTGAGATAATTTTCAATCTCCATTTATTTTTCAACAAATAATTTTCATAATTGAGCATAAGTTAGTTTACTCGGTTTGCTTAAAACCTATTTCCTTTGGTTGGTTGATAACCTCATTTCTTCTTCCTTCCAAGTTCATTAGAAATTAGCTTGTCTTTTCTTTGTGTTAGAGAGAAAGTAGTTGAGAAATGAAACCCTTTAGATGTCTTAGTATCAATTGCTAATATTCATGTGTTCTCATTTCTTAGATTGCACCAGTCCATAACTAGTTTCTATTGTGAATGGTTATTTGGTTGAAAGTTTTTTTTTAACAAGAACGAGTATAGTTTTGTATTTAAAATGTGGCATGGGTGACTGAAGATACTAGCAAAACATTTATACAAGTTATGGAAATTTGGAGAAAGATCCTTCTCTAGAGAGCATGCATGGAAGTTGTGGTTCCTGCTTGATCATAGAGGAATTTCCCGAGGTCTTCAACAACTAGTGCTAGAGGAGGCCTAAGCGATGCTCCAAATCCTGAATTATCCTTATTTGAGATTCAAGTTTGCAGTTGGAATTGTGCTCTCAAGCCTAGTGCTTCCTTATTTCCTCCTACGCCTCTCGCTCATGCTGCTAGAATGCTCTTCCCAACTTTGCTCATTAGATCTCAGACGATGCTTTAGAGTGGATACCTTATGCTACAAAACCTTAATTTCTGATGAGAGGAATTTTACTCCATGGGACGGACAACAATCTAAGCTACTCTCGCTATCCGCAATCACGGACTCCTCACCCTATCGATGCCGACTCTTGTCACGATGATTATGACCCATCTAAGTGTTATTTCTTTCCTACCAACTTCACCGAGTAGCTCTATGTGCCCGAGACCATCTCGAATTCTTTGGACTTCGGGGTTTGAATTTTCCCTTCCAACTCATTCTCATCATTGTCCTCATACATAGAGAAAGTATTGCCTTGCTTGGGATTAAATGATATACACATTCCATCTTGGGAGTCGTTGTATCCATCTGCAGAGGAGGAGATATCGTACTTGGTACATAACAAAAAATATTGAACTCATTTGTTTTCAACACTTGCCAATTTGAAAGGAAATTAATGCACCACCTTAAATCATGATGGCCAAAAGGAGGCACATGTAGAAGGACTCCATGCCACCTAGGTCTGTAGAACCCATCATTATGCTTACAAAGGGAGGTCATCATGGGATAAATTGGAAGGAGAGACTTCTGTTTTTGGACATTAATACTCCTTTAGTTAATTTTATTGCTCGACTGGCCTAGGCATCAACAAGCTTGTTTATTTCCATCAGGACATAAAAAAGCTAAGAACCAAGGAGCAAGGCAAGAAGGGTGCTTATTCTTCCAATGCCAAACCTCAAATATTCCTCTCTATTGAACCAACATCGGCCCTTGTAGAAGATCCATAGTTTCAACTCGATTACAAGAGACCCTGCCCAAACCCCACGCGAATTCAGTTATTCTTTGTCCCTCGAGATTAAAGAGAATACCTCTCGCTCATGCTGCCCCTTGCTATTTGGTTGAAAGTTGGGACGTTGTGTTTTGCTCGTTAAATGAATAAGTTAATTTTATTTCAAGAAACATTTTTTTTTAGTATTGGTCATGATCTCCCTTTCTTTACACTTTCAAGCATTTACTTTTCCTTGCAATTTAAGTTTTTGTTGTACACACCGTTTGTGCACTGGCACCACCACACCTTAAATTCAAATGTCACTTGGTTCATGACCCCAAGTGGAGCCTAAAATTAACCCCTAAGCTAATACACTAAAATTATTCACTTGAGGGCCAAAACATGTTTTTTACTTAGGTTAGGATTGTATGGATACACATCCAAATAACTCCCCTCAATCATTTCACATCTAAAACTTAGAGGTTATCTTCGAGGGAAATTTAAAATACCTTCCATCAAATGCAATTCAAACCCATTTGGAAACATGCATGCTCTTTGAGGCCAAGGTTGGGACCAAAGGTTTGATTGATACTCCTAGCTCTTTCAATACTGAATATCCCCCAACCATTTGATTTTAGCACGAAGGCAAGCTAACCTATTGCATGTACCCATGCAAAGGTAGCTCAATGGTTCGGCTTTTAGGTACCTATCCAGGTGGATCTCACAAGAGGGAGGGCACATGAGATAGATTGTTGTAGGCCATTGGAATTGCTCCCAGTGTCATGTTCTATAACTGGCTCATTCACACCACCACTCGCTTTCATGGTGGAGTTGAGATCCCATCAGGTAAAGTGTTTGGAAGTGCTTGTTCGGTTTTCTACTTCTTCCCAATAGTGGAAACTCCTACCACTTGTTGATGGAGATTTGGAAAAGTTTTTATTTACACATTAGGTTTTTTTGTATCTCTCCTCTCATGGCTAGTGAGTCTTTTTGTTCCTAGGTTGTTCATTATTACATTGTTTATTTCCTTAATTGTATCACTCGTTGCACCCACATTACAATTTGCATTTAACCAAGTAACCTCTGAAATTAGTGTTGGCTTATTTGAGTCCCCTCTCATTAGTATTTAATGGAGTTATTAGTTGAGGATTTGTTGAATCTCTTATGTCAAGATTCCTCCTCCTAGGAATTTTATATGATTCAAGGATTATCCCACATTTTGGGGTTCTTGGCAAGATTATTAGCGCACCTCAGCATGTGAGAAGTGAACCACCTCCCTCCTCCCCTAGTTACCCTTTAGGATCCTTGGGTTCAAGCTCCTCATAGCTTGGATCATCATCGTCACCCAATGCCATTAACCAATTAGGGAACCCACAACCAATACAACTAGTGTTATCCCTTCTATCTATTGCCACACCAATCCATTTGGTGGCAATGCACATAATGGAAATCCATATAGTGTGAATAATGACACAAATGTCATAGGGAATGAGTACACATCCACAATTACGACATTGAGCCTCCCTTTTATGGCTAGTCTAAACCTACCAGTTTTGGCTCGAATAACCGATGATCCTATTAGACATGACACTACATGGCCTCCAATGCCCACCAAATTACCCTCATGCATCCCTAAGTTTGAAGGTAAAGTAGTAGAGGAATCTTCCAACCACATCATGTCATTTAATCTATGGTGATCCTCTAGCAGTATCATGGATGATTCTATTAGTTTGTGAATATTCCAAAGGACCCTTACTAGAGTACCAACGAAGTGGTTCATTGAATAGCCCACTGCCATTTATCTCAATTTTGTGCCACTGGCTTCCAATTTTCTCACTTTATTCTAGTTACCTATCCATTATGAAAAGGGTGTTCAGATTCTTTTGTCATGCCATCATACTAGAACTACACATATCACATACCATATTCATAAATGGCAAAGACAAAGGAACCTTTCATGATCAAACTAGATGACCATATATTTCCATTTTAGTTCTTGAAATCTCTATTACCCACCATATCTAAGGATGTCATTTCCAAGCAACCATAATCGAAAGAGGAAGCCATCTTAAAAGCTCAACAAGATTATTTTATCTATGCTCAGTATGACTATTTGTACTCTACTATCTGTGACACACCCTGTAGTGACTTCTTGCACAAAGATTAATAAGGGCCATCTCACTCAACAAATGGTGTGATTAGTGTTATGGCATCCATCTCAAACCCATACAACCAAATGCCCCCATATACAAGTAATTATTCATATGGTAATAACCCTAATAGTGAGTGCCTTAATCAAGGGAAACCTCATATGCCGTATTACCCTCCCAATCCCTTGCACTCATCCTCACATGCAGGGATGAGTACCTCCTAGTCAGTTCCTATTCACAACGCCCATGTTCATAGCCCCATGCATAGTGGTGCTATAGGTGGTAGAAATTCTACTACATATATGGATCCACTGATGAATAATACTTATTACCCATTTCCTGGTCCCTTATTAGGACCCCCAGTCCATCAACATCTTCAACCTCCCCCTTTTTTGCAAGGTCGGGTTTATGGTTAGTAAAACACGTCCACTCAATTGACATTTAATAATCAAAATGCACAGCATAATCCTAGTAAGAAGAAGAACAAGGGGAGTAATAAATGAAACAACCAAAACCAAGAAGGTGGAGGTCAACACCCTAACCCTCACGACAATACTAGAGGAAATCATAACCCCAGAAATATGGATCATACAAAACCTGCTAAGCAAGGCAAGAGCCCCAGTTACAAAGTAACCACGCATGTTCTTTTTGTGCACTTTACGGACATTATACCCACCATTTTATGCACCTTGATAGAGCTTGTCAGTTGTGGGATGAGGTAAACAAGCACAAGTCTATGAATATCCCCAAAGGTCTTGATAGTACTCCAGCTACTCACCCTCCCACGTTGCAACCGATAATATTGCAAAACCCCTTTCCACCACAATGGTTAGTCATAGTGAAGTCAATGATGTCTCACCATAATCATCCATCTACATCAACAAATCGAAGTTACCCTTCATTCCATAAGATCTCTAGACCTCTTTTATTGTCAATCTCTAGACTCGACATAATCAATACATCATGACAGCTAAACCTATTAATTCCAACAAGTATAAGGATTCAAACCACAAGGACCTTTGCATCTCCCACAACCTAATGTTGAGCCTACCTTGAAGGTAACCAAAATCTTCTTATGTCACACAATCCATAACCCTAATGCTAGACCTTCTCATAATTATAGTGTTGTGGATGACTTGGCCTAGTCCCTACCTACCATGTTTACCTTCGAAGTTCTCCAACATTGTCTTATGCAACATAAGTCTCTTTTGTTTGCATTAGGCACTATAGATCCTTCTAATGCTCATTTGATCACTTTCTATTTATATAGATTTAAACCTCAAATTTCTTCTTTAGTAGCCTTCCATGTTCCTATCACCATAAAAAAACTTGATTACCCATCAATGCATTATTGACGAAGGAGCCTCCAACTGTGTCGCATCATTACATTTCTTCCTCCAGAGTGTCATCCTCATCACCCTTAGTGGTGTCAGAGGTCCCGAGCCTTTCTACCACTACCTTTCTAAGGGATGAAGAAATCCCCGAGGCTCTCACAAACCTTGATTACTTGTCGAATTAAATGCATCATCAAGCATATTTCCTCCCATAGGCATCTCTTTCATTTGGTGAATCTTCAAATTATTGATCCATTGAATATAAATATTTATCCCTTAATGACCCATTGATTGGTTTACAAATCAGATCCCTACTATGGATTCCTTTGAGGAGGGAAACATGACCAACATATCTCTCACTATCAAAGTGGACTTTTTTATTAAGTCTGGTGTCACTAAGAATATCTTGCTTGGCACCTCCTACACTTCCGAGGAAGTGACAACCTATAAAGCTCTCTTTTAGGAATTTTGTGGTGTCTTTTCCTGGTCTTATGCCAAAATTCCAGGACTCAACCACACCATAGTAGAACATCACATTGACACTTGGTCTAATGTCAAACCTATGCATCAAAAGCAAAGGCCTATTCAGCTTTAAAAAGCTCTAGATTTCAAAGTAAAAATTGATAAGCTCTAGAACATAGGTTGCATTTACTTGATTGCATATACCACTTGGGTATCCAATATGGTTCTAGTCAACAAAAAACAAGGTACTATTCAAGTTTGTACTAATTTTCATGATTGACTAAAGCTTGTCCAAAATACAACTTCCCCACCCCCTTCATCGACTAGATTATTGATTCTTGTGTGAGACATAAGGTTCTATCCTTCATATATCATTTCTCGGGGTACAATCAAATCCAAATCTTTCCCCAGGACAAGTGTAAGATCACCTTCACCACCCCTTGGGGCACCTTTTCCTATCGAGTCTTTCCCTTTATACCCAAGAACACTAGAGCCACCTTTCAACATGCCATGTCATATAGTTTCCATGACATGATTGGTATTATCTTGGCATATTTGGATGATCTCATAGCTCATTCAAATAAATTATCAACACATTTGGAACATCTTCGCAATGTATTTCTTTGGGTGTCGTAGATATAACATCTGCTTAAACCCACTTCAGTGTGTGTTCTCCGCACTTGTTGGTCGGTTCCTAGGATATATATTTTCTAAATAAGGGGCCATCATTTATCCTTTGAAATTTCAACCCATTCTTAAACATCCCAACCCAAAAACTTTATGCCAATTGCAAATCCTTCAAGGCAAGGTGAACTTCTTACATTGCTTTATTCCCCACTACACCACGACTATTCATGGATTCTTGTGTTTGTTATGTTCTAACATACCCGTTGTATGGGATGAGAAAGCTTAAGCCTCCTTTGATGCCCTCAAATGTGTTATTACATTGACACCCTTGATTGGATGACTTTGTGAAGGATTTCATACTTTACATCTTAGCCTCTCCCTATGTCGTTGCTAGAGTCCTCTTTTAAGAAGGTGACGAACACATGGAACATGCCATCTACTATATTAGTTAGAACTTTTTTGGACCATATTTATCCTAAAACCTTGAGGAGAAGCTTGCCTTGGCCTTTTTTTTTAATAAAAAAGTTATGCCATTAAATCCTAATCCATAAAACCAAAGTCATTGCAAATCCAAACCCTATGTTGTACCTCTTGAGTAGGCGTATCATCAATGGAAAAGTTGCTCGATGGATCGCAATCCTCCAAGAGTATGGCCTCAAATTTTCTAGTTCCAAGAGTAAACACTCTTTGGCCTTAGTTGATTTTATCTCAAACTCCCTACTGGAATTATCAATCCTCCTACCAATGATGATCGCCCCCATGAACACTTGTTCACCATCTCTTTGAATCATCCTTGGTATGTAGATATTTTTGTCTATTTATGCACTCAAAAGTTCAGTGCCCATCTCTAGAGATGTGTGCTATTGGATCCATCACCAACCTAATCGTTACGTCCTCATCAATGATGTCTTATATCAACAAGGAGTAAACATTATCTTACGATATTGCCTCGCATTTGAGGAGGTAGAATGCATCTTAAATTATTGTCATAGTGGGGAATGTGGAGGCCAACTTTCAGGAATTGCCACCACCTATAAAATCATCCACATTGGTTATTTTTGTCCAGTCTTATTGTCTAATTGCATATCGATAGTGAAGCATTGTTGAAATTTCTAGTTGTTTGCCCCAAAGGTAAGGGCACCTTTTCCCCCCTTACACCTAGTTTCCATTACCGATCCATTCTACAAATGGGCCATCGAATTCATAAAGTGCAATCCTATTTTAGGTGGTGGACACAAGTACATCATCGTGGTTATCAACTATTTCACCAAATGTGCCAAGGCCATGCTGACATATAATAACATTACCGCCAAAATGACACGTTTCTTCTTCAACATGTCATATTTCGATTCAGTTTACTAAAACAATTGGTTTCTTATCACGACACTCAATTTGAAGATGTTATGTGGGAAGAGCTCACTCATCACTTGAAATTTGAGCACTAATATTCATTTGGGTAAATTACCCATATGGAAATGGCCAAGTTGATGCAATCAACAAAGTCTTGAAAACCATGCTCCAATGGATGGTTGACAAGCACAAGTCCAATTGGAACCTCATGCTCTTTCCTACATTATGGTCCTATCAGACATCAACTAAAACTGCTATTGAGTTCACTCCATTCCACCTCATCCATGGTGTGGAGTCAATTTTACCCATCTACTGCCAAATCCCCTCCTTGGATTTAGTAGCATAACTTTTACTCGATACCTCTACAATGGTACAAAGAATTATTGCTTTGGAAAAAGTGGATGAAGATCATCGTACTACTTTACAAATAATTGAAGCAACCAAAAATGTTATAAATCCCTTTACGATCATCATGTCCACCCACGCTCGTTTCGTAATGGTGATATAGTCCTTGTTTACAACCAAGCTCATGACTAAATTGGTCAAGGAAAGTTTGAATCTTTGTGGCAAGGCCCTTATGCCTTAAAATGTTGTTTGGGAAAGGGGGCGTACCTGCTCGTTAGTCAAGATGGCCAACTCCTTAAGAACCATCTCAATGGTTTATACTTGAATAAATGATATCCATTAGACCAAATCCTTTTTTTATCTTTTGTACCATAGTTATCTTATTTCCGTCCCTTTAAGGATAGACTTGTGATTTATTTTCTTTCCCTTTCAAATGGATTGTTCGTCGCAATGTTACATTGGTTATGATGATGATGCAAGTAAATACCCTCTAAATCTCACCTTGACATCATTGTCCATCTATTCCCCATTGCACTCCCTCGTCCATACCTGTGATGTGTGTATTGGTGCTACCACCAATAATCAGGTGGAATACAATGCCATGATTGGACTTTTGGTCAATTCCCTTCAGTTATGTGTTTGTCAGCTTCATCTTTTCCTTGATTATTAGTTGCTTCTCACACAATTGAACAACTGTTGTCGAGTAAAAACATCCTTGCCTCTTTAGAAATTATTTGTGATCTAGACAAATGGTTAGACAATTTGAATTAACATTCTTAGGAGTCTTAATAATCTCATAGATAGTATGCCAAATCAAATTCTAGATTGGCATATCACTATTCAGCAACAATAAAATAAATCATGCATGTGTATATAATCATAACCATAAAGTGCATCCACATGTACATATGAAACCATAAAAGAATACACCACATCCCATCATAAATAAGGCTTATACATATAAAATCGCATATGTATATGAATATATATAAGCATCCAATAAATAAGTAATGTTTACATGAAAGGGGCCTATAGCTTAGTCTAAAAAATATGTGATATAGAGTCAAAAACTCACATGTCCTAAGCCTTGGGGCAACTTCCTAAAACTATCTAGTCATCAACATCAAAATCCCGCTCTATGTCATTATCCTCATCACTACCAATACCCACAATATGGGGGACATCCCCCCTCATCATGTCTCAGATAATATGGGTAGCTACAACTATCCTTTGCACAATTGATTGCCACTATGGTGGTGCCTGGAAGAAGAAAGCGATCAACTCCATGTTTGGGTGTTGCCACCCATCATCCGTGACCCCAATAAGCAATTGGTCTCTCTCGATGTAGCCACCTTGTGAAAATCTTGGGTCCTCACTATTGTCTCTATGCTAGGGGGTAGGATTGACCACCTCAATCATACCCTATTATCTCTAATGCCCTTGTGGTGGGATTGGTCCGATATTTGCACACCCACATGAGAGCAGAGTCATTAGTAACATGTATAACATAGGCAAAATCTAGATACCATCTATGCTAATATGTAAACATAACTTAAAAAATGTGTAATCAAAATCATACATACCCTCAGGTCCCCATGCCTAGCCCAGTGGTTAAGGTAAATTCGGGTCACCTTGGTATTCCATCCCTACATAGGGGTAATACTCAATGACCACAAGGATTTTTCGCTAATGACCAAATAAATCCTAGTAGTAGACATTGCCCATGACACTTCCCTCACCCCTCAACATCATATCACCCAATAGCCGCATACAATGCTCCACAAGCCCTACATCCTGGATTGTGACATAGGGCCGTAATGTAGGCACCCTCTCAAAGAAAGAAGAGCAGATGAAGGTATCAAACCTGAAATATCCTCCCATTAAGCTACAATGACTTAGTTGGCACTATACTACCATCAAGAACGCCAGATACCACCTAAAGTAGGTGCCACCTAGTTCCTATCCAACAATCATGATTTAAACTTTAGAAACTCAATGGGTCCCCACGGACCATAATATTCGTAATATACCTACAACCACCATTTCTGTCTCTAGGTGCTCGATATCCTCCATTTGGATAGAGGAGTCATGAAGTGAAAACTCTCTCACACAATGGGCCTTCAAGTAGTCTTGTATTAGCACATCTCGTGGTTGCACTAGTTGTGTCTTTCCCACCATACCATACATGGATAGGTTGGTGATAAAGTAGACATTGGGGAGGGTGAGGTCAATCCAAATCACCCTAAATCATGCATGTCTCAATATTTTCTTCCCAGTACTTGCCTATCTTCGTCATTAGAATACAACCTACTCTGACCAAGGGGTTCTCAATGAACTTAGGCAACTCGTACTGCGTTAATGTCCCCCACATGATTGAGTAATTCTATAGATTCATATGGAGAGTTGAAATATCCCTCTCTCTCTCCATCTCACCCTTGTAGCTAAATTTTTGTTCGAGATAATGAAAGGGTCAGTGTGTACTTTTACCCCATAAAAGTGTGACACCTTATTGAAGCTTTCCCCATAAAAATTATGACAAAGCATCATGCCTATTTAATGAAATAGTGCAACTTTGTCACACTTTTTCTTAGAATAGGCGTGGCGACTTGTCGTGGGATTCCCTCTCAAGTGCAATAACATTGCACATATTGGGCTCTTTTTCATGACCATGTCATTGAAAAAGGACCAAAACACGTGACAACTAAAGAAAACCTTCATGGGCGCCTCGTGAGCCCAAGAAACCCCTAATCTAAGAATTGAAATAGTCAAAAATAAAGAATAAGGAGAGAACTATAACTTACAACTTGCAAAATTCAATTTTGATGGTTGAAATGAAAGATATGTGCACTTGAAGTTCTAGGTCCCACAAGCTCCTCGAATAGTGAACAACGAAAATGACAGTTGATTGCATGGACCCCACCCCATTTATAGAATTTGGGTAAATTTTTCTCCCTCTTTGTACAACCTCATACAACGTCCATTTGATGTGCTATTAGAATCCTGGTTTTTTGTTCTTCTTGATCGCATAGCTAGATTTGTGTGATTGAGAACTTTATCGAGAATCCATTTTTCCCATAATGCATGTAATTTAGTCCTTTATTCTATGTTATATGTCACTTGTACTAATGGTTTTCTTTCCATACACACTTTTATGCTTTGGTATTACTTCCATGTGTGTAGGTATAAGTTGTGTTGAGATCACAATGTTTTTCCACATGTGACCATCCTTACAAGTATATCTCTTCAAACTGGCATATAGGTGATTCCTTCTACAAACATCTTATGCATTGAACCACTTTGATCCCACTATACCTATAGGAACCCCCCACTCATGTTTAAGCAAGTGGCTTAGCCTAGCTAGTTGTGTTTTCACCCTTGCCTGGCAATAGATCCTTAACTACATGGATTACTATTTATCAGTCCCAAAAATACATTTTTGGTACCCTTGAAACTTTTTCCTGATAGGAAAAGGGGCTCGTGTAGCATGTGATATTGAATTTAGTCTCGTATGATTTTTCATTTTCACTTACTGACCAACCCCCAAACTCTCACATCATGACATATTATGTTTTATTTTACATTTCATCATCCCATCACTTCATCCACACTATAAAGAATTTACACAATTTTGCCACCATTCATCTGCCCCTAAGGATATTACCATCAGTTTCGTACGCTATGGTCTCTTCCATTTGATATCACATCATTTGTTAATTCATTGGGTCATCCATTGGACATGTATCTCCTTAACTCCCTTCCTCTCAAGTGCCTTTTTACTTGGGAAACAATTTCAAAAAGTGCTCCTCAACACTACTATAGACCGTATATGGTCTTTTATCGCAATGTCTCTTGTTACCATTGTCCAGAGCAATATGTGATGTGTCACCCAGGGAACCTCTTTGATCTTATCCTACACACAATTGTTGACCTCAATACCCCCTCATCCCCCTTTCGTGAGTATTCCCATTGTAGTTATGTCCATGATCATCCCTTTGTATCCCTCCCCTAATATTAATACAAGTTATACATATGCTTCTAGGTGAGCCAACACTTCATGCAATGAATAAGGAAGTATTGAGCCCATCACTCTATAACCCTACATCCTCCCCTTCGAGTCTTAGTCCCCCTAATATACTTAAACTTAGAAATTCAAATCCAAGACAAAAAAAACACAATATAGAATAGATAAATCCCAAAAATGATCTCTTGTTTGAAATATATTCAAAATAGAGAGTTGTGTTCACTTGCCTTTTCAAGGGGGAAACCTCCAAGATTAAAGTTCCAAATACAATAACAATTCTTGACATAACATTAACTTGCTTATTATTCTATATATAGTGCTTAAATATCCAAAGCCCTAATACTTGTGGTCCTACTATTAATAAGGGTCAACCAGCTAGGGACCTTTATTCAATAAAGATGGCCCTTTTACATTAAGTCACTTCTCATTAACTATCTAATGGGCCTCATGGCCTTGTGCATTTATAAAGTAGGGGAGTTAGGGTAGGACCATACCATTCCCTCCACCTTCAAAGGAAACATTGTCCTCAACTCTAGACATGGGGAAATTTATGCAAAATTGCCAATGGTTCCCAAGTAGCACCTTTTGGTGAGGTATCCTTCCACATAATCAAAACTTCATGAATAGTGCGGTGATAGAGCTGGCACTCCTTGGTGTCCAAAATTGTTTCTAGTTAGATCCAAATGGATCCTTCTTCATCTAGTTTTGGTGAACTCGACAATTCTAACCTACAAAATTCTTCAAACAGGTCACATGAAACATTGGGTGGATCTTGGAGTGTGTCGAGATCCCTAATTTGTAGGCCACTTGATCAATGTGTTGAACAAGTTGACATGGGTTGTAAAACTTTTGTGTGAGATTTTGATGGCCTTTAAATCTGAGAGAGGTATGCTTATAAAGTTGGAGGCGAATGGACACTTGGTCACCTTCTACAAATGAACATTGTAAGCAGTGTTGGTACGCTCATTGCTTCATGCAATTTTGATCCATTGTCGAATTTTTCTTAAGTGTGCAAAGAGTGACATCACAATTATGAAGTAGAAAATCAACTATGTGTACTTTTGAAGTACCTGGTATATAAGAAACCACTGAGGGTGATTGTTGGCCATACACCGTTTCATATGGTGTCATTTTTGTAGCCTCATGATAAGTGATATTATATTACCATTCCACCAAAGGTAACCATTGTGTCAATTAGTGCTGCTTTTCTGATGCAAAACATCACATGGGGATGCTCGCCCTATTTATATTTGAGATTGTATGCACCTAAACACTTTTGTTGGTTTGTTTATGAGTATGGCCTCTATGGACCCCTTAGAGGGTGGGACTCTTTCTATTTACTCACCCTTATTCTTTTGTCCAGGTGTTCATTGTTTCCTATGGATTTAGGGAGGAAAAACATATGATGTAATTTGACCATACAATGAGCTCCTGGCCTATTAGGGGGCAAATGCTAATAGCCTAATTTTGCTCACTTACTTTTTAATGAGTATTATCACCATTATACATCATTCCTGGCAGTATTGGCCCCATTTCCATCACCATATGACCCTAGAAATGTGACCAAAAACCAAAGAAAGTCAAAGTTTGACCCTAAATAACATTGCACTAATTTTCGCTTAAATTTCATGACGACTCATCTCACTAAAAAATTTGAAAACCGTGATGGTGTCCCAAAACCATAATTTGGTGACTCTGAATTGTTTTATGCCTCCTAAAAAGGTGTAGTGGCTAAAAGTGGACATTCCCTAACCCTTATTTCCAAAAATATCATTTGATTTGGTCTCCAAAACCTATCTTCCCTACTAAATCATCAACGAAAAGGGGACTATTTACAATGGAGATAAATCTCAGTATTGTCCATGTTATTTCCTATAAATACATCCCTAAATGTCACTCCAACCATCCATCTACAATTGCAAGGTTATGCTATTAGATTTCCTATTGAAATGAGAGAGGGCCATTATACTTTTTCCTTTCACCAATTGGAGTCCATCTACAATATCTCTTGGATGGAATTTGGGGAAAAAGGAGAAGTAGAACCCTCCCTTGGGTCAACTATAGAGGTCCACTGCCTTGGTGGAGTTTAGATCCCACCAAGTGAAGTTCATGGAAGGTGCTTATTCGACTTTCTACTTCTTCCAACGGTGAACACTCCTACCACTTGTTGAGGAAGATGTGGGAAAGTTTTTATTTTCACATTACTCTTTTTCGTAGCTCTCCTCTCAAGGATAGTGAGCCTTTTTCTTTCAAGGTTGTTCGTTATTACATTAGTTCTTTGCTTAATTGAATCACTTATTGCACCCACATTGCAATTTACATTTAATTAATTAACCTTTAGATTTAGTGTTAGTTTATCTGAGTTCCCTCTCATTAGTTTTTCATAGAGCTACTAGTTGAGGCAGTGTTGAATCCCTTTAGTCAATATTGCTCCTCCTAGGTGTTTTATATGAGTTTGAGGATTATCCCACCTATTTGAAATTCTTGGCTAGATTATTATCCCAACTTATCATGTGAGCATTGAACCACCTGACTCTTACCCTATTTCCCCTTTAGGATCCTCAAATCCAGTCTCCTCACAATTCAAATTATCACCTTCACCCAATACCACTTGCCCATCAGGGAACCCTATAACAAATATTATAGTGCTATCCCTTCTGTCTCTCCCCACACCAGTTCATCTAGTGGAAATCCATATGGTATAAATACCAACACAAATGCCAACAGAAATGTGAACGCATCTAAAATTATGACACCAAGCCACCCTTTTATGGATAGTCTAAACTTACCTGATTTGGACAGACTAACTAATGATCCTTTTAGACACGATACTACATGGCCTCCAATGCCCACAAAATTACCCTAAGACACCCCTAAGTTTATAGGTAAAACATGAGAGGACCCTTCCAACCATATCATGTCATTTCACCTATGGCGCTTCTCTAATAGTATCGTAGATGATTCTACCAGTTTGTGAATATTCCAAAGGACCCTTACCGGAGTGGAAACAAAGTGGTACATCAAATAACCTCATGTGATGCATCTCAATTATGTTTCATTGGCTTCCATTTTTCTCACCATCTTCTAGTCACATGTCCATTACGACAAGGGTGTCCAAATTCTTTTGTCATGCAAGTAGATTATGGTTGCCAATATAATAGACCATATCCAAAAATGGAAAAGACAAAGCAACCTTTACATATAAAAATAGATGACTATATATTACTAGACTAGTTCTTGAAATCTCTATCACCCACCATAGCTAAGGATGTCGCTTCAAAGCAACTGCAATTGAAAGAGGAAGCCATCTTAAAGGATCAATAGTACAATTTTTTCTATGCTTAATCTAAATGTTTGTACTCTATCATCTCAGTTGCACCCTTTATTGACTTCTCACACAAATATTGGTCAGGGTAATCCCACTTTACGGATGGTGTGATTGGTGTAGTGGCATCCAAATCAAACACATACAACTAAATTCCGCCCCTCCACAAGAAATGATCAATATGGTAATATCCCTAGTGGTGATCACTCTAATCCAGTCCAACCTCATATGACCTATTACCCTCCCAATCACTTGCAGTCATCGTTGCAAGCATGAATGGATATATAATACTTGGTTCCTCTTCATTCCCCCCATGTTCATGGGCCCCATGTAGTGGCACTATGTGTGGTAGCAGTTCTACTGCATATATGGTTTCGCTAATCCATAATTCTTTTACTGATTTCCTGGCCCCCTATCAGGACCTCTAGTCTAGCAAAATCTTCAACCTCCCCTTTTTTTGCAAGGGTGGGTTCATGCTCTACAAAACATGCCAACTAAACAAGCACCCAATAATCAAAATGTGCATCCTAATCCCAAAAATAAGAAGAACAAGAGGAATAATAAAGGAAACAACTAAAACAAAGAAAGTGGAGATCAACACTTAACCTCGCGATAATACTAGAGGAAATCCTAACCCCACAAATATGTATAGTGCAAAACCCACCAAGTAGGGAAAGAATCCCTAGTTACAAACCAACAATCCATTTTAGTTTTATAGATTTTACATACATTATACCCACCATTTTCTACACCTTTCTAGAACCCTCTTGAGATATCTATTACTCACCATAGCTAAGGATGTTACTTCTAAGCATATGCAATCGGAATAGGAAACCATCGTAAAGGATCAACAATATGATTTGATCTATGCTTAATATAACTATTCATAACCTATCATCCTCGATTCACCCTGTAGTGACATCATGCAAAGATCAATTAGAGGCTTCCTACTCAACCGATGGTGTGGTTGGTGTCGTGTCATCCAACTTAAACCCATGCAATAATAATTGGTGACCATGGTTAGTAATACATCACATAACATTAATGCTTCAACATGCAAAGCATCTACCTCTATAACTAAAGGTCCATCCTATGGGTACCTACTATAATTGGAGGTCCATATGAGAATCTGACTTGACACACAAGTCCTGAGCCTTGTCCAACAAAAATTTACAACATCATCACTTTGATACATCAAAACATTCACCTCAACACAAGAATTTACAACATCATCACTTTGATACATCAAAACATCAACCTCAACACATGAGGAATAACATTTTACAACTGAAGGATTAGTCATTCTCGAGTCCAACTCAAGAATCTACTCCAATTTCTTGATTCCAACTCAGGCTCCCTACCTCAACACATGAGGCCCAATCCTGACTGCATAAGAGTGGCTTGGAGAATGACTCGTTATGTTGTACATTTAACAAGATGGTCCAGGGAGCTACGAAAGCCAGTGTACGACTACTTGAGGGTATTCGTCCATGAAAACCACCCTTATAGAAGAGAAACATCTGCTTTCAATGGTAAACCAGAGAGAACCCAACGGCCTGAAATAATGACACCGGTTGGCTGGCTTAGGGAGTATGACAGAGAGAAGGAGAAGAAATTTGCAAAGATGTTCGATTCAAATGGGGAAACTATGGTCAATGATCCATAATTCTTCAGCACCTATGTTGAGAAAATGCCCATTGGGATGAAAAGGAAATCGGTATTTTATGAGCTCCCATATTGGGAACATCTTAAGATTTCCCACTTACTAGATCCCATGCATATATTAAAAAATGTTTCATCCTCTTTTTGGTGGCACATATCATTGAAAAAAAGTGACACGTTGGCAGTCAAGAGAGATCTTATTTTTTCAAATACTAAAAACAAGCATTGGCCAAGACAAGAAAATAGAGGAGAGGTTGGCCCCTCTTGGTCAATTAAGAAGGTGGTGCCCCATGGGTTTTGAAGAAAGATGATCTTTCTTTCGCAAAGGAAGTTATATTGGATGTGAAGGTGCCTTCTTTATATGGGTGTACTTTACAATGCTACTTCAGTATATGTGAAAATATGTCGGGTTTGAAATCACATGACCATCTCAACCTTCTAAGGGTACGTATAATGTCAAAAAAATGTTTTTATTTATTATTTATATCTTTTAGCACACAAGTTAAATTAATGAATTAAATTTTTATGTTTACTTTGTAGTCTCATTATCCGTTGTTGGTGCGTGGATATCCGAAAGAAGACTTTCCCGATGACTTGCGGCGTCCCATATCTAAGATATCTGCATTTGTATGGTGGATCAAATCAAAGGAGATTTACATTGCTAGCATTCCACGGTGGTGTCAAGAGATACCTGAGATTGTTTGTATGTTTGAGAAGGAACTGTCGACGAATTTCAGGGACTTGCAGGTTCATCTTCTAATTCACCTAGTCGATGAGGTTGAATTAGTCGGGGTGGTCTCATGTCATTGGATGTACTTATTGGAGAGGTACATGAAAAAAATGAAGGGATTTGTTCGACAAATGGCAAAACGTGAGGGGTCTATGGCATAGGGGTACATAGTATATGAGTCGTTCTATTATGCTAGTGAGTACATCAAGGAAATTGAGCACACACCATGCGCAGTCATTTGGGATGATGAACGTGACGAGGACAAATGGGAAGGGGAGCTACTGCAAACATGTAATAATCTGCAGGATAGATCACACAGCCAGAGTAAACCTCACCAATCTCACTCATAATTGTGGAGAAGAAGAAGAAGAAGAAATGAATCAATTATCACTCATGAACTCAGAAACGGATAAATCTGCAGTATAATCATACATTAGTTGTAAGCTGGAATTGTGAAAAACTGAATACAATAATGAAGCTGTCAAGTGAATTAGAATTAGCCAAAGGTGATTCGAATTCTCCTCAATGTGTGGCTTGGATAGCATTGGAGACATCACCCAATCAGTGGTAGTAGTCACAAATAATCAAAATTCAGTCAAATGAGTCTAACTGAGCCATGTGAGCACAAATCAAGGGATGGAGACTCCAAGGAGAGCGCATGAGGCTGTCAGTAGGTCAAGTGGCACTCCGATACAGACAATTGGAAGCTACAGGCAGTTAAACTGTGCAATAAATGCAAGAACTGGTCAATCAATGCTGCAATTGACTGTTAGGATCCAGGTAGGTGTAGTAGGGCGCATATGTCATCCAGGTGAGGAAAACAAGGCGCACTAAGTAGGTAGGAGAGCTACTGAGGGCTAAAAACAGGCTATGGGGGATGAAAATAGGCTCTAGGTGCTGGGAGACTACCATACTGATGACTAGATGCATGCAAATATAAAAAATGATGGTGAGAATATTCCAACAAAACAAATGGAAAAAGGCGCATGTTAAAGAGTAAGTCACTTATCTTTCGATCTTTAATTTCCACATAGTAATTGTTCACAACAAACTTCAAAATCTATATTTGACCCTATACGTACTAAATGTGGTTTTGTTTCCATGAATACAACAACAAATTCATAAATCAATGCCCTCAATAAATTCATTCTTTACAATGCGGAGGCAACACAATCGTGGGTTGCACGGTATGAAGAGAAGAGGAGGAAATGGGACATTGACAAAAAATCATTCAGACAGTTGCATGGTAGAAGCATGCATTTTCCAGGTCATTTAAAAGATAATATGCCAATGATCTGTCCCAACAGTTGGGTTGCAGACCAAGTCAAAGAGAAATATGATGCATCCACTCATTACCCGCCTAAAGAGGATGGTGTGCTAAACATTAGGATCGGGTGCAACAACTCGGTAATAATCTATTTCTGTACATTTCTAACATTATAATGCAACTTTAAATTATAACATCTATGTTTAATATATTGGTTGCATTATTAGACATATGACACCATCATTTGTTAACTTTTTTTACAGGTGCATTCATTCCCATCTATGTGGCTTATGGACATCATTTTCACACCGAGGATGCTGATGATGGACGTCTTACACAAGATTGTGGAGTGGAAGTCGAGTTCGATCAATCTAGTCATGCTAGCCACCACGATCGAAACCTGATAAGAGGGATGTTGGGTTATGTCAGAAAGATATGGGAGATCATTCAAGTGTACTTCTCATATTTCCAATGTGTTATTTTTAGTTGTAGGTGGTGGGACACATTCGACGAGAATAATGTAAAGGAAGATCGTGATAGTGGGTTGATATGTATCAGCTCTAGAAAGATGTGGGATGGAAGTAAGGAGCCTTATGTTTTCCCAAAACACTGCAACCAAGTGTTCTTTTTTTTAATGTGTTGGATATAGATTGGTGGTTCATATTAAGACACGACCCTATATCTAAACATGTTTTTGAGAAGAACAATGTTTTCATGCCAACTGAGGAAGATAATGAAGGTGATGGAAACAAAGAGTGATATGTATATGTTTTATTTCATCATTTACAGATTGAAATATCATTTTGTTATTGTTATTTTTTATTGTCTAATTATATTGTTTATTTTTCATGTTATGACAGTGGAAATGGAAAGTTGATTACTTGATGCAGTGTTTAAACAATTTGAGTTGGTTAACAACCAATCTGATGTGAAATATGTTTCATGTCTATCAAGTAATTTGTGATTGTATGTAATGATTATATATCGTTCTCCATAGTTACATATGATCTTCTTGCTTTCCATTTAGTTCATTGTAGTGTGGCTTTTATCGTTTAATTTATTGTATTGTTACAATTGGATCAAAATCATCTAATTAGAGTGCAAATTATCATTGATGTTAATCATATTTATTGTTTGTTGTAATTTCAACTACTCACATTTGAATAACATGGTTGATTTGAATAAGTAATTTCAACTACTTATATTTTATATTTTAGATACTTAGATACTTAGAGACATATATATCGTTAAAGCAAAAAAAAAAAAAACTTATGGCAAGAATGAAAAATGTATATCCTTTAAAATTATGATATAATAAATTAAAAATAACAAACAATATTTTTCTTAAAACCCAACATTTGGAATATGCATATTCATATCTATATGTATTTGAAGTTTCATTGTTGATGGATTTCTATAGCCTATTTAAAGATAATGTGAAAATGGAGATACTAAGAAACATTTTTATGAAATTGGAGATTATATATATATATATATATATTAATTTAATTTTAAAAATTAAAATGAGATGAAAAGTGTGTAGTTTCACATTGTTAATCAACGTTAAAATATTTAATATTTTACTTGATACCGTGATTAAAGTCTAGGTTTATAAGTCATTTTAGTACTTTGATTCAAATTGAGCATTGAACACAACATCCCCTCGTTGATTAGTAAAGTAGATACCAATATAGTGGATTAAAGAGAACCCTACTCTTTAATTTCATGATATTTATGCTTACCATTTGTGTTGCTCATGTATACCACCTTTCATTTCCTTTATTAATTATACTTAGCATTTGTGTTGCTTGTGTATACCACCTTTATTTTCCTTTATTAATTTTGATCTTCTTGGGTTTTTCTATCATACAAATCATTAATAATAGTTGCAGGAAATTGCGTATTGTGATGGAATCGTTTAAGATGGAATTAATATTCCCCATTCTTGCTTTCGAATGCCATGATATGCAATGGGTTTGTAATATATTTTTTTCTCCATATAAAATTAATCACACCATTGCTAGGAATTTGGTTAATAACTACTATAAATTATGTTAATCAATAAAATGTATGTGATGTGACTCGGTGCGCATATTTTTATTATATTTACCCAGTTTGTATAGGGATGTTATGCATCGGTGCACTTTGTTTAAAGAAGCGCATTGATTAAAAAAACATTTGCTATAACCTCCGACCGCCAAGTTTCTTTAGTTATAAAAATTTTTCGTAAAAACCTACGTTAAAACATCCGCTACCATTGGCAGAGGCTTTAGTGGAGGTTTTTTTTGACAATTTTGGCCAATCTCGTAACACTAAAAACCTCCACTATGACCTATGTTATAGGGACTTTTCCTTGTAGTGGATCCATGTTGCCTTGCTCAGAAACAAGGGGAGGGAGGCTTTTTGTCACCTACCCAGATTTTGAGACTATTTTATTTGCAAAAACATTATGTTAAATTATAATTACAAAGTTTTGTAATCATGACCAAATCTGGTCAAGGATGATTGTAATAACATATTATTATTATTTAATAAATTAAAACATGAGACAAACACCCAAGGGAACTGTTAAATGAGTGTTCACTGACCCACTAGGAGGAATGAAAGCTGTTAGAAGGCATGGGACAGATGTTAGCATTTGCACTCCACCACTAGCTGTTGGTTATGGGACAACTACCCCTAAAATTGTGGCATTATCCCCCATGTGGGTGGAACAGAGCTGTTAGCTCATTAATGACCAGGTTAACCACTAAAAAGGCCTAGGCAGCCTAGATAAGGCAATTCGAATTGAGCAAGGAGCTCCACATTATTTTCTGCATGAATAATTCCTCAAGTGTATCAGGTGATCATTGAGAGATTCGAATAGGGATGCTAAGTGGAAGTGCATTGTGAGGCTGTTGAAATTATTATGAGAAAGAAACCATAGGTGCTGGTGCAAGTCTCTTTGACTGCTAAGTCTATAAGATTGAATGATCTACATTGTTGTTGCAAGTTGATGACCTAAAGCTTCTACAGATTCTTCTTCCTAGTGGTTCAGTGAACAAGCTCGGGGGTCCTAAGGCAAGTAATTTGGCTATCTTCAGGAGTAGGTTGGGTGGAACGGGCTCCTTGGGTTGTTTGTTTCTCCTACATTCAATCAGGTTCTACTGTTTTGTCTTGTTATTATCAGTTACATGATTTTTTGCATTTGTAGATTTAGTATTTACAGTTATGCAGAAGAAACTGTTTCAATTTCTGACCTAGGTATGAATTTGTATGATGATGGTTAAGTAAATGAGATGATTGATTAAATATCTTCTCTGTATTTTTCCCATACTGTTTCTGTATAGTACTCTAGTACAGGGAAGTAGAATTAAGTCAGATGATTGATGGGCAGAACGCCAAGTGAATGGATAGACTGACACTGTAGTGTTCTTTTAAATTCTGCAATATCAATTATATATGTCTAAACTCAGTAAATAGAACATCACATCATAAAACATACATATAGCATTATCTTTACTTAGTAACAAAAGTAAAACATTTCATCTCTGCACGAAACTAGGTTTTAATTATCACTATCTATTTTTGAAAGCTAATGTTATGCATTCTATTATTGTTCTTTCCAACATAAAGGTGTTATAATTCCACTTATTTCAGACATCATCATTCCTAAAAATGTAACAGCTGCAAATTGAAATATTCTTTTTACACGGAGTTGCTACTCAGTATTTATAATGATAAATAGATACTTATCATTCAAAAATAATAACATCATTGTATAGTACTATTTCATTTCAGTATTCATATATCATATTTCGATTTAGTTATCAGCTACAATCATTAAATTCAAACACTTTCATTATAGACAGAACCCTGACTCTGTTTTATTTGTTATTTAGCATTCTTTTGCAATACTTTAGACATAGGATTGAAACCCCTAATAGGGAAAAACAAATCATTTACATTAACATGACAGTAACTGGTTTGACGGTCAAACCCTTATTTTCGAAATAGCAACACAGATATTTTCAATTTACAAATAGAATCAGATTTCATGTTCAAACATTGTTGAATATGTACATAAACATTTATTGAAAACAAACCATATAATTATATAAACACTAAATCTTATTTTCAAAGTTTACAAATCAAAAACATTGAGTTGGCTCTCGGCCTTTACCAAAACGAAAGCATAGCTTTTAGTTAAACGCAGAACAAGCAAAACCTACCATCGAAACCTACAGGGTAGGGTTTCGACTGCTTGGAACAAGTTCGAACCCTTTGACACGTAGCCATTATACACGCACGACAGTTCAAGTATCAAATTTTCCAAAATCAAACGCATCCCTATTGATCAACCATTACATTACGATAAACATCTAACTGTTCAAAGACAAACTCAGATGAGAGTAGTATTTCATCAATCATAATATTTATGGTTCAAAACCAGAGCTGAGTCTTATCACCATCTTTTCCAAACGTTAACTTAAACAATGCGAACATAGGGTTTCTCTGTTGAGAAACAAGTGAGCCCACAGCTCTCGGCCAACATTAATACTGTGCTATCTAGTCAAAACATCAATTTATATAAACCTAGAAAACGCTCGTAACCATTTAAGTTTCCTTAAAACACTGTTTCTACTATTAAAATGACAAAGGGTTCAACCCTTTAGAAAATTTAATCATAAAATAAGTTTACATTTCAACGAAAGTTACAGCGAAACGCTGCAGTGGCAGGATAGTAAAAAGAGTCGAGGATTCCATCCTCTATACACACGACGTGAGGCTCTTGAAAGTCATCTCAATAGTTAAAGATACTCTGCCAAGAAATTTCCTCAGACCTCATCAAAACATCAAGTTTCAACCAACATGCCAGGAGAACCTGCAGGGATAAGAACCACCGAGGCTTACCAGATGGTATAGCAGCCTTCTTTCCCCTTCAGCTTCAGACAAAGCATACCTGCGGGTGGAGGTTGATACCTGTCAAAACATGAAGAATGCGGTTAAAAACTCTCACATTAAATTATTGACTGAGTAGTAACAAGAAAACCTAAGCTATTGAAAACAAGACATTACCTCGACAAGATTTTTGCATTGGATCGAGACCCGAACTGATATGATCTTCCGGCGTCACACTTACAGCCAAATTTTATAGTAATACCTCACCTTTAAACTCTCGGCTCTCGAAACCTTTTAAAAAAAACCGAACAACATCAAGTTATAGTAGCAGGTCACACCATCGAAGCCGAGGAAGGAGTCCTCAGGAGAGCAACCACCAAACCGTAAACTTTCACAGATGGTCGGCCTCTCCACCGAACCCAGTAACACCAAATGAATGCCCAAGAACAACCTCAACAAAGATGTAGTGGTAAGATTAGGGTTTAAGTCCCAAAAATCGAGACAACATAAGATCGACGGGAGAGATCTAGCCAATAGAGCACCACATTTTACGAAGCATCACTGCATTAAACTCCATTAATGACCTTACCATCATAAAGTCCAACTCGAAGGCGATTCACCAGGTTAAACATGCATAGCTCGGATCGCTAACAGCATTATTCACAAGGTCTCCACGTGAAGTTGGTTGCGTTGACAGCCAACAGTACATTCCACCATGGAAGTTAGCTGAGAGCATTAATACCTGGATTGGACACATTAAACCTGCCAACACATGACTGCAGCTAATTTAATACCTGTCACTATCCTTTTTCAATACGTTGATTTGGTTTGCAAAGTGCAACATTATATATATTATCAATGTTTATAGTCGCTAATGTATAGGTTTGCAGTTAGGGTTATGGTAATATAATATTTCATTACATTCCCAAAGCTTTGATCATAAGGCGCATCACTATATATATATGTTGCATATTCCAAAAGGGCATAGGTCGTAGTTCTTGAAAGGCTTTCGATACTTTGCATATAGGTTAGAATTCCATAAAGTTGTCACCATTAATTATATTGCCACATTATATTAATGCATGGTATACGCAAAGATGTTTTAGTCCTATTATTTATCATTTCATTCTAGTAGCATCACGTTGATAACATTACATTATAATACTCCTTTGCTACAATAGTATGGTACATCGTATCACCATATTGAAATATATATAGCTTATGTTTTTTTATATCTAGTTAATTTACTTAACTAACTTTAAGATTGGCCCATGTTCTATAGTCTAGAGCATCTTATATTATTAAAACACTTACATAATAAATGTATTTGAATATACCACTCCTTGCAAATGGAGAAATGATGACAGGATCTTTTTGGCAATTATACTTTTGTAATCTAGCACATATTTGAAAACTTCATAGAGCACGTATCTCTCCTTGGACGTTTCATTAAAAATTCTATTGTAGACACTAGTAGTTACGACTTCTACAACTTGTAAAATTGGTCAAGATAACACTTACAAAAATAAGACAGAGATTCATACCATCATTAACTCTTATGCAAAGAAGTACTTAGAGTTATTTTAAAGCTTTGACGGTTAACTAAAAAACATATTCAGAATTACTCTTAACACTCGAATTGTCATAATGCTCTTACCTGCGTATCTGCGCAAAGAAACAGGTTCAAATGCTTTAGCTAACATAGCTAAGTAAACCTTAGGGTACCTTGTAGGACCCCTTCATCATAATCCAAGAGTAACTGTCAGTACTTTGTCAAGAAAAACTATATCATAAGATAAACCTAATTACAGCATATAGATTACAATTAACACAAGTAAAACAAATGTCGTATTTTTGTGTTAAAAGAATGTGATTTGTCGTTATCATAATTTGCTTTTAGTTTAAAGGAATAACATTTATTTTATTTCCGTATAAGCAAGTACAACAATTATTGCTTCTTAAAAATTTTAAATATTTGTGAATTTTCGGGATGTTACACTTTTAAAAGCTTCCAGATGGGAGAACCATTATTTCTTGAGGGAGCATTCTCCACACAATGAAGTATTTCGCCTCTGTAGTACTCCGGGGTAATCGATTTTTTCCACCATTCCTGATTCCTGGAGACCAACCTCTAGATAATTTTTGTTTTGAGATCCAAGTTAGAAATAGAAGGGTCAAGGATACCTAGGCCCCCATGTGATTTTGGAGCTCTAACTTTTTTCCAACTGACCAGATGCATTCGTTTAGTGTTGCCCCCCCCATCCAAAGGAATTTTTGGAGTTTGTGAGCTATGGCTTCCTTGATACTGGATAGTGCTAGCAATGAAGAGAATTGAAAGATTGGGATGGCCAAAATAATAGCCTTTATAAGAGTAACTCTTCCAGTAAATTAAGCCATTGAGTTCCTCAATTTGTCATTTTATTCTTATTTTTTTCTATTATATGAGACCACTCCATTTTTGGTAATGAATTTAGGAAAATTGGTATTCCCAGGTATCTAAAGGATTGCTAGTTTTCCATCAGCGGGAACTGCAAGATGCTTGCTATAGCTACGACACTTCGATTGCTAATATTCTAGACATAAATACAACACTTTTGACTATTAATTTCTCCCCCTGAAGCTCTCATAAACTCCTCTAGAATTTCTCTAAATCTGCGAGCAATGATAGAAGAAGCTCCCCAAGGAGCAACGTGTCATCTACGAACTGGGAATGATAAATTCTTTTAACCCCCTGGGTGATTTTTATACCCAGAATGAGATTTTCCCTTTTAGCTTTATCTAGTTGTCTACTTAAAGCTTCTGCCGTCATAATATACAATATAGGATAGAGAGGGTAGCCTTGCCTCAATCCTCTAGAAATCCTGAAGAAATTTGTCATTCTACCATTTATCAAAGGAGAAATCCAAGGGTCGCTTATATAAGAGGAGATCCAGGCCAAGAATTATGCTTCAAATCCCAATCGGGCTATAACTGCAAAAAGGAAGCTATGCCTGACTCTATCGAAGGCATTTCCATGTCCAACTTGATCACCATCCCCTTTACTCGTCTTTCCATGCTATAATGTATTTCCTCTTGGACCAATATAATGTTTTCCAACATTTGTCTCTTTGCCACGAAACCCCCTTGATTGGTAGAGATTATCTTTGGTAGAAGAGGTTTGATTCTATTTGCTATTATTTTTTATATTAACTTGTAAGAGATATTGCAGAGTGAAATCGAGCGGAATATGGCATAAGAGATTGGATTGACTTATTTGGGGATAAGTGTGAGAAAAGAAGAGTTTGTGTTGCCCCCTATTTGAGTTGATTTCTGAACATACTGGACCATTCTAGTCAGATCCCTTTTTATGATGTGCCAACAAATGATATAAATATGTGCCGAGAAGCCATCTGGTCCTTGAGCTTTATCTGGGTTCATTTGCTTCAAGACCCTTAAAATTTATTCTTCCTTAACATGTTGAAGAATATCTTTGTTGTCTTCTTGCGATAATATTTTGGGGATGTCTCCAATAAGGGATTGATGGGCCTCAATATCCCCACATTCATCTTAAGTCTACAAATTTTTGAAGTACTCCTTGGCAGTTGTTTTAAGATGCTCTTGTCCTGTAATCTTGGTCCCGTCCTCCAATATGATCTCAGATATTTGGTTTCTCCAAAGTCTTGCCTTTGCTTGTCTATGAAAAAATTTGGTGTTTCGGTCCCCCACTTGAAGCCAAAGACTTATCGATTTAAGCCTCTACTTTTCCTCTTCTTTCCTCGGTATTTTTTGGTATTCCAATAAATTGTTTTCTTCTTCCTTCAAAATGGCTGGTGTAATTGGATTTGAATCCATGGTGTGGTGAATCTCCATCTTATTGATGAGGGCTTGTGCAACTTCCTTTTATTTTGTTTCAGTTTGCTTCACCCATTCTCTCAGTGCTCTTTTAGTTCTTTTCAACTTTTGTTCCCAAGTGAAGATCGGGGATCCTTGTATCCATGGGGACCAAACTCTATGAATCTGCTCCAAGAAGGAAGGGTTACGTGCCCATACGTGGTTAAATAAAAAAGGGATAGGACCTAGTTGTTCCTGATTTTGCAGCACCAAGGAGATGGGGCGATGGTCTGAACTTGCCTAGGGGAGGATACAAGATGAGGGGAGAATTTGATCCTACATACTACTACTACTTATTAAGAACCTGTCCAACTTGGTTTCTATATTTCGAGGTCACAATCGCTTGTTGGACCATGTGAAGCACCCAACTGAAGGTTTGATACCATCAAATCAAGGCCTTAGGGAAACCTTTCACAAAATTCCCATATTCATGACATGTCATGCATTTGAAAGGAAATTGTTCATAATCAACTTGTTGAAGTTAGGACAAGTTGTCAGTAGTGAGCTTTATTGCCTCCTAGAGGCATTTCTCTAGGTCAACTTCTACACATATTCGAGCACAAGCTTGGAGACCATCCTTTGGCTCAAATTTGTCTATGTATTTTTCTAGGGAATTGCCTATTGCTCTAAGCGTCTTGTCATTCCAACAGTGTAGAGGGAGAAAGGGGCAATAGACCCATACTAGAACAACAAATAGGATATAATTTTATGGGTTTAAGTCTTGAGTCCAATGACTTATTGGCCGACCTTCCAACTGAAGAAAATATGCAATTTAGGCCACTTTGACTCTGAATTTTTTTCGTGCAGTAGCATGATATGTGTTCTATGCAATGCCATAGGTATGACCTAATTTTGATGTTCCAATACAAATTTATGTTAAGTTTCCCAAAACTTGTTATTTTTGTTCTTTCTAGGAGAGAGAAAGTGTACAGCCTGCCATATGTCCAATTTTTATGATATGATTTTGAAATCTATACCACATATACCATGGTTCGTCTTCTTTCTAATGCAATAGGTCTCACTTAATTTGGATATGTCAAGTTTCAGATATAATAATTTTTCTCGAAACACATGTTTGAGACTAGTAAAAAACCCTAAATTCTATAGGGTATAACTCTACACCTATAATGAATCAAGACCTGAAAAATTGTAACACAACTAGTTCGATATCTCCTTTATGTCCTCTCCAAGTTTCGTTGTTTTAAATGTCTGAGAAAAAAAATTATACCAAAAATGGCTCTGATACCAAATGTTATGCACCAAATTCCCAGAAATAACATAAAATAAGAATAGATGGTATTCTAACGCCTTAAGAATGCAATACAAATATAAATAACCATGCTCTTCAAGGGGGCAACCTCCTTTACAATGTATTTTAGATGCAAAACAAGATGATATGAAATTATTCCAAACTAGATCTCCTTGGTTTATATATATATATAGGAGATAACGTGTACCATTACCATTATAGAGCCTCGTAATTAGGGTACTAGCCAACTAATAAACATAATATTAATATCATAATAGAAATGTAATGTCACAATATATAGGGTTGAACACTATGAGTTTGAAATTTCATCTTGTAGTAGCCTGGTATGTCTTCTTTGCAATGCCATAGGTTTGACCCAATTTTGATGTGCCAAGAGAGAGTTATGTCAATTTTCCCCAAACTTGTTATTTTTGTCCCTTTAGGAGAGCAAACTTGTACAGACTAACACATGTCTAATTTGCCTTTTCTACTTCTGAAATTTTTACCACAAACACTATGGTTCATCTTCCTTCTGATGCAATAGGAGACACTCAATTTGGATCTCTCAAGATTTATATATAACAAGCACATGTTTGAGACTATTTTTTGGACTAGTAAAAAACCCTAACTCACACAAACTATAACTCCAAACTTATAATGAACTACCACCTGGAATTTCTACTGCATGTACTTTGCTATGTCTTATGTCTCTTAAAATTTTTGTTTTCTGAGAGGTCCCCGAAAACAAGTTAAGTGAAAATGGCTTTGATACCAAATTCCGTGCACCAAATTCCCAAAATAGCATAAAATATAAATAAAGAGTAACCCTACACCTCAAGAATGAAATAAAGAGACGAATAAGAAGCCTCTTAGATAGGGAAACCTCCTTGTACAATGTATTTGCAAATGCATAAGACAATATGAGATGGTCCTAAACTAGGTCTCCTTGGTATATATATAGGAGACAAAGGAGCCCTGAAGGTTAGCTCAAGTGGTCATGAGCCAAACGTGAAGTATTGTCTATTTACCCCATTTACCATCCATGAATCACGAGGAAGTATTTGAAGGGTTTCCCTTGAAGTTGTTCCTTGGAAAAAAACTATAGGAGACAAATGGTACAATTAAAATTAACGTCCTAACTGGCCAATAAAGACAATACTAATATAATAATATAAATCTAATGTCCTATCTGACCAATAAAGACAATATTAATACAATAATAGAAAGTAATGTCACAATATATGAGGTTGAACATGTAAATGTGCATAAGCAGACTACATGAATGTGAAAGTTATGGTTATGCATGCAAGAATCCTCACACATATGCGTGAATGTGTTGATATAATTGCATTTGTTGATTGCATTGTGAGAATGCATGATTGTGTAGACAATGCATATACAATGAATAATATTCCATCACAGTTAAATATGTTAGCATTTGAAAGTGATTGAATTATTGGTGTGATACAATTTTCTGATCATTTTACACGTTGTTGGGAATGTAACATTGAAAAGATTGTGTGTATAAATATTGATGTTTTGTTTGCTTTGATGGAACTCTTTTGAGAATAATAGGTTGCATGTAGAGCTGTCTTGGATATGACCATGAGAGAAGCCCATAATGAAGATTGGTTGCTATCACATGCAACGACCAAAATAATGAGAGGGATCTAATAATTGTCAAATCTAATTACTGCAAGGGACATATTCAAAATTATAATTTGAATTTTGATGATAATATCCCATGGAAATTGTATGTCTATAGTATAGGTGAGATGATGGATCTATCTTGTGAGGACATAGGATGGTTGTTATAAGCTTGAAAGTATTGGGAGGATGCTACTATGATGACATGGGAACCCTATTCTATGCCTTGAGCTAACGGTTGGTTTGAGTTTTCCACTGGGATGCCCTAATAATAAATCTTCAAGAGTTTGCACTCTTCTTGCATGTCAAAGCCTTGGTGAATGATGGATTGAGGAACTATTTGGTAGAGAAGGGGATGCATGAGCCTGTAATGGTGAGTGGCTGTAGAGAAGGGTATGCCTAAGCTTGTAATGATGACCAACTACAAGGAAGAGGAGACTTGAATGGATCTTCTATGTGAGATTTGTAACATATGATAGTTTAATGCGAACTTAAATCAAGAGGGAATACATTTTTGGGGTGTTTGAGAAGACAATAAGATGAATCTTCCCGTGACAACTATATGAAACAACCATACATATATACAGATAAGTATTGGGATGAAATTGCACATTATGTCTTGTATTATGAATATATGTGCTTCAATTATGAAATTGAAATTCTTGTGAATGGAATAATTGTTTCATGGAAATGGCTATGACATGCATGTTTGCTTTTGATTATTGATATATGTATATGTTGAAATGACAAGGCCTTTGAAGCATCTCAAGGCAGTGAAATGAATTTTTGAACATTGTTATTAAAGATACAAAGACAAAGTTTGCAATGGAGAGGATCACGGTGTGAATGCAACTAAAGATTGAAGACATGGTCTAATTGTTGGAAAGAAAGGTCATTAATGACGATGCTATCCCAATGGGGAGGGGAAGGTAATACCCTCGTAATACCCTGGTTTTGACCCCCAAATATGATATGTTAAATCATGTTATTCAAATGGTGAGGCTATGTGATGGAGTCAACCCACATGGACTGAAATAAGCGATTCCTAATGTAAATAATGCATATGTATTGCAAATATTCCCAGTGCAAAGGTTAAGGCCAAGGATCAACTAGAAAAATGTGTATGATTCCCACAATGGGATATGATTATGGTTTGATTTTTAAGTTTTCCATGGTTTTCTTATGCATGTAAAATCATGAATAAATGAAATACATAATAATGTAATATTCACCAAAAATATTGCTTGAGAACCAATGAGGGAACCATGACACCACAAAAGGGGTAGAGGAAAGGGAGTGCGTGGGTGATTTGACTTAACACTTGTTCTTGGGAGGTACTACCTTTATTGTACACGATTTATTACAAAAATCTTAAATCAATCTTTAACTTATGTGTGTCCAAGTACTACGTATCACATCCTTTGGATGAGGGGAGGACTCATATAAAGAAAAAGGGTCCCTTCTTGCTTTTCATGGTCATTCTTCCATTTTTCCATTAAGCATTCCTCTCCCAGTCAAAATTTCTTTATATGAAGAAACCTTATGGGATGACATGATTGTTTAAGCCTACAAATGTTAAGAGAATCCCATGAAGGCAGGAGCTTGTGGAAGGTGAGGGATTCTTGTTGAGGTTTTGAAGAAGAAATGGATGGTTTCCAAGGTAAAATCATTGTTGGAATGTCTCCAATAGTTGAAGCAAGCACCACAAGCCTACAACCTCGGTATAAATTCTTGTTCATTGTTTTGACCAAGTGCTTCTCCTCCAAGTTGTTCCCAGAAGGAAATCAACAAGCTTGGACTCTTTTTGCTTGCACCAGAAGGGAATAAGATCCCCGAGGAACTATGAAGTAGAGAAAGGGAAGATCTTCCTTGTTTTGGGAAAGCAAAAAGAGCGCCATGATGGACCTATGGCTGGATGAGTGTTTGGAGTGCTCAACAATGAGTATATTGGCTTCAAAATGGGGTAAATGGGTTGGGACGAGTGAGATTAGAGCACATTTTGAGCTTCCTTTCCCTTGGTAGTATCATGGTTTGGCTTAGGGATATATTCCATAGCTGATTTATACAGTTGGGCAGTGAATCGCTCCGGCGAGCTTGACTTGAAAACATATAAGCATTCATAATAAGCTCCATGTGGAATGCTTATGTTTTATTTTCTTATTTTATTTTATAATGGACAAAGAATGAATTTGAAATGTGTATGTTATTTCTGTTTCTATTTGCAAGTGAATATGAATTCATTTATATTATCATTAGAGTTCAAAATTAGTTTAACAATTGGATAACAAAAGTTCAAATTTTGATTAAGTACCATGATGGCCAAGGGAGACAACTCGATACATGACATCGAGAAATATCCACATTAAGTAGGAGGATTAAATGTAGACCAGTCTACATATTTTCACGTAGGATCAATGTCCAACACCTTTGAGCCTCATGTCTTTCATTGTGTCCTCAAGTTTTTCAATACCACTCAATGGTAGAAACCTTGACGTAGAAAGACATACGCCTAACTAGACATACGCCTTCATTATAACAATGAGTAGTGAATATGATAATCCCATCCAAAACCAACATTAGCTCATAAATTTAATTGTGCAACAGGGAGGAGGAACTTGAAATCTTACTTACAAACACATAATGTAGTCTCAAACAAGAGGATTTTGGAAGCACTTTATCAATTGCAAAGCTTTACAAGAGAGCAAAAGGAGATGATAACTTAATGACATGCAAATTTCAAATAGAGGATGGTGAATTCTCTAGAGCACATATTCTTAGCTTCTAAAGAGTTTGACACAAACCACATATGGTAGAGGGATGAGGAATTTAGAAGGCGAGTTCTCAAATTTTTGGAAATTCTATTTAACGATGTCTATATGCACCAACCCCTTATGATAATGGAGGAAGACTAAGAATAACCTTGATGAGCTATATTAAGAAACCAAGACCACCCATGGTCTTCGAGAAAGAATCAACCACTACTCTATTTTTAATTTTTTTCTAGATCCTTTCTTCTATTTACAATGTATCTAAAAACACATATATTATGTCTCTAGTTAAACAACCCCTTCTTATTAAAGCATCCTTAGATTAGATTAAAACATGATATATGTAAAAGCATATCAAAATTTGGAATTACTTTCATACATAATTTTTTTTTCAAGGGTGGTTCACCGATTTTTTCAAGAGCTATATCCACCAGGAAATATGCCAACACATGCGATTCCAGAGAATCACACCTGCTATTTCGAAGAATCAAGGTATGACCAGAGTCACATGTCTAGTCAAACCATTTCATAGTCAATACATAGGGACTAAACAAGAGCATCATGTCACTTACATGAATTGAACCTGAGTGAGGAGGGTCACAATCATTCCTCCCAACCACCCAAACTATATCCAATGAACTTTCATACATAATTTTTAAGATAACTATTATTCCACATAATAAAGAAAGATCATAAAACCAAACAAATAAGTATACTTATCTCATAAGAAATCAAATAATTACACAACTCCCAACATTATACTTTTGTGAATCAAATAATGACAACACTTCTAAGTTCTAACCATATAAAAAGAATATGACTCATGGTAAACGTGTTAATTTTAAAAAATAAAAATAAAAATGGTGAATCAACTACTGCTGGTGCTATTATTATTATTATTATTATTATGGCACTACTTCCATCAACGTAAAAAGAATATGACTCACAATAAACATGTCATTTGTAAAAGAATATCAAACAAAGCGAAAAATAGAGAGGATTGAATACCCTTTACGAGTCGTAGTTGCAAAGGATGAAGTTGTTGCAGGGAATTCATTATTAAAATCCCAACTAATGACTCTGGAGTCCTCTCTACATATCCGACTTTGTGTGTACATATATACAAAGTCTACTTATACGTATATACATCGGCAAATTCAAGGAAACGTCTATTGTACTACGCATCAGACTCGAGAGTCAGCATTTCCCGGCGGAGGGAAATCGAGAACGAGTCAGCGGATGCAACGATCCTTCATACGCGTATTCTAATTCCGTTCCTCTATCCAGTGTAAACATAGACGATGCTGGCCATCTCTTCAATTTTAACAAACCCATCTGCAAATAATTCTCCGTATTTATGCAGTGCAAGCAGACGATGCTGCCCATCTCTTCAATTGAAATACAAATCTGCAAAACAAACAGATTATAATTGATGGGGAGCCGAGGAGAGGCGCTTGTGGTTGCACTGGTGATCGGCAGGGTGCTGTTCCTCGCACCCTATGCTCTGGTATGGGAGTCCCTTGCCCTCGTCTCTCTGGGTGCCGCCAGTTTGTTGCTCGAGATCGCAGCCGAAGATGGCTGCCAGCAACCGAGGATCAATCGCCTCAAACCCAGGTACAATTCTTATAAATTTTCAATAACAATTGGGCCAAAACATAACAAACATTTTGGAATCACAACAGCAAAATATCAAATTCAGAGACCAGGTGCAATTTCTTCTTGGAAAGAACTTAAAACAGAGAATTACGCAGTGATTTGTGATTTTCATAAGGGCATAATTTGGCCCTGAAATGAAGGAAACCATGAGCAATGCTATCAAGATTGCCCACATGAAAATTATAGCCTTCCATTGGTGTTGGGATCATCCTAACACTCCACAAGGGTTTCTGTGCTTAGATGGTTTTTGGGGTCTGTTTTTGTGATACAGGCCAGGTTCAACATCTGGCATATTTTTGGGAGCAGTGACACTGCCCATCGTTATGTTGTCGAGGCTGATCCAACTACACTGGGGCCTTTCAGAGCATCACAGTGAGATTCCAGGTAGGTTGGTTTTGGGATGTATGGAGTAAAACTTATTTTTGCAAATGGTTTTTTTCTTTGTGTGTGTTTCTGATCGGAGTTCATTTTCTATAATAGTTGATTTGGTTCTTGGATGCCCAAAGTGACTTGGTAAATTTCTTGGTGGTGAATTTTGCATTGCGGCTCACAAAACAGGCATAACATATCTCCGAGGCAATGATTTTAGCGTGTTCGTTTTGTTTCAATTGTTTCTTATTATTGGCTTATTGATCTTAAGTTAAAGATGTGCTGCAATGATGTGCTCATTATGGCCTGCTTGATTGGTTAATATCATGGAAAGATAAGATGCATAATATGCTACTGTATAGTACCATAAAGATCAAGACTATTGCAGGCATTGCATTGGCTTAGGTAAATCATGCATGTAAGATAAGATAAGATAATTTTATTAATTGTCCAATTAGTGACCACAAAAGTAGGTCAATGGGACTGCTGAGTACATTGATGTCATTACAAAGCCAGAGCACCAAGTAGTCTCCTATAAAAGGCAAAAGGCAGTAAACTAAAGTAAAGTATAACAGAGTGTGAAGTCTATTCTGAAGCATGAAAGACATAAAAAACCCTTGACCCTGAGCATGGGAGGTCGCACAGAGGTGGAGATGTACGAGAGTAAAAGATCCAGGAGCAAGAAAATCTAAAAGTAACGAGGGAAGTCTATCATGGAATAGACCCATCTCTCCTAACATCCGAGGCCGAATGTAGGAAACTCAAAATAGTATGTTGTATAGAGGAAGAACTCGTGGAATGTCCGGACCACCAACTGCGTTGTTGTCTAGATGAGAACCTGGGGGTCTTGTTTGCCTCAAGGGGAGGTATCTGGTCATGTCATGCCGCTGAGATCCTGAGGGATGGGGGAAGGTCCCATGGGTCCGCACTGATCTGGAGGCTACGCTGTGCTGCTATTGGACTATTTCTTACTGCCCCTTCTTGAGGGTAGCACCGTGAAAAAGGAAGTGGTCTACTAGGTAGGATCTGGTCGAGCAGAAGGCTGAAGAATATGGGTTCGGAGCCTGAAGGCCTCCTGCATATAAGCAAGAATAATAATGAGAGTTGACCATAAGTGAAATTATCGCTCACTAGGATAACTGAGAGTAAACTTAAATGCATGTACATTCATGGTACATACACACAGAAGTGGACAGAATAGACAACAGTATATAATAATGCAACAAGTATACATCACAAAGCTACCTTGGGGTAGCTATTGGTGTACAACACATACATACCACTTCCATTTACTCCATCTCTTGGATACGTTATTTATGACACCTTTGACCTGTTATGGTGCTATAAATTTTGCATCTCCCAAATTTTAGTTCCACATCTATCCAATGCTACTGCTAGAGAGGGACTGTGGAAGAAAATATTAACAAACATGTAACTCTCAAAACTAAATAGAAATATTAGGAAAACACTCTTGGTTGATCTTCCTGAGTGAATTTTAAGCAATGAATGATTTTCTATATATAAGCACATTTTCCCTCTTGAAATGTGTTAACATATATTTAACATTCTCCTAGCTATCTCTGTGTCTATTGTATCTTTTAACTTTCCAAGTACTTGGCTGAATGGAAAGGAAATTGACAATCTGCACAAAAAAACTGTGCCTTAATTTACCCTTGCCATTCCCTAAAGCACGATATACTGTATTCTATGGTCACTAATTATTATTGTCTAATATACTTAACCAAATTTTTGATCATGGTATTTATGAAGTTTTTTCTTCTTTAGAGGCCTACTTCTTGATCAAATTAGATACTATAATATAGATATTATAATATCTATATAATATATGCCCATGTGGAGGCCTTAAAGTAGAGCTTTAAAATATATGCAGTCTCCATAATTGAGTAATAAGTATAACGATTGAAGCCACTGAAAATAGCCAGGAGATTCAGTGAACTTCATCCTATTGCAGAACCAGATCTAGCGTTAGCCTTTACATCCAACACTATCAATTGCAATTTGTTTGAAGTGGATGGCTTATGTTCTAATGAGTTAATAGCCCTACCCCAAGAATGCATATGGTGAAATTGCGCTGGCAGTGTCCTGCGACAAGCAGGCAAAAATAAGGATATGTAGCCAGTATATATCTACTTCATTCAAACTGAGACAATTTGTCACCAAAGAGAGAGAGATAGAGAGAGAGAGAGCCCAAAGATGCATACGCTGAAATTGTGCTGGCAGTGTCCTTTGACAAGAAGGAAAAAAAATAGAAAAAAAGGATATGTAGCCTGTATATTTCTCCTTCATTCAAACTGAGAAAATTTGTCACCCAAAACGGAGGGAGCGAGAGAGTGAGCTACCCCAAGAATGCACATGGTGAAATTGTGCTGGCAGTGTCCTGCAATAAGAAGGCAAAAATTAGAAAAAAGGATATGTAGCCAGTAGATGTCTAATTCATTCAAACTGAGATAATTCATCACCATAAAAGGAGAGAGGGGGGGCAAAGGTTAGAAAATAGAGATATGTAGCCAGTATATATCTACTTCATTGTGTGTGTGAGAGAGAGAGAGAGAGAGAGAGAGAGAGAGATCATTTTCAGAGTAAATGCAGAGAGGGGGGCAAAGGTTAGAAAATAGAGATATGTAGCCAGTATATATCTACTTCATTCAAAGAGAGAGAGAGAGAGAGAGAGAGAGAGAGAGAGAGAGAGATCACTTTCAAAGTAAATGCACCCATCATTATCTGTAGTATGTACTCTTACTTTCACTGTAGACAAACGATGTTTTTGATACTTGTTAATTATCAAGCTATATCGAGGTAGGGCACTGGCAAACTGCACAAAAATAATTGTAATCTAAAACTGCACAAAAATAATTGTAATCTAAAGTCTAGACTTTATAGTGCACTGGAACATTTTCACTTCTTGAAGAATGCCATTGTCTTTTGCAGGCATCAAGTCATACCACATACCAAAGATTCTAACACCCACCTGAGATATGGGATATGTTTTTAACTTTTTCCAGCATTTTTCTGAAAATAAAATAAATAATATCAAGATAGAACTTCCCAGATTAGCATTTTATTATGCCTATTGACATAGAAAAAGCTCTCCAGTTCCTTTGATTCCATTATCTGGAGATGGCATAAAAAAACTCTTTTTTAAAAATGATGATGAACTGCCATGTGGACTTATTCTTGAAACTTCAGAACATTTGATTTCTGTATATTCTGCAAAGTTGTATAACAGGAAGAGCATTGGAATGATTAGCTAGTCTTGTTTTGCAATTTCCTTTTCATTGCATTTAATATTCCCTTATTGCATTTAGATATTTTCTTCTTCCTGGTATGCAGTCTGTTTTCTTTTTGTTTTCATTTTAAAGTATTTTCTTTGGAACAACCTGAGGTATGCAAGCTAAGGTGTCTTCTAGTATCATACATCCATAACTATTTTTGCAGTATTGATATTTTTCTTATTTGTATCAGAGTTAGAGAACTCAAGGCTACAGTTTTGGGCTGCATGTGCCTGCAGCTCGGGTGTTCTATTTTTCCTGCATTTTGTTTTATGGTATTCCAGCGAAGCAGTCAAGTACCATTCCCCAGTAAAGAGGATGCAAATATTGATTATTAGCTTGTCTTTTTTAGTTGCTTTTGGCACACAGTGTTCCTTTTCGATGATGAAAAGTGGAAAATCAGGTCAGTCCCTTGGTAATATCTCTTGGTTTTTTTTTTTTGAAACATTGTTTACCTTTAGTACTAAAGACTTCTACAGTCTTTGTGTTGCTTTATATCAGTCTTACAGAGTATAAATTAAACTTTAACATCAGACACATGTTGACTGGTATGTGACAATGAATATTCAGATACAACATAATGGGAATTTTGACTGTTTTGCAGCACCTGTTATACCCATGGTAATGGTATGGCTGCTGCTGCATGCCTCGGTATCTGGAACATTACTGCAATATATTCTTCATAAATTTCCTTCCTGTGTTTCTATAGGTTGGTGGTATGGCTAAACTATTTCAGGAATTTCCAAAGATATTTGGGTTTTCTGTCATTGTATGCAGATTTCCTGTTGATCAGATCTACATAAGAGGACTCTTGTTTCTTGGAATTAATGTCTTCATGGTATTGCGCTTTGCCTTTCTTAAAGAATTTCATGATATCAATCTACTCATTCTTTCAGGGGAAGCTCTGTTGGTTGTTGGTGGGCTAGTCCTTTATTTTTCAGACATGCTAGCTTTTATGCTCTCAAAGGTTTGTGTTTCATTATCCAGAAGTTCCTGAATTTGTTTAGACACAATCATTCAGGTTTAGATTCTATGCTAAATTACTGAAGAATCTTATCAATCTATTGCCTTCACAGGTCAGTCCGTATGCTCCCTTGGCAAATGAATTCTTTGGAGGCCTTAATAAGAAGAGAGACGAGATCAGTACAATCATTCAGGTATTTATCCATAATCTTTTGAATAACTTACAAAGATGAGGGTATTTTTATTACCTTTTCTGTCCATCAATCATTTTCTTATATGAGCCAGTCTACGAACAATTGAGGATTCAATATGCAGGCATTGTTGGGTAGCCTTATACTGATGTCAAGAGTTTACAAAGTTATTCTTTATATTTGGATCTGCTGTACAAACCTAACCAAGTTTCAAGCTTCACGGAATGATGAAAAAGCTTCTGGAGATTTTCAAAGGTCTATTACATTCTATGTTGCTCTTGGGATAACAGCAGCCATGATTGTACCAGGATGGTTGTTTTATATTAAGGATTTTCAAACACACCCTTTATTATGGTAAGTCAGCCTTTGTTTCAAGCTTTCTATGTTATACAATTCAGGCTCAACATGTGCCTTTATGTAGTCAAAGGAGGGATATCTAAGACACTATATTCAAAGCAATAGTGAATTGATGAAAAAGCAATAAAAGCAGATGAGTATTGTTAAGGGATGGCCAATTCTGCTAAATCTGCTGAAGGTCTCAGATGTTTCTTTTTCTCTGGATTGCTATTTTTTCTGCAGGAGATTTATTGAAGACATTTCAAACATGTGGAGTCACTTCTGTAATTAGTGGAAAAGCCTTTATTGACTGACGGTTCTTAACAAGTCCATTGGTTTTTTTTTGACGAAAACGGGTAAAAGATTTTATTTATAAAAGGAGGAGGGAGAAATCCCTCCAAGAACAACAGTTCATACATTACAAAAATGGCCCATGCCCTGAATGTTCAGTTCTTAACTGTCTATTAAAACTACTATCAAAACTACAGACTGCTGAGATTTCTGACTGCTATACTGCCGATTTCTCCTATACTGATATCTATATATCCTAATGAACTGATGCAACAAGAAAACACAAAAAAAACACGCATAACAGTTAATCTTGGCCCCAGGGCACCTGGTATTCCTTCTTCACAGCTGCCTGGTGGGAGGCTGAGCGTTCAGCTGCTTCTTTCTCTTTCATTTTGTTTTTCATTTGCAGCAGAGTCGCTTCCAGGTGGGGAACTTGGATTTCTAGGGCCTCATTTCGTAGGCATGCCGCTTCTGCTTGATCAAGACGGTTCTCCATGACCTCAATTCTGAGCTGTTGATTCTCCACTTCATTGCTCAGGATTGCAATCTGATAATTCACGTTTCCCCTTTCTACCAATCCTTAACAAGCCCATTGTTACCAGTAGATTCAAACAGGATTTTGTATTCAAGCTACATTTAAGTAGGATATGCAAATTATTGATTTATGAGAGGGAATTTCAGAAGGGAACAAGCATAAATATAATAGATATGCATTTCTATTGGTTATGTCAGTGGGAAACTGGAATGTTTTATTGAGCAGGAAAAGTACTGTTAATCTAGATCACGATAGCCTAAATTTTTTGTTTAAATAGAAGAATGGAAAATACTCAATAGAGAATAGTGAGCTCTTGTGAAGTAAGGGCATGCTGCATGACTACTGACATAACCAAAGACATATTTGTTAGGATGGAGCGTGGCTGATGTACTATATAAAAAATCTCCTCCACATTTTGATGTCATTCTTAAGTTTATACTGACTTAGAAGAACTGATTTTTTTCAATGTGGTTCACGGCCCTGGAGCTCGCTACGTCCACGGATATAATCCAAGGGGCCCACCCGAAGGGGCTGTTAGAAAGTGGCAGCAAGGAAGGTCTTCTATCATTGCATGTGTCCTTGCATGCTAGAAGACATAAAACAGGAAGCCAAATGTATTAATGTCTTTTCCAAAGTTTAGACTTAGGAAAAATGCATTATGTGATCTAATTATTAATTGACTTGATGGAGTTGCTTTTTATAAAGTTAAAGTGAAAATAATTTAAGTGATGGCTAATCTAATCTTGGCCATTGATTTCACTGGAGGATCTCATCCATTGATCCATAGTGAGAAGTTAGGGTTTTTGCTTGGCCATTGAGTTAAAAGGAAGATTGATTTGGTGGAGAGGACACACATACACACAGAGAGATTTCTTACTCATAGCTTTCAGCTGGAGAGTGAGAAAGACAGTTTGCAGGAGAATTTTATAGAGAGTGAGACAGAGGAACTTCTATCCGGAGGTTGACGGGGCGACTTGGGCAAATCGAAGGAGGCCGTACAAGCACGCAGAGGCCGTACTCAGGGACGCAGGCAACCGGCCGTACAACAGAGGCAGAGGGCCGTACGGATCAGTCTGTACATTGACGTAGAGCTGTACACGTTGGCGAAGGGCCGTACGGATCTGGTTGTACGCTGACGCAGAGGGCCATACAGTGACGCAGGAGGGCCATACGTTTTTGTGGGGTTTTCTTAGTGAGGTTCGGTTTTGTGATTTTGCCAGGTTGGGTCAAAATCGATTTTCTGGATTGTATTGTTCTATATCTTGCTAATAAAATACCTTCTCAGACTGTTGCACTGGTTTTCCCATCTGGGTTTTTTCCGGGGATTTTCATACCCAAAAATGTTGGTGTCTCTATTGATGTGATTGTTGTTCTATTTCTCTTAGTATTTATTTTCCGCTGCATTGTGAAGAAATCCATTTGTGGTTAAAAGTAATATTTGGGGTTCAATAAATAAACTTGCATACTTTAACTCAAGAGTGGATTTTAAGGAAATTTACATGGTATCAGAGCTCTTCTGAGCAGATCTGAGAGAAAGCAACAGTTGTTGGATAGATCAGGGGCAGATCTATTCTAGGGTTTGACAGGTATACTTCATTATGGCCGTACAATTGAGAGTTGAGGATAGACTCTAGGGGGCTCAGAACTTTCCTACTTGGAAAGAGAGGATCACCGGGATCTTGGATGTTAGTGATGCAGAGGAGCACATTGACGATCAGAAGGTTGCTCCCACAGATCCGACATAGTTGGCAAGATGGAAGAAGGTAGATTCTAGAGCTATGTTGATCATCTTGGATGGGGTGAAGGACCACATAGTCCCTCACCTTTTCGGGAAGAAGACCGCATTGGAAATGTGGAAGGCTTTGGAAAGCCTTTACCAGAGTAAGAACGAAAACCGGAGGATGGTGCTACAGGAGAGGCTACATAGTACCAAGATGGCCAAGGGTGAAGGAGTGGTGCCTTATCTCACAAGGCTCACACAGATCAGGGATGAACTTGGAGCAGTGGGCTCTAAGACTGAGGATGAGGAGCTAGTTCAGATAGCTCTCAATGGCTTTTCTAAGCCATGGGACGTCTTGGTGGCTAGGGAGAAGCTCCCTGATTGGCAGAGATTGTTGGATGATTTTGTGCAGGAAGAGATCCGTATGGGTCAAGGTTCAGGTTCGTCCAGTAGTGCCCCACAGATCATGGATGAAGAGGCTCTAGCCGTAGCAAGAAAAGGCAAGGGTAAGGCAAAGAAGAAGAAGGGTGGTAAGAAGAACATTGACATGTCAAAGGTCAAGTGTTTCATCTGCCACAAGCATGGACACTTTGCCTCCCAGTGCCCAGATAGGAAGAAGAACAACAACACACAGATGGCAGGTTCGACAGAGGTGGGTGAGTTCAACAAGAGTTTTGATGAGGACTTTTGCTTGATAGCTTGCATGGTAAGCTCCATCAACAACAACATCTGGTACGTTGAAAGTGGTGCATCTTGTCATATGACAGGACATAGATCATTCTTCAAGAGCTTGCAAGAGGGTGGAGTAAATCTCCACATTGAGTGGGGAGATGATTTGCGGTATCAGGCGCAAGGAGTTGGTACTGTTTCGTTTCAGAGGGAGTCTGGCAAGCCCATCAGTTTTGCTGATGTATTATATGTTTTGGGGATGACAAAGAATCTCATATCTGTTTACACATTGGAGGACAAGGGTTTTCTAGTGACTTTCTGGGATAGGAAAGTGTATATCAGGCCGAAGGGGTCAGATCAGAGGTTGGATCGGATGATTGGGGTCTGGAGCGGGAAGGTGTACAGACCAATGTAGTCAGACTCGGACTCGGCAAATACTCGACTGGCTTGGGACTCGGCTGACTCGGCAGACTCGGATAAGACTCGGATAAGACTCGACAAAGACTCGGCAAATATGAAAAATATGAAAAAAATTAAAAATGTGGTAACTTTTAGGTACAAAAAACATAGATAATGACATTTCTAATCCATATAAGTTATAAAAACAATTCTATGCAGAAATTCATTAGATCATCTCATAAAAATTAATAATACAACATTTGACACTCCATATTTGTATGCAAAATAGTGAACTGAAAGATTATTCCTTGAACACATTCCAAAATTGTACCAAGTTCAAATACATAGTACCAAGTTCAAATACATAGGTAAACATAACTAGAAAATAAAAAAAGATAGTGTCTCCAAGTCCAAACTCGATTCTCATGCATGACTATGAGCAGTGGAACGCCTAGTATAGGCCTTAGTAGAGCTAGTGACAACATCACTAGATGGAAAAATCAACTGTGATGAAGGTGTGTTTGGCGTTTCCATTTCAGAAAATGGTACACCAGAGGGACCCTCGGTCTCTTCATCAAGCCAAGCCAAATCAGGAGGAGCTTCATCCTCCACTACCCAATCAGAGACTAGATCAATTTGATCCAAATCCTTTCTCCGCAGCTGTTTTGTGAGCATCCGAAGGTTGTAATATATGTAGACCAACTTCTCCAACCTCTCATGCTCCAACCTGTTGCGCTTTTTGGTGTGGATGTGCTCGAATACTGACCAATTGCGCTCACAACCTGAAGCGCTGCAAGGCTGACTCAATATTTTGATGGCGAATTCCTGTAGTTGCGGTGCCTCCGCGCCACAATCTACCCACCATTGGGCTGTTATAAAAAAAAAAAAACAAAGATTACAAGTTTTGCAATGTCAAACTTTAAAAATAAAACTAGCAAAATAAAATTTAACGAATTACAAATTGAATCTTACATGGCATTTTCTTCTCCCTGAGACGTTGTGTTGAGCTAAATCCAAATATGCCAGATGATTCCTTGTACATATCTCGCTGCATATTGATCAAGTCTTGCGTTTCTTGATTGGGGTACATCCTCTCAATGCATATCATCATACCTCTCATCACCTCAGGATCCTTTTGAATTTTAGACCCTACATTATAGAATATGCTCGGATTGAGATATGCCCCTGCAGCATGTAATGGTGAATGTAGTTGCCTGTCCCACCTGGAATCAATAATATCCCATATAGGGCGATATTTTGATTCATCCCCCTTATAGAAGACCTTGATGGCCTCTTTGGCCCTGTCCATCCCCTCATAAACATACCCCATTGGTGGTTTGTCACCATCCATGATCCTCAACACTCTCACAAGTGGTTCTGTCATGCTAACAATCTCAGTGACTTCCTCCCATAAACTATCTCTACGGATAGACAAGCTCATAGCCATTGCATCTGGTTTTGTGCTATCCTTATAATGTATCCATTCCCTGCTACTAACCATCCGTCTCAATGCTTGGTACTCATTAAGAAGGCTTTGGAGGGAGAGAAAGTTGGTTGCAAACCGTGTGATAGCAGGGCGACTGAGCTCACCTTCTGTGTGCTCTCTCATAAGATTCAGCGCCCAAGCATGGTTATAAATGTACTTGGTGATTTGTTTGCACTCATGAACCACATCTTGCACCCACTCCAACTTCCCAATGTCCTCCAAAATCAAATCTATACAATGGGCAGCACAAGGGGTCCAAAAAAGAGAAGGGTATTTTGCACAAAGCAATTTACCTGCTGCCACATAATTTGCTGCGTTGTCGGTGATTACTTGGACAACATTTTTGGCCCCCACTTCTTCAACAACCTCTGCTAACAATGTAAATATCAGATTTGCATCTTTCACATGTGAGGATGCATCAACAGATTTCAGGAACATGGTTCCTTTAGGGCAAGCCACAAGAAAATTTATGATCGTTCTATTCCTCTGATCTGTCCACCCATCTGACAAGATTGTGCAACCTGTAAACTCCCATGAGCTTTTAATGCTCTCCAAATGTTCCTTGACACACTGCAACTCCTCATCTAGATATTTCCCCCTAAGTGCACTGTATGAGGGGGCTTTGTATCCCGGGCCAGCGCTTGCAATAGCATCTACCATGGGCTGATAAAATGGAGACCTTGCAATGTTGAAGGAGAGGCTGTCATGGTACCAAAACCTCCTCACTGCCATATCTGCCTCCTTCCTTTTATTTTCATTAAAGCTGTCCAAGGTAGGTTGAGATCTCGGGGTCGTACGAGGAAGGAAGAAATTAGAGGTGATAGATGGACTTGCTGCAGCACCTGGTGCAAAACTTGATGAACAACTACCTGGGGGTCCCATTGGAGATCTGCCCATCCCTGCAGTTTCAAACCTCAGCCTAGATCTTTTGGCATTTTGGTCTTTGATGCTTTCCAAAGCAGCGTTCATTTCCGCTGTGACTTCTTCAGGGCAGCCATCACAAACTATGACATCTTTGCACACAACTCGAGCTAAGTGGTGTTTTAACCTGTTAATGCCCCCATACATAGTCGTTGGACAGTACTTGCACTTGACTTGATTGTCTTGCCCTGGGACCACGCGGACACAATGTTCCCATGCTTTATCAAGAGGCCTTCTAGATCCCTTAGGTGGCATGGATGACAATATGAGTGGAAAAAGTTAAAAACAATTAAAATGAAATTTTATTTATGAATTAAAATTAAATGTAATTTGTTAAATTTGTTAAAAACTTAAAATAAACTAAAAAACTTAACAAATTTAAAAAATTAAAACAAATGTCAAAAACATAAAAAAGAATATGAATTTATTTGAATCTTAAATTTCATTTGAATTTTTTAAATTTGTTAAGTTTTTTATTTTTATTTTAAGTTTTATGTTAAGTTTTTAATGGTTTGAGTTTGGCCTTGCCATGACTGCCTACAGGCATGTAGGCTGCCACAGTGGCAGCCTAAAAAATTCAAATGAAATTTAAGATTCAAATAAATTTATAATTTCTTTTTGTGTTATTGACATTTGTTTTAAATTTCATTTTAATTTTGTATTTGAATTTTTATAATTTGTTAAGTTTTATTTATTTATTTTATTTTAAGTTTTAGGTTAAGTTTTTAATGGTTTGAGTTTTGACTTTGGCCTTGGCATGCTGATGCCGTGACTGCCTACAGGCATGTAGGCTGCCAACTGTGGCAGCCTACATGCCTGTAGGCAGTCACGGCATCAGCATGCCAAGGCCAAAGTCAAAACTCAAACCATTAAAAACTTAACCTAAAACTTAAAATAAAATAAATAAACATAACAAATTATAAAAATTCAAATACAAAATTGAAAATTTAAATGAAATTTAAAAAATAAATAAAATTACATAATACATATATTAAAATTTTAAATTTTAAAAATTACATTGTAATATGTATTTTAATTTTTACATTGTATTTTACATATATATATATTTTTTTAAAATACAATATATTAACTTTTATATGTGTTTTTTAAAGTTTTAATTTAAATTTTTAAAATACAATGTCATATATGTTAATGTAATAATAATTACAAATACATATATAACATTGTATTTTAAAACTTTAAATTAAAACTTAAAGAAAACATATAAAAAAGTTAATATATTGTATTATAAAACAAAACATATATGTAAAATTTGAAACATATATATAAAATTAAAATTTAAAACATATAAAAAATTAAATTTAAACTATATACAAAATTTAAATTTTGAAATAAAAAAAAAATAAAAAATGTTGACCAACCTTCGTCTCTTCGGCTCTGTCAATGGTGTTGATGGCAACTGCTGTCGACCAAGTCACAAAACTTAGCAAGCCGACGGAACCCAACAGCGACGCGTCTCTTCAATCGTACCAGCGTTCGACTCTCTTCAATGGCAGCCCGTCCAGAACCCAGCAGCAACTCAACCCGTCGATGGCAATGGCAAACTGAAGAATGAAGATACTAAACCCTCAGTCGAACTTGAAACTCACGAAAACTCAAATCGAAACTCACGAACCCGGCTCACACTACTTCGCGGCTCACACTTCGGCTCACGGCTCACACTACTTCGCGGCTCACACTTCGGCTCACGGCTCACACAGTCACACTACTTCGGCTCACACTTCGCGACTCACTGTGAGTGGAGGAGGACCCCGAACGCCTTCTTAAAGGATCAATCCGGTGGCAAACTTTCGCGCCATTTTTTTGGCGGCAATATGAAAGCCCGCGGTGGTCAACGATTGGCCCATTAACCGCCACGAGGGATGGACGACAGGCCAACGAGTTTTCGCCGAGTTTCAACGAGTGTTAGGTTTTCGCCGAGTTTCAACGAGTGTACGCTAAACCCACGAGTGCCGAGTTAGGGCTCTGTGTAAGCTGCAGTTATGCGGCTGGCTGTTGACTCGGCCAGAATCGGCCATACTCGCGAGTATTCGCCGAGTGAAACTACACTGGTACAGACTACACTTTGAGCCTGCAAAGGCTCTAGTGGGTAGCAACAGCAGTGAGAGTGAGTTATGGCATAGGAGGATGGCACATACATCATGGAGCACTGAGGCATTTGAGACAGGCAGTTATTGGAGTTCCTCCAGTACAGGAGGAGAAGCATAACCACTGCAAAGGTTGTGCATTGGGGAAGATCATCAGGATACCTTACCCACAGAGTGAGCACAAGTCTAAGGGTACCTTGGACTTGGTGCATTTGGATGTTTGCGGATCGATGAGCATCCATTCTTTCAGTGGTTACAGTTATTTTGTCACATTCATTGATTACTATTCCAGGAAGACCTGGATCTATTTCCTGAAGGCCAAGTTAGAGGTCTTCGAGCGGTTTCGGGAGTTTAAGACTCTCATGGAGAACCAGACAGGGAGGAGGATTCAGATATTGAGGACAGACAACGAGGGTGAGTATACCTCCAAGGAGTTCTTGGAGTTTTGTTCATCAAAGGGGATCAAGAAGGAGCACACCGTTCCTCACACCTCGCAGCAGAATGGAGTGACGGAGAAGAAGAACGGGATACTAGTTAGTGCAGCCAAGACCATGTTATTTGATCAGGGATTGCCACTATTCCTATGGGCCGAGGCATTTCGGACTGCAGTATATGTCCAGAACAGGTGTCCTCACTCAACTTTGGGGAGGAAGACACCTGAGGAGGTATTCACAGGCACTAGACCAGATGTGAGTCATTTACGCGTATTTGGGGGTGTCTGCTATTGTCACATTCATGCTGACACTAGAAAGAAGCTGGACCCTTCAGGTGAGAAGGGGCTTCTAGTTGGTTATAGTGAGACTTCTAAGGCATAAAGAGTATATATCCCGTCTCGCAAGAGGATCATTGTGAGCAGGGATGTCCAGTTTGATGAGGACAGAGCCTTGGGAAGATCTATGGACCTACCATCACAGGAGCATCCAACATAGGACTCAGGAGTCAAGTTGGAGGAGCCACAGGTATAGGTACAGACACATGGCACAGGTTTTGGTAGTCAGAGGGAGTCAAGTGGACAGGATCCTTCGGTCATTGATTTGGAGGATGAGTCGCGGCAGGAGGAGGATATCCAACAGCCGTAGCAGGTAGACACTAGGACACGACCTACGTGGTACAGGTCCACCGTTCAGGATTCCAGACAGGTGAGTCTTCCACAGAGCTCCAAGAGGCGAAGCAAACCACCAGATAGACTTAGCTATATGGCACTGATGACAAAGTTGATTAACTCTGAGCCTTCTAGTTTCGAGGAGGCTGCACAACATGATGTGTGGCAAAAGGCTATGGTTAAGGAGTATGAATCCATCATGAAGAACCAGGTATGGGAGGTTGTGCCGAGGCCAGAGGGCAAACGGGTGGTAGGATCCAGGTGGATCTACAAGGTAAAGCATGCAGCAGACGGAAGCGTGGAGAAGTATAAGGCGTGTTTCATGGCAAAGGGGTATTCATAGAAGGAAGGTATTGACTATGAGGAAGCCTTCACCCCTGTCGCCAAATACTCTTCTATTTAGACTATTCTCTCATTGGCAGCATAGATGGGTTGGCGCGTTCATCAGATGGACGTGAATGCTGCCTTGCTCAACGACGTTATAAAGGAAGAGGTATTTATTGAGCAACCAAAGGGGTTCGAGGTGGAGAATAGGGAGTCGCATGTATGCAGGTTGCAGAGAGCTCTTTATGGGCTCAAGCAAGCACCTCGGGCATGGTACTCGATGATTGACAACTAACTACGGGATATGGGATTCCAACGGAGTGAGGTAGACCACAACCTGTACTTCTTGTCAGGTGAGGTACCTCTCATACTGGTGTTATATGTAGATGATCTCTTTCTTACAGGAGATGAGAGGTTGATCGGGGATTGCAAGTCCAACCTTGCAGTAGAGTTTGAAATGAAAGACCTTGGGTTGATGCATTACTTCCTAGGTCCGGAGGTTTGGGAGAGAGATGGGTGCTTCTTCATTGGTCAGGGGAAGTATGCAGTAGAGATCTTGAAGAGATTCAGGATGGAGGACTGTAGACCCATGTCCACGCCTCTAGTTACCAACTGGAGGAAGATTGATGCATCGGGGTCAGAGGAGTTTGATCCTACATTGTATCGCCAGCTTATCGGGTCGCTTATGTATCTGGTCAATACTCGACCAGACATTAGCTTTATAGTTAACTCTTTGAGCCAGTTCATGGTGGACCCTTGGAGAGTGCATTGGACAGCTGCGAAGCATATACTTTGCTATATCAGAGGCACAGTGGAGTATGGATTAGTTTATGAGCGCAGTGGGAGTATACAATTAGCAGGCTTCACAGATGCTGACTGGGCAGGATGTGTAGAAGACCGGAAGAGCACTTTAGGTTGTTGCTTCAGCATTGGGTTAGGGGTTATCTCTTGGTTCAGCAGGAAGCAGAAGTCAGTTGCATTGAGCTCGATAGAGGCTGAGTACATGGTAGCCAGTATGGCAGCATGTGAGGGGATGTGGCTGAGGAAGTTGCTCTCAGGGTTATTCGAGAGTGAGTTGGAGACTATGGTAGTTCATTGTGACAATCAGAGTGGCATTAACCTTTCTGAGAATCCAGTGTTCCATGACCGTAGCAAACACATAGACATCCGATATCACTTCCTGAGAGATTGTGTTTAGAGAGGAACCATTCAGTTGGAGTACATTCTCAGTTGGAGTACATTCAGACAGATGAGCAGGTGGTGGACATATTCACCAAGGCACTTTGCAGGCACAAGTTTGTGAAGTTCAGATAAAAAAGTCCTAGGAGGCCAAGTTCTTTACATAAGAAAGTCTTGCTAGCACATTTTTCCAATATCCCCAAGGGGGTATGAGCATGCGATTATTACAAAGGGGCCAAAATGGCCCTGAAAAAGTCTTCTGAACCTCTGAACACTGATAATGAACATTAAATATGTTCATAACATTGGCGGCTCACAAGAAATCCAACTATGGTACAAAATAGTTGGTAACATTTGGCTCCAACTGCGGGACATGCACTCGTTTGATTTTCAATAAAAAAGAGTGTGCGAGAATCCTGGAATCTTTGGTTCCCGCACAAAACTTAAGTGCATCAGTTCCACATATACATGATAAATATGCCAAATGAAATCCAAGTAGAAAAAATATAATACAATGTTAGTATACAAATTTTAATAGACAACCACTATGATACATGAAAATATTGTACAAAAATAATATATAAAACAGGAGGGACTAAAAGACAAGAGGAAAGGGTTTAGAGAAGCCCTGAAATGCCCCCATGGGCATTTATGTGTCACCGCTGTAGAACAACTTCAGATGCTGCCCATTTACTTGTTAGTTTTTCATCATTTAATTCAATATGATCTAGGATCTTAACTCAGAGAACAACATGTACAGCATATCAAGCATAAGAGACAAGAGACACAAAGCATTTCACCGGGGAAAACCAAGAAGGTGAAAAACCTCGCAACTTCCTCAGAGATAGAATGAGCACCAATACAAAGATCACAAAGATCAAACCCCAAAATATAGAGATAGTCTCCTAGCAGCTTCTCCTCCTCCACTTGTGTTCATTCCTCCTCTCTCTCACTAATGTGAAGTGAGTGAGTGTGTGAATGAAATAGAATGAGAGAGACACACTCTCAATTTATACAATGACTTGACTTGCCTTTTACTCTAATTGGGCCGACCTCCCTTAGGAGAGTCTAATAACCCATTACCACTTGTCACGGGGCCGACCCCACTAGGGTGGTCTGATAACCCTTTGACCCACATTGGGCCGACCCCTCTAAGGTGGTCTAATAACCCATAAAATATAAGTTACGACACTTACAATGTAACTTGCGACACTTGCAAATACAAATGACGACACTTCCAACCGAAGGAATAATACATCTCCGTTGGGGATACAATAAAGTACGAATGTAATACATACAATATACAATTGAATATCTTCCGAAGTTACAAATACATCAACACTCCCTCTTAACTAGGAAGGTATTCTCTTGACACAAGTCATCAATACATATAGGCACAAGTCTTCAATACTGGAGCTGGAACATCGTCACTGGATCACTGGAGCATCATCGTTACTGCTGCTGTACTCGTCATCTCGATCACTGGTGCTATCTCTCAATTCTTCTCGTCATAGGAAGTTCTACATAGCCAACCCTTTTTCATGCTGGTTGTAGGCCTAGCCTCATGTAGGTCTTCATCATATCTGGCCATCCTGTGGAATCCTCAGGGCTGATTACGTGCGTCAACAAAACCTTGAAAGAGCATCCTAGGACTTTTACGAGCTTACTGCTCAACCTATCGGATATCCCATGATCTTTTACATGTGACCTTCACAAAACCTTAAAAGAGTATCTTGCAACCTGCAGGATCTCTAAAGAGCATCCCAGGATCTTTTCTGTGCCTAGCACAACCTGTCCGAATCTCCAGGATCTTTTACATGTGAACTTGCAAAACCTTAAAAGAGTATCTTGCATCTTGCAAAATCTCTAAAGAGCATCCCAGGATCTTTTCCGTGCCTAGCTTAACCTGTCCGGATATCCAGGATCTTTTCTATGCAACTGCACAACCTGTCCACGGCCACAGAGTATCAACCTGATACTCATGATCATATTGATCATCATCATACAGTACATCATCGGGAGCATCGACTTGATGCTCACCACACATGATCATCATCATCATCACAACATCGTCCTGATGCATATCATCACATGATCATCCGGATCATCTACATAGCATCATCCTGATGCATATCATCATCACATGATCCACCTGATCATATACATAGCATCATCCTGATGCATATCATCATCACATGATCCACCTGATCATATACATAACATCATCTTGATGCATATCATTTGGAGCATCGTCCTGATGCTCATCACACAGCGCTTACATCCATAGCCATGGGAAGGATCCTCCTACCACCATGCTTGGAATGGCTCTTGCAAATGTGTCCCATCACTTCCTCCTCGAAGTATCTTCTATCTGAAGAACACCAAGCCTCTCTCTGAAGTACTCGAGCTTCACTCTGGCTAGTGGTTTGGTCAACACATTTGCAATCTGCTCATCTGTCGCAACATTCTGGAGCTTTACTGCTCCTCTCTGCGCCATATCCCTGATATATTGATATTTGATCTCGATATGCTTCGACTTGTCATGGAACACTGGGTTCTCTGACAACTTCACACAACTCTGGTTGTCAGAATAGACACAAGTAGCATCCAACTGGAGATCAAATAAATCAGACAGTAGCTTTCTTAGCCATACTACCTCACAACTAGCCGAACAAGCTGCGACATACTCTGCTTTGGCTGTACTCAGTGCTACGCAGGATTGCTTCCTGCTAAACCAAGAGATCACACATGATCCCATATTGAAGCAGCACCCCGAAGTGCTCTTCCTATCTGCAACACTGCCTGCCCAATCTGAATCAACATAACCCTCCAAGTTAAACTTTTGATTCGCATCATACTTGAGCCCATAATCAATCGTACCCTTCAGGTACCTCAGAATATGCTTTACAACAATCAAGTGAACATGTCTAGGATCCGTCAGGAACTGGCTCAATGTGTTCACAACAAAGCAAATATTTGGTCTCGTGTTCGTCAAGTACATTAAGGAACCAATCATCTGACGATACATCATGGCATCAACCGACTCTGATGAAGCATCACTCAATAGCTTCAGGTTCGATGCCATAGGTGTGGCCATGGCCTTGCAGTCCATCATCCCGAATCGCTTCAGGATCTCTACTGCATACTTCCCTTGTCCAAGGAAGATTTCATCTTCACTCTGCCACACCTCCATACCTAGAAAGTAATGCATCATACCCAAGTCCTTCATCTCGAACTCGGCAGCAAGCTTCCTCTTTGTATCAACAATCAACCCAATCTCACCTGTCACAAACAGGTCATCTACATATAGTAGGAGTATCACTGGATTGCCTTCCTCAACCTTATAGTAAAGGTTGGAATCAACTTTACTCTTGGTAAAGCCCAAACTGGACAGGAAACTGTCTATCCTTCCGTACCATGTTCTGGGTGCTTGCTTCAAGCCATACAAGGCTTTCTTCAATCTGCACACATATGACTCCCTGTCATGTGTCTCAAAACCAAGTGGCTGCTCCACATACACTTCCTCTTCGACTACACCATTCAAGAAAGCTGTCTTGACATCCATCTGGTGTATCTTCCACTTCATTACTGCAGCCAGAGCAAGTACTGTTATGATGGAAGTGTATTTGGCTACAGGTGCAAAAGTTTCTTCATAATCTATCCCCTCTTTCTGGGAGAAGCCACGAGCCACAAACCTTGCCTTGTATTTCTCTATGCTGCCATCTGCAGCATGCTTGATCTTGTAGATCCACTTGGAAGTCACAACAGACTTCCCTTCTGGTCTCGGGACCACATCCCAGACATCATTCTTCATGATCAACTGGTACTCCTCGATCATGGCATTCTTCCATTACTGCATCCCAGATCCTGGGAACTTCAGATTCTTCAATATCTTCAATAGATAGTTTTCTTTGAACTTCGTTGCTGGAACAAATGTTGTAGTCCTTCTTTTGTAGGTGATTGTACACAATCTTTCCTACAAGTCAAATTCAATTGCATGATTAGAAACTTTTCATAGTTTTCAGAACAAAGTCTTACACATAAAGGCATATGTCATACAGTCATGCAATTATCTTAGCCAATGCTTCAATACAACATTCATCCATATCCCGTATTCATACGGTAACTTTCTAGATGCCTTCCATCTCTACCAGAACATTGTTAAGAGTTTGCACTACTCCCAACATGTCAGCAAAGAGGTTTCATTCTAGATAAGTAGCAATGGAATGCTGTACAGTACCATAGGCCACTTACCTATTACTTGCATATTCGTAGTATCTTGTTCATTAATGCAACTTTTCCAATATGCATAATATACATCCTAAATCTAGGAACATAAGTATGTACATGACTGAACAACATCATTTAAGTAATCATATATACAAGAAATGACACCTCAAATACTTATCTTTGTTTGGTTGTTGGGTGGACTCCCTCTCAATCTTTGCTTCCTTGCAGGAACTACTGGAGTGTGCTCCCTCTTGATCTTTGCTTCCTTTATGATATCATCATGATTATATGTCTTTGAACTTCTATCCATCCTGGAGCACTATGCATGCTTAAGTGTGCACTAGTGTCATCATTGTGTCATCCTCAATATCTCATACATAATCATACATGCATTAGTATGATCTCAATACTTACCAAAACATTATGATTCTAAATAATCTTAATCATGTATGGTCATGATCATTTCATACACAAGCGTTAGTATTCAAGCTTTCAGGGAGGACTTCTTTTACTCATGCATATTTTTATTTGACCATAGGACTCTTCTAGTTTGTCATAATAAACCCATGATTGCCCAAACTTATAACTTCATGAATTATCAATCATACCAAGTATACTTATATAAGATCCTAACACAAGGTAGGATTCTAACTTGATACAGGAAAGACATACCTGGATTATCCTGTTTGCTAGTTATGTTTAACATACCCAAACAATGTCTCCTTGTCCTCTTCAACCTTGTGCTAGTAACCTGCATATTTCATAAGTTAAGCATTGTAGAACCAAATTATACATACCTCGTAAGTAGAGCTTCTATGTGATCAATGGCTATGGATGAGTCTTTGTCTTCATGTCACCATGGTGATATGTTTTCGATCTAGAACTTGATTTGTCTTTCTTGATGTACCTTTCATGTTAGCGGACAATATCATCCTCATACAACACTACAGTGCATTAGTACAGTCATAAGTGTCATAACCTTAATCAATGAATGTCTTCCATCATTTATATACATTCATATTTTTACTAAGGTGATAAGACATGTCTAAAATTGTACTAACCTCAATAATATGAAGACAAACTTAATCATGAACAAATTTCAAAAAATACGTGTATCTCCTCAAGTCATACCTGTCGGGATTGCTTGTAGTCTTCTTTTGTAAGGCCTTAGCCTCATCTCCCTCTGGAACTGGAACTTCTTCACTTATGTAGGTGTCCAAATCACTCTTCTAGGATTAACCCAATCCACTTTGATTTGCTGAAACTGGATTTGGAACTGGCTAGGGTTTGACAGAGAAACCCTAAAAATCCAAACTTGGAATTTCAAACTTCTGTCTGGACAGGGAGATGCAATTGACTGAGGCGAGCAAGCTGGTGTGCTCAGATTTTGAAAACTCCAAAAATTGACCCTCCAAAATTGACTTGCGAGTTTCGGATCTGCAGCTTTTGTCAAATTCTGGTTTTTCTGGTAAAAAACCCGAACTAGGGTTTGATAGAGTCCGAGGTTCTACCCAACCAAAAACTTCGATCTTGGTCTCTAAATTCGATTTTGATGAGGATCATTCAGCCGTGGCCTTAGATTCCAAAAATTTCAACTTTTTCAGAAACCCTAATTTCCGGCAACAGTGACGAACCAAAAATGAAAGTGCTCAGAATTCAATTCTGTTTGGACAGAAATATATGCCATATTGTTTCTGGTGTATCTCTGAAATTTCGAATCCTCAGGGTCTGAAACTTTGGCTTGTGGTATCCTGACCTGTCATCTTTCCAACCCCACAGATCTGACCTCCAATGGATTCTCCATGAGAGAAATATTCCAAGTGTCGCAACATGACCTGTTTATGGGATGAAACAACATAGCGAACTTGTACGAAGTGCCACATGTCACTGTTTCAACTTCGGCCTCTGAAACCCAGACCTGTGAAACTACAGTCCGTGCCCTAACTACCACTTTGTACGAAATTCCATTTGGAGCTTCGTAGCCCGAGAGATGACCTTTTTTCCTAGGTCACCTGTTTAGGACTGCATTATGGAAGAGGTAGAAACCCTAACTTGTACGGATCATATCTCACAAAGTAGAACGAATCTGAGGCTGAGCTTCGGACACAAGGTACATGAACATTTCATCTTTGGCCTGTAAAAGTTTCAGACCCTGAACCTTCGCCAAAACGGATTTATAGCGAAAGTGCCACGATGACTAGTTTTTACTATATCAAGCCCTAGCTTCCAATTTGTCGCAAGTGCAACAAGTGTTGTAAATGCCATACAATGCCTTTCTTCATGATAGCTTTGATACCATGTTAGTTTTTCATCATTTAATTCAATATGATCTAGGATCTTAACTGAGAGAACAACATGTACAACATATCAAGCATAAGAGACAATAGACAAGAGACATAAAGCATTTCACTGGGGAAATCCAAGAAGGTGAAAAACCTCGCAACTTCCTTAGAGATAGAATGAGCACCAATACAAAGATCACAAAGATCAAACCCCAAAATATAGAGATAGTCTCCTAGCAGCTTCTCCTCCTCCACTTGTGCCCATTCCTCTTCTCTCTCACTAATGTGAAGTGAGTGTGTGAATGAAATAGAATGAGAGAGACACACTCTCTATTTATACAATGACTTGACTTGCCTTTTACTCTAACTGGGCCGACCTTCCTTAGGAGAGTCTAATAACCCATTACCACTTGTCACTGGTCCGACCCCACTAGGATGGTCTAATAACCCTTTGCCCCACACTGGGCTGACCCCTCTAAGGTGGTCTAATAACCCATCAAATATAAGTTACGACATTTACAATGTAACTTGCGACACTTGCAAATACAAATGACGACACTTCCAACCAGAGGGATAATACATCTCCGTTGGGGATACAATAAAGTACAAATGTAATACATACAATATACAAGTGAATATCTTCCGAAGTTACAAATACATCAACATTACTGGTAGGTTCAACCTTTCTCCTTCCATGCTGTTGAGCAGAAAGGAATTTCTGCCGGCAAAATCATGAATGATAAATGGCCCCTTCCAGAGGTTATCGAATTTCCTGTGTTTGCTCGGCTTGTCTCTTCTTTTATCCCACAAGAGGTCTGTGTCCCCAATCTGGAAAGGTCTCGGCTTGGCTGACTTATCAAAGGTACTCTTCATGCTCTCCTGATGTCTGATACTCTGATCTAATGCTGCCCTTCTGCTCTCATCTAGCTCAATAATTTGATTCACCCTTTGCTCCATCTCCTCCTTTTCCGAACCATATTCAATGATTATTTGAAACACTGGTATTTGCATGGTGATGGGTAACTCAACTGTGAAACCATATACCAGTTCAAAGGGAGACTTCCCAGTAGCATTCTTCTTGGTTACCTGATCATCCCAAAGTGCATACTTGATCTTGCTATCCCATGCCTACTTATTGTTTGTAATATCCCTATTTTGAAAGTTTACCCAATTTGGCCAATTTTCGAACCTTGGACTAGTGAAACCCCAAATTGTCCCAAATGACCCCAAATGGTTTCGAATTGTGGAAGGAGGGACTTGGGAGGGCATAGGACACTTTAATACAGTCATTAGACACCCAAACATCTGCTATACACATCCATGGTCTGCAATTTTACAAGGATAGAAGATTCAGGACAAAACTAGTTAATTGGATTGGTGGAAATCCCCCCTAGGTTAGCCATTGTTTGCCCTTCCAAACATTGTATGACCTTCACTAATATTCTGTCTGAAACTTGGCTCTGTTAGAGGACATCAAGGACAACATGTGTGCAACATTATATCAGGTTTTAGGGTCGAATAGGTCTCCCAAAGGACAACAATTTCTAGAGTATGTAATTTGGATGAAAATGGTAGACAAGGGGTCTTGAATTTATGTCACAAATTATAGTAACACTTTAGGGGTCTGCATACATTATTTGGGCCATCAATTTAACTCCATATGCAGCTCATAACATAGACAAAAATATCAGAAAGATCTGATATAAAATAGGTGCAATATCATCCCAAAATCACCATGAAAATACTATGAGGGAAATGGCTCGAATCTCAGTTTTACATGGAAATGTCACATGAAGTACTTGGTATTCCGAGCTGTGGCTTTCATGATATGTCTATTACAAAGTTATGTAGCAACTAACATGTCCATAAGGTCGAAATAGCAATCCTCCATTAGCTAGATGCAACAAGAAGTGTGGCATCACACTTTTACATGACATTGAGAGAAAGAGGAAACTAGCTCGAATATCAATGTTACTTGGAGAAATAGTACATGAAGTGCTTAGTATTTCGAGTTGTGGTTCTCATGATCTATCCATTACAGAGGTATGCATCCATTAACAAGTTCATAAGGTCAAAAAAACAACCTTCCATTATCTATATGCAACAAAGAGTGTGCTATCTCACTTTACATGAACATTGAGAGAAAGATAGTAGAATGAGAATAGAGAAGAATGAGAGAATATGAACTCGAACTCAGATGGGGGTTGAACCTACATCAAAACATCTCCATGAAGCTCTGTTGAGAGGTCTGAATGGCCTCTCCATCAACCAACTTGGATGAGAATCTTGCACCCTCGAAATTGGTTATAAGGCGGGGACGATGAACATCCACCATGCAAGGACAAGCTTGAAGCTCTCCAAAATTGCAAAGATGCAAATAACAGATGACCAAAAGCTGCTCTATTTGGACTTGTCCTCCTTTTAATAACTTTAGTTGACACATTTACCTCCTTAGAACTCAAATGATCTCCTAATTACTCATGAAATTCGAATTAGTGGGAGTTATGACCCTTCATTGGCCCCACATGACACTTGGCTCATCTTTTGTCTCCAACTCCTCCATGAATTCGAATTGGGGAATCTTTTGGGAACCTAGGAGATGTGTAACTCCTCTCATGTGCCCTCTTGGTCTATTTTTAGCTCTTACATTGTCATAGATGTCATAGAATCTGTCATAAGTGTCATAGGTGTCATAGAATCTGTCATAAGTGTCATAATGCTTGTCATAGTTGTCATAGAATCTGTCATTGCCTATTTTTAGCCCTACGACTCTTCCTCTTCCTTCATGAATGTTACCTCTTCCCTTCCAACTCGAATTTGGGGATGGCTCCATGTTTAAAGGAGGAATATTCTCTCATGTGGACCCCACATGTCCACTTATGCGCCCCCAAGTCCAACTAGGACCTAATGCCACTTCATTTTGGGGCATTTAACATTTATTCCATAATTTATTGGCCTATTTTTCCACCATCAATTTAGAATATTGAATTTTCATGAGAAACTATAGACCTTGGGGTTAAATGTCAATATTTAGTTCTTCCGCATAACCCTTAGGAATTGGGTAGGCCAACTTAATTATTTATTTGAAAATCATTTTATTGGGGACAGGATAGTCCTCCCCACCCAAGATTTGTCCTCAAGCAATTTCAAACATGGATGTTGAAGAATCTGATTCCTTCCAAACTTTGCTTCCAACTTGTTTCAAAAATCATTTGAACCTTCATACTTGCACTGAACAACCTATTGAAGTTGCCATTGATTTGCCAAAATTTTCAAAATTTAATGTTTCCAAGAAAATTTATGAGAGGAAAGGCCATGCTTCCGTTGCTCCACTCTTATTAAAATCATCTTCTCAAGTGGTGACTCAATCTCCCATATTGCTTGTTGCCCCCCAAAATTGAAACCAATGAGACCAAAAATGATCCCAGTGTCCCAAATGATCCTGATACATGCATGGTGAGAAATATCTGCAACTAAACTCCATACACACCAAGAATATGGAAACTGAATCCAACTAAAGAAACTGAAATAATACTCTGCATAAATGAACTCAATGAAATGAAGGTTAGCTTTCTCCATCCAGCCAACAACCAAGGTACTGTTCCAAATGAACTGAAAACAAGCAATGCCGGGATCCCATTGCTTGTGTTGCATTCCAAAAGATAGGCATGCTCTACCACAAAAACTTTCAGGCAAAAGATTGCCCACATCCCACTGCCTTAGTTGCAAATCTTTGAGTGGCAGTATCACATGTGGAAAACTAACATTCCAAAGAATGCCAGGATCCCATTGTCTCATCTGCATCTTTCCAAACATCAGTAACAACAATAAAAATTCACCACTATGAAAAATGCAAGGAAGGATGTAAAGATCATACCACCACACTGGAAGATCAACATATCCAGTGCACAATTGAAACTTTTAGGGCCCCTGCATCAAAATATGAACTTCTTCAAGGTTGGATCGAGACTAAGAGAGACTCTCCATCATGAAATACATATCCTCATAGTGAGGCTGAATGCAAACAAGTCTCCCCCAATCAACCAGATAGTCTTCATGTGCCAAATGCACACAAGAATCAAGAGTGAGACCATTGAAGCTCAAAGGACAAGGGTGAAAGTCCCATGTCTCATCACCAAAAGAGTAGGAATCATCCCACAAGAAAATATGTCCATGCTGCTCCAAAAGAATGTAAGATGCGACAAAATAATCAACCATGTGTTCTTTCATCCAAGAAGTGAATGAAGAACCTCTACTAAAATCTGAACCAATTAGGGAGCAAAGAAAACAATGAGCCTTCAAGGGGCTCACAGAAGTACCATTTGTGCATCCATGGATATGTGTATCATCAAGAAATAACAAAGGATGTTGCTGCCAATAAAAATGTGCTCCAATCATATATCTCTTCACCCAAGTATTGGATGAAGTTCCTCCAACATCAATTGAACTAAGCAAGGAGCAAGGAAAATCATGAGTCTTCAAGTGACTCATGTGAACATCATAGGTGCATCCATGTAGATATGTATTATCATAAGGTAACAAAGGATGCTGCTGCAAATGTAAATAATAAGGTGCTCTAGTCATGTCATCATCAAAAGGAGAGATAGGAGTTTCATACTCCTCATGTGGCACCATTAGAAAGAAACCTTTCACCCAATTTTCATCCCCAATTGATGTGGCTGAAAAAGAAGTAGGGGGTGAAGAATTGTGAACCAACCTTAACTCTTTGCAACTCTTACCCATCAAATTTTTTAATGCATCTTCTCCATAATTGGCTGGTCCAATTATTGTGAGATCATGTGCCTCCTCCAAGGCTTTGCAACTTTGTCCATGAGGCAACTCATAATCCCTCTGCACAAGAATAGGTACTTGTCTTCCTTTTTGTTTGAATGTAGCCTCTTCAAGCATCTGCATATCAACATGTACCTCCTGTTCCACCATCACATGAGGTTCCTCCTTTGTAACATAAATTCTTTCAGCCGTTGAATGATTGTTTGGTATGTAGGAGGGTGTAAAGGACCTTTCTCTTGAAGTTGCTCAATCTGCACCATAGATTTTTGGAGTGTATTTTGGGTGGACTCCAACTCATTTGAGAGCATGTCTTTATCTTCTGCATCCTTCAAGGTTATTCCATGATACAAACCAACAAGCTCTATTAAATAATCTCTGTTAAAAAGCAAATTCAAAAAATTACCTTTGGTGTCCAACATTGCCTTCTGGATTTTCTCCATGTCTTCAAGGGAAAATTTCTCCTCCACACACTAACAAAATTTCGAAACTAGTGCATGTGTGTCATGGAGAGTTTTCAAGGCCTCTTGAATCTTCTTTTCGTCCATCTTCAAGGACCTTGCAAGAAAATGAGGCTCTTGCAAATGAACCTCCTCTTCTTCCTTCTTGCTTGGACCAACTTCATGAAGCTCAAGTGGTGATGAAGTTGATCTTGGTTCTTCTTCAAATGCTACAAGGTCTTCATCTCCATGGTCAATGGAACTTTGGCTTGCAGAAACACTTTCAAATGTGATCTCTATGTCACCAACATAGAGGTGTGAGCACCCATCATTAGGTACTCCTTCACAGTTCAAACATCCATCAATAGATGCTCTTTGATTCATGTCCAAAGTAGAGTGTTTCTCATAATGATCTTCAGTATTTTCAATGGAATCTTCTTTTATGCTCATGTGATGTTTCTTCATCTTTTTCAGAGTCACTTGGGAGCGGCTTTTGACCCTCTTCATGTAATGCTTCTTCTGCTTTACCTATTTCAGAACTAGGTGGCTCATGGGTCTCCTCCTTTTCACTCAAACATATATGATTTGCTCTCCAACGTATTTTGCAAGAAGGGCATATACCTTTCTTCACTAACTCCACATCTTCATTCTTGGGCCTATATACAAACACCCAATCGACATAGTCTTCAAAAGGAATGTCCTTTTGTATATCTCCCTTCAAAGCAAGATATGCTTGATATTGTTGAGGCAAGGTTTTACATGTTGCTCTCAATATTTCTAATTCATTCATAGGATTAGCCTTTGGTGGTATGAAACATTCATCTTCATCAGACATAGGGTCATATGAATAACCTTCATTCCTTATGAAATTTTAAGAAGTGTTGCATGATGGCACCTCTTCCTCATACCATTCACATTCTTCTTCATACTGCTCATAAGAATTGTACTCACAGGAGTCATCATAATAGTAAGACATGGCTGCCACTTATTATTAAATGGATGATATTAATGCACAGGTGCAAGGACCATGCTCTGATACCACTGTAATATGCCTATTTTGAAAGTTTACCCAATTTGGCCAATTTTCGAACCTTGGACTAGTGAAACCCCAAACTTTCCCAAATGACCCCAGATGGTTTCGAATTGTGGAAGGAGGGACTTGGGAGGGCATAGGACACTTTAATACAGTCATTAGACACCCGAACATCTGCTATACACATCCATGGTCTGCAATTTACAAGGATAGAAGATTCAGGACAAAACTAGTCAATTGGATTGGTGGAAATCCCTCTAGGTCAGCCATTGTTTGCCCTTCCAAACACTGTAGGACCTTCACTAATGTTCTATCTGAAACTTGGCATTGTTAGGGGACATCAAGGACAACATGTGTGCAACATTATATCAGGTTTTAGGGTCGAATAGGTTTCCCAAAGGACAACTTCTAGAGTATATAATTTGGGTGAAAATGGTAGACAAGGGCCTTGAATTTATGTCACAAACTATAGTAACACTTTAAGGGTCTGCATACATTATTTGGGCCATCAATTTAACTCCATATGCAGCTCATAACATAGACAAAAATATTAGAAAGATCTGATATAAAACAGGTGCAATATCATCCCAAAATCACCATGAAAATACTATGAGGGAAATGGCTCGAATCTCAGTTTTAATTGGAAATGTCACATGAAGTACTTGGTATTTCAAGTCGTGGCTTTCATGATATGTCTATTATAGAGTTATGCAGTGACTAACATGTCCATAAGGTCGAAATAGCAATCCTCCATTAGCTAGATGCAACAAGAAGTGTGCCATCACACTTTTACATGACATTGGGAGAAAGAGGAAACTAGCTCGAATATCAATGTTACTTGAAGAAATAGTACATGAAGTGCTTAGTATTTTGAGTTGTGGCTCTCATGATCTATCCATTACAAAGTTATGCATCCATTAACAAGTTCATAACGTCGAAACAACAACCTTCCATTATCTATATGCAACAAAGAGTGCGCTATCTCACTTTACATGAACATTGAGAGAAAGATAGTAGAATGAGAATAGTGAAGAATGAGAGAATATGAACTCAATCTCAGATGGGGGTTGAACCTACATCAAAACATCTCCATGAAGCTTTGTTGAGAGGTCTAAATGGCCCCTCCATCAACCAATTTGGATGAGAATCTTGCACCCTCGAAATTGTTTCTAAGATAGGGAGGATGAACGTCCACCTAAGTTACCAGGTTACGGATACGGATCCGCCAGATTTTTGAAATGTCAGGATCCGGATACGGCCAGGATACGTCAAGTACAAAAAATATAATAATATTTAAAAAAAAAAAAAAACATATTCAAAGTTTATAATCAAAACCACTCATGATTAACATCACTATAACTAAAAATCACTATAACTAAAATCATATATAAATTTGAACATTGAAACAATGAAAACTGAAATGATACATCTTGCCTCATAGAAAGTTGAAAAGGATAATTCAAAATAGTTACAAAAATGAGTGATCAATGATCACTCTACTAATATGATAATGTGAAGCATCTTGCCTCATAGAAAGTTGAAAAGCATAATTCATAATAGTTACAAAATTGAGTGATCAATGATCACTCTACTAATATGATAATGTGAAGTATATGATATCTAACTACATATCATGAAATGGATCCATATCCTCATCTGGATATTGGATCTCTACATCATGAATAGATGGTGGGGGGTTGGAAATGTTGTAAGTTGTAGAAGAAGGCTGAATCGGTGGTGTAATGTCCTCAAGTATGTTGAGGTGAGTCATGGCATTCAAGGTCATGTTTAAATCAGAAATCTCGGGCTCCACATCCCACATCCTGCTCGGAGCTTTCTTATACTCTGGATAAGCATGTAATAGAAGGCGGAGGTTGGAATGAACATACACAAGATCCTCGGCCTTTGCTGCTCCCAATCTGTTTCGCTTCACTGAATGGATGAAGCCATATGTACTCCAATTCCTCTCAGCTGATGAGGAACTGGCAACCTGTGATAACAACCTAGTGGCCAAGGTCGAGAGATGAATGCTATCCCCACCATGGAAGCCCCACCAAGTAATAGGATCAATATGCCCCCGATCATTCATGGCTATTGGATCTGAAAAGTTACCAGTGGATTGTACAAATCCTCCAAACTCCTCACGTACTTCCATTGCAATGCCCACATCCTTATATATCTTCCTCAATGCTGTCTTATATCCTTGTACCACTTCAGAATCCTTGTTTGGGGCTGTCCTACCAGGTAAAGACAAAATTTTGCAATGATAATATTTGGGGTGTAGTGCATAGGCCAAAAGGTGTAGTGGTGTGGTCATTTTGTTCCACCTTTTGGTAACTATGTCCTTTATTTCATTCTAAATACTTCAAAAGGGTCACTTTCACTTGCCTTGATAATTTCTCTTATTCTCTCTAGCATACTATCTATGTTTTCATAGACTTCCCCCAAGCAAGGCATATCTGTGTCAAATGCCCTGGTCATGGTCAAGATTGGTTTTGTAAACCGTAGAAGGTATTGGACCTTGTCCCACCATGCATCATCAAGAATGATAGACTTGATTTTTTGCCCTCTATCAGAAGTGGAAGTCCTCCATGATTCCCAAAGAGGGTCAATAACCATTGCCTGCAATGCTTGTCTGACTTCCACAAGCCTCTTTATGACTAGAGTGTGGGAAGCAAAACGAGTTTCAGCAACCTACATAAGTTTTGAAAAGTCAAATCTCAAATTAGAAATGATAAAGCATATACGGTTAAATTCATAATTCATAATACAAATCGTCAAATTGAAATAACACTAATTAAAAATGGAGTACCTTTAGTAGCTCCAACTTTGCAAAACCCCTATATATGGCTTGGGACATCGAATGATTGGTTATGAACATTTGGATCTCCTTTGATGCTACATATATTTCATTGATCCAATCAATTTCGCCAATCTTGGCAAGCATAAGGTTCAGCGAATGCACTCCACATGGAGTCCAAAATATGTGATCATATCGACCCTCCACAATCAACCCTACAGCTCTACATACCTGTGCATTGTCAGTGATGACTTGAACAACATTCTGTGGCCCCACACTTTCTATGGCATCAATAAGAATATTGGAGATGAATGTTGCATCTTTCTCCACTCCACTGCAATCAATAGCCTTCAAAAACATTGCCCCTTGGGGGCATATTGCAATAACATTGATTAAAGGACGGTTTCTTTGATCTCTCCATCCATCATAAACTATGGACACACCTGTTTCTGCCCATGTATCCCGGATTGATTGCAACTGTCTATCCACAGATTGTCTTTCTGATGTAAGCAATGTGGTGCGGACCTTTTCATACCCGGGGCTTTTGTACCCCTTCGGTGCTTCATTGACCGCTTTAATCATCTGTTGCCAATATGGGGAGCGCACCAAATTGAATGCTAGCCCATTTGCATAGATGCAACGAGCTACATACTCATCAGCTACTTCTCTGCCCTGGTTATTGAACGCTGTTTCAATAGCTCCCAAAGTAGGCGTTTTATTACTTGTGGCAACAAGTCTGGATGGCAATGTAGGCCTAGTTGCAGTATTTTGCATTGGGAGTTTTCCTTTATTAGCATGTCTCCTATCAGCAGCATCTTGCAAAGATGCATAGAACGCAAGTTTTTCGGGACTCAAACTTGGTTCAGGTTGGCCACTTGGACCATTTGGACCAGTGCATATCAACACCCCCGTGTTAGTTTTCCCAGTGAGATGGCCCTTCACCCTAGTGTACGAGCCATTTCGGATGCTGTTGCATTCACTGCATTTCCATTTATATGAACCGCCCCCAAGATTTTTGCCAATAACTTCTACATACTGCCATAATGGAGACCTTGGGTCATTATTGAGAATGGATTCTCGTGCTTCATTTCCCCCTTGAGTTTGCTGTTGTGATGCCATTCTCTAGTCTGTCATAATTAAGAATATAAAACTTAGAACTTAAAATAAATTGGACTGTGTATAACACTGAAAACATTCTGTAAAACGTAACAGAACTAAAGATATAAAACAAAAAAAATGGTCTGTATGACTCTATTCTAATATCTAAACAAACCAAAATAAAAATGAGAAAATAATAGAGTCTTACTGTGTATTTATTTAATAATTTATATAAGTTAAAACTTAAAAAAAAACGGGACTGTGTATTATAAATTTATAATTTGAATTGCTAAAGAATTGTTAAAAAAATGGGACTATGTATTATAATTTATAATTAAAATTCTATTTGCTAGTATAGTATTAGTAACATAGTTTTACAAAAATTTAAATAAATAATAGATAAAGAAATTTTAAATTTTTTATTAAACTTTAAAGTTTTAAAAAATATTTATTAATTTATTAAATAACCTATATTTAATTTATTAACTAACCTATGGCTATGGCTATATTTTAAATATTTATTAAAGTTTAAAATATTTAATAAATAAACAGATGTAAATTTAAAGTTTAAAATAAATAATAAATAAACAAATTTTAAATATTTATTAAAGTTTAAAATGAATAATCATTTAAATAAATAAAGTTTTAAATTTTAATAAACATTTTAAATTTATTAACTATAGACTAAAGTCTAACCTATAGTAGACTAACGTACGGTTCTACAGACCAGCAATACCTGTAGCTGCCCATTGGTGATCCCGGACTCCAGAGTGTTGTGGTTTTCGTGCTCCAATGCCCGTCGCCCGTCGTGGCTGTCGATTTTCATGCTCAACTGCTGTCGTGGTGGTCAACTGATGTCGTGCTGGTCGTTCACTAGCCGACAGTTCACTGGTCGTTCCTGGTGGTGGTCCAACCAGGATGTTCACAGGAACCACGTGAGTGCCGGTTGAGTGTTCGTGGTGGTCGTTCACTGGTCGTTCCTGTTCATGGTGGTCCAACCGATGTTCGCAGGAACCACGTGAGTGCCGGCAGTTTTGTTCGCAGTTCCAAACTCTTTGTCGCGACTCGCTGCTCAACTTGCAGAGTGCTTGTCGTTTTCACGTTTGAAGTGGGGTAGGGCATGAAAAGGTGGACAAAACCACTAAAATCCGCGCCAACCCTAAGTCATGGGCTTTCCAGGTGGCGGATCCGGCTTTCGAAGTCGTATTCCTGTTAGTTTTCCGCGCGATCCGTTTCCAAAACAGCCAATACGCATCTCCCTTTTGCGGATCCGGCACTCACGCGGTTCCGTGGTGGATCCTTGCGGATCCGGATCTGGATCGGAACCTCGGATCCGCGGATCCTGTAGTGACCCCCGACGGATCCGGTAACACAGACGTCCACCGTGCAAGGACAAGCTTGAAGCTCTCCAAAATTGCAAAGATGCAAATAACAAATGACCAAACGATGCTCTATTTCGACTTGGCCTCCTTTTAATAACTTTAGTTGACTCATTTACCTCCTAATTACTAATGAAATTCAAATTAGTGGGAGTTATGACCCTTCATTGGCCCTGCATGACACTTGGCTCATCTTTTGTCTCCAACTCCTCCATGAATTTGAATCGGGGAATCTTTTGGATGCTTTGGAGATGTGTGGCTCCTCTCATGCGCCCTCTTGGTCTATTTTTAGCTCTTACATTTTCATAGATGTCATAGAATCTGTCATAAGTGTCATAGGTGTCATAGAATCCGTCTTAAGTGTCATAATGCTTGTCATAGTTGTCATAGAATCTGTCATTGCCTATTCTTAGCTCTATGACTCTTCCTCTTCCTTCATGAATGTTACCTCTTCCCTTCCAACTCGAATTTGGGGATGGCTCCATGTTTAAAGGAGGAGTATTCTCTCATGTGGACCCCACATGTCCACTTATGCGCCCCCAAGTCCAACTAGGACCTAATGGCACTTCATTTTGGGGCATTTAACATTTATTCCATAATTTATTGGCCTATTTTTCCACCATCAATTTAGAATATTGTTTTTTCATGAGAAACTATAGACCTTGGGGTTAAATGTCAATATTTTAGTTCTTCCACATAACCCTTAGGAATTGGGTAGGCCAACTTAATTATTTATCTGAAAATCATTTAATTTGGGACATGACATTGTTCCCCACAGTTTTCTTGATAATATTCATTAAATTCTTGTTTGTGGATTCAACAAGTCCATTTCCCTGGGGGTAATAATTGGGCGATTGGGATAGCGTAATGCCATACTTAAAGCAAAAGGAAGTGATATCAATAGAACTGAAAGCCTTGGCATTATCCGTTGTTATTTTAAGAGGGATACCAAATCTTTTGATGATTTTATCCTCAAGGAAATCGATAACAACTTTCTCAGTGGCTGATTTGGTGGGTATGGCGTCTACCCACTTGGTGAAATAATTAGTAGCTATAAGGATCCAAGTAAACCCATTAATTGAATTATCCTTGCACTGACAGATGAAGTCAAGCCCCCACTGCTGAAAGGGGGCAAGGACGACTACTAGCTTGAGGGGAAGAGCTACCAATTTCTGCTTCCCAGTAAAGAGCTGGCATTCTCGACAACACTTAACAAATTTATGTACATCTGCGAAAAGGGTTGGTCAGTAGTAACCTGCTTGGAGTATTTTGTGGGCAATTGTATTTGCTGCGAAGTGGCCTCCACAAAACCCTGAATGAAACTCCACCAAGATTCTTTTGGAATCTTGCTTATTCACACATCTAAGTATTATCCCATCTAGGTTCCTCCAACCCAAACCTTCTTGAGTGAGACAATACCTAGCTGTTTTCAACCTTAAAGCCTGTCTTTTATGACCCTTGAGGTGATCTGGGCAAGTAAGGTGAAGAAGGAAATAGATGATGTCCGAATACCGGTGGTTGTCAAGATTCTGTAATGATGGGGTCATGATTGGCTCAGACCTACTGTTTTCACAAACCATTCCTATGGCTTCCTCATTCTTTTGAGTCAACATCTTGGCAAGACCTTGTCCTTCGATGAGCTTGGTGGGTTTTATTTCCAAGTCATATTCCTGAATCTTTGATATCCATGTACCCTCACTCCTAAACAATCTTGTTGGGACAAGATGTCTTTTACCGGAACACGGGGAACATAACCCATGACTTTAGAATATCCAATATAGGTCCTGAAATGTTTCAATGATTTGACCAAGGCATAAGCCTGCTTCTCCATGGTGGTGTATTTTAATTTGAATTTTGTAAAGCACGGCTCATGAAAGCAATGGGTTGCTTAAATCCTTCGTTGTTCTTATGGAGCAAAACGCCTGCTATGGTGTCTTCGGATGCAAAGGAAAATATCATGAAATCCTTGGTGTAGTTTGGGCTGACTAGGACAGGCGATCTTGTGATTGCATCTTTTATACATGAGAAAGCCTCCCTTCCCTCATCCGTCCACAAAAACTTGGCATCTTTCTTTAATAATTTCTGCATGGGTTTCATTAACTTAGCCAAGTTAGGGATGAATCTTTTAATGAAGTTGATGTGTCCATTAAAAGATTGGAGGGGTTTAACATTCTTAGGCAAAGGTATCTTTTTAATTGCCTCTATTCTCTCGGGATCAACCTTGACCCCGTCCTTGGATATGACATGTCCTAGGATCTTTCCTTCATTGATACCTAGGACTGACTTAGCTGGATTTAAGGAAATGCCATACTTTCTACACCTTCCAAATACTTGTTTTAAATGACTTATGTGGCTAGATCTTTCTTTGGAGAAAACAATCATGTCATCTTGATAAATCTCTATGATTTTTCCAATTAGCTCCTTGAATGCATAGTCCATAGCTCTTTGGAAAGTGGCCCCAGCGTTCAATAAACCAAAAGGCATTCTTAAGTATTCGAAAGTGCCTTAAGGAGTTGTGAAAGTGGTCTTATGTCTGTCTTCTTTCTGGATGATCACTTGGTTGTACCCTGAAAAACCATATAGCATGGACATCATGCTAGCACCTGTGACCCTTTGGAGAAGGGTTTCCATATTTGGAAGCGGATAGTTGTCCTTCTGACAAGCCACATTTCGATTCCTAAAGTCACTGCATATCCTTATGCTTTCGTTCTTCTTCCTAACAACCACTAAGTTAGAGCACCAAGATGAATGTCTTGTAGGTGCAATAATCTCTGCTGCTAACATTTTTTCAAGCTCTTTTTTAACAATGGGAGCTAACTTAGGGTTGATCTGTCTCATTTTTTGTCTGAAAGGTTTGACTTCCTTGATCTCTTGCTTTAAAGGTATAGTGTGCTGGAACACATCTTCACGATATGCTTTTAATTCATCATAAGTAAAAGCAAACACATCTCTATACTCTTTAACTAAACTGATTAAGTCATTCCTTTCTTTTTTTTGAGGTACCTTTTCCAATTTTTATCATTTTAGGTTCTTTATCTGACCCAATGTTTATTTCCACATAGTCCCTAGGTTTCATTGAATCAATACTGGTCTTCCTCCGGTCCTGCCTGTTAAAGATGCTTTCAAATGCTACTAAGCCACGAGGAATAGGGTTGTTGAACTGATCGCCCTCACCCCGATACTCTTTACCCTCTTCTTGAAAATTGACATTAAAGTCTGAGAATTCTTCAACATTATGAATAAACTTTAAGATTTGTTCATCGTCTCGAAAAACCTGCCAATGTTCCATGTTATCTAGTACTGATGGCCCAAAATTGATTTCTAAAGTACAGTTTGTTAGTGTTTGCACTTTAATTCAAATATGTTAGATTTTTAAACTGAAAGATAGACAAGCACAGTAATACACAAAAGACACAAGAAATTTCCTCGGGGAAACCATACAGGAGAAAACTCCGCAACTTCTTCAGTAATAGATTTGTCACTAGTATAGTGTGTTAGTGTTTGCACTTTAATTCAAATATGTAAGATTTTTAAACTGAAAGATAGACAAGCACAGTAATACACAAAAGACACAAGAAATTTCCTCGGGGAAACCATACAGGAGAAAACCCCGCAACTTCTTCAGTAATAGATTTGTCACTAGTACAATATCAAACCAAGATAGAAAAACCAAAAGATAAGATGTCTTCTGCAGCTTCCTTCTTTCTTCTCCAGTGAACTTGTCTTTTCTCCTCCTTGGTGTGAACTTGCTTGAGTGAGAGTGATATCCAAATGAGAGAGGGTGCCTCTCTATTTATACTTTAAGTGTGATTGACCTAATTCCCCAATGGGGCCGACTTCTTTAACTAACTAGGCCGACCTCTCCTAGGGAGACTCAAAAATACATTTTACATTTATTCTTTTGGGGACTATTGCCCCGACTTACAATGGAGGTTTTACCTTGATATTCTTACATGACCAAATACAATAATGACATCCCCGAACGGAGGAAAAACATCTCCGACGGAGGTACAATAAAAGTACAATAATAATATATAATAATATACAAAAGAATATCTTCTGAAGTTACATTTACAACAACACAGTCACCATTTAACATTTCATCTAAAGGTTGAAGGGTTGATGCTGAAATTGTTAACTTATCCGCTGTGCTGTTCTGATCTCTAGGAATGGCTTCTATGTTTAAGGCATCAAAGAATTCCATGGTGTCCCAAATTGCATTTCTATACTTTTTTAGTCTTTGACACTTACATGCAGATTGGTTCTTTACTTGTTGAACTATCAAGTCAGAGTCGCCTTTTATACTTAACATTTTTATCCCCATATCTTTTGCTACTTCAATCCCAAGTAAGAGTGCCTCATATTTTGCTACGTTGTTTGTTGCTTCAAATTCCAGTCTATATGCAAAGTTGAAAATTTGCCCTCCCGAAGAAGTGATGATAATCCCAACCCCCTTTCCCGCTCTTGAATGAGCACCATCAAAGTTCATTTTCCAAATTTCATCTACCTTTTCATTCTTTATTTGTTCATGAATAGGGGCTAAAAAGGTAGAATTAATTGCATAATTCCCAAGATCACCAGTATTATAGACATATTGATTTGAGGGTCTCTTGAGGTTTTCCACATGATTTTTCTTTTCCTTCTCGTTATGCAATTTCACTAACGAGTCCTCTGATGTAGGTACAATGGCATATGTCCAGTCCATTTGGATCCAACCTCCTAAAGTAGCAGCTCACTTTTTGGAAAATAACATCCTCCACTTATCATGTACATCTATCACAAGGATATCCATAGTCACATGAATGTCTGGATATTTGGCCAATCTAACCGGTTGATTCTCAATAATGCCCACTACATCAACTTGTCTAGAATCCATGGCACAAACATTTTGATATGGTCTGGATGTTCTAAGATTAAGTTGATGCATAACCTTCTTGGTCATGATGTTGGATGAAGATCCTGAATCTAACATACAGTTGTGTAGAAGATCACCTATCATCAATAACACATAAAAGGGCGGATGATCTTCTTTTCTTGGGTCCATGGTATGTATAATTACTAAGGGGTCTTCTATGACATTGTTGTTGCTTGTGGAAGGTTGCTCTAAGTTTTCAGCAAAGGTAACTTTCTTCGGGGTGGGAGGATTTAAGACTCTCATAAGCTTTTCTCTTTGTTCAGGAATCTTGAAGATTTCGGTAGCAGGCATAGGTATTTTTACTTTTTTAAACCAATTACCTAAATCAATATTCATATCATCAGAATTATAAAGATCTGTTACCTTAGATGGATATTGAATATTCTTTCTAGCGTTTTCTCTTCTCTGGTATGTGAAGCCTTTGAACTTCGACATCTCCTGGATTTGGTCAGGTGAAGGCATCTCTCCATAAGTTTTGGTAAGGTTGTCTTTCTCGTGGCTGTATTGTCTAGCCTGTTTCCAACTTTCTTTGGGAATGGTATGGACATCACCTACAACATTTACATAATCAGGCTCACTTGAAAACTGCTCACTACTGCTTGCTTCAGGAAAACCATTCTCTAGGACATATCGCGCAAAGTAACAAGTGGATTCTTTGTGAAAATCTTTGCATGCTCTACAAAAAGGTGTATAATATTCTACCATGTTAGCAACCTCTAATTGATTCAGAGGCCTCTTTTCATGGGCTGGTCCCTTCTTCTGCCAATTTCCCTTGGGAGGAAAATTTCGTTGAATAGGTTGGGATTGAGATCGTTCCATAGCTATGACTCGATTCTGCATTTCCTTAAGTTGGGAAACATACTTCATTTTCATAGCTTCCATCTTCTCATTCATTTCTTTAACCTTTCTATCATGATTATCCTGATGAGAAGTGGATGCTTTCTCTTTAGGCTCAGTTTGTTTCTCTTCTATATCTAGGAATGTTAGACTTGCAAGAAGATTGCATGTTTCTATCAATTTTCATAGCCATATCCTGAGCCATCAAAAGTGTGGTCGACTCCTTATCTCTAAGTTGATATTGCATCTCACCACGTAAAGCTTCGATGTAATAAACCAAGATAGATTGTGTTGTTGGTTTAAAGTCTGTATGCATGCTGTTCACTAAGTCCTGGAATTTCTTATTGAATTCGTCCATAGTCTCGTTCTCACTTCTCTTAATGGTATGGAGGGCAACTAGTTGATGACGTGGCTCTTTTTTCTCTCCCCATTTGTTTGCGAAAGCAATTTTAAAATCTGCTAAAGTTGTGAAAGAGTTGTTAGGTAAGTTCATAAACCAGTCACTAGCATCCCCCTCCAAAGATAAGGCAAACAACTTCATGTAAACATCCTCATGTCTATGGTCAGCTATTCTACACCAACTACTGATACACTTTGAAAAACTCTTCAGATGGATAGATGTGGTTATGGCATCGGTCCCGATGAATGTAGGCAGTTTGTCGATAGCTTTGTCGGGTAGATCATGGGGTTGACCTGCTATCTGAGCAATGTTAAGTGGACTAAAGAATTCACCCATTATGTCAGATAAAATATTGTTGTTTTCTAGAAATAGACAATGGATGTCCGAAATAGACTCGGATCCTAGATTTTCAAGGATGCTACGAGAAGAGAGCTTGTTTAATCTCCTTCGATAAACCTTCTCAGGTTCAGGAATGAAATTAAGCAAGCCTACATAATTTATTCTAGTTGAATACCTTGGTAAATTACGTGACATCAGAGTCGCCAGATGGATCAAGTTTAATTTCAGAGTTTATTGGACTAAAATCAATCAAATGTTTAAGGTAAAAAACTATAAGAAAAACAAAGTTAAGTCGAACCAGGAACAAAAAATTTGTCCCCGACAACGGCTCCAAAAATGTTACCGCCGAAATGCACACCTGGGGGGAAGCGCAGCATAAATATTTCGAAGCTGATCGGTGTGGCCTTGGGGGCAAGTCTCGAGTCAGGTGCTGTCACCTAATCCTGACTCCTCCGTTTAAGCTAACTCCTAACCGAAGCCAAGGGGGGTAGACCCTATCAAAGAGTTTCTAAAGGCTCTTAGATTGTGTTTAAGGATGGGATGAGTGTTATTTAGGAGTTTATGAGTGAGTGAATAGAAATTAACCAAGTTTATTCGCAAATAAATTTAAACACATCCACAACATGATACGATCATAAAGTAAACAACAATTGCAAGATAAAGATAATAATATGGAAATATTGTTGCAAAGTGAATGAAACCAGTGCTAATGGAGTCACTGATTGTTGGAGTGTTGTAGTGAGAACCGTTGTGCGAATGTTCTTGGTTTATTTTATTTAAGATTTTATGAAGATGAGTTGATTAATAAGGGGAAAGGGAATTCCCGATATACCTCGTGGTACGGGGAATATGTCTAGATTATGATCTAAGTGGCTTTGTACAAGGACATGTGGGCTGGAACGGAGTTTCGCGAGCGGTGTTCAACACTACACCAACAAGGGTGTAGTCTAACTGTGCCCTGAGGTCGTTTCCCAGTTGTTCTCGCTTCCTTAGCCAAAATTTCCCCACTTGATCACTTAATGGTAACGCCGGATTTTTGTTTGTTTATCGGGGACTTGATTTTATTAAGGTGAGTGGATTAATTAATGTGAAGAATTATAGAGTGCAAACAACCGCTTTTGATATCCCAAAGCTCAGTCAAGCCTGCGATGGGTAGAGCATACATGGAGCTTACGAAATGTAAATTCCAATTTTAAACCCTTCGACGGAGAGCACTCTTGATCCGTGAAAGCGAGATTCAAGAGATTTTAAAGAGCCTTGGAGACTCAAAAAAGAAAAATGATGCAAGGTACTTAAAGGAAATAAAGCAAAAATGAAGTTATCTAATTACTACTCAAGAGTCTCTTTCAGGTCAAAGACCGTACTCGGGAAAGCAAGGGGATTAGTATTATGATTTATCATGCAAAAATAATTTAATGCGAAAATTAAATAAGTTGGAATTTGCGAAAGTAAAATTTGAAGCAATTCAAACTTGCGAAATAGAAACTTTTAATAACTTTAAACTTTTGCAACTTTGAAAAAATGAAACTTCATGAAACTTTAAATTTTTGCGAAAAGTCAAACTTTTAAGGAAAGATGAACTTATGCAAAAGTGAAACTTCTAAGTAACTTTTCGATTTTGATTTTAACTTTCCAAATTAAAACTTATCCTAGCATGATACTACTCTAACTATGATGTATATAAACAAAAAGTAAGAAAATCAAGGACAGATACAGGCTTCCCCCAAATGGGGGAAGAGGGATGTGGGAGCCGTAATCCCACTTGCTCTTTTATTTAAAATAATTGCAAATTTATTAACTCTCCAATAGAGAGCACTCTTGATCCGCAAAAAGCAAGATTCAAGAGACTTTAAGCTTTGAAAAAAACTAAGGGGAAGGAAGGGTTTGAAGAAGATGAGAATTTATGGTTCAAGTTCTTAGAATTGCCTCCTTTCCATGCTTTCCTGTAGAAGAAAATACTAAAAACCAACAAACATAAATTTTTATGATTATGTTAGTATGGTTAGCTAAATCACATAAAAATTACAAATTAATATTTGCGAATAATAGGAAAAATTTGATACTTCAAATATTAAAAATTCACAACTAGATCTAAGCTTGAAATAGGGCTTTAAAGTACTTTTAGATCTATAAATTTTGCATAACGAATCAGATTTAAAATGGAGCTATGTAGATCTAACTTTGTTAAGCAAAATGAAATAGGGACTAAGTAACCAAAGAGAGGAATTTGAGTGTTAAGAGGATGAAGAAAGAAAGCTTGCTAAAGCTTGAATCTTTTTTGAGACTTCAGATGCCAATGGAAACAAGAAATGTTTTTCCTCAATAGATTCGAAGAAGGGGGAGATGCAACTTAGCTCCACCCCTTGCTCCAAAATAGTAACCTAAAAGCTTATTCACACTTGCAAAAAGAAGGGTCAAATTTGGTACATATCACAAATATAAACCAAAAGAGCATGAAATATAACTTACTAAAATATGCTACTCTTGAATTTCTAGATGCAAAATAGTAAGTAAATAATTTGAAGACTGCAAATATTTACTCTATGTGTTTTAGAACAACCATCCAAGCCAGATTGATTACCAATTTAGACAATGCATGAAAAAACTAGAACAAGATTACCTCATTAAGCTCACACCATTCACAAGTTTGACGTGCACCAATGGACCTCCAAAGCCTCAATATTATTCATAAAATGCACAAAGGCATAACATTACAAAACTAGCAGAGGTTCTTTGCATCCGTCCTAGCAATGGAGCAAGTGCCTTGCTTTTATAGAAAGGAATGAAGAGAGGGGCAAGTTCTAGAAGGATCCAGGGCTTGGAGAGGGCGCATCCCTTTGATCGATGCTTGATTAAGCCTTGAACTAATGCTTGGAAGGTGGGATGTGAGGAGGTGGAAGCCACCTCACAAGAGGCTGCCCCTCTTCACATTGTAACCTTCTCCAACCAATAATAATGAACCATCAAACCAAGAAGTTGCCCACATAAGGAGAGGGCGCAAATCCCAAGAGAGATAAGCTTCCAATGCTCCGGACTTTATCTTAAACTGATTGGATATGATTGGAATCATCTCCGATGTTGATTGCCATGTCAACTGGGCCTTTATTTGATTGAAATCCCTCAATTTTAGAGAATTTGATTTTTCTCCATTCTTCATTATTTTAATTAAATAATTCTCTTTTAATATTCTGGAGAGAATTTTTATTGAAGTGAAAAATAATCACTTAAAACTTAGGAAAAGTGGGTTTTGGGGTTTTATGGGTGCTCCGGGTTAGAAAACGAGCACCCCCATGGCAAAAATGGCCCCTAGACCACACTTTTATCATATTTTTGATTTTTTAATTAAAATCATTAAAAAACCCTGTAAAACGGGAAAAATTAAAATGGTCCGAACTAACTCAAACTCCTAGGGGACCTAGTACATGTTCATAACGACTCAATTATATGTCTAGCAAGTTCATAAACATTGACACTTGAACTTTAATAACATCTTAAGGCTCAAAAATGTTAGTTTTTCTACTTTTAATCAATATTATCTAGGATCTTAACTGAAAGAATAACATCCACATCATAACACAAGAGACACAAAGATTTTCCTCGGGGAAACCATAAAGGAGAAAACCCCGCAACTTCCTCAGAGATAGAATCGTCACCAATACAATATCACAAAATGGAAAACCCCAAAACAAGATAGTCTTCTGCAGCTCTCTCTCTTTTCTCCTATGCGAACTTGTCTTCTCACTCTCACTTATGCGAACTTGAGTGAGTGAGTGTGTGTCCAAATGAGAGAGCCCAACTCTCTATTTATACTTTATCTTTCACTTGACCTTTTCACTAGCTAGGTCGGCCCCAACTAAACCTGACTAGGCCGACTTCTCTAGGAGACTCAATAACCATATTACATTTGACTCTAGGGGATCTATTGCCCCGACTTACAATGGAGGTTTTACCTCAATGACTTTACATGACCAAATGTAATAAAGACATCTCCGACCGGAGGGAAAAACATCTCCGTTGGAGGTACAAATAAAATACAATAATAATAGCAATATAAAATACAAGGGAATATCTTCCGAAGTTAAAATTACAACAACACTCCCTCTTAACTAGGAAGGTATTCTCTTGCCACAGTCATCAACCCTCTTGGACACAAGTCTGGATAACGTCATCATCGCTGGATCATCATCATCAATGCTGGTACATCATCATCAACATTGGATCATCATCGCCGCTGCTGCTGCAATCCTCATCATGTCGATCATCGATTGGTGACATCTCTCGAATCTACTCGTCATAGGAAGTTCTACAGAGCCAGCCGTTTTTCATGCTGGATGTAGGCCTAGCCCTCATGTAGGTCTTCATCATCTCTACGAGCAAGCCATCAAGTAGGTACAATCCAGGACCAGTCATTACATTGCCATTGCAAACACCTACGTCTCCTACTATCGCCTCATCGTGTTCAGATCATCTCATCATCACATGGAGCACAACCTAGATGCACATCACATGTCCCACAACGGTCAACCCGCGTCTACCAGCATGGAAGACAAATCTGCCACCATGCGAGATCCTGCTTAGGTGCACACATAGTGTCTTATGACCGGTGGACCTCACAACGTCTCCGGTATGGGAGGACAAACCTACCACCATACGAGACCTCGTCTACCAACATGGGAGGACTTTCCTACCACCATGCGAGACCCAACCCTTACATCTTACCAACATGGGAGGACTTTCCTACCAACATGCGAGAATGGCTCAGCCCTTACATCTACCAACATGGGAGGACTTTCCTACCACCATGCGAGAATGGCTCGGCCCTTAAATCTACCAACATGGGAGGACTTTCCTACCACCATGCGAGAATGACCAACCCTTACATCTACCAACATGGGAGGACTTTCCTACCACCATGCGAGAATGGCCCATGTGCATCTGCGTCTTCCGGTCTCATCACTTCCTCTTGGGAGGAACCTCGATCTGGAGAACACCAAGCTTCTCTCTGAAGTACTCGAACTTCACTCTGGCTAACGACTTGGTCAACACATCGGCTATCTACTCGTTTGTCGCTACATACTGGAGCTTCACTGCTCTTCTCTGCACCATATCCCTGATATAGTGGTACTTGATCTCAATGTGCTTCGACTTGTCATGGAACACCGGGTTCTCAGACAACTTCACACAACTCTGGTTGTCACAGAATATACAAGTCGCCTCTAACTGGAGATCAAACAAATCAGACAGTAGCTTCCTAAGCCATACTGCCTCACAACTAGCCGAACAAGCTGCAACATACTCTGCTTCGACTGTACTCAGTGCCACGCACAACTGCTTCCTGCTAAACCGGGAGATCATACCGGATCCCATACCGAAGCAGCATCCCGAAGTGCTCTTCTTATTTGCAGCACTGCCTGCCCAATCCGAATCAACATAACTCTACAGGTTAATCTTCTGATTCGTATCATACTTGAACCCAAAGTTAACTGTACCCTTCAGGTACCTCAATACATGCTTTGCAACAATCAGGTGAACATGTCTCGGATCCATCAGGAACTGGCTCAATGTGTTCACAACAAAGCATATGTTTGGTCTTGTGTTCGTCAGGTACATCAATGAACCAATCATCTGACGATACATCGTAGCATCAACTGACTCTGATGAAGCATCACACAATAGCTTCAAGTTTGATGCCATGGGTGTGGCCATAGCCTTGTAGTCCATCATTCCGAACCTCTTCAAAATCTCCACTGCATACTTCCCTTGTCCAAGGAAGATTCCATCTGCACTCTGCCACACCTCCATGGCTAAGAAATAATGCATCATCCCCAGGTCCTTCATCTCGAACTCCGCGACAAGCTTCCTCTTCGTATCTGCAATGAGCCCATCCTCCCCTGTTACAAACAGGTCATCTACATAGAGTAAAAGTATCACTAGATTTCCCATCTTAACCCTGTAGTAAAGGTTGGAATTTGCTTTACTCTTGGTAAAGCCCAAGCTCACCAAGAAACTAGCCATCCTACTGTACCACGTCCTAGGTGCTTGCTTCAATCCGTACAAGGCCTTCTTTAATTTGCACACGAGTCTGCTTGTCATGTGTCTCAAATCCCAATGGCTGCTCCACGTACACTTCCTCTTCTACTACACCGTTCAAGAACGCTGTCTTGACATCCATCTGGTGTACCTTCCATTTCATCAATGCAGCCAATGCAAGTACAGATCTGAGGGAAGTGTATCTGGCTACAAGTGCGAATGTCTCCTCATAGTCTATGCCTTCCTTCTGGGAGAAGCCACGTGCCACAAACCTCACCTTGTGTTTCTCGATGCTTCCATCTGCAGCGTGCTTGATGTTGTAGATCCACTTCGAAGTCACTACAGACTTCCCTTGTGGTCTCGGAACTACCTCCCAGACATCATTCTTCATAATGGACTAGTACTCCTCGATCATGGCATCCTTCCATTCTTTCTTCTCTGCAGCTTCTTCATAGTTGGAAGGTTCTTTGTCAATGATGTCGCACAACAGGGCTACATAGTTGGAGTATGGCCTAAGTCTCTTGCTTTCTCTGTGCATCCTGTCTGGAGCGCCATACTTCTCCGCATCTTGTATTGCTTTTTGTACCCATGCTGGTTTCCTCTTGTGGGAGTTCTTCTCACGAGGTGGATCTACAGGTTCTTGTGGTTCTGCCATATCACGGTCTTCATGATCTTCTGGAACTGCTTCTTCCATTACTGCATCTCTGATCCTGGGAACTTCAGGTTCTTCAATATCTTCAATGGGTAATTTTCTGGATTTGTTATATGTTGAGTCTTCGTCGAATGTCACATCTTTGCTGATGTCGATCTTCTTGAATCCTGGGAAGTATATTCGATAGGCCTTCGAAGTTTCACTGTATCCTACGAATATACCCTTCTTTCCTGAAGGATCTAGCTTCGTCCTCTTCTCCTTCAGAATGCGTATGTACATTGGGCAGTCAAATATCCTGAGATGGTTGACTTCTGGTTTCTCACCGGAGAACACTTCTTCTGGAGTCTTGTTGTCTAGTACTCGATGAGGAGTACGGTTCTGTACATACACAGTTGTCCTTGCAGCTTCTACCCATAGGTGCATTGGAAGATCTTGGTCATGAAGCATTGTTTTCGTTGCTTCCATTATTGTTCTATTCTTTCTTTCTGCAACGCCATTCTGTTGTGGATTTTAGGGAGTGGTCAACCCCCTCTTAATCCCTGATTCTCCGCATAGGTTCTTGAAATCTTCCGAGGTGAATTCTCCGCCATTATCTGATCGAAGGGTCTTGATCTTCTTCTCAGTGTGATTCTTGATCAAGGCTTTGAATTCCTTGAACTTGCTGAATTTCATCTTTATTTTTCAAGAAGTATATCCAAGTCTTACGGGAAAAGTCATCAATGAATGAAACATAATATACATATCCACTTAATGAACTGGATGACATGGGACCGCATACATCGGAGTGGATGATTTCCAATATTCCTTTCGCTTTGCTTTCACTACTTGGAAATGTCTTCTTCACGTTCTTTCCCTTCGCACATCCTTTGCAAACGCTTTCATGTTTTGTTTGGATTTCTGGAAGTCCTTCAACTGCTTTGCTTGCAATGGGTAGTGCTCTATAGTGCACATCTGCAAGCCTTCTGTGCCATAGTTCACTTGGCTCCATGGAGTCATGAACCAAGGCTTGTTCAGGTTGGCCCTTCAATTTGTACAAACCTCCCTCTTGCTCTCCAATGCACAATCGTATCATCTATTGTCTTTCCCTTTGGCCACATTAGGACTTGGCCATCAACAAATGCAACCCTCATACCTTTAGCATCTAGTGCTGATATGGAGAGAAGGTTCTTCTTTAGTCCTGGAACATATCAGACATCTTTCATCTTCAGAGATTTGCCAGAGTCTAGCTTGTATGAAGCTTCTCCACTTCCTTGTATGAAGTTTCACCTTGTGAGGTGACTCATGCTCATATAGATTTATGAAAGATTCTTTGTATCCTGTCATATGCTTGGAAGCTCCACTATCTACAAGCCAATCATTACTCCCATGTGTGACAGTGCCCGTGAGTGCTGAGATCAGGACAAATTCTTCGTCACTTTCTTCTCTGGCTCTCTTCCTTGGAGGTTCATCATCTTCTGCGGTGTGAGCATGGTGTCTTTTCTTGTTGGTCTTTTTGTTGGAGACCTTGTTTCTAGGACAATCTCTTGAGTAGTCTCCCTTCTCATCACATGTATAACATCTTGTTAGTTTTCATACATTCATAGCATAATAATTCAATTGCATAAATAAGATCACTAGAAGAAAGACAAAGCACAAAACAATAACACAGAGTTTATCCTGGGAAACCCAAATGGGAGAAAACCCAACAACCTTTGTATAGAGATGATAATCCCGAGATTAGAGTACAATCATAAAAGAGAAAAGATGGAAAATGTCTTCCAAAAGTAGAAACCCCAAAACAGTCTTCTCCTCCAGCAGATGCGAACTTCTCTCACCCAAGTAATGCGAACTTGTGAAGTGAGTGAGTGAGATAATGAGGTGACATAACCTCTTATTTATACAAGTGTAAAATTGACTTTTACCCTAGGTGAGCCGACTTCTCTACTTGACTGGTCCGACTTCACTTGGGGGGCAAATAATAATTTTAATTTTAATCTTTTACTTTGCTTCTTTTCTCCCCAAGGTTTACATTGATTCTTTCAAGGATTTACATGGTCATTTACATCAAGTTCATTTCCCTTAGGAGGTACAATCAAATACAATAAATAATATCTTCCGAAGTTGCACGAAATCCAACATGAATGAAATCTAACACATGTTAGCTTTCCTTCTAGCACAAAATCCAACACATCTAACGTTGGAAAGATCTCTTCTGGATCTTCTATAATTCTTCCTCTGATTTTGATGGTGTTTCTCCCTCTTATTGTGATGATGGTGCTCCCTCTTGTTATGATTTCGTCTGGTGTGTGCTGTGAGAGCTTGATCATCATTTGCTCCCATCTTCTCTTCTCATGCCACAAGTCGAGCTTCTTCTTGTGAACATTCTTCCCATAATCTACTGAATGTGATCAACTTCTTTTTGGCACATATCCCTTGAATGAATGAGTCCCATGATCTTGGGAGACCATTCAAGGTGGTCATCACGATCTCTCCTTCTTCTACCTTTTCTCCAACTGCTTCAAGTTGCTCCTTGATTTGTGAGACCCTTGTGAAGTAGGACTGCATGGTCTCTGCATTTTGAATCTTCACATTCTTAAGCTGGTTCCGCAAGGTCATCTTCCGATTGATGTTCTTCCCTTCAAATAGCTTTGTCAAAGCATCAAACATCTCCTTAGGTGTCTTCAAGGATGACAAATGTGGGATGAGATGATCCTTAATTGAATCTGCAATGATTCTCTTGGCCTTAACCAAGTTCTTCTCATGTATAGATTTAGCCCCATCTCCCTCTGGTGCTGGAACCTCTTCATTTACATACTTGTCCAATTCATTTTCTTCAAGGACAAGAGCAATCCTATACTTCCATGCTCGGAAGTTAACAGCTCCTTCAAGCTTATCCTCAAGCTTGGTGTGGTGAGGCATATTGAATGAGTACTTCAAATGGATATAGCAAAGCTTTTAGGTCTTACCACTTTTGAGATGTCCAAACTGGTTCTGGAGCTGGTTGGCCTAGGGTTTGTCAGAGAAACCCTAATTTTCCAAACTTGGAATTTGGAACTTTTGATTGGACAGGAAGATGCACCTCCTCAATGCGAGTTGTCTATTATACTCACTTCTCCAAATCTGTGAACAAAATCCCAAAATAGTTGATGCCCTAGTTTTCCTCCTGTAGTAGTGACGGGCCAAAAAATGAAAATTCTTGGAATCAGATTCTACTTGACAAAAAGATGCGCCCTCCTAGGGTGATGTTATCACACCATAGTAGCAGGGCTACTATTCTTGCTTAACAGATATTTGCACATTCCAAAGCTTCCATTATTCAGAGCTTGGCTATGATGATTGTATATTTTGAGATCACTCATGATCAGAGCAGTGTATTATTCAGACTTATGTTAGACCTTGTGTCAAGGCTAAGCCTTGAGAGTTCAGATTTGATGACCGATGTGACCTTTTATCCCATACAGTTTCAGTTCAGTGCTTAGAGATGTATTGCAACAGTGTTTCAGATGATATATGATGATTATTCTTGTAATGATGTTGTATGACCTATGGATGTTTTATCATTGACTGTGGATTATTATCTTGTTGATTTAGTCATGTTCACAGCATCTGCTTGGTATATTATTCCTGATGTGGCAAACTATTTAAAATGAACTCTAAATTATAAAATGGATATTTACTTGCACATTTAGGTTGTTTGACAAAACTCACTGGTTTACCACCTTACATAGATATGGTCTTTCCTGACACCAGTTGTCTGCTAGTTTAGGCTTCATATTCACTTGACTCCATCCATACATGACTTTCCTTATTTGACTTTAGACCTTGACTTGTCTCATTTGACTTTCTGATACTGAGGACTTCCCCATTTTCTACCTCTGTGTTTGGACCGCATCCCTGTATGTTCAGTGTCTCGGCTCTAAGTTGGTGACAAAACTTACCTTTGGTGAGTTGGATTGTAGGCCTAAATCATTCTGGTCGGTTGTCCCGATGTTTGGCTAAAACTGAAAGCTCATGTACCACTTATGGAAACTTATAAATTTGCCCATGGAAACTAAAAAGGGCAAGAGCGATGAACTGCTAAAAATACTCCTCGAAGAGTATAAGAAAGGTCCAAAAAAAGCAATGGTTCTTAAAAGCTATATCTAAACAATTGCTGACCTTATATGTATATGAAAACATGCCCTGGATGCAAGCTGCAACTAGTTGTGCTTATCAGCACACTTGAGATCCGAAGGGTTATGTAGGCCAAAAATGCCATGAAATGAAATTGAATGATCCTAATGAACCTGGATCAACTTGATGTAGACATGATGCCTAAGTTGAATAAGCACTCTCTAAACAACTTATCCATTTGTGAGGCATAGCCATTCCCTGTGTTATTTTGTCCAGCACAGAGTTTGTAGTTTTCCCCTTCTCCCAGTCCAAAGTATTTTTGAGTTGAGTTAGACAAGTCAACCCCTTGGCCCAACCTTGTTCCTAGCCTTCATCCTTCACTAGCAGTTTGACCATGTCCAATGGGTGAGTTTGTCATTTGAACTATTGTGCAAGTAATTTCATATAATAAAGGAATATGCTAACTTGATTAATGCCACTGAATGGATGTTATACTTCGAGCTAAGCTGTGAGAATGATTAGAGGAACATGTTTTAGTCTACGGATATGATTTTTCCTTGGTTATATATGGACCTAGTCAAACCTAGTTTGACTATGGTCATTTTTTGGGATCCGTGATGATGTGGGCCACATATGCTTATAGATGATGATTGATGGACCCACATACTCTTGATGATGATGCCATATGATGGATATAGGATGCAGATGATGATTGATGCATTTCAACAGTTTTATTTATTACTTCAGATCATCAGATTATACATTGTCCATATATGGTGGACCCTACAGCTGGCCCATCAGGCAACCCATGGTGTATGAGTACACATTCCTAGTGGATTTGGGTCTTCTGGATCCAATGAGACACTTATCCTTCAGTTTCGGGCACTTCTGACAGTGATTGATGCAGTTTTACACTTATTGACCAGATTTGGGGCTGATTTCCCAGCCTGAGCAGCAGGGGCCATGAGAGGCCAGTTCACCTAGAGCGCTGTATGAGGAGGGGGTGGTCCAACCACTTGTTATTACCATTTACCCCCCTTTCTGGAGAGCCTGGTGGGCTCAGTTGGACAGCGCAGATGCCCTAGGAGGTAGTTTTGGCACTTTCACAGTTACCGAGGCAGTTAAAAAATGGGATAAAGTGGTTACTGAGGAATTCGATTTGGGCAATTGGGGCAAGGTTTTGGCACTTGGTTTTCACAGAGGTCTTCCAGGGTGATCCCACTATCTTCCAGCCAGTTTTCACCATGTGGGTAGGCCCACAGCAATCACAGGAGGTCTTTTACTGCTTGTCTGTCACAGATTTTGAGGACAGATTGGGTCATTTATATTATCTTGGACATATTTTATTATTTTATTGTGCCTTGGGGATGAGCTAGTAAGGATTGATGCCTCCTAGCCCCACCATGTGCTCCATATGTCATGTCCTAGTCATTATGAGGTGGGCTTTGGTACTTTTACCCCCTCTAGTGGATGACGTCACCCTCCATGATTATTTTTAGACTATGACGTCATCACTTTATGAGTGATCCATGTGTTATGTTATTATGGTTCATCTTAGCCATTGATTGTATGATGAGATCTTTTAATCTCAACCACTCATTTGATGTAGTATTGTAAAGTGGTATAGGGTTTTGGTCTTTATTATCCTATATAAGGAGGAGATCCCCTATTGTATAACTCACCTTTGGAGCTCTGGAATATTGGAATAGAACATTTCTTTGTGGAGCATATCTCTCTTGTCTTGTGGATTCTCTTGCATCTTGAGTATACAGTATCTCTTCTATGTATCATTGTGGATTTTGGTGCTACAACTAGTTGTCTTGCAGGAAAGTCGAATTGGTGGAGAGGAGGGCGATTTCTTGAGGGTTATTGTTGGAGGGATCCACATAGTCTCTCTTGGGTTGATCTTGGTGAAAGGGAGTATCATTATTGTATCTTTGTGACATAGTTGATGCTTTCTATTACATCTTTCCATCATTTTCATAATCATCTTACTTGACTTGTTTCACTTGATCTTGTCTTGTGGGAGGAGGACGATTTGGCAATCTTGGAGGAGGACGTTTTGGTTGGATCTCTTGGATCTCACTCTTGAATATACACATAGGAGAATGCTATCAATTTGCAAGGTGGCCATAAGCAATTGAGGTAAGATCTACAAGGTATGTGCCTCTTTCCATCCATTCTTTCTTCATTGGTCACAAACCCTAATTAATTGAAACCCTCATTTTGGTTTTTCTTAGATCTACTTAGATCTAGCCTTGCCTTCGAAAAGATATTAAAAACCCACCTCTATAACATCCACCCCTAGTTGGATCTATAGTTTGGTGGTGATTGGGTTAAAATTGACACACTTTTCAAGGCAATAAAGCCCTCTTGAGCCAAATCGCACTTCCTTGGAGAGGCTTGTTTGGTTAGATCTAGTATATGGGTAGGTGAGATCCCACTTGATTCATAATCTATACACTTGATAACCTACCCTTAGACTTTTACTTTGGTGATTTCTACCTTGTGGGCATCATTCCACATTTTAAGGGATTAAAACCCCATTTTGGACTACTTGGCATCTTAAAACTCAGATCTAGTAAGATCTAACTCTTGGATTGCCTTGATTTTCAAGATCCACATAGATCATGGCCTAAACTACTTGGATCTACAATTTGGTGGCCATTGGACTTGATTTGGTACCCCTTCTCCACCTTTTAGCCCTCCTTGAGCAAGGTCGCACTTCCTTGGGTGAGTGAGTTTGCCCACTTTTAAGGACCTGGGTAGTTGAGATTTCAGTGGATTTGGAAAGAGCATAATTTGAAACCTACATCTAGTGTGTCATTTTGTGACGATTTGCCTTGGGGGTAGCATTCCTTGTTTTAAGGGATTGTGGTCCACTTAGGGTCATATCATGAAACATTAGATCTAGAAAGATCCAACCATTACATCTCAATTATCCCACTTGATTTGCCTACTAGGTGTCCTGATCTATACTTTGACATATCTTTTGACTCCATTTACCCATCCAACAAGGCACTAGTCCTCCTTAGGCAATTCGCAGTCCTTGGGAATTGTGTCAAACCTTAGATCCCATATGTGGGTATTCCTAATTTCAACTTAGATCCATAGATCTACTCACTACATACCCCTTAGTACCAATTTCATCCCTTAAACTCCACCTTGTGGGTCCCATTTGAACCATTTGCATATCCCAAGGAAGTGGGCCCCACTTGTGTAATATATGGTACTAGATCTTGTCACCTTATCTCATCATGTGGCCTAAATCATACATGGGTTGAAACGTTAATCATTCCTCAAACCTCCTTCAACCATACTTTAACTTCTAGGTCCACTTAACTTTGCATTGGTTTCCGTAACTCATCATTTACTTATCCCTAGAAACCTTTGTTTGGGTCCAATCATCTTTGATTGGTGTTAGGGTCTCCCCCTAAGTCTTGATTTATTTAGATCTAAAGTGAAGAGTGCCTCGGTTGACGTGACTCCCACCTTGCATTGGGAACCGTGGCATCTCTTGGGTCACCTCTTTAGTTGTCCATCTCCTCTACCATTCCGGATGGGATACCACTAGGGACAACTACAAGTTGTGTGATAACAGGTGAGTTAGCCTAGCCTCCTTTTCTTGATGATCTGTGGAGAGAAGACCTCAAACTTAGAAGCCCTAGCTTCCCGCAGCTGCACAATGTCTTCTGTTTAGGTTAGCTCTGATACCATGTTAGTTTTTCTACTTTTAATCAATATTATCTAGGATCTTAATTGAAAGAATAACATGCACATCATAACACAAGAGACATAGATTTTCCTCGGGGAAACCATAAAGGAGAAAACCCCACAACTTCCTCAGAGATAGAATCGTCACCAATACAATATCACAAAATGGAAAACCCCAAAACAAGATAGTCTTCTGCAGCTCTCTCTCTTTTCTCCTATGCGAACTTGTCTTCTCTCTCTCACTTATGCGAACTTGAGTGAGTGAGTGTGTGTCCAAATGAGAGAGCCCAACTCTCTATTTATACTTTATCTTTCAGTTGACCTTTTCACTAGCTAGGTCGTCCCCAGCTAAACCTGACTGGGCTGACTTCTCTAGGAGACTCAATAACCTTAATACATTTGACTCTAGGCGATCTATTGCCCCGACTTACAATGGAGGTTTTACCTCAATGACTTTACATGACCAAATGTAATAAAGACATCTCCAACCGGAGGGAAAAACATCTCCGTCGGAGGTACAAATAAAATACAATAATAATAACAATATAAAATACAAGGGAATATCTTCCGAAGTTACAATTACAACAACAAAAAGTTAGGACGACCATTTCAGCTTTGGAGGAGCGGGTGAAAACCTCGTCAATTATACAATGCTTATTCAGCATTTGCATAATTGACAAGGAAAAAACACCATGGAATGATCACCGTTGATAAAAAAGTCCCATGAGAACAAGTTCTTTACATAAGAAAGTCTTGCTAGCACATTTTTACAATATCCCCAAGGGGGTATGAACATGCGATTATTACAAAGGGGCCAAAATGGCCCTGAAAAAGTCTTCTGAACTTCTGAGCACTGATAATGAACATTAAATATGTTCATAACACTGGCGGCTGACAAGAATCCAACTATGGTACAAAATGGTTGGTAACAAGGACAACATCTTAAACGGAACAGAAATTGATGTCAATTTAGGTTCTTATGTGATCACGACATAAATCTCTGTCAGTGTTGTGAAGATATGTTTTGGGTTTTGTTCATGGAGTGACAATAATAGATTGCCTCAATCTTCATATCCACAAAAACCTAGAGCTATTTGCATGATTGTCATTGGCTAGATTCAAATCCCGCACTCCAATCAACAGGTGCATATCCTTTTCTAAGTTCTCTTGAAATGTATAATCTTTATTAAAGAAGATGCAATAAATTGTCCCAATACCATTTAGTTCTTCCCATGCTGCATGATGAGATAAATATCTTTCTATGAGTATAGTAATACGAATATCAGAGACTAGGACAGAAATTGATGTCAATTTAGTTTCTTAAGTGATCATGACACAACTCTCTGTCAGTGTTGTGAAGATATGTTGATCTTTTTAGAGATATTCCTTCCCTGAGCTTTTTTCACAACTGTCAATTGGAGATATCTTACTTGCAATGTGCTGTGTTAATGGTTTTTGCACTTAATTCATGTTGGACTGGCAGGGTCATTGGTTTTATATTGGAGAAGCCACTTGAAAGATTATTACTCTGCATCTACTGGCTAGCCGTTACTTGCTTGGCCATTCTACGGTTTTACAACATTTCCAAGAACAGTACAATTGAGAGGATACTTCTTCGAAAATACTACCATTTGTTGGCCGTTATAATGTTTGTGCCAGCTGTTCTATTTAATGTGAGTTGGCTGTTCTACTCTGGTTTTTATGTTAAGTGTGTTTGTTCTAGAATCTTACTGATCAGGTTCTTTTAGCTAGGCAGTTGTTCCTTGCATATATATTACAGTTGGAACTAACAACTTTCATTGGCAATACCTGAATGATTCCTGCAGACAGAATTCTTGAAACTTGCATTTGGAGCAGCTTTGGCAGCTTTTTTAGTATTGGAGATGATTAGAGTAAGTCATTCTATGTAGCTATTACTATATTGACAGAATACATAAAACTGTAAGCTAACTACCAGGCATTTGTTGAGAAACCTTGGATGTATCATGTTTCCTGCCAATTTAAGTTGATAGAAAATTAGTATCTTCTTTAAGATCACGGGACAAAAATCTGTTACGTGCTTTATTTCAGATATTTTTTTTGGAGTGATCTTATAGCACTATTTTCTATCTGTTGATGCGCTTAATGAAGATTATATTGCGTAATTCATTCAACTGGATTACCTGCATTTTAAGATGGCTGAAATGATTGAATTTCCTCATTTTTCTAGTTGCCGTGCCACCTTTATTAGATAATGAAGTGGCACAATAACTAAATACTTGCAGTGAAAGAAGAGAAAGATTTTTCTTCATATTATTCAATATAGTGTATGCCAATGCATAAAGGGAGTTAATGCCCTGTACCACAAGTCCCATATGACAAATTAATTAAGACACAACTTAATCTAATAGTAGAGTGGAGGCTTTCACGGCTGAATATATTGTCATAGTTTTTTAATTTAAACTGTGTAGAAAAATTTTAGTTCAACAAGTTTTGAGTGAACACTTCACTCATCATCATGGTGCATAGCAATAAGATTGGTTAAAAAGGGGAGAATACAAGAATACAAGGGAGATGGCAAGTTCAGGAATAAAATGAAGTTAAAATAATAATAACAAAAATAAAAAGTTTCAATGTACAAAAGAGGGAAATATGACACACAAAGGGAGGAAGGTGAGGAGGATATTTTATGATAATATCATAAACTATTAACTATATAAAGGGAAGAAAATAACAAAGACCTTAACTATAAGATGTCTAGATCCAACTTTCAGAAGAAAATGTCTGCAGTCTGCCAATCAAATGCACTCCAAAAATCAGACTTCAAAACTGTCACCAATGAGAAGTAATGTTGAATGCATGACATGTATCTGACTTGGTCGTTTTAGAGCAAGTTACCTCACCGACCACCTGTTTGCTTACCAATCAGATGAGAGTTTAATATTGGTTGAAAATTTTAGCCTACCCACCATAGATTTAGAAGCTGATTTTTGCTTCAAAAAGTTATCTTCCACTCCTACATACGAAAATGTTTAAAAAAAAGCAAACTATGCCTTTGAAGCCTGCCATACCTTATAGGGAGAAAGTCCCATCCATACCTACAACTTGCAATTCTTGTGGCTGATCCATACCTACAACTTGCACATCTTGTGGCTGATCTGTACCTACAAACTGCACCTCCTGTGCTCTCTTTCCATCTGTCCACCAGCCATATTGCTTTGCTACTCTGTTGCACAAAACTCTGAAGTTGCCCATGTACCAGTACCAGAAATTTGTGGAAACTCAGAAATGCCTTGGAAACTTCTTGAAATGCCCAAGTGCCCATGAGGGGCGTGGGACTTATAGGAAGTCTAAAAAACCCTAATATATTGTAAATGAAGACAAATTAATCTTTAATTCGTTTCTAAAGCTACCTAAAAATTTAAAATTAACTTATCATTCTTTGTTTCTTACAAGATAATGTGTTTTACACACACACACACACGCACCATGTTTCCTCCAATGTACACATTTTGGGGCGGTCAAGTTTCCAGGTGTTCCCATTTCCGAAACTAGTACACGTTTCCATGTTTCATGCAACTTAGTTTTTTTATCGTTGATTTTACACTAGATACTTCTAGCTTCACCATAAAAAGCCTTAGATGATACTAGTGTTGAGAAATGTATCTCGGACAGGAACTTCTTGCATAGGTTCAGTATGAATGTGCAGGTAGTGGTTCAAAACAATTCGAAAGTAACCACTTAGGAAAAGTGGGTAATTAATTCTATTTTTTTAACCACTTTAGGAAAAGTGAAAAGTCTTTGTCACAAACATAAATAAAATAATAAATAAATATAAACTAACAATTAATTAATAATAATTATAATTCTAATTATTCTAAGAGGACACGACTCCCTCTTAAACCAAGGGATGGTTTTATAAAACCAAGGGCTCACAAAACCATGTGCACTTTCATAAAACCATGTGCGGTTTCATGAATGTTATTCTTACTTATTTTCTCTTCTTCTTTTTTTAATCTTTTTTTACTTCTTTTCTCACTATCTTCTTTTATTTTTATTTTTATTTTCTTTAGGTCAAAGACCTAATTTGGAGAAACTCTCAAATTTTTTGGCCAAAAGCAAAATCAACGAAATGCCCAAGAAGGGGCTCTGATACCAATGTAAAACCGAATTCGTGTGTTATGGAGAATCCGTATGCAGATAAAGAAGAGATCCATTTTCATAAATAATACATATTGAATAATAATTGAATTGTGATGAATAATATTACATTGAGGGCCTCTTTTATATATTGTTAGGCACCTTTTGAGAGGAGTCGTGTCCTCTTAGAATAATTATAATTATAATTATTATTAATTAATTGTTAGTTTATATTTATTTATTATTTTATTTATGTTTGTGACAGTCTTATGTTTTCCAGTTGAGCCTAATAAGTTGTATTTAATACATTAATAATTTAGACTAGAATTCAATCTCAACTGTCAATCTCAAGTTGAGATTAAGGTTTTGGTAGATTAGCTTTTTGTAAAAAGCATAAATATAGACGAGATAGAAATATTTAGACATAGTTGAATAGGTGAGAAAGTTAAATGACTATAGGAGAAAGAGGATTGATCAACAGTCAAGTGGGTCAAATTAGTCTATAGTATCTACATATTTCTACAACATACAACAGGTTGTACATGCTGTACTGCTGTTGTTCCTTGGCTTTTGTGCAGTTTGTTCCTTCTCAGCAAGCTGTATAGGCTGCACATCTGCCATTCCTCGGTTTCTGTGTAGTTTGTTGACTTTGTTCCTTCTCAGCAGGGTGTACAACTCAGTTCTATGGTGATTTGACTAGGACATACAGTTGCATCAAGGTACAGATCACTCCATCAGTAGAGGTTGCTACATGATTCTACTGCTGCTTGCCTTTACCCGTCTTGTTTGGACACTGTGAGGTGGCATTGGGGTGAGTTAATTGGATGTTTGTGGCAGTTGACTAAACTGCCCTCCTTAGTAGACTGAAGTAAAGGACACTTCACATCAGTTAGTCTGCAGTTACTCTTAGTTTACCTTTATTTCTCTGGTGTGCATGGGTTTACTTCACTTAGGATCTAACTCAAAGTATATTCACTTAACTCAACGCTTTGACACCTTACCTCGGTCGACCATCAGTCTAACTAAAGCGCATGATCCTCTCCCTCCAGTTCGTTGCCACTCAACTCAAACATACTCCGAGAAAGACTAGTTCGCATGAACTGTTGGACTACACTCTCAACTAGTCTAACCAAAGCACATCATTGGTTCACTCTCCACTTCACATCAGTTCGGTTCAAGTTCATCTCCACTTCATCAATGCGCATGACATCTCCACCTCACTCCTTCATTGAGTTAACTAAAGAGCATGAGGACAGATTTCACATGGACTAAGCAAATGGTTTACTTCACTCAGCCTCTAACCCGATCAACAAGGCGCCCTCTTGTCACCACTCTACTTCATCATTACTTAACTTGGTGCATCTCTGGAGGATCAGGGCGCATGGTCTCTTCACAACAGTTCGTCAGTAGTCAAACCACAGGTGTCTCCACTTGGCTCTAGGGCATCCTCACCTAGGTCAATCAATGCTCATTGGATTACTATTTAAAAGGAAGGGGTCGCTATGGTTTGAAGGTTGGATTTTCTTCAGCAGGAGCATAGTCTTCCACTTTCTCTCCTTTCTCTTCCAGCTTCTATTTTCTTGTGCAGGAAACATCATTCTATCGGTTCCATATTTGTCTCTTTGGAACAATCAACCTTTTGGTTTATGCAGGATAAAGCTTTGCTATGCTCGTATTAGTCTCATAGTTTGATGGTATCTTGATGGGTTTTTGTGCAATGATTTAGAAGTTTTCAACCTTTTATCTGTGTAGAATCTACCATTACAAGTGCTTTCAATCTCTGTTCTTTCCATTTCTTTGAAGCTAACATTGAAGGGAATTCCACCACAATTTATAAAATCAATTATAGTAACCCTTTTGGCTGTTCAATCGCAAACCAAAGATCTTTTTTTGCTGCTATTTTATTGTGTTTTAACTTTTATTGCAGATTTACAGGTTGAAGGAAACATGAGAAGAGTTAGGGACGCCCCCTTGAGGTTGGCATGCACTAGCCCAAATAGAGAGGAGTTCTACTTGCGATATTGGGCAGTTTTTTCCTAAAAGTTACACATATTTTTGATTGTTGATCCACAAAATTATTCATATTTGCGTATGTGCGGAAATTTGTGCCAACAGATTGGGGCCGTTGTTGGGGATTCCTCGTCAATCCTTGCAGATATCAATGAAATTGGTGAGCTTTCCATTTGTTTTATTTTCAAACTCACCTAGTGACTCCATTGTTTATAGGATCAAATCCATACTAGAAATCACGAATATCTTCGAGATTTGATCCATCTCAAAGTCTGTTTCCGACATTAGATGAGCCTCAGCATTTGTTCTGGAATAAACAAACTTTTGGCGTCAGCACTGCATCAACATCCCGAGTTGTTGCTCCATTTTTTAACAGCACGTTGTTAAGTACACTTTCAATTAATTTGTCGGTTTTGGTCATTGTTCTTCCTACCCCTTCATCTTCCACTTTTTCAGCTTCAACTCTTGCTCATACCATGGATGCTCTAGTAGTTCGGTTTTCTTTAGTTGTTTATGCACCATTAGATCTAACTCAGATTCAAGGACAGCCGCAAGCTTTGCCAATAGGAGAATATCGCGAGCGGCTTCCAAAGTTTGTGAGAAACAATGCTATTATGGTCGAAGATCATCTCAATGCTTTCTTGAAATTTGTCAATGACTTGGAAGTCAAGCACGAAGATGTAGTGATGAAAATGTTCATGCAAACCCTGGAGGGGGATGCATGGGCATGGTACAAAATGCTTCCAAATAATCCTATTAATGGATGGGACTCTTTCCATTGACTATTTATTGAGAAATGGGTGTACAAGCAAGATAACTCTATCTTGCTAGATGCGTTCTCTTCTGTTTGCAAGGAGGAGAATGGAACTGTATCCTAGTTCAACCTAAGTTACCGGAAACGGCTGGTCGACCTCCTTGAAACGCCGTTCCACGTTTTAGAAACGAAAACGGATTCGAAATGGCATTGATACGGGCCTGATACGGATCCGATGTGGCTGATATGGATCGGGTGAGTCGGGTACGGATCCACCAGTTTTCAGATATGGATCAACCGCCAGGGAAACAGATCAACGAAATCGTGATATGTTTCAGACATTCAATCCTCCGTTTCCAAACTTTAATTTGATTTATTGTAGATATAGAAACCCTAGTGTGGGCCCGGTAGAGGTTTCACGACTGTTCGTTGTGCAGTGTGAAGTACGTCACTTAGTCGCGAATCGCTGTGAAGTCATGTGGTCCTTGAAGTATCAACAGTCGCCGACAGTTGAAGTTGTTGGCTCCCTCATCTCAGGCCCGTTCTTCTGCGAATCTAGAGCTTGTTCTTCTTTGTGCTTGAACTGAAACTTGTTGGCTCCCTCATCGCCCAGGGTAATCTCATCGCCGATTATATTGAGCCCCGAGTTCCACCCAGCGATCCCAACATTCATAAAGTAATAATTTGGGTAGTGAATTGGAGGTATAACTCCACGGGAATTGTTAGGAATTTGCATTTAAGCAAATGAAGATGCATATTGCCTTAGGGTTAATTTGAAGTTGCATATTGCCTTAGCATTAATTTTCTTATTTGATCAATTTAGAATATATATATATATTAAATTCAATTTGAGTATTTTTACAAAAATATTATCAAACATTTAATAGTTTTAATTTTAAACGTTAATATAATTAGCCAAATTTCTATATTTTAAGAGAAAATGAATCCTTAAAAATTTCCTTAATATGACTTTTCAATTGCAATACCAATGGCGAGTCTATGGGTGAAATGCTTATTGCAAATAAATTATTTTGGAAACTCACCATGGGTTCTTCTAGCTTTTAGATGATATGGAACAACCCATCCATTGTGGCCATCATAACAGAGAGAGTACACAAGTTTTTTCATTTATATTGAATGTTATACACAAGAATTCATCAAACAAACTATTAAAATAGTAATATCAATTACCTGTGAATTACCACCAAAGTGAATTACCTGTGATGGGGAGTGTGTAATGTCTCTCAATAGTTCAGTCAACACATTCAAAATTCAAATAAACACAATGGACAATAGAGAATGCCTTGGAGAAACCCAAACGAAAAACTCAAAACCCTTTCACAATCTCTCTGCATGGGTCTGAGACTCTAAACTTTAAAGGGATGGTTTTATAAAACCAAGGGCTCACAAAACCATGTGCACTTTCATAAAACCATGTGCGGTTTCATGAATGTTATTTGTACTTCTTGTTCTTACTTATTTTCTCTTCTTCTTTTTTTAATATTTTTTTACTTCTTTTCTCACTATCTTCTTTTATTTTTATTTTCTTTAGGTCAAAGACCTAATTTGGAGAAACTCTCAAATTATTTGGCCAAAATCCAAATCAACGAAATGTCCAAGAAGGGGCTCTGATACCAATGTAACACCGAATCCGTGTGTTATGTAGAATCCGTATCCGGATAAAGAAGAGATCCATTTTCATAAATAATACATATTGAATAATAATTGAATTTGATGAATAATATTACATTGAGGGCCTCTTTTATATATTGTTAGACACCTTTTGAGAGGAGTCGTGTCCTCTTAGAGTAATTATAATTATAATTATTATTAATTAATTGTTAGTTTATATTTATTTATGTTTGTGACAGTCTTATGTTTTCCAGTTGAGTCTAATAAGTTGTATTTAATACATTAATGATTTAGACTAGAATTCAATCTCAACTGTCAATCTCAAGTTGAGATTAAGGTTTTGGTAGATTAGCTTTTTGTAAAAAACATAAATATAGACAAGATAGAAATATTTAGACATAGTTGAATAGGTGAGAAAGTTAAATGACTATAGGAGAAAGAGGATTGATCAACAGTCAAGCGGGTCAAAGTAGTTTGTAGTATCTACAGATTTCTACAGCAGGTTGTACATGCTGTACTGCTGTTGTTCCTTGGTTTTTGTGCAGTTTGTTCCTTCTCAACAAGCTGTACAGGCTGCACAGCTGCCATTCCTCAGTTTTTGTGTAGTTTGTTGACTTTGTTCCTTCTCAGCAGGGTGTACAACTCAGTTCTAGGGTGCTTTGACTAGGACATACAGTTGCATCAGGGTACATATCACTCCATTAGTAGAGGTTGCTACCTGATTCTACTGCTGCTTGCCTTTACCCTTCTTATTTGGACACTGTGAGGTGGCACTGGGGTGAGTTAATTGGATGTCTGTGGCAGTTGACTAAAGTGCCCTCCTTAGTAGACTGAAGTAAAGGGCACTTCACATCAGTTAGTCTGCAGTTACTCTTAGTTTACCTTTACTTCTCTGGTGCGCATGGGTTTCTTTCACTTAGGATCTAACTCAAAGTATGTTCACTTAACTCGGCGCTTTGACACTGTTGTCCGCCGAAATGCACACCAGCAGCAGAAATATTTCGAAAGCTGTTTCCTCACTACAAGTGGGAAGAAGTGTGGCCTTGGGGGCAAGCAATGAGTCAGGTATTGTCACTTGAATCCCAGCTCCTCTGTTTAGGCAAACTCCTAACGAAGCCAAGGGGGTTGTCCCTAACAAAGAGTTTTTTGTGGCTTTTGTGTTTTATATGTTTTTATGGTGATGGTGATGCGGATGGGTGTTTTTTAGGAGTTTTTATGATGATCACAAAATTACAATATCACTTAAATATTCAAAAGTGACAATTGCAAGATGTTTCGAAGTACACAACCACTTGAAGAACTAAATACAAGACACTCACAATAATATAGATGCTCCAGATAGATAATAAGCAAATGAAATGTGATGACAAGGACCAGTGCCTTATGGAGTCAGAAAATAGTCTTGAGTGCTTGGGTTGCTTGATACAAGAGTTCAAAAGTGGTAGTGTTTGTGAGATTGTTTTGCAATTGTTCTTGGTTTATTTTATTGTAAATTTTAATGATCTTGATTATTATGGCTAAGGGAATCTTCAACCGGTACGCAAGGTACTGAAGATCTAACCGGAAATACCTTCAGTGGCTCCGTTCGAAGACATGTCGAACCATCTGGTTCTCTAGGCTAGGTTTCCAAGGAACTTAACCGGCAAGCTAGAGTCTGACGACAGCACTCTGGCGCCCCCACTTGGAATTTGCCCACTACCTAAGTATTTATCGAATCAACGCCGGTTCGTTGGTTATGGGTAAAAGTTTTATTATGTTTGAATCTTGCAAGATTAATCAGTCCAAAACCTTTTTTGAGTACTCCAACCCCTTTCAAGGTTGGTCACAGCATACTCCGGCAAGGAAACAATGAATAAATTCCAATTTTATTATGGGGAGTGATGAGTTGCGAATTTTAGTTAGAGCACAAGATGAACCTCTCCGACAGAGAGTGCTCTTGACTTGTCTTATGACAGAGGTTCAAGAGACTTTAACTAATCTATATGTTAAATGCAGGAAAAAGTGCAAGAGTATGCTCTCCGATAGAGAGTGCTCTTGACTTGTCTTATGACAAGTTCAAGAGTCTTTGGTTCCTTTTAAAGAATTGACAATTTATAAGCAATGAAACCAAAAATGATAGCTCAAATAATATAAAATATGATCTAACAATTAATATTCTAAAGCAAGAACTAAAAACTAATTTAAGCAATTGAATCTAAGCTAACAATTTAGTTTATACTTTTGCAAAATGAAACTAACTAAAGCAAGAAACCAATCACACAAGGACACTACAAACTTCCTCAAATGGGGGAAGTTGGGTGTGGGGGATTAAAAACCCCACTCAAACTTTTATTGAATGAATACAAATGCCTTTGGGATTTAGACCCTTGAAAGGACTTTGAGAAAAATGAACTTAGAAGAGACTTAAACAAGCTCTTAACAGCTTTTACAAAGGAGATTGATTATAGTTTGTCTTCTTGGTTTGGATCATCCCTTTGGTTTTAGTGCTCTCTTTGGTTTAGATCTTTCTCCTCTTCTTGTTTCAAGCCTTCTTGAGTTCTTTTCTCCTTCAAGTACCTACACAAGACAAATCAACTCAAGGCACCCATTAGATATTAGCAAATAAAAACAAATCTAAGAACTAAACTAATAATGGAAAACTAGCTAACATGCAATGTTCAAATGCTAACTTTCAAGAGAAACCAAATACAAAATAATACTTGAAACTATATGCCTAATTACACCTTTTAATGCAAGTTTTGGCTTTTAACATGAGATCTAAACTATCAACTAAAAAAAAGAACTAGATCTGAAGTATGAAACAATGAGATCTATGAATGAACTTTGAAACAAACTAAAACTAAAACAAAAGAAAGTAGATCTAACTTTACTAACTCTTTTTTCGTTTTTGTGAAAACTTTAAGGGAAAAGTAAGCAAAGATGGACAGCGAAAAGGAAATGGAAGAGGCTGCCAACAGAGATGGGAGTGGGCAGCGAAAAGCGAGTGAAAAAAGGAGAAAAAGTGTACCCAAACAGTGGCTGGAAACACCCAACAGCAGGCTGGAAAAAGGAGAGGATAATGGGCAGCAAACAAAGGTAACAATGGGCAGCAAAGAGAGCAGCAGCGAAGTAGGACAGCAGTAAGGAAGAAAGCACAGAAAAAGAGGAAGAGAAGGGAGCAAAGGAAAGAGGTAAGTCAGCAAAGAAAGAGGCTGGGAGAAGGAAAGAGTGGAAGAAAGCTTCAAGGGAAGGAAACGAAGGCAAGAAGGTAGGCAAAGACGAAGGTAATGAGAGGAGGAATGGAAGAAAAACGAAAGGGAAGCAAAGCAATCAAGCAAAGGAGACGTGAATACTAGCTAGGAGGAGGCTAGAAGAAGAAGAAAACGAGTGGAATAAGGCTAGCAATGGAGTCAAGCTTGTTGAAAACAAAAAAAAGCTTGAAAGGAGGTTTCAAGGTTTGGAGAATGAAGTGAATGGCTGATCCACAACCTTGAAGAAGGAGCTAGTAACCCAAGTAACCAGACAATTAAACTTAGAACTTCTTTGATGGATGAGGCAAGCAAGCCTTATGTTTCTTTCTTTGGATGAAGAAGCAAACTGAAGAACCTGCAAAAACGAATGTGTTAAATGGAAAAAACTCTTGTATGATGAAGCAAAACTTGCTAATCCAAGCCCTTTTTCACTTTTAATGATCCCTGCAAAACCATATACTCAACAAACAAATCCGATCAAATGCTTATGTACTAGATTGTTAGTCTTCTTAAAGCATAAACTGAAGAATGATTTGAAATACAAGCATAGGGTGAGAAAGATATCACCTCACAAGATGAAACCACAATACATAAGGCTCTTGCATGGACCTCCAAAGTCACTTCTTTATTCCAAAACCTAAACAACTATTACAATATAATTTTGGCAGAGTGTTCTTGCCCAAAATCTCCATGAAGAATGAGGAGGCAAGGCACTCCTTATATACAAAAACTAGATCCTAAACAACCTAATTCGAATTGGCAAATAGGAGAGCCAAATGGCAAATAGACATGAGTCAAATCCCAATCAAGATCAAGCTTGGAGTCACCATCTCATAGCTAACTCGTAGTAGAAGTAATGGAGAGTGGGGAGGTGGCCTCCACCTTGGCAAGGCGCCCCCCACTCCAACATAGGAAGCTCCACCATAGCTTTGTAATATACACCCTACTAATCACGTGAATTCCAAGTGGATGAGCGTGATCTAGCATGAGGAATGCGTGAGCCCTCTTGTGGAATGCGTGGGCAATCAAGGAGACAAAACAATGAATGAAACCTGTGACCAATGGAAGCCAAGCCCATGAGGTGGCCAAGGCGCCTACCATAGCATTTATTACAAACTCAACCATCCATAAAATTGATGCCACATGACCGATTCGTGAATCCGTGCGTGAAGGTTGTCCACGCGAGGAAGGGATCACGATAATCTTAATTTTGATATTCCAATTTATCCAAACTTTGCATTAAAGCATGTGCTTTAATCTTTAAAAGGTAGCCCACCACACTAGATCGGAACCATCACTCATAATTCATGTGAATTGATGCCCATGCGAATGGAGGAAAGCACATCTCAACCTCACGTCATCCTCTTCATGAAATTCGAAAAATCACACTTGGACTTTATAATATGTCACTTTATCACCCAAATGTGGTCATACACCTCATTTAAAAAATATTCAAACCTTTTCCAAAGTTTAAAAAACCATATTTTTGTCTTTTTGATTTTTTGGACTTAGTGCAATTTGTCATCTTCTGGCAATTAAAGTGCAATTTGAAGCATCTCTAGCGAAAACTGGCTCAGAGGCAGTGTAACTGCCCGGAATCTGAGAAAAGAGGATGCAAGGGTAAAGAGGACGCTCTGAGTGTCAAAACGAGCCTCCCCACACCAAATTCTGCCTCTGGATGAGGTTTTTATCACACTTGGAAAAAATCCATTTAAACCATTAAAAAATGGTCTAAATTACGGAAAAAATTATTTTTCTCGGAATCAAATGAAACTCCTAGGGGACCTAGTGCATGTTCATACATCTCAATCGAGATGGCTAACACGTAAAAAATCCTAGACACAAGACTCTAATAGCCACCTTAGGTTTTGACCACCATGGAAAATACTCTAGCTTTGGAGGTTTGAGTGAAAAACTCAGGGATTATACGCCACTGATGAGTAGCGCACAATTCCTAAGGAAAAAACACTCTAGAGTATCCCCCAAATGGCTAAACCTAAGGATAGCCGAGTCTTCTATAAAAGGACCCCGTTTAGACCAACTTTTTACAAATTCCCCATGGGGGTATGAACATGCAGTTATTACAAATGGGGCAAAATTGCCCTGAAAATGACTTCTGAACTTTCGAACACTGATGATGAACATGAATCATGTTCCATAAACTGGTGGCTCACAAGAAATTCAACTATTGTACAAAATAGATGGTAATAGACACCTCACCTCGGTCGACCATCAGTCTAACTAAAGCGCATGATCCTCTCCCTCCAGTTCGTTGCCACTCAACTCAAACATACTTTGAGAAAGACTAGTTCGCATGAACTGTTGGACTACACTCAACTATTATTAATGAAATCAAGATAATAATAAGTAATAAAAGCAATATAATAATAATTATTATTATTTGTAAATAATAATATTATTATATGTATTTTTATTATTCAGTTTTTTTTTTACTAATATCCAACTAAGGGTGTGAGTTGGTTTCTTGATAAAACTAAGAGTTGGTTTTATAAAACCAAGGGATGGTTTTATAAAACCAAGGGCTCACAAAACCATGTGCACTTTCATAAAACCATGTGCGGTTTCATGAATGTTATTCTTACTTATTTTCTCTTCTTTTTTTTTTAATCTTTTTTACTTCTTTTCTCACTATCTTCTTTTATTTTTATTTTTATTTTCTTTAGGTCAAAGACCTAATTTGGAGAAACTCTCAAATTATTTGGCCAAAATAGCAGCAAAAAAAGATCTTTGGTTTGCGATTGAACAGCCAAAAGGGTTACTATAATTGATTTTATAAATTGTGGTGGAATTCCCTTCAATGTTAGCTTCAAAGAAATGGAAAGAACAGAGATTGAAAGCACTTATAATTGTAGATTCTACACAGATAGAAGGTTGAAAACTTCTAAATCATTGCACAAAAACCCATCAAGATACCATCAAACTATGAGACTAATATGAGCATAGCAAAGCTTTATCCTGCATAAACCAAAAGGTTGATTGTGCAAAAGAGACAGATATGGAACCGATAGAATGATGTTTCCTGCACAAGAAAATAGAAGCTGGAAGAGAAAGGAGAGAAAGTGGAAGACTATGTTCCTGCTGAAGAAAATCCAACCTTCAAACCATAGCGACCCCTTCCTTTTAAATAGTAATCCAATGAGCATTGATTGACCTAGGTGAGGATGCCCTAGAGTCAAGTGGAGACACCTGTGGTTTGACTACTGACGAACTGTTGTGAAGAGACCATGCGCCCTGATCCTCCATAGATGCACCAGAGTTAAGTAATGATGAAGTAGAGTGGTGACAAGAGGGCGCCTTGTTGATCGGGTTAGAGGTTAAGTGAAGTAAACCATTTGCTTAGTCCATGTGAAATCTTTACTCATGCTCTTTAGTTAACTCAATGAAGGAGTGAGGTGGAGATGTCATGCGCATTGATGAAGTGGAGATGAACTTGAACCGAACTGATGTGAAGTGGAGAGTGAACCAAGGATGTGCTTTGGTTAGACTAGTTGAGAGTGTAGTTCAACAGTTCACGCGAACTAGTCTTTCTCGGAGTATGTTTGAGTTGAGTGGCAACGAATTGGAGGGAGAGGATCATGCGCTTTAGTTAGACTGATGGTCGACCGAGGTGAGGTGTTAAAACGCTGAGTTAAGTGAACATACTTTGAGTTAGATCCTAAGTGAAGGAAACCCATGCGCACCAGAGAAGTAAAGGTAAACTAAGAGTAACTGCAGACTAACTGATGTGAAGTGTCCTTTACTTCAGTCTACTACGGAGGGCACTTTAGTCAACTGACACAGACATCCAATTAACTCACCCCAATGCCGCCTCACAGTGTCCAAACAAGAAGGGTAAAGGCAAGCAGCAGTAGAATCAGGTAGCAACCTCTACTGATGGAGTGATTTGTACCCTGATGCAACTGTATGTCCTAGTCAAATCACCCTAGAACTGAGTTGTACACCCTGTTGAGAAGGAACAAAGTCAACAAACTACACAGAAACCGAGGAATGGCAGTTGTGCAGCTTGTACAACTTGCTGAGAAGGAACAAACTACACAAAAACCAAGGAAGAACAGTAGTACAACATGTACAACCTGCTGTAGAAATCTGTAGATACTACAGACTACTTTGACCCACTTGACTATTGATCAATCCTCTTTCTCCTATAGTCATTTAACTTTCTCACCTATTCAACTATGTCTAAATATTTCTATCTCGTCTATATTTATGCTTTTTCCAAAAAGCTAATCTACCAAAACCTTAATCTCAACTTGAGATTGAATTCTAGTCTAAATCATTAATGTATTAAATACAACTTATTAGACTCAACTGGAAAACATAAGACTGTCACAAACATAAATAAATATAAAATAACAATTAATTAATAATAATTATAATAATAATTATTCTAAGAGGACACGACTCCTCTCAAAAGGTGCCTAACAATATATAAAAGAGGCCCTCAATGTAATATTATTCATCAAATTCAATTATTATTCAATATGTATTATTTATGAAGATGGATCTCTTCTTTATCCGGATACGGATTCTCCATAACACACGGATTCGGTGTTACATTGGTATCAGAGCCCCTTGTTGGGCATTTTGTTGATTTGGCTTTTGGCCAAGTAATTTGAGAGTTTCTCCAAATTAGGTCTTTGACCTAAAGAAAATAAAAATAAAATGAAAAGAAGATAGTGAGAAAAGAAGTAAAAAAAGATTAAAAAAAGAAGAAGAGAAAATAAGTAAGAATAACATTCATGAAACCGCACATGGTTTTATGAAAGTGCACATGGTTTTGTGAGCCCTTGGTTTTATAAAACCATCCCTTGGTTTTATAAAACTAACTCTTAGTTTTATCAAGAAACCAACTCACATCCTTAGTTGGATATTATTAAAAAAAACTTTATAATAAAAATACATATAATAATATTATTATTTACAAATAATAATAATTATTATTATATTGCTTTTATTACTTATTATTATCTTGATTTCATTAATAATAAATAATTATTATTATTAATTAATCAAGCTCCACATAAATCACTGGGAAAACTTTTATGTTGGTCATGAGGTCAAAATGGGAAGAATTGGATATGCTTTTTGATGAGCAAAGGAAAAAGATGGACAAGATGTTTGATCGTATGGAACAATCAATGGTAAAAGCTACTCAAAAAGCTATTAACAACGCCTTGAATATAGTGATCCAGCAAGGGAGATCAAAGGCTTCTCAAGACAAGGACTCAAAACCTAAATCTATATCTGACGTTCAAAGCCTTGGAGAAAAACCGGATAAAGAACATAAAAATGACGAAAATGAGGAATATATAGAAAATCATTATGGCAACTAAGATGAGATTAATAATATTAATCAAGATAATAAACAAGACAAGGATACAGAATATCCTAGTGATGATGAAAATAACAATGATATATATGATAAAGATGGAGATGATATTGACCAAGTTTGCGAGAAGAGCCAAGCCAATGTTGTTGACAATAACGATGATCAATGCAACGATAAGGGATCGATCCCTCAGTGTGCAAAAGAAATCAAATTAGGGAAATCAAATGTTTCAGATTTAAACTATACCTTGACTATCCTCTCACCTCAAAAGAACATCAGTGAGAACAACTAGAAGATTAATCAGACACAAGATAAGATTGGCATCAAGCCTGTCAAGTCTCTCCAGTTGACGACAAGAAGAGTTAAGATCTATACCCAAGCAAGCGGTAAAAGCATAAACGAAACTTCACCAAATATATATTTAATGCATATTCCGAAGCAAAAGAAACAAAAGGAAGTAATGGTCGTAATCAAACTTGCATGTCTCAAGTCATCAGTTCGACATAGAGCCAGAATAAAAAAAACGGCATCAACAAACTAAGCTTTGCGGACAAAGCTTCCCTTAAGGGGAAGGTAATGTCACAAACATAAATAAAATAATAAATAAAATAAACTAACAATTAATTAATAATAATAATAATTATAATTATTCTAAGAGGACACAACTCCTCTCAAAAGGTGCCTAACAATATATAAAAGAGGCCCTCAATGTAATATTATTCATCACAATTTAATTATTATTCAATATGTATTATTTATGAAGATGGATCTCTTCTTTATCTGGATACGAATTCTCCATAACACACGGATTCAGTGTTACAAAGAATATCATCTGTCAATAGTCCTCCTCCATGCCTAAATCAACAAAATCAACATTGCTCTCTTCTTCATCGTTCTCCTCCGCCTCTCCACCCATCCTAGGATTTGCATCTATTGGTGTGGAGGATGACCCTTCATGTGGATTACCATCATCAAAAGTGTCTGGCTCTAGCACCGGATTATTAAAATCCATGTTGGCTAATGCCAACTCAAGACTGTTGTCCAAACCCATATCATCAAGAAACACATCGCACATCTTTGTCTTTCCCTTCACCCACTCCTCCCTTTTGCCTGTAACTAAGACAAAGGTTGGTGTGCACATACACCATCATCTTTGCCCTGGACTGCTCAAGCCTGCTCTTCTTCAAACTGTACAAGTTCCCATATGTGCTCCAATTCCTTTAACAACCATAGGATGAAGTAACTTGAGAGAGGACCCTCAAGGCTAACTTTTATAGAATAGGGCATGTTGCCCCATAAGTTGCCCACCAAGCATAGGGTTTCTTAACCCTCTTGTCTCCAACCGCATCATAGCCTCCAAATCTCCCACTGGCAGTGGAAAACTCTACAAATCCCTCCTCCACCTCATCAAGTGATTCTCTATCTTGATATAACCGTCTAAATGCTATCTTCCTCCCATGTGAAATCTCTCCGTCCATGTGAGGAGGGACTCTATGTGAGGGTCCACCATTGAGCCATTCATGATTGTAGAATTTGGGATTCAATGTGTGGGGCCAAGCAATGCAAAGGTGTGCAATTCTTATCCCACCCGGCGATAAGAATATCATGTATGGTGGACCATAAGCTCTCTGTTGATGTCCCATACTCAGGGCACTCATTTTGTACAACAATGGTCTTCATGGACTAAATCATGGAATCCCAACCCTCATAAACATCTCCTAGGATGGGTCGGTTTGTGTCTGGAAACCGCAACAAATAAATGATTGGTTCCATGATCTTAATGGTAAGATCTACCCTCTCCCACCAACCATCATCTAACATTGTGTCCTTTACCTTTTCCGAAGCATTTTGATCTGTCTTTCTCCAAAAAGACCAAAACTCTGAAATAAAGATGGACCCAAGAATGGTTTTGACCTCTCTCAACCTCTTAAGCATGATGAATGAGGAAACAAACCGAGTATCTGCAATCTTCAGCAATGATAGATGTGTGTACTCTTTGTAGATTGTGAGGGCATTGGTGTGGTTTTGTACAAAATTACAGATATGGCGTGCATCATCAATAAGATTGCCAATCCATGTCACATCTGAAGTAATAGATTTGAGTGCTGAATTCAAAGAATGGACAATGCAAGATGTCAAAAATACCTGTAACAGTAAGAGCAATAAAAGCAAGTATGAATGAGTCTACAACTCAAATCTATAAAATGACCTTTCCCCTTGATGAATCTTGTGCTAAATTCAAAGAATGAACAATGCAAGGTGTCCAAAATACGTGTGAATATTTAGCTTCCACAATCATGCCAACAACCTTGCAAATAGGTGCATTATCTGTGATGATTTGTACACAAGAATCAACACGTGCATCTTCAATGACTTTGATGAACAACTCACCCATATATTGTGCATCCTTATATTTCCCAATAGCATCAATCGCTTTCAAGAACACCGGTCCATTTAGGGAAGACACCATGAAATTAATGAGTGGATGGCGTATTGTATCTGTCCATCCATCAAAAACAATATTGACATTAGACAAGGGCCATGTTGATTTAATTGTCTCTAAGATTTTATCCACCTCATTCCTTGCCTTAACCAACAATGTGGTTTTAAGCTTCTTTGAACTAGGAGGCACATTACCAGTTGGAGCTTGTTCAAGTAGATCTCTACATATCTCAATAAACAATGGTGATCGTGCAACATTGAATGAAATGAAGTTGAGATAGAAATAAAATGCAATGGTAGTCCATCTCATCTCGCCTACCTTGTTGGAAAATCCTGTCCATTGGACCACTTGGAGTTGGCCTCTTTCTTGTTGGTTGAATATCAACCCCACTCCCACATCTGCTAGTGCTAGAGGGTTTTGTTGATTAAGTTGTCATTGATGCCAATAGTGCCTAGCCATAGATGCCAACAGTTGCGTCTTGGTGCCCCTTGTGGAGCCCCTGAGGGTTAGTGTTTGGTTTGTGGTTGTCTGTGTCAAGAGGAGACCTTTTGATCTTGTCCAAGCCCAAGTTTGAAGCCCTTGGAGCCCTTGGGACAATGACAAAAGCCCTGAACACCCTGTAGAGTGTTTAAGTACCCCAAAGATGTTTTGCATTTCCCCAATTGTTTCTTTGTTTCCCCAGTACCACAACTTGTGCCCCAATACGCTACAAAAGTGTTGAAGAAGTTGCAAGAGTCCAAATGACCCTTTCAGTGGTCATTTGTGTTTATTGAGGCCATGGTACCCCAGGAGAAGGTCTAGCAACCCCACAGGTGATGTCATGATGGATCTTGACCCTTGGAGGTCTCTTGGTGTGGTTGAGGTGGTTGAAGAAGCCTATGAATCCCCTTGCTTGATGAAGAAGCCCTGAAGAAGTCCTTGGACCCACATTTGATGGCTTACTGGTCCTTGTCCCCTTAAAGGTGATGATGTGGTCATTAATGACTTGATGAAGACTTGGAACCCTTGATGAAGATCTTGATGCCCGTGTATCCCTTGTTGGGGTCATGGAACCCTTGGAGATGGTCATTATGCATGAGAAGGTCTAGCACCCACATAAATGGCGGCATGATGACCCTTGGACACTATATGATCATTGATGGTGCATTTGGAAATGATTTGGGTCTTGGAATCCATACATATGGTGGTTTGTAAGCCCATGATTGTTGGAGCCTTTGATATGATAGAATCCTTGGTCATGATGCCCTCATCACTTGGTGATGGAGTCCTATGTGATGGGCTTGAAGTCCATGGAAAGTATCTTGTTTAAATGTTATATGATATCCTTGAAAGAGTCCTTGAAACCCTTGCATGCAGTGCCTTGGGTCTTGAACCATGGTGATGTATGGTCCTATTTGTGGTTATATGGCTATTGGGATGTAGATGGAGGTAGATCCCACGGACGTGCCTTGATATGTTGAAGAAGACTTTGAAACTCTTGTAGTTAGTGGTATGGTCTTTGGCACCCTCATGTGTGGGGTCTTTGACGTCCTGGACACATTGAATAATTTAAGGGTATTAGACCAAGAATTTGCAAATAAACCCATCATAGGGAGATAGTCCTCGTCAAGCCATTTCCATTGATATGTGGAGCATCTTCTAACTCCTTATGGTTGAAGAGATATGAATTTTTGAAGTTGGCGTACCCCACCTTTTTGGGTGAGCCGACCTAACAAAAGAAAATTTAATTATTTGTAATTTTGAATTGCATGTCGGCCCTGTTTGAGGTAATAACTTTCCTCCACGACCTATATAAATAGAATATCAAACATTTCATTTGCTCATCAATTGGAATTTCGCAACTCTTGGAGAAAAGTGCGAAATTTTGTGGAGGAGAAATTTTTGGGCATCTTTACTAAAATTGGCATAACTTTCTCATACGGAATCGGAATTACAAAATTCTTGGCTCGCTGGAAAGCTTGTTATGAGGGCTATGTGATGACATGATCTAGAGTTTCTTTTGGTTTTTCTATTGTTTCTTGACCTTATGATCTTCAAAAAGGTATGGCTCATGCTTCTAGGTTTCTCTTGTAATGGCACATGTCTCTCATGGATAGAGTTCATCTTTGATATTAGTATGTGAGCCTATATATTGGTATATATATTTGAAGTCCTTATGGAGGATATGATGATGATGTTGCATACCTTTATGCTATGATATTATACACTTTATGATGATAATGCATGTGATAATGATGTACACTCTATGAAGTTGATGCACTCCTATACAATATGATGTACATGCATACCATAGTGTGATGATGCTCTCCTATGCATTATGATGTATACTTGATGTTGATGATGCATACACGGTGCACACTGAAGTGACAATTATGCATATTTTATGATGATGATGCATACCCTATGACGATGATGCATACCTATGATGATGATGCATGACGATGCATGCCTTATGTTCAGTAAAATACACTCAGTGGCATGACACTCAGTACACAGTAATATATGTATGATGAAACACAGTGATAAATGCTCAGTTTATGTATGAAGTGCTAGAGATGTTTACACAATGATGTGCTCAGTTTGATATGCTCAGTGATGTTTACACAGTGATACTCAGTGATGTATGATGAAAACACAATGTGTGATGATATGGAATTATAAATGATGCAATGACGACAATAGTACAATGATGAATAGTGGTAATTAGGAGTGAGTACATTGGTTCAGTTGTGCAGCATTAGCACAGGCTACTACATGTGCATTTGGTCTGACTCATATTGGCTGAGTAATATGAGCAGTTGGTTTGACCCAGGTGGTCTGGTACACAGTTGGTTGAATTCAGATTGATTGATTCAGATGATGTGAACAACAACTTGATTGGTACAGCTAGATTGCGCATGTTGACGAGTAGTGTGGAGCAGTTGTGGTGCAGTGGTCAGTGGACAGTTGATGAGCAGTGAACAGTTGATGAGCAGTGGTCAGTTGATGAGCAGTGGAAGTGGTTTTGCAGTGTGGTACAGGTTGTGCAGTGTGGTTTAGATTTTGCAGTGTGATACAGGTTGTGCAGTGTGGTACAGGTTGTGTAGTGTGGTTTAGGTTGTGCAGTGTGGTACAGGTTGTGCAGTGTGGTTTAGATTGTGCAGTGTGGTACAGGTGTTGGATAGCAGGTCCGCAGGATCAGTGCAGTTTGTGGTTCAGTAGTTCAGTCTTCATATCAGGGTGGTAGGACGGGGCAAGGAAATATAGGGAGCTAAGGCTTCCTTCAAGTTGTAGCCTGTAAACCAGAGGGTTGTAGCCTCATTCCAGTTGTAGCTGGAAAATTGAAGTCTTTGTAACAAAGGGGGTTGTTGCCTCCTTCCAGTTGTTGCTGGTAAATTATTATTATAAAGGCTTCCGTGGTTTTTCCCCCAGGACTTGGGTTTCCACGTAAAAATCTTGTGTATTGTGTTTCCTATGTGATGATGATATGATGATATGTGATGATGAGCTGTAATTGTTAATAATGCTGATGATATAATGATAATGTGGTAATACATTAATGAATGATGTATTGAAGAAGCAGTTGATGATTGTTAAAGTTGAAAAAGTAATAAAAAAACTATACACACTGTTCACCCCCCCCTCTCAGTGTGCTCGGTGTGTCCAACATGTTTCCTCAAGAATGGAAGAGGATCCTCATTTTTTTGTTTCTTGCTGCTGCCACCTTCCCCAAGCCAACTTCATACTCTCTTTTCATCTCCCTTTGTTGGGTAATAGTCACTGCTTTACATGCAACAAACCCACAAGGAAGGCCCAACAAATGGACCTTAACCCAGTAATAGGTGCTCTTGAACTCATTCTTGCAGAAATTACAAGTCCAAATCACATTCCTTCCCCCACCCAGCTTTCCCCAGGCCTTGATTTCCTTGTTGCATGCTTCCACAAGGGGTATTTCTTCTCTTGGGCCTACTGTCTTGATAATACAGGGTTACATGCAACACCAACAACTCCACTAGCAACAGATGGAGCACTAGCAACATTAGATAAACTCAAGCTTGGATTTGGAGGAGAAGGGGAGACACCAACTAGGCTATCGCTCCCTCTCCTTTGCCCTTTACCAGCTGCCTTTGTTGACTGAAACATTCTTCTTGCCACTTGGTAGAAAATCTGCAATGCTCTGACTAAAATCAACCCCCAAGTCACTTGCAATCCCTTAGAAAACCTTCTAATGCTCTTCACCTGCAAAAAAACCCCTCTCGGAGCTCAAGCCTCACTAAAAGATGTAAATGAATGAGGGTAACATTGTTTTTTTATAACTCGTGGGCCGCTTTTTCAGGTTAGGCATGTCCTGATTTCAGGACACGGTTCACACAGGTCGAGACACGTGCTGACACGGTGTTAGACACGTGTTTTGTACGTGTCTTGGAACAGGACAAGTCCAAAACACATGTCCGACTTCGTGTCAGGACGTGTCAGTGTCCGACAGGAGGACACGAGAGGAACAAGATACATCCAAAACACGTGTCCGACACGAGGACACAAGACACCTGAGGCCTAAAGGTCATGTCTGGTATCTTAGATCTTAACTTTATTAAACTATATGACTACACCAACATATGACCACCATTATCTTAAGCTAACTTTAGCAACCTTGACCCTAAAGTAGCTAGCATAAGTTTCCATAGTCCTTTGATACTCTCGAGTTGTAACATTCTTTGGATGATTACTTCCTTAATCTTATTTTAAGAAAGTAGCTATCCTTGTAGTTGGCTCTCTTCATTAATTAAGCAAGGTAATGTTGCCAATCAGTGGTCTAACCAAGTTATTGATTGAACTCGTATCTTTTTAATAGCTCTAGGAGTTCATATCGATGTTTTAAAAAATTGGTCGACTCGAACTTAGACTTGGTCTTGGTTGAGTTGACCGTCAAGGGTTATGACTCAACCTTCAAATTGGATTGGGGATTGGCATGGTACCGAATTGGTTGGTTAGGTGAATGAATCGACCAATTTTGTACCAAAGTAATCCAAATTGGCCGAGTGTGTACCTACTCGTCCGTGTTGATATTGGTTTGGTCCCTATAGGCCACAATGCATAGTTAGAGGAAAAATATATACCTACAACTTAGATTCGACTACCCTAAACTTGAAAAGCACATTATATAGATACCCCCCTCTATTTGCCTCACACCTCTCTCATTGAGCATTTGTGAGTATTTGGAGTAGCATTAAAGAGTCGTGATTTAGTGTAAGCTTGAAGCTTATTTTGCAATCCTTGTGGGCTGTTTTGCGGTGGATTTGGCATCTAAATTAGGAGGCTAGAGCTCATCTACAAGCTTGGAGAAGTTGTTGACTAAATTCTTGTGCCCATTGATCTCATTCAAATTATGTTAAATCTGCCCTTGTTTTGTTCTCTCATAAATTGCAGGTCTAAAATCTATTTATGTTGTTGCAAAAAAAATTAATGTAGTGTTTGCATTTACCATGGCCCCAAGAGTCAAAGACCCTGCATGGATCCATGCTGATGAGCTTGATGGTGAGATGTATTGCAGATACTGCAGGAAACACATAAAAGGGGGGGGGGCATTCATAGGTTGAAAACTTGAAACAACACTTGGTTGGTACAAGAGGCCAAGTTTCCCCATGTGATGCAGAGACATTTGACACATGAGATTGGAAATACAAAAATTGTTTGAGAAATTTGAAGAAGACAAGGTTAGCTAGAAAGAGATAGATGTTGAAATAGGGAGGAAGAGGCAATTTGCCATGATGATGGCATCCAAATCCCAATCAAATCTTAGTGTTGATTTTGTGGCTTTTCCTCTACCCCTTGTACCAATGTTAGGGACCCCTTTCATTATGTTCCTCCCCCTCATGAAAACCAGCCTAAAAGGAAGGACATTCGTAGTTATTTTACACCTTCCCCCACCTCTGCCAGTGCTAGTGCCTCTCAATTGAGTGAGACTCAACCCACCTTAAACAACCACTGGAAGAAGCAATACAAAGAAGTTGCTTTTGAATACATAGCTAGATGGTGGTATGATATAGATATCCCTTTCAATGTTGCCTGCTCACCTTGTTACCAACTTATGTGGGATTCCATTATTGTTGGTGGCAAGGGCTTCAAAGGCCTTAGTATGCATGACCTGTGTGGATCTCTTTTGCAAAAAAAGCTTTTATCCATTGATGAATACTTGAAGGGTTTTAAAGAATCATGGGTTAAAATGAGATGTATCATCACGTCGAATGGATGGATTGATGGAAAGAACCATACTATAATAAGTTTTGTTGTCCCTTGTTTGCAGGGAACCATGTTTTTGAAATCAATTGATGCCTCTAAGAAGGTGAAAGATGCAAACTTGTTTCATCTTTTGGATGAGATTGTTATGTCTGTGGTGGAGGCAAATGCTGTTTAGATCATCATTGATAATGCCTCTATGTTCTTGCTGGTAAGATGTTAGAGAGTAAATACAAAACCATATTCTAGACCCCATGTGTTGCACATTGCATACACCTCATGCTTGAGGATATAGGAAAATCGGATTGGATCAAGAACACTGTAGAGCATGACAAGAACATTAAAAAATATATCTACAACCACTCATGGATATTGAATTTAACGAGGAAAAACATTGGGGGAAGGGACCTTGTTAGTTAGGCCTGCCATCATAAGATTTGGAACTCACTTTCTCATGTTGCAATCTCTTTTTTCCTGAGCGTAGAACTTGAAAAAGATGTTTTCAAGTGATGAATGAAATGGTTCTTAGTGGGCCTGCAAACAAGATGGGAAAGATACCAAAAGTAAATCTTTTGAGAACATATTTTGGAAAAAAATAGTAGAGTTTGTGAAAATTGCTGAGCCCTTTGTTAAGGTGTTGTGATTGGTGGATGGGGAAAAATTGGCCATGGGTTATAATAATGAGGCTATGGATCAGGCAAAGGAGCAGATAAAGACAACAGATAAGGATAGAGTAGCTAAGTATGGACCTATCTTGGAGATCACTGATAATAGATTGATCAATCAACTCCACCACCCTAAACACATAGTAGGTATTTCTTGAACTTAGGTGTCATTATAGAGGTCAATTAGGAGAAGATCAAACCGGAGAAGGCTAAGATTGATCTTACGAGTGCCTAGAGTGCATAGTCCTTGATGACAGTGAGCAACCGGAAATACATCGACAGATTAGTGCTTTCACTAGAGCCACAGGTACCATGGCAAAAACCTAGCAAAGATTGCAAGAGATGTGTACCAACTGGTAAACAATTCCAAAGGTTTTTATGCTTAGTTGTTTAAATTTTAAATACTTGAATTTTTAGCCAAGTGACAATATAATTTGTTGAATTAACTTTGTCTTTGCAATGCATTGGTGGGTGTCATTTGGTAGCCAATGTCCTCAATTGCAAAAGTTTGCAATTCAAGAACCGAGTCAAACTTGTAGTGCTTCTGGGTTTGAGTGCAATTGGTTTGTCTTCGAGCAGATCCACATGAAGAAGAGCAACCATTCTGAACAAAAATGGTTAAACAATGTCATCTTCGTGTAGTACAATCTCTAGCTAAGGTGCAACCAGTTATTCAACCAAAGACTTGATATAGATTCCATTGTGTTGGATGATATTGTTCCAACCTTACAATGGGTAGAGGAGACTCACTTGGTAGAGTTTGATCCTGATATTGACGACTTCGGGTGGATTGTTTTGGATTCGGATCCACTAGTAGGAGTGGGCGAAGCACCAGGGATGGCAGGCACTGGCCGTGCAGCCTGTGCTTCTACTAGTACTATTACTGCAATTGCAGATGTCCCTGAGGAGTCCAACGAGTTTGAGTATTTTGAGCCAGAGGATGGTCCTGTAGCTCATGTCGAGGATCCCATTTCTAGCAATGGTGATGAGTATGATGATTGATCATGTTGATTGATCATGTTGATTAGTGATATGTAGTAGGCCAATTACTTGTAGCATGTTGTTTTTTGGATTCTAAAGGCCATTTAGAGCCTCGTTGATTATGCATTTTCTTTCAGATATGTATTGCACTCAGTGGAGTAGGCTTTGCATATTTTGTCTCTAAATGGCCTGGAATATTTAAAATATATTTTTTCCGTTGGCATTTTAATTTTTTTATTTATTTTTTAGTAAACTGAGTCATAAAATTCAAACTGGTCTGATTCTGACCCGAGTCCGATTCAAGTCTGAGCGGACCCTCAACCAATTCCAAGGCCGAGTATGAGTTTTAAAACATTGGTTCATATACCCCATTCCTATTTAAAAAAATTATTAAACTTAGCAACAACCTGCTGTCCTTTGATATCTGGAACACATACATTTTTGAGTATCGTTTGCCCTCATATCCAATTCCATTTTACCTGAATGCACATGTTGTTGTAGGCAGCGAGGCTGTATTTAATTGATAGACTTGTTTAGCTTCTTTCCTTAAGAAAGGATATGGTTCCAACTTACTTCAGATTTCCTTACAAATTTCTCTATACCAGACTGAAATTCTCGTCTTTAATCATAGATTTTAGACCAACAAGCTCGTACTTACTGTCTGTATTAAACTGAAACAGTTGAGTATTTGGCATAACCGTTCCTACTTAACCTGGAGGCTTAATCATAGTATTTCCTTACATGTTTATTGTTCAATAAGTATACTATCCTTATAAGTGGTTTTATTTTCTCAGTCATCGTGACTTCAGCTTCTCTGATGATCACGTTTTCTGTCATTGAGGTTTGTGTATCATTTTGAGAAAGATTTTCATTTTGAACGGAAAATAGTTATTTTGTTTTTCTTTCTATGCAACCTAGTAAGACATTCTTGTTGTGGACAGATCTGGCGAATTTTACCATTGGGAGATCTTGTTAACCAATTTATGAAGGCTTTTACGGACCACCGTGATTCAGAAATTCTTATTATAAGGTATGGTAGCCTTTGTTCATACTATTTTTGTCTGATTACTTTGCTATATGGTACCGTGATGGAAGGTTAAGTTTTGTCACTTCCTTTAAGAGAGTTAGCTCAGCCAATCTTGTAATTTGTGTTTTTAACAGTCATTTTTCACTCCTACTTGGCTGTGCAACACCTATATGGATGTCTGGTCACATCAGTGATCGCCCTCTAGCTCCATTTGCAGGAATCTTGAGTTTAGGCATTGGAGATACCATGGTATGTGATCTTTGAACTCATTGATTTGCTATAGAAGTTCATAGATATTCTATGGTTTCTAATTTTACAATTAATTAATTTGCATAGAAGCCCATATGACTTTATCTGTATGGTATTTTCTGAATGCGAGGAATCTTAGATGGGCTAGGGAAAAGCTTCAAATTTTGAGTCTGATCGGTAGTATTCATGTGAAGTTGTTTGTAGGTATTGTTATGATATTTCTCAAATAATTGTAAAAGGTTAAAGTATAAACCAGAAACTATGAATTTCATTACTAGATCTTCTGCTACTCGTGAAAAAATTGATCATGTTTTCCATTACAGTGATTCCCTATTTTCTAATTTGGTTGAGAACTTAAGGCCATCACTGCTTTTGTTTGTATACCTAATCTTTGTGCCAAAAATGTACATCTGGGTTCAAGTTTCAACATGGTTGGCCTACATTAGTAGACAATGGTCCTTACAACAATTGCTTTGTCACACCAGATAAATGTTGAAAAAATACCAAGGAAATGTTGTTCACCTTGTGATGCCTTGGGGTGGACAAGAACATTAAAAAGTGGTCCCTAGTACTTTATAAAGTGAGATACACTTTATTTTTATAAAGTTACTTTATAATGTGGGTTTGAGGTTCTAATAATTAATTGACTTTATGAGAAAATTAAAAGGTGGGCAAAGTACTTAAGTGTCTCATTATCTATTTAAGTGATTAAAAGGTGGGCAAAGTACTTAAGTGTCTCATTATCTATTTAAGTGAAGTACATTAAATTCATTTAATGAGAAAAAGGTGAGCATTTAATGAGAGCATTAGATCTCATCAAGTCAAGATCTAATCCTAGCCCTTGGATTAAGAGAAGTGGTTACTGTTATCACCAATCTTGTAGTTGCCCCTACATATGGATCCAAGGTGGATGGTAGAGGGGGCAGGCAACTAAAGTGGTGAACCAAGAAGGCCTTGGTTCCCAAATGGATGGTTGTCACGCCAATCGAGGCACTCTTCGCTTTAGCTATCAAAGCCAAGATAGCAAGGGGGAGATCCAGATCTACTCCTGATAGGAGAGATCAACCCAATCACCAGATCAAATCAATTCTAATGAAGTACGTAGGGTGACAGGTATGGAACCCTAGAAATGAGGAGTTAGGACCACTGTGGAGGCTTAGGAAAGGTATGATATGAAAATGAAAGATGACACACAGTGATTCAAGGATGAAGTATGATTCTAGGATTCAAAGCTAGTTTTAAATGGTCAAAATCAACTGCCTTGGGAAACGTGACCCTTAAAACAGGGAAAATGTCCCAAATAAGAGATCTGACAGTTAGGGATTTCTAGTTGTGCTTGATGAAAGGATATGACAATGTCTAGGTGTTCAAGCAGTCAGACAAAGGTCAAACCACAAGCAAACTCAACAACCCAGGAAAGTCGTGAGGGCTTGGAGAAAGATCAGTGCCTTGGAAAATGGGCCAAATGGAGTCGGATGTCCACCAAACTACAGATCAGGGATATCAAGGTGTAAGGCTAGGTGGATTTTGAAAATCAAATGCATCCAATGGCTAGATCCCAGTAGATTTGAGATTTAAAATGCATCACTAAGTGACCCAAGTGGGGCTCAACCCTCAAAATGAGGAATGGGGCCCACAAGGTGAAAATCACCAAAGTGAAGCACTAGGGGTAGGTTATCAACTGTGGAGATTAAGGATTAATTGTGATCTCACCTACCCAGGTGCTAGATCTAGGAGAACTCACCCAACCAAGGAGTGCGACCTCACTTGGAGAGGCTAAGTTGCCTTGGGAAAGGGGTCAAATGGAAGCCAATCCACACCAAACTATAGATCCGAATTGCCGTGGATGCTATAGAGGTGGGTTTTCAATATCTTACCCAAAAGGCCACTAGATCTCAGTAGATCTAAGAAATTGTAAAATGAGGGTTTTAACTTATGAGGGTTTTAATGACTTAGACAAATGGATAGATCATGGAATGAGAAATTTACCTTGAGATCATACCTGAGTGATGGATGAGGTTGCCTTGGTGTTGAGGAAAGTTTCCGTAGAGATAAAATGGGAGATCTTTGATTTGCCTTGCTTGAATTGATGCCCTAGCTCCACACGTGTGCCCTCCTCTACCTGTCAAACCAAGGAAAGTCGATTCAATCAGAATGATCAAGCATGGAGGAAATACAAGTATAAGCGAATGATAACATGAAGTAGAAGGTACAAAGACAATAACACTCCTTGTTACGGACGAAACAACCCAAAGAAGAAGCAGGGAGGGTCCTCCCCTACCAATGCGTCCTCCTTGAACCAATTCGGCCTCCACCTATAGATGACAAAATCATGGAACAAAATCGATAGCAAGATAAATCTCCAATAACCCAGTGCAAAGGAAGAACCAACGAACGAACTCCAAAAGCATTCACCACAACACAATAGATAGATGCTATAGTATTTTTCTATTCCAATAATCCAGAGCCAAAAGTCCCCTTTACAATGAGGAGCTCTCTCCTTTAAATAGGATGGAGAGACACCAAAACCCTAGCCACTTTTTGAATGAGTAGCTAAGATTAAAAGATCAACATGATCTAATCAATGGTTGAGATGAGCTCAACAATACAATACATGGATCACTAATAAAATAATACATCAATGGACCAAATCGCCCTAGGAGAGGGGGGTCCCACCAAATGTCAATGAATAAACATAAGATCTAGCTCATGGTGGGTCCAAGGGGTAATTTCTAACACCCTTGGTCAATCCCCATGGCACAATAATAATAAAATAATGCTCTGAGCACCAAATTGTGCCTCTCTGGGAAAGTTGTGAGCCTTTGGAGGCTCCAGAAAACCATATAAAATGCCGGAGTGAAGAGTGTAGGCCCCACTGAAAGCTGAAACTGCTGAAGAAGGTGTGGAAGACATCACTCTCATCATCAAACATCATCCCATGCCAATCCCTTGCCTCAGTAGCCCAAATCGAATCCCTCAGTAGCCGTTTTTACCATTTTTTAACTCCCTCGAGAAATGTGAACATGCCCAAACTGCCTCCTGGAGTGCCTACGCTGTCAAGGTAAGGCCACCAGGCTCTGTGGGAGGGGGGTAATATGGTAATAACAAGTGGCTGGACCATCCTCTCCATGCATAACGCCCTATGTGAACCCATCAAATCTCATCACTGCTTTGGCAGGGCCTCTGATAGGCCAAAACTGCACTAGGATAGCCAACTAAGGTTAGAAATCACTGTAACTGCCCGGAACTGAAAACAGACTGTCTCATTGGACTTAGAGAGCCCAAATCCATCTAAGAAGATGTGTACTCATACACCATATAGATCTCTGCATGATCCAAAATAAATGTCCATCATGTCCGACATACCAAATAATAATAATCTCTAAAAGTGCTGAAAAGCACAAATCATCATCAGAAGTCTAAAACCACTGCATAGAACCACCATGGTGACCTATACCAGACCATATATCATATCTCTATATCATCTGAGGTCTTCCACCTCATGTCCTGTGGTTGACTGTTGGTTAAATTGGGTTTGACCAAGTCAACATGACCCAAAATATAACTCAGGCTATCATCAAACTGCTGCAAGGTGTCAAAGGTTAAAGCATGCTCTACAATTCATTCAAGTAGCAATTATAACAAGAAGTAATCATTACTGGCGATCTAAAACCAAATATATAAAGTCATTAATTATTATTATTACTCAGACCAGACTTTCAAGACCATACTCACTTCACAGTTGTGATCAATTTGCTAGTGAAGGGTGAAGGCTAAAAGTCAAAAGGCTAGGCTAAGGGATGACTAACTTGACATTGTGACACTTTGGAAATGGAAAGGGGATATACACTCTAACATATGCTGGACAAGCAAATAACACGGGGGATGGCAGTGTCTCACAGATGGGTAAGTTGTTCAAAGAGTGCTTATTCAACTTAGGCACCATGTCTACTTTTATAAAAGATGATCCAGTTTCATTAGGATCCATTGATTTCATTTCATGGCTTTTTTGGCCTACATAACCCTTCGGATCTCAGGTGTGTTGATAAGCACAACTAATCGCAGCTTGCATCCAGGGCATGTTTGTACATATACATATAAGGTCAGCAATCGTTTAGATATAGAGTTTAAGAACCATTGCTTTTTGGACCTTTCATTATACTCTTCAAGGAGTATTTTTAGCTTTTCATTGCTCTTGCCCTTTACTCACATGTGTTGATAAACACATTTTAGAGTTTACAGTTTCCTGGGCGAATTTACATAAGTTTCCATAAGTAGTACATGAGCTTTCAGTTTTTGCCAACACATCTTAAGTGATTAGGGGGATTTCGTACCAGTGCCAAACATCAGGACGATCGACTAGAATGATTTAGGACTACAATCCAACTCACCATAGGTAAGTTTTGTCACCAACTCAGAGCCGAGACACAAATAAATAGGGAAGCTTATCCAACACAGACGCTAAAGTGGGGGAAGGTCCTCCATGCCACTAATCAAGTAGTAAATCAGGGTAATAAACAAACTGGAAAGTAATGGATGGATGAAGACAATGAATAATGAGACCAACACTGGCAAGCCAAAGTATGGTGGGAATGATCACCTCTATTCTCCCTAGGGAGGGTAAAACCAATGAGTATGGGTAGTGAACTTCTAATTCTGAGTGGGGACAATATAATATATATAAACATACAACCAGGTCCACATATCTATATGATCGCCAGATTATGATACTAAATGCTAAGACATGCTACAAGAATGAATATAAAAAGCAATATAACCATAACACCATAATATACTTGCTGAGTCATATACCTGAATGCACAATATCTGAACCATCATCTGTCCTCTGAAACTGCTGCTGTAACTCTGGGCAATACTGACTGCTCTGTACAAATGGCTAAATGGCTACATCGGTCATCTCTCTGAGTGTCTTGAAACTCAGTCATGGCATGGGGAATAAAACTGCTGTCCATATAATAACATGATCCATAATAGATGCTCATCTCAGCATCTCAATGTAAGGGAACTGGCTGAAAAGTGTACTGGAATCAGAAAAATAATGTATGGTAGCCCGACTACTATAAATGTGATAACAATTACCTCATAAAAACTAGGGAAAAGGCAAAAACCTAATTCATCGTTCACTTTCCAAATGAGATTTTTGGAGAAGAAGAGAAGAGAGGTCGAACCCTCGAGGGAGAGAAGAAACCCTTGCACAGAAATCGAGGAGCTGAGGATGAGCACGGTTTCCAAGCAGAAGGGCACGAATTTCTAGACAGGCATTAAATGCAGACCGTACAGCAGCGAATTTGGCACAAAAATCAAGGAAGTTTCTGCTGAAAGTGGCACGAATTTCTAAGCAGCCGTACAGTGATTTATTGCAGACTGTACCAGCACAAATTCTGAGGAGTTTGGCGTTGTTTTCGAGGCAGAAAACAGGCAAGCCGTATAGTATAGAAATCAAGAAAGGTACAACAATCTATACATGCAGAAAGCAGGCACGAATTCCAAGGCAGAAAGCAGGCTCAGAAATCGAGGTCCGTACAACCACACGTGTGAGGCTATACAACAAAAATTTCAAGGAATTCGTATAGCAGTTAATCAGTGAAGTTTTGGCACGTTTTTCAAGATGAAAAAGGAAGATAAGTATTGTTGTTCTGTTTTGTAAATTGTCTGTGAAAGAAATAAATTTTCTCTCTAAACAGGTTTTCCCTTCGAGGTTTTTTCCTGAGCCTATTTGGCTAAAATTCAGAGTCTTTAAATTTTTTGGTTTGGCTATCATAAAATTTATGACTTGTTTAAAGTTGAAAGAATTCCATGTGTTTCAAGAAAAAATTAAATTTTTATGCATTGAAGTTAATATGCAGTCATGGGGTTTGGGCATTAAACTCTATGTGAAGAAATAAACTTGAAACCGGGTTGGGGTTACAAAATTTTCAAGGTATCAGAGCTGAAATAAAGGAGAGAAATAAACCTCAGAGAGAAATTCCAGACTTGGAAAAGAAGGGAGAACAGTTGATTAGTGAAGAAAACAAATTCTTGGACAGTTCAGGGTTATGGCCATCAGACTTAGAATAGAAGATAGGCTGGATTGGGCTGTAAATTTTAGCCCATGGAAGGCTAGAATAGTGTCGATATTGGAAGAAAATGAACTATGGGACATAGTGAAAAGTACAACAACTAATCCAGTCACAGTACCTACCAATGCTATAGATAAGGCTGCTTTTCTCAAGAAGGATGTAAATGCGAGAATGATCATACTTGATGCTGTCAAGGATCATGTGATCCCACACATTACAGGAAAAGACCATGCATTTTGGATGTGGACCACCTTAACTAATCTTTACCAAAGTTCAGATGAAAACATAAAGATGGTATTGAGAGAAAAGTTAAAAGGCATTCGCATGAACAAAGGAGAAAACATGGCTTCATACCTTACTAGGATCACACAGGTTAGAGATGAACTCGGAGCAGTTGGGGAGGTTGTACAGGGCAGTGAGCTGCTGCAGACAGCATTGAATGGTGTGACAAAGCCATGGGGTATATTTGTGGAGTCCGTAGTTGCTCGTGAGCATATGCCTTCCTGGGATCGTCTTTGGGACGACTTCATTCAGGAGGAGACCCGGAGAGGGTATGTACAGGGTAGTTCGTCTCATAGTAGGGAGGATGAAGAGAATGTGGCATTGGCAGCGAAGGGAAAGAAGAAGAAGTTCAAGAAGGGCTCTAAGGCTAGGGCCAAGCAGCAGAGTGGCGAGCAAAAGAAAGACATGAGCAAAGTCAAACGCTTTGCTTGCCAGAAGTTTGGACACTATGCTAGCCAGTGTCCGAACAAGAAGAAGAAGAAACAACATACAACAGTAGCAACTGACATTGATGAGTTTGCTGCACAATTTGAGGGAGAGTTTTCTCTCTATGTTGGTTGTATAGAAAGAGCATCTATTACCAGTAGTGATGTGGAGGATCAGATAGAGTATTCCTTATTGGTTGGTCATTCGTTGAGTGCTTCCACCACTCTTTCCACGCAACTGACATTGATGAGTTTGCTACATGATTTGAGGGAGAGTTTTCTCTCTATGTGGTTGTACAAAAAGAGCATCTATCACCAATAGTGATGTGGAGGATCAAACAGAGTATTCCTTATTGGTTGGTCATTCGTTGAGCAAAGTCAAACGCTTTGCTTGCCAAAAGTTTGGACACTATGCTAGCCAGTGTCCAAACAACAAGAAGAAGAAACAATAGACAACAGTAGCACCTAACATTGATGAGTTTGCTACACGATTTGAGGGAGAGTTTTCTCTCTATGTTGGTTGTACAGACCGGGCATCTATCACCAGTAGTGATGTGGAGGATCAGACAGAGTATTCCTTATTGGTTGGTCATTCGTTGAGTGCTTCCACCACTCCTTCCACTTGGTACATGACAGTGGGGCTTCGAGCCATATGACAGGTGTTCGAGACATGTTCACCGAGATGACTGAGACCGGCTTGAGCTTAGAGGTAGTGTTGGGTGATGATACTGTTGTGAGTGAAGTTGGGCGTGGGACTGTTAGCTTTCAGAGGGAGTCCATGCAGCCCATGACATTGAGGGATGTCTTGTACATCCTCGGGTTGAAGAAGAACCTTGTTTCAGTTTCCACTATTGAGGACAAGGGCTTTGGAGTGTATGTCCTAGATGGGAAAGTGTATTTTTTCCCAGAGTAGCAAGACCATCTGCCATATGCCATTGGAGTTAGATGTGGGAAACTGTACAAGCTTCTCTTCCAGCCTCATCATGCATTGACCCACACTAGCAGTAGCAGTGATTTGTGGCACAGGAGGATGGCCCACCTTCATCATTCAGCTTTGAGATTGTTGAGAGAGATGGCTATAGGTTTACCACAGTTCAGCACAAAGCAAAGTGTTGATGCAGAGGGTGTGCCTTGGGAAAGTACACCAAGACTGTTTTACCGAGCAGTGATAGTAGATCTGATTTATGTGGACCCATGTCTTCTGCTTCATTAACAGGTTTTGAGTACTATATTACTTTCATTGATGATTACTCCAGGAAGACCTGGATCTACTTCCTGAAAAACAAGAAGTCCAAGGAAGTCTTGAAGAGGTTCCAAGAGTTCAAAACTCTTGTGGAGAACCAAACAGGGAGGAAGATTCGGGTACTCAGGTCAGACAATGGGGGTGAGTATACCTCCAAGGAGTTTGATGAGTTTTGTAGACAGGAGGGGATCATGAGGCAGTTGACTGTTCCATATATTGTACAGCAGAATGGAGTTGTTGAAAGGAAGAACAGAGCTATAGTGGGAGAAGCTAGAGCCATGCTGCATGATCAAAGTCTTCCTTTCTTTCTATGGGTCGAGGCCTATAGTACTGCTGTTTATGTGCAGATTAGGAGTCCACACCGTGCCTTAGTGTGTAAAAATCCTAAGGAGATGTTCACCGGGAAGAAGTCGGATGCCTTACATATTCTCTTGTCCCTTCTGAGAAGAGGACAAAGTGAGAACCCACTGCAAAGAAAGGCATCTTTGTTGGCTATGATGAGACTTCGAAGGCCTTCCGCATATACCTTCCTGCACAAAGGAAAGTTGTGGTGAGGAGGGAGGTGAGATTTGAGGAGCAGGCCTTCAGGAAGTCTTGTGAGTCAGAGATGGAGGAGCAGCAAGTTATTACTCCACAGGTGACAGCATCTCAGAGTTCAGCTAGTCAGGGTGTAGGGTGACTGGTCCATAGGTTTTAGGATCTTCAGGTTCAGGGACTCAATCTATAGAGACTTTTGGTAGAGGGATAGGTTCTCGGGTCACAGGTTTCACCTTCATGCGATTCGGGTTCACATGGTTTTGGTTCGCCAGGCACAGGATCTAAGACCACGGGTACTTCTTTAGGCAAACAGTTGCTAGATGAGGATGTTCATGAGGAGGGCCTACCACAGGAAGCTACTTCCAGGAAGAGAAAGCCAAGTTGGTTTAAAGAGCTTGTGAAGGAAGCTGAGTAGTCTGTGGGGCCACCCAAGAGGGAGGTCAGAGAGAGTAGAGCACCAGAGAGGTTTTCCAGTTACATGGTGATGGTGACCAACTTGCGTGAGTCAGAGCCTTCTACTTTTGAGGAGGAAGGCACACATTAGGTTTGGAGAGATGCCATGATGGAAGAGTACAATTCCATCATGAAGAACGATGTGTGGGAGATAGTTCCGAGACCGAAGGGGAAGTCGGTTGTGACTTCCAAGTGGCTCTACAAGATCAAACATGTTGCATATGGCAGTATTGAGAAGTACAAGGCTCGTTTTGTGGCACAAGGGTTCTCACAGATAGAGGGAGTAGACTATGATGAGACCTTTGCGCTGGTTGCTCGATATTCCTCGATCAGAGCAGTGATCTCCATAGTAGCAGAGATGGGTTGGAAGATCCACCAGATGGATGTAAAGACCGCATTTCTAAATGGTCTTTTACAAGAGGAGGTGTACTTAGAGCAGCCACATGGATTTGAGGTTCATGGGAGACATTCTCATGTATGCAGACTGAAAACGGCCTTGTATGGATTGAAGCAAGCTCCTCGAGCTTGGTATTCGAGGATTGATTCTTACTTGTTGTCGATTGGATTTTAGAAGAGTGAGGTTGATCCCAACCTATACTTCATTGTGGTTGGAGGTCATTCGCTCATTCTTATGCTATATGTTGATGACTTATTCATCACAGGAGAGGAGCATCTTATTGCAGCTTGCAAGAAGGATCTTGCTTCAGAGTTTGAGATGACTAATCTTGGGCTGATGCACTATTATTTGGGGATGGAGATTTGGCAGGAGGATGGACATGTTTTCCTGGGGCAAGGAGAATATGTAGCTGATGTTCTAAGGAGATTTCAGATGGAGGGCTACAGACCGATGTCCACACCTATGATCACCAACCGGAAGAAGCTTCATGCTTCTGAGGGAGAGTTGGTGGATCCTACCTTATATTGTCAGCTCATAGGATCGTTGATGTATCTGGTCAACACTAGACCATATTTGTTTTTTACGGTGAACACACTCAGTCAGTTCATGATGGAGCCTAGGAGAGTGCATTAGATAGCCGCAAAACATGTGCTGAAGTACCTTGTTGGGACAGTGGACTATGGTTTGGACTACAGGAGGTCAGATGGAGATGGTTTGATTAGTTTCACAGATTCAGATTAGGCAAGCAGTGTGGCGGACCGAAAGAGCACTTCCGGTTGTTGCTTCAGTTTGGGCTCAGCAACAGTGTTGTTACGATGGTACTAGCACCAGCGCGCCTGTAGAGGTACCCCAGGGAGAGGGTGTCTTTTTTTCTGACCAGGAGGGGTGTTTAGCCAGCTTATTCTGAGGTGGGGTTATGGCCAGACCCTCTGGTTTCTCCTCTGTAAGTACTATGGCTTAATGGCATCGCTGATTGCCTCATGAAAGGTTTTGAAACCTTGAGGTTGGTGTCTGGGGCTTCCAGGGGTGGGTCACTGGGTCACATGACCCCGACCTTGTTTTATCACTCCAATGGCAGTTGCTTCAGCACTGAGACACGCTCTTATCTTCCAGAGCACCTCCAGCACCCTCCTGGCCCTCCAGTCCAGCAATGCCCTCTCTCTGGGGCCTCCTTCAAAGGATGACGTCATCCTCCTTGGCAAACTGTTTGCTTGCTAAATGGGGGGGGTGTTGAGGGATTTTCATCACTGACGGAGTTAGTTCGGGCATGACGACCCCCCTTGCACAGTCTGGCCTTCAGTTTCGTCGAATTTGGCCTTGTTTAGCCATTTTTACTCAAGTAGGGGTCAAATATGGGGAAAATACCCAATTTACCCACTACTTTGATTATTTTTATATTATTTTAATTCTAATTTTAAGTTGACATTTTTAATATTAAATTGACCTTATTTTGTGTAAAGTGACTCAGAGATAATATAAAAAAGATCTCCTCACTTCATTTTTAGACATCAACTTTTGGGATAAGATCATTATGTCTGCTATTTGCCCTAGCTAGGGCTCTTTGAAGGAAGGCACTCCTTGATGAAGGTTATTTTGCAAGTTTGAAGCATTTCTTGGAAGTTTTTCTTTTGTTCATGCCATTGCTAAGGTGAGTCTAGAGTTGTTTGCTTAACACATGCACTTGGAGGTATCTATACTTTTTGTTTGATGTTTCTCTGTCAAATGTATGAAAGTGATGCTTGTCAGGGTTGGATGGAAGCCATTGTTGCTTCATTTTTTTCTTGATTTGCATGTCATTTTCGTCATTGATCACCATTGCAATTAAGCTTGAGCTTTAGGTCTTCAAGTCTTGCTCGAGCTAGGCTTCCTCTACGAATCCTAGAGATTGTAGATGTGAGCTCTAGTTGGCCAAGCTTGCCAAGTACCATCTCAAGGAGGGTTACTCTTGTCATTGATGCCCTAGGTTTGGTGATTAGTAGTATTTTTGAAACCCTAGTTGCTCAACTTCTTCCTAAACCATAATTTCTGAAGTTGTACATTTGTAAATATTAGATCATTTAGTTTTACTTTTTTTTAAAAATTTTATGAGTTGTATACTTGAAAATTTTAATCATTAGCTTAGTTTTTTTTATGCTTTTAGGTTTAAATTTGAATTTATTTGCTTTTTTTTTAATTTATGATGTTCTGAGTTAGTAAATTAATTTTAAAACCTAAATTTTAACTTTTATGCATTTGTGAATTATTGAAAACCTAAGCCTAAAACCCTCGTGGCTCCCTTTTACCCATTCGCAGCCTCGAACCCCTTACTAGCCCGCAATGTCCTTCCAGCTGCACCCTTCTCCCTTGCCACCGAGACCTTCACTGCCCTTTACAACAGCTTCTCCACGCTGCTCTTTCCTTCCCTGAACCATCGCGGCCCCTTCTCTCCACGACTTCACTCTTCACCTCCCTCCAGCCCTTTCGCGGCCAAACCCGCGGCTTCCTTTCCTTCGTGGCCCTACCCGCGGCCGCCTCCCGGCCACGCCTTCTATCCTTGCTCTCCCGCGGCTATCTCTTTCCTTCGCAGCCCTGCCATTCGCGGCCATCCCTCTCCCCTAGCTACGGCCACCCTCTCCACCTCATCGCTCGCCTCTCCTTCCCTCTTGTTCTACCCGTGGTTTACTAATGCAAAAGAAAAGGTACAACAGTTTTGCTAAGTCTGGTCAGTTTGCTTTCTATTTCTCTCAGGAAGGAAAAAGATTGTAATAAATCTCAATACTCTTAATAAATTCTTTCTCTAGGGTTTTCCCAAGTTTTAGGTTTTTCCCTAGTCAAAGTTGACCAAAATTCACTGTGTTAAGTGTTAATGTTTAGAAATTGTGTGGATGAAGATTTCAGTGTTAAGTGTTTTAATTCATTAAAGTCTGCAAGTAATCTTTATAATTGAAACCTACAACTGCTAAATGTTTGAAAAAATGTCTGAAAGAGAAAGTTTGTAATTTTGTCATTTTTCTTCATGGTATCAGAGCTTTTCTAAACAAGAAAGTAGGTAGACAGTTGTTGCACAGTGATTTCAGTATAGCGCACAGTATTGTTGAGTAACACTTCAAGTTTTGTTAAGAAGTCAGTCTTTTATTTCTGATGAGGATGTTTGTGTTAAGATTTGAAGACAGATTAGATGGTGAGTGTAACTTCTGTCCATGGAAGGAAAGAATTAAGATGTTCTTGCAGGTAGATGAACTATGGGACGTAGTAGAAAGTACTCAGACTAAACCAGTAGTTGTCCCTGATGCAACCACAGATGCTGCAGGTTATGCAGCCTATAAAAAGAAGAGCATGAAATCCAAGAAGATGATTCTTGATTCTGTCAAGGATCATGTGATTCCTCATATTGCAGGTAAGATTCATGCTCATTAAATGTGGACCTCTTTGACTAAATTGTATTAGAGTTCAAATGAGAACACGAAAATGGTGCTTAGGGAAAAGTTGAGGAATGTAAGAATGACTGAAACATAAAAAGTAGCCTCTTACCTTACTAGAATCTCTCAGATCAGAGATGAGTTGAGTGCAGTTGGAGAAGCTGTGACTAGTGCAGAAATGGTGAGGACAGCCCTGAATGGATTTTTAGGAAAATAGAACACTTTTGTAAAAGATGTTGTGTCTAGAGAAAATCTACCTAATTGGGAAAGGTTGTGGGAAGATTTCATCCAAGAAGATATTCGTGTTGAAGCTCTTGAAGGGAAATAGTCATTGGGTGAAAATAGCGAGGAAAATGTTGCTCTTGTGAGTAAGGGCAAAGGGAAGGCTAAGAAAGGATTCAAGAAGGATCTTAGCAAAATAAGGTGTTACCAGTGCAATTAGTATGGACATTATGCTTCTAAATGTCCGGAGAAGAAAGGGAAGAATGAGAAAGATGTAGCAGCATCTTGCCTTAGTGGAGGAGTTTGCTGCTAAGTTTGATTCCAGTGTGGGAAGCTTCGTCTTTCATCATACCTGGATAGTTGACAGTGGGTCAACTAGACATCTGACTGAGTTGTATGGTGTCTTTCAGATTATTACCGAGTTGGGTCCAGGACATTTTGTGCAGACTAATGTTGACAGTCGTCAGGTAGCAGTACGGGGTGTTGGAACAATGTGGTTCCAATTGGACCTTGGAGAGGTTTTGGAGGTGCATGGGGTCCTGTTTGTCCCTGGGATGGGAGTTAGCAAACTCTCAGTTTCATCCTTGGAGGATGACGGATTTGGGTTGATGGTCAGGTCTGGACATGTCTTCCTCTTTCGAGCAGAAGATCCAGTTGGTACCACTATTCTTCTTGCAGATAGGAGGGACAGGCTTTATGTGCTGCAGGGACAGGTTGTGCATCCAGGATCAAGCGGTTGGTTATTTGAGACAGATTCTGAGGATGGAGCAATTGATCAACTGATATCTTCAGATGAAGAGAGTGGATCTCTTCAAAGTACTAGCAGAAGGCTAAGCCAGTACAATGATGATGAGCAGGTTTAGGAGGCTCAGGTAGAGTCTCAGGGTTCAAAGTTTCAGTTTGGATTCAGACACTTATTTCCGGATCATATTCCAGAGCAGGAGGGAGCTGTAGCAGGCAATCAGGATCCAGGTGGAGGAGATACTGTTGGTGTCGGATGGACCTCCCTCGTTAAGAGGGAGTGTTGAAATTTAACTTTGGATGTCCTTCCTCATGTTTTTGGGTGTGTTAGTCATGGGGGGACAAAGTCATGTTCTTAGTGATTTATTTATTTATGTACAAAGTGACTTTATGTAAATAAATAAAAGATTGTACTTCATTTAAGTTATGGCTCCCATTTAAGTTGTGCATTTAATTATTGTCTTTTATTATTTAAAAGTGCATTTAATGAGAACCCTTTATCTAAGAAATTGATCCTAGCCATTGAAGTGGTAGTTAGGGTTAGTTATTAGCAAATGAAGTATAAAAAGAAGTGAAGGGACAAAGAGAAAAACACACAAGCAGAAGGAGAGTGGGAGAACTGGAGAAAAAGAGCAGTTTCCAGCAAGGAGAGAAAGGGCACAATTCCCAAGACAAAGTGGTGGCTCAATTTCCAAGAATGCTAGGGAAGAATCCAGGCACGATTTTCAAGAAATACTGGCTGCAATAAATGTTAAGATCATACAGCATTAAATTGCTATTACAGTGATACACATTCCAAGGAAGGACTGACAGTATCGTACAACAATTAATTTTGGTACGTGTGGGTGAAGTTCAAAGCAATTTGGCATGAATTTCAAAGTATTCTGAGCATTTAATTTAGTTTGAATTGGACCGTACAACAACAAACTGTTTGGCACGTGTGAGGGGGCCTTATTGTTACACATAATTTGAGGTGTACTGCTGCAAAAGAAAAGGTACATCAGTTTGCTAAGTCTGGTCAGTTTGCTTTCTGTTTCTCTCAGGAAGGAAAAAGATTGTAATAAATCTTAGTGCTCTTAATAAATTCTCTCTCTAGGGTTTTCCCAAGTTTTGGGTTTTGCCCTGATCAAAGTTGACCAAAATTGATTGTGTTTAGTGTTAATGTTCAGAAATTGTGTGGATGAAGATTTTAGCATGAGTGTTTTAATTCATTAAAGTTTGCAAGTAATCTTTATAATTAAAACCTACAATTGCTAAATGTTTGATAAAATGTTTGAAAGAGAAAGTTTGTAATTTTGTCATTTTTCTTCAAATCTCTAGTCAAAGGTTTTGTAACGACTGGTTAGATGTTCACTTTCCTTTTTTATATGAGGAGATTAAGTAAGTCATGGTTTTAAATGGGTTTACCAAGGTGCTAAGATAGCCAATTTCCGGGCATTAAAATATGCTACTTCCCAGTATCAAAATCCACACATGATAGCATCGTTGTATGTGTCATTGAAAGAGCTTTCTAATGATATCTCCATTTCAAAAGCCCCATGACCATGCAGCTGCTGGTTTTAGGCAGCTGTGGAGGTTGCCTTGTTACCTTTGATTAGTAGAATGATAAGCTGATTTAAAGGAGAAATTTTGTGTATATGTGTAATTGTTTAAGGCTTCTACTATTTACTTTCTAGCTATTGTGTGATTGTTTCTATGTGAATAAGTGATATATCTGCAATTAAATAACGGCCTTGTTTGATTGAGAACATAAAGATAGTGGTCACCTAGGTTTTGGAATTTGCAGATGGTATCATAGCTTCTCTGATTGAAGATCTAAAGAGTTTACTGTAGTAGATCATTTGCCAGAAGCCACTATTGGGAACCAGGACCAGCAGTTAAAGGGTTTCAGAGGTAGTGCTTATTTACCTATCAGATTTGGGAGTTTGTGTGTTAGAGCTCAGAGATGGTATCAGCTAGCCTCAAGTTCAAGGACAGTTTGGAAAGTGCCTCGAATTTCCTATCTTGGAAAGTTAGGGTAACTCTCTTATTGGAAGAGAATGATCTTTTGGGATATTGTAAAGATTGTAGTGACTCCGTTGATATGTCCGAAAGATTTGACAGTTCACAAGAAGGAAGTGAAAGCCAAGCAAATGATCATGGATGTTATAAGGGATCATTTGATCCCTCATATATTCGAGAAGCAAAAAATGAAGGATATGTTCGATGCCTTGGTTATCTTTTACGAGAGCGAGAACATAAACAAGAAAATGATATTACATAAAAGACTCAAATCTGTAGAGATGACCATATTAGACAGAGTTACTAGTTACCTGATGAAGTTCAAGTGGATTCCTGATCAACTTGGAGTAGTTGGGGAGAAGATTGGAGACAAAAAGCTAGTGAATCGGGCAATGAATGGGTTCTCATCTCAATGAAAGACATTTGTCCAACGTGTTTGTGCTGGGGAGAATCTTCCCTTCTTTGTAAAATTGTGGGCTAACTGTATTCAAGAGGAGACTCAGATGGAGTCAAAGGCTAGCAAGTAGGGAGGTGATAGTGACCATGCCCTATTTGGTCACACGAAGAAGGACAGAGGTAAAGAACCCAATAAGGGTAGGGAGAAGAGTGTGGAGTCAACCTCATAGCCAGGGATGGACTTGAGGAGAATCAAGCGCTTCATATGTCATAAACATAGACATTATGCCTCATACTGTCCAAACAAGAAGAAGGATAAAGGAAAGCAACAACATAATCATGTAGAAGCCTTTGTTGAAACTCAGATGAGCGAGTTTGCCTCCAAGTTTGAGAAGGATTTCTCGATGGTATCTTGCCTTTCCACTAACACGGCTCTGAGGAATGTTTGGTATGTTGACAATGGAACATCTAGGCATTTGACATTTAGTCTAAGAGCTATTTTCAATTCTAAAAGAGCACAACTCAAGAGTTCAAGTTGAGCTTGGTGATGATGCCAAGTATTGGTAGCAGGAGTTGTTACTATCCCCTTCCAACTCTAGTCAGGTAACTCTTTATACTTTGATATTGTTTTGTTTGTTCAAAGTCTCGAGAAAAGTTGGTTTTAGTTTCAGTTATGGAAGATAAGGGCTTCGATCCAACAAGTCATCATTCTATTGAAGGAGTCTAGCCTAGAATGAACACAACTGATTGGGGTTAGAGAAGGCAATTTATACAGGTTACAAGGTGAACTTGTTTGAGCCCTAGTTCATAGTGCGTTGCCTATTCTGAGGGAGATAGTCATAGGTCTTCTAGAGTTCAACATTGAGCAATAGGGAGAATGCAGAGGGTGTGTGCTTGGCAAGCATGCCAAGGATGCTTTTCCATGCAACAAGCTTAGGTCAAAGGAGATTCCAGACCTAGTGCATTCAAATGTATGTTGACGGATGTCAGTAGCATAAAATTTAGGAAGCATGTACTATGTTTCCTTTATTGATGACTTCTCTCACAAAATTTGGATCTACTTCCTAAAGACCAAGGGTGAAGTCTTTAGTAGGTTTCAAGAGTTCAAAGCTCTAGTTGAGGACCAAACAGGGAAGAAGATCAATGTTTTGAGATCGGACAATGGGGGTGAGTATACCTCCAAGGAGGTCAAGGGTTTTTGTAAGGATGCAAGAATCAAGAGGGGGTTGATTGTTCCTTATAACCCATAGCAGAATGGGGTTGCAGAGCAAAGGAAGTGATCCATCATAGGGGCTACTATGGCCATAATACACGACCAGGACATGCCGATGTTCTTTTGTGTAGAAGCATGCAACACAATAGTTTGCATTCAAAACATATGTTCTCATAGGATTTTGGAGGACAAGACACCAGAGGAGGCATTCACTAGTGTGAAGCCATGTTAGAGATAGTGGTATCTCGGGATGTCCTCCATGTTCAGATGTCTAGCATGGAGGTACACTTATTGGATAGGCATTAGGAGGAGGTAGAGGGTGAAATGCACTCTACCAGGTGGCATGAATCCATTGGCGGATGCATGTGGACCTTTCGGGGTGTTTTGCCTCATGCATGCATGAGTTTTGCATGTACAGTTGTTAATTAAAAATACATGCAAACGTGAGTTTTTGCATGCACTCATATTAGGTTTTTGGTAAACCTAATTGATCAGTGAGATGTTATAACGAGGCAGGAGGATGCCGGTGGAGGTCACTCATCAGGCTAGTCAAAGAGAGATCAGCCAAAGAGAGGAGGGCGCATAGTGCATGCAGAGGGGAGACTTTATGAGAGAGAGAGGAGCAGCTGCAGTAGGGGGAGTGAGGAGATCTGAGACAGATCAACCCTCATTTGAGCAGAGGCACTTGGTAGCCAGATATTGTGAGGAAAGAGAGCTCATCAGTGAGGATTCTTCAGTGTTTACAGGTTGGGCGACTTTCAGAGGAGGAGGTCGTTGTGCTTCCGGTTGGAGGATTGAGCAGCTGAGACTTCCAGAGTAGGCCTTCCTCAGTTATTGAGGAAGATCAGTGACGATCAGAGCTCAGATCGGCTTAGATCTGACAGAGTGCGAGTTTCCGGCAGTTGGAGGAGGGTGCACTTTTCCATGCAGAGAGGGGCGCATTCTTTAGATCTAGACAGTTGGCCATCTTCTTTGGTAGAGCAGATCAGGGTTTTGGAGTGAGAGAGATAGTACAGACAGAGTTTGACTTGTAGAGAGATCCAGATCCGTATTAACAATTAGGGCACATTTCCCAAGTGCATGCATCAATCTTTGCATGCAGATCTAGGGTTTTGATACCCGTCAAGTTCGGTTGTTTCATTTGAAGTATTTGTATGTATTTATCTTCTACTTGCTTTGCTCTGGGCTCGAGATAGAAGATAGCCCCACGGGTTGTTGGTTTTCCCCGTTTGGGGCTTCTAGTGTACATCTTGAGTTATATTGTGATTGTTGTGTATTTTCATTGTGCAAGTGTTAAGAGATCTATAGCATTTGTATCTTAAGTCTTTATTGTATTTATGATTTATTGAGACTCAAATCGCTTGAGATCTCAGGGCATCAAGAGGGAGTAGTGATCTTTGGATAAATTAACAAGCCAGAGGTGAGTCATTTCCTTGTCTTCGATTGCCTAGTTTATATCCATGTGCTAGTAGAGAGGAGGACCAAGTTGGAGCCTTCCAGTAGGAAGGGTTCGTTTGTTGGTTATAGCAAGTCTTCAAAGACCTTGAGGGTCTTTATTCCAGAGAAGAAAAAAGAGTCGTAAGTAGTGATGTAAAGTTTGAGGAAGACTTTGCATTCAGGAATTCATGAGCCTATTCCAGTGGCAGAGGATGAAAAGCACGAAGCTTTGAAGGTTGAGTCAAGGTCACCGGTGACTTCCAGTTTAGGTAGTAGCCTTCCGACGTAGAAGAGGGGGCACCAACTTCAACCTGTTATGTCAGGAGACCTCGATGGTTCACTCAAATATTGTGGGATGCTCATGACCATGTTGAGGCTCCTAGGAGCACATTCAGGGAGAGCAGATGAAGATCTTCAAAGAAGTTTCCAAACTACATGGCATTAATGAGCAACATCATAGATTTTGGTCCTTCTAGATTTTAGGAGGTATAAACCAACAGGTTTGGAGGGATGCCATGGTGGAGGAGTTCACCTCTATCATGAATAATGATGTATGGGACATAGTGGAAAGATTGGAGGGAAAATTAGTTGCGAGTTCCAGGTGGCTCTACAAGATCATGCATGCGGCAAATGGCAGCGTCAAGAAGTACAAAGCGAGGTTTGTGGCAAAGAGGGTTTTCCTAGGGAGTGGACTATGTGGAGATTTTTGCTCCAGTTTCCATGTACACTTCCATTAGAGCACTTATGTCTTTAGTTTCCATTATGGGATGGGGGATACATAAGATGGATGTGAAGACAACTTTCCTCAATGGGATAATTGAGGAAGAAGTGTACATAGAGCAACCTCAGGGCTTTGATGTAAGTGTCAAGGCGTCCCATTTTTGCAAGTTGAAAAGGCCCTATATGGACTCAAGTAGGCATCGAGAGTATGGTAGTCCAGGATCAATGGATACCTGTAGAGTATGGGCTTCACCAAAAGTGAAATAATACTAAGTTATATTAAATATTTGTTGGTATTGATTTGCTTATTTTGGTGTTGTATGTAGATGACTTCTTTCTTACAGGTTCAAAGATGCTCAGTGTAGGGTGCAAAGTAAATATTGCAACTGAGTTTGAGATAAGGACATTGGCATGATGCATTAATTCTTGGGTTTGAAGTTTTGGCAAAGGCTAGGGGAGATTTTCCTTGAGTAGGGTAAGTATGTAGTTGAGATCTTGAAGAGGTTTCATATGGAGGACTGCAAGCCTATGGCCACAACTATGGTCACTAATTTGAAGAAGGTAACTTCGTATTCAAGGATGGTGGATCCCATGTTGTACATGCAACTGATAGGTTCCTTGATGTATCGGGTCAACACTAGGCTAGATATATGTTTTGTAGTGAACACCTTGAGTTAGCTCATAGTGGAGTTGAGGCAGGAGCATTGGATATCAACAAAACATGTGTTCAAATACTTGAGGGGCACGATGGAGTATGGTTTGAGATATCATGGAGATGGTGAAGTGAAGTTACAGGGGTATACAAACTTAGATTGGGAAGGCATTGCATCAAACATGAAGAGTACCTAAAGGTGTTGTTTTAGCTTGGGATTAGTGGTGATATCTTGGTTCAGCAGGAAGCAGGATTCCGTGCATGTAACTCAGCAGAGCTAAAGTATATGGAAGCCAATACTGCTAGTTGTGAGGCCATCTACTAGTAGTATCACAAGTTGCTTGCAAGATTGTTTGATCAGGAGTTGGATCCCATAGTGATTTACTGTGATAACTGGAGTGGTATCAAACTCTCTGAGAATCCAGTGTTTCATGGCAGGTCCTTGCACATAGATATCAAATATCTTTTCATACGAGGCATGATTCAGAAGAAGCAGTAAAGCTCTAGTATATTGCCATAGATCAACATGTAGCTAATATTCTGACCAAACCCTTAGCAAAAGGGAAGTTTGAAGCATTCAAAGACAAACTTGGATTTGTGTAGAATGACTTTTTCGCTAAGAGGGAGTGTTGAAGAATATAGCTTGGACATGAATTTCCACAAGTTTAATGTGAATGAGTCGGAAGTAGTTTGAGATAATTCTATTTTGTAATTCACTTTAGGAAAAAGTGAAGTCTTATATTTAGCTATGAGTCTAATAAAATGTATTTAGTACATTAATGATTTAGACTAGGATTAATCTCAACTATACATCTCATTGAGAGACTAGGGTTTCAACTCAAGTGTAAAGACAAATCAAGATAGAGAGTTCATACACAGCTTTACCAAATAGGGATAGAAACCGAAAGAGAGAGCATAGCACATCTGTTAGGAGAAATTTTAGTAGTAGCAGGTCGTACATACTAGGTCATACTGCAGATCCATACAACAGTTTGGATCCATATTGTGTTGTACAACAACAACTTCTATTTCTTGATAGATTGTGCAGGCTATACACCTTAGGTTGGGTTGGTTTTGTTTATCGTGCAACTGCTGGTTTGAAGTAGTTGTGGAGGTTGCCTTGTAAGCTTTGATTAGTTGAGTGATAAGCTGATTTGAAGGAGAAATTCCTCATATTTGTGTGACTGTTTTACGCTTCCGCTATTTACTTTCCATTTATTGTGTGATTATTGCTATGTGAAGAAGTTATATTTCTGCAATTAAATAACTGACAACAGTTTGGATCCATATTGTGTTGTACAACAACAACTTCTATTTCTTGATAGATTGTGCAGGCTGTACACCTTAGGTTGGGTTGGTTTTGTTTATCGTGCAACTGCTGGTTTGAAGCAGTTGTGGAGGTTGCCTTGTAAGCTTTGATTAGTTGAATGAAAAGCTGATTTGAAGGAGAAATTCCTCGTATTTGTGTGACTGTTTTACGCTTCCGCTATTTACTTTCCATTTATTGTGTGATTATTGCTATGTGAAGAAGTTATATTTCTGCAATTAAATAACTGACTTGCTTGATTAAAAACATAAGGACAACAATCACCTGGGCTTTGGAATTTTCATATTGAATTCAAGCCATCATACAACATATTAATAACTGAAGGCATTCCACACAAAGAAAGCTATGAAGACATCTGTAACTGAATGCATGTCCACCAAACTAGATATGGATTCCACCCCCAAGCTAGATTGTGATATCACCAAGGCGAAGGAAGCTTTTACAGGGCTCTAATCTCACCTAGCCCAACCTATTGTTGTCATCACAAAGCCAATATGCTCATTGTCGAGCACTTTAGGACCTCATCCAACCATCAGTCAACCATGTCACTTACTTCCATTGTACCACACAACAAAAGGAAGATCTTCCCCTTCTTTGCCCTATAATTCTTTGGGGATCTTCTTCCCTTTTACAACGGGTAAGACTCCAAATTGTTGGTTGCCTATTTTGGGCTCAAGTGGGTGGAGAAACACTTGGCCAAAACAGTCAATGGGCAAAATAACAGGGTTGCAGGTTTGTGGTGTTTGCTTTAGCTGTTATGGACATTCCTACCATGGTTTCGATGAGGAAATGGGATGATTCCATAAGAGAAGAGAAAAGGCAGTGCGTGGGTGATATGACTTGACACTTGTCCTTTGAAGTACAACCTTCCTTGCCCATGCTTCCTTACAAATATTTCCCATCAATCTTTGACCTAGGTGGTCTCTTGGATGTTTACCCATGCTTCTTGGGAAGGGCACACTTGTCTTATGCAAACTATTGGGGGGAAACCATTATTCACCTTCATTCATGGATCATTCTTACACACCTCCAGGGCTCCATTTGAATTGAGAGCATTCTCCTCCCATGAGCATCCTCCATTCTCCCATTTGAGTGTTATTCCTCTTTTTGTTCATGGAGGAACTTGTGTGAAACCATGGTTGGAATGCCAGCTAGATTTGCAATGTTCATAAGATTTGCATCTTGCTGATTTTTAATGGGAGCTTAACACTTATCCAGGTCTAATTTTCTATTTGCAACATTCTTTATGTTGATTTTTGTTTCATTTTGTGTCATATGTTTAAGCAATGCCCTATGAAAATGTTGAAGTCATACAACCTCATAATCGGTAGAGGTTGAGGTGCAAGTTGTCTGCGAAGGAAATGAACGATGAAATCAACCTCTTGGAATACCACCTTGCCAAAATTATAGGGCATGAAGTGGAGATTTTCGTTGTTTATCTTGGAAATTGTCCATATTGCCACTCAATCAATTCTTGATATCGGTAAGAAGAAAGATGAGAAGGAATCATTGAGGCTTGAAATTACAATTAGATAAGATAAGATAATTTTATTAATGACCACAAAAGTAGGTCAATGGGACTGCTGAGTACAGTGATGTCATTACAAAGTTAGAGTACCAAACGGTCTTCTATAAAAGGCAAAAGGCAATAAAGTAAAGTAAAGTAAAGTAGAACAGAGAGTGAAGTTTTTGTTGAAGCATGAAAGACATGAAAAACCCTCGACCTCGAGCATGGCAGGTTGCACAGGGGTGGAGATGTATGAGAGTAAAAGATCCAGGAGTAAGAGGAGTTGTAAGCAATGTTATCGGAACCGGACTGGAACCGGTAAAACCGATCGATCCGACCGGTTCACAGGCCCAACCGGTCCGGTTAGGTGCCTGAATCGGAAACTGATTTGGATAAGTTGTGAACCGGTCGGTTCCATATGGAACTGGCCAAAACTGGCCGAACCAACTGTGAACCGACCGGTTTCGTACGGAACCAGCCAGTCCATACTTTGCTTATTTTTTGGGCTCTAGGGTCCATTTAGAGCCTCTTTATTAATGTATTTTGGTTAAGAACTTCAAAGATGTATTGCACTTGGTGCTATTTTGGTTATTTGCACCTGTAATGGCTATATATATGAGAAACTTTGCATATTTGTGTATTAATGGTTTGGATTCATATGTATGTATTAATGGTTTGGATTCATATGTATGCACTTGAATATATACATTTTTTTACAAAATATGAATAGTTTATGTATTTTTTGGTCGACCGTTTTTTTTCTGGTTCCGGTCCAGTTCACATTTTGGGCTCTGCCGGTTCGATCACTGGTCCGGTTTTGATAACATTGGTTGCTAGAAGCATGGGAATTGCAAGCTTCTCAAGGTTGGGGAGAACACAAGTAAGTGAAACCCAATTCTTGACCACACCATCCACAATGATGGCAACTTAACCTTTCTTTGTGTCCAAGTCAGTTTCCAAGGCACAATCTTCTGTTAGGTCGTTGGTTAAAATAAAGGATAAGCAAGACGTTGACAAGATTGTGGCCAAATGTTTTTTATGGAATGACATTTCTTTTAACAATGCCAAGAGCAATCCATTCTACTAGTCAATGTTTGAAACCGCTGCTATTGTTGGCCTATGGTACAAGGGCCATTCCTATGAGGAGTTGTCGGGGCCTCTCCTTCAAGCAAAAAAGACCGATTGCACTCATAGATTGGAGGAGTGTATCATGGGAGATCATTGGATGCACTATGTTGTTAGATTGTTGGATATATGGGAAGGGCATGACCATTCTTAATTTCTTGGTTAAATGTTCAAGGGAACATTGTTTATCAAATCTATCGATGCATTTGCACATGTTAAAGATGCACAATTATTATGTGAGCTATTGGATGGGTTCATCCAAGAGATAGGTTTGTAGTTTGTTGTTTAATTCATTATGTGTATTGATGTTAATTATGTGGTTGTTGGCAAGTTGCTTATGGAGAGGTATTAGAGTTTGTATGATATTCCTTGTGCTGCCCATTGCGTTGATTTGATTTTGGAGGACATGTGATCTGGATTTATGTGAGAACGAAATGAAAGAACAGTACAGAAACCACATACATAGATATATTGCAAGGAACATAGTGATACAGTAAACACCAATTCTGTTAAATGGCGGAAATAGAACAGATTGCGAAATAAAGCAGCTAGAGTGGTGGTATCTTATCTTTGAGAAGAGATGTGATGACTACGCTCATTCATGACAAGTTGAATACAAAAAGAAGCCGAAAGGGCCTATTTAGCATAAGCATGAGGGAAAGAACCCTAAACATCCAAAAACCTAACCCTAGGAGATGAACCGTCATAAAGTTTGTGGCCCAAAGGTGGTTAGTTGAGCATTCAACTTCTCGGGGTCATAACTTTTGCATATGATCTTCATTTGGGGTGCTAGTTAGACCGTTGGAAAGATCTATCCGAAGAGTACAATAGTGGATTGGGCCCAAACAAGAACCTATGACTGTCGTTTGGGCCACTGTGGGCCCAAAAAACATCGTTTAGGTCCTCAAAACGCTGAAAATTTAGGACTCGAAAAACCGTATAAAAACTACTAGGAAATTGCCAAAATGGAAAACCGTTTTGAGCTAGTGGAATAGGTGGGTGGCCACCAATATCCATTTGGATCAACATGGACGAAATTTATTGGATCAAGGATATCATTGAGTTGGATAGGAGCATCACCATGTGTGTGTCTGTGTGTGTTCTTAGCCTTATGAGAGTGTTCACGGGGAATAAAGAGTTGGTGCATTTTGCAATCACATGTTTCACCACTAACTTCATTTCTCTTCAATGTTTCTTGTTGGAGGTGAGGAAAATGTTTCTTTCAGATGAGTGGGATGCTTGTGTACTCAACAATAAACTAGATGGGCAAGCCATAGCTCAAATAGTGTACCAAGAGAGTTTTTAGACAAGAGTGCAGGAGGTGTGTGTCATTAATGAACCTTTGGTAAAGGTTCTTTTCTTGGTCGATGGTGACAATCTTGCAATGGGCTACTTGTATGAAGCCATGGATAGGGCCAAGGAAGTTTTCCATAGCTGCTATGAGGACAAGGGGGAGGAGGTATTCACCAAATGGTCGAGATATGGAAGTTGATTGATGAGTGACAAGGCTCTACTTCAACCCCATTTTCTCTTACTCCTATGGTTTTAGATTTGATGCTGAGGTTATGTATGGATTCCTCCATTTTGTTTGAAGGATGGTGTTGATTCTCAGTAAATGCTTGGACATTCCCGAACAAATTGAAGTATATAGCCTATAGGTTGGTCGTTGGGATATTTGGTTATGACATGGTTGTCCAAGACGGAACCATTATGATGCTAAGCCTAAGTAAGCTTCAATTTGTTTCAAACTTTAAAATTTCAAAGTCTTACCTTTCTAGCTATTTGCTACTGGATGGAATTATAATTTAATTCTTTGTCTTTCTTTTTGCTTATTTGTTGTAGATGTTTGGTGGACAACCTATGGCTGAAGAGTGCCAGATTTACAAAAACTTGTGATTTGGGTGCTCAATGAAACTTGCAACACTTCAAAGTGTAGGGGCAATTGGAGTGTCTTTGGAAAAATACACTCCAAGAAGCGCAACATGTTATAAATGTTCAAATTAAAAAATTTATTTGTTATAATGCATTAATTTGTGTTCGTCACCCTTTAATTACAATATGACCCGTGTATAGGTTAGAAACCCAATGCCTTAATGACATGGTTTATGTCTACTACAACCTTGGGCTATGGATGAAGGAGATTGACAAAACACTCAAAACAGAGACCATTTTATTGGATGCAATTGACACGACGACTTAATGGAGGGTGGAGGCCAAGAGGCTTGTCATGGAGGAGGCACCTGAGTGGTTGGAGGAGGCACCTGAGTGGTTGGAGGAGGATGCCAATGTATTGGGGGAGGTGGAGAAAGCAGAGGAGGATGTTCCAGTTCTACTACAGACACATTTGTAGGAGGACATAAAATGCACCACAACCGGTACCTCCATAGAGACAGGCAACTAGAAGTATATAGGTTGGTCGTTGGGATATTTGGTTATGACATGGTTGTCCAAGACGGAACCATTATGATGCTAGGTAAGCTTCAATTTGTTTCAAACTTTAAAATTTGAAAGTCTTACCTTTCTAGCTATTTGCTACTCGATGGAATTATAATTTAATTCTTTTTCTTTTTTTTTTGCTTATTTGTTGTAGATGTTTGGTGGACAACCTATGGCTGAAGAGTGCCAGATTTACAAAAACTTGTGATTTGGGTGCTCAATGAAACTTGCAACTCTTCAAAGTGTAGGGGCAATTGGAGTGTCTTTGAAAAAATAACTCCAAGAAGCGCAACATGTTATAAATGTTCAAATTAAAAATTTTATTTGTTATAATGCATTAATTTGTGTTCGTCACCCTTTAATTACAATATGACCCGTGTAAAGGTTAGAAACCCAATGCCTTAATGACATGGTTTATGTCCACTACAACCTTGGGCTATGGATGAAGGAGATTGACAAAACACTCAAAACAGAGACCATTTTATTAGATGCAATTGACACGACGACTTAATGGAGGGTGGAGACCAAGAGGCTTGTCATGGAGGAGGCACCTGAGTGGTTGGAGGAGGATGCCAATGTATTGGGGGAGGTGGAGAAAGTAGAGGAGGATGTTCCAGTTCTACTACAGACACATTTGTAGGAGGACATAGAGTGCACCACAACTGGTACCTCCATAGAGACAGGCAGCTAAAAGAAGACATTTCACTTCCACTCCAGCTTCCACCTTAGCCCCATCGCCTTCCACCTTAGATCCATCACCTTCCACCTCAATCGTAGCACCTGTTGCTTTGACAGGAAGAGTGGTGACCTTTTTCGGTAAAAGGAATAGAAGGAATTAATGATTCCTTATTATATTTATCATTGTAGAATGTATATGACTCATGAGATACATTTATTATTTTCTTTTATGTGATTTTGTATCAGCCTATTAGTACCTGTTAGTAGTTATAACTTATGACATATATCAAAATTCAATATTGATGTGTGATGTATCACTTGACATCTAATACATCTTATATATTAGTTTTATTTTCATATTATGTGGCAATGTGCTTGTTTGATGTTGTTGCTTTAAATGTTTAAAAAATGAAAAATGAATATTTTTGTATTTTTTTAAAGTTTGTCAATATTTTTTGATATTTTCCCTGATATTGTTGACATGTTTTTTCTTCCAAGGAATAACCTTTTGGAAAAACCTTCGAGTACTTCCCCATGATTCATGGATGGTAAATGGGGTAAAATGTCGGCCATGATTACTTCAAGTGAACCATTGTCTAATAAGCATCTCTCAGGGATCATGTGGGCTCAAAAGTGACAAGGCAAGCTGGCAATGCTGCCCTGGGGCTCTAGCTGTCTCTGAAAGTACTCTGCCACTGATCATCACAGTGCTCAAAAGTAAGCTCATCTTAGTGTAGGATTGGCTTGGGTCTAGAACAAACTGGTCTGCAATATCATGGTAGCCCAGCTACTGTGGATGTGATAACAATATTTATATCAGGCATTCTTGAAGGAATTCTTACCTAAATTCCTTTCATCACACATGCTATATTTCCATAGTTCATCCTGTTCAGGTGCTGCTTTATGGGAGCTTACAACAACCCTTCACCAACCCTTGACAAGTATTTTTTTTGTTCTTTGACATTCTTGGTTACACAACCATCAACAACCATAATTAGTCATCATGCCAAACTTATTACATAAGTAACAACCAATGTTATCAGAACTAGACTAGTCATCGAATCAATCAAGCCCAAAAATCTAAACTGGACCGGAATCAGACCAAAAAACCGGTTGACTGAAAAATACATAAAATATTCAAATTAAAAAAAAAAGCATATATATTCATGTGCATCCATATGAATTCAAACAATTATACACAAATATGCAAAGTTCCTCATGTATATAGCAAGGGTACATATAACTAAAATAGCATTGAGTGCAATCCATATCCGGCCCAAAATACATCAAAGAGGCTCTAAATGGCCTCTAGAGTCCAAAAAACTCTATGCTACAACAAATAACTACATATCAAAATCATTGCCTATATTGGGATCCTATTCATTAATAGCACCAAGTGCCTCCCTATAGGTCTAGCCCTTGCCTCTACCTCGAATCTCAAAGTTGATCCTCCAATGACATTATTCAACACCCTACAATTTTGTCGAAACTTCCTAATCCAAGTGTTAAATTAAGGTAGAAAAGGCTTCCCATGCTTAATAAGTGATTTTGCTTAAGTGAAGGGTACATTTTTATTAAGGTCATGACAGAGGATTTCAACAATCAACACCACTAACATCAAGAAGTACATAGAGGGGTTGATTTGCTTGATTAAATGCCAATCCCATACCCTCATACATGATAGAATCCAGTGGAAACGTTGCAATCCTGAAATCCTGAAAATTGTTAAGTTGTTGAATTTTAAATGGGATCTAAAATTCTACTTTTTGCATATGAAGTCCGACGAGGTTGGAATTACTTTCAAACATCCTGAAACAATTAATGGTCTACAGTTTACCTATATTTTATTTTAATTTCATGTTCTAAACCATGGCATACGGCCTTGTACAAAACTGGTTGGTTCAGGCATTTAAGGCCAGTTTCATATGGAATCGGCTGGTTTAGGTACAAAACTGGTTGGTTTGGTATGGAACCAGCCATTTCCGGTCAAAAACACTGAATCGGACCAGAAAACGTCCAAAACCGGTTGGACCGGCCGGTTTTGTCGGTTTTGGTCTGGTTTTGATAACATTGGTAACAACATATATGCATATGCATGTCTGTAAGCACTTTACTGCATATTCCTCCATTATGTTCCATGGTGCATGTACATTTTAACATATTTCATCTCTTGCATTTATCAATTTTCTATGCCTTAACTATTTGCACATTATCACATTTTTCAAGCCAGAGAAATTTAAACACCTAGCACAAGTTTTTCCATAGTTCACTGATCCAATTTATGGGCATACTGCTAGTCACATGCATAGGAAACATCCGTTGTAATTTCCTCACCCAAGCAACATTTTGTACTTCCATATATAGAAGTATATCTCCGACTTCAGACAACATTGCTTTTCGAAAAGAAAAATAGAAAGCTAAGGTGAGAAACTCCCTTTATGGTCATAATTGCATTGTCGGCCATGCCTAACTGTTTGCATTGCCCCATTCCTTGGAACTTGCAGTGTTCATCTTATCATGCGATGCCTTTAGATTCCATTTAACTCTTAACAACTTGCTGTACCTTTCCTTGAGCAATCTTGACCCAAGTATAACCGGGTCTTTCATCCTCAGTTGCTTCCTAGCCAAGGTGAAGTTCACCATTCACTTCACATTATTTATACATAAGTTGTTGGTTCATATCTTGCAACTTTTTGATTCATCAGTCTATAGCTGTAACAAACCAATTGAATATCTGTTTCTGCTCTTCCCCGAGTGATTCCAGTGCAAAATTCACTTGACTGTCATAAATTTCCACCGAAATGGTTTATCCATCACATGCATGCATGGCATGCTCTCATCATTAACCAACCATTCTATTGAACATAGCATTCTTTCTACTTCCATTCTTGAAGTAGCAAAGTTAAACCAAGAAGACAAATGTATTATTCTTGTAACCTAGAGCATTCACTGTTAATTTTTAGTGCAGCTGCGAGACCCATTCTCAGAGAGAATGGTACCCTAGTCAGTTAACTAGGATTCCTGGTCAAGATAACCAGGCAGAGTAATGAGTAAGACCCTAGAAGGTACCCTAGGGCCCCCAGCTGTCTCCTGGGGTTCTTGGTCGAGGACCAAGCAGATTGATGCCATGGCAAAGTCCCTAGCATGTGACTAGGGCCCCTATTTGTCTCTAGGGTATTCTAGTCTTGGACCAGACAGTTTCTTGGTCGAGGACCAAGCAGATCCTGCAGGTTGAGACAGAGACATCCTAGGTCCTGCAGATGGTTTTCAGCTTGAGGCTGAGGACCATTCTCTGGGAGAATGGAGAACTTGGTCATGGACCAGATGGTTGATCAACATGTCCCAGTCTAGGACTGAGGCTCAGCCTTGGGCGGAGAAGCCATTCCTTGAGAATGGAGGCACTTGGTCAGTTACCAAGATTATGATGTGTGATGTCCTCTTCTCCTAGGTCTTCGAGATGGATGAGTTAGTTGGTCTTCTCAAGGGACTGGCCACCCCTTGTGGAAGCAACTAACATTTGACCTAAGGAGCAGTTGAGAGGACCACATGATCACATCATCTGTGTGAACCCTTCCTTATACAGTGATGATGAACTTTCAGGTTATATGGAACATTTGTACATTTGAGAGAGAGATGACTGATTGTACCTTTTCCACCTTTGGTGATTTACTTTGGGTCCTTGCACCTTGTTGTTTATTAAGTCTTGTGGTACCCTGTCTTTGATTTGTGGTAAATAGGGTCATTGACCCACCTTCTATTTATACCACCCTTGTTGTTCTTGGTCTTGTGGTACTTTGTGTTGTTTACCCACTTTGACATGTTTTGATGTATTTGGGTTTTAGGGTTGTGTGCCCACCTTTGTGGTACACCCCTTGGTACTAGGGTTTTGGGCCATGTACCCATCCTGTCTTTGTACCCTAGTACCCACCTAAGTTACCCACTCTTATATTCTATGGGTTGACAACCACTTAAGACACTTTAATTATTTTTACTTTTTTATTTTTTTATTTTTTTTATTTATTTTATTTTTTATTTTTTTATTTATTTTATTTTATATTTTATATTTATCTTTTTTTATTCTTCCCTAAATCTATGGAGCCCTAATTTAAAGGATTAATTTAATTCTTTAAGTTCCTATATATTGATATCTTTTGTTCCTCATTTGATAAGATAATTTTTTTACATCTGAGCTCTCCTTCATGCTTGACGTCAAGGGTTTTTGTTGATTGCTTTTGCTGGAGATCTCCATCTATTTTACCAGATCTGATTGGGTTGATTTTATTATACTGTTGCTTGATGTCATGCTATTTTCTGTCTGCTGCTGCTAGGCCGTGAGCCCTTGTTGGTCTGTCCATGTTACTGAGAGCCCACTAGTGGAGGCTGCATGCCCCAACAATTATTTGGTGGTTGTTCTTTGTCTATTCTGGAGGCCACCTGCTCTAGAAAGCTGAACCATGAGATAGTTGAGGTCTTACTAAGGTTCGATCTCTCACCCATGTGCCTCATGGGTCAGATCTAGCACTTTTGTAAGGGCCGTGGTCTGTTGGTTTATTTTTTAAATGGGGCTGCAGTCTCTGAAGCTTACCTACTTCCCTAAGGGAAGAGGCTGTGACCTCTTTTATTCATATCTAGGGCTGCTTGTTGCTCTAGGTCTGTAAGTTATCAATTTTTTGTGAAGACAAATTACTCCTGTGGTTTAACCTATGTACGAAGATCTTGTTGGAGTTAAATCTTTTATGCTGAACCTCTACTATGATCAGATCCATGTGCTGAGTCGTGTTTGTCAAAGGACCTATGTGTTTTTGGTTTAGATTTGTTATGCCAAGTTTTGTCTGTAGTCAGATCTATGAGATTTACCTGGATTCATTTTATTTTTTTTTATTCTGAGACATTGCTTGGGTTCAGATCTTTTGCTGAAACTGTTGTGGTCTGTTTTATGCTGACTTTCACTGTGTTTTCTGAATGTCATTGACCTACCTTGTTTGACTGTACTACAGCCGTCTCATCTCTCTATCTTTGGTTTGTACTACCCTCTTGTAGGGTCTGATAGTTCCTAGAATTGACTGGCCTCTCTGAGGCACGGTCTTTTACTGAAAGTAACTCTTCTGAGTATTCTTATAGGAAGGTTCCCACACACAGGTAAGTATCTTCAACCATATCTCTTTTATTATTATGTGATTAAATTATTTATTCTACGTTACATGTTGCTGGAGATTAATTTAGCACAGTTACCTAACTGGTAGTGTTAAAAGTACTTTAACACAGTGACCGACCTGAGAGTGCTAAAGGTGTGAAGTTGAAAGAGATGAAAAATTATGTTAGAGTTTAGTACTGCATCATTTCATATTCAATGTTTGTAAATGTTTATTAAATGTATTTTTTGCATTAAAGTATATTGAATAGTTATTTTTCTGCTCATAACCCTAACCTGATGAAAATTTAACATGGTATCAGAGCATAGGGCTTCTAGCTAACTCTGTTTTGCAGGCTATCAGAGTCTACATAGATCCTAAGATAGGGTTTTGAATACTAACCAACTTGACTTCAAAAGGTCTTTAGCAAGAGTTTATCAAAGAAGTATTATTGAATGAAAATCAGAAAATCAGAATTGAATGAACACAAAGAAGTATTATTGGCTGGAAATGAAAGATGTGGCAGTAAAGTTGTTAATCGATATGACAGCAGAAAAGAAGTGATGAAATTAGCAGACTGTAAACTCGCTTCTTTAAAAGAAATATCTCAAGTTACACTAGCATTCCTAGAAGGTTTATCTCAAGTATGTATTTCTGAGATGAGTAAGGAGCCAACCTAAATCTTTATATGACCTGATCTTTAGTAATCATGAACTTAGATGATCATGGTACCTACTAGGAGTTTTCTGATTTATTGTGATCTAGATTGTACTATTGAATAATGCCATTGCACACTTGACAAGTATATATGATAACAAGATCAAAATGCACATTGTGACTTCTGCATAAAGACATAAATAAAGGGGGAGGATTTCTTATCCCAACTTGTTTTGATACTTGTAAATTGTCATGATGACACATACAATATGTTATATGCTCTTGATGGCATTTGGAAAACTATCCAATATATGGATAGATGCTAATTTGATATTGATTATTGAATTTGAATATTGATGTGATTTGCTCTAATGACAAGTGATCCTGTTAAAAGCAAGTTTCAGAGGGAGATGTGTGCTCAGGTCAAGAGGGAGTAAGAAACTCCACACAGTACAGGATCAGTTATGCTAGATGTGCATCCTCCCAAGTGTTAGCACTTAGTCAGAAATTTTTCCAGGCATTTGAAATTGATGATTTGTTCCTCACTAGAATGGAACAACTGGTTAGTTCAAAGAACAAGAAGGAGCCAGAGGTGCTCCTCAATTCTCAGTAGAATGGAATTACAAGTAAGGATGTGATCTTCCTTGAGGAAGCCTCCCAGTGATACAAACTTGTCCATAACTTATAAGTCATCCCTTTCAATTTGAAGAAAGGGAGGAGGCCAGAAAAGTATACATTTGATCTCTTTGAGAAACCTATTGAGAGGTTTCATGATTGCTCTGGTTTGATATCTCAGATGAACCAGATCACTATTTCAGAATCCTCCATGTATGGAGAGGTAGCCAAGCGTCAGGTTTGGAAGATGTAAAGATGATGTTCAGAAAGTGATTCTCGGCTATCAAGGGAAGTTAGTTATAACTTCCAAGTGGATCTATAAGATCAAAGTGTTTGCTGACATTCAAAGCTCTTTGAAGCTCTCAGAAAATCCTGTATTCTGTGACAGGTTGTTTCACCATGATATGGACATGGTGCAGTTGTCAGATATGTTGACTAAGCCTCTGTCTTCGACAAGCTTAGTGTTGCTGAGAGGGAGTGTTAATTTTTAGTGCAGCTGCGAGACCCGTTCTTAGAGAGAATGGTACCCTAGTTAGTTAACTAGGGTTCCTGGTCAAGTTAACCAGGCACAGTAATGAGTAAGACCCTAGAAGGTACCCTAGGGCCCCCGGCTGTCTCCTGGGGTTCTTGGTCGAGGACCAAGCAGATTGATGCCATGGCAAAGTCCCTAGCATGTAGCTAGGGCCCCTATTTGTCTCTAGGGTATTCTGATCTGGGACCAGACAGTTTCTTGGTCGAGGACCAAGCAGATCCTGCAGGTTGAGACAGAGACATCCTAGGTCCTGCAGATGGTTGATCAACATTCAGTCTAGGACTGAATGCTCAGCTTGAGGCTGAGGACCATTCTCTGGGAGAATGGAGAACCTGGTCATGGACCAGATGGTTGATCAACATTTCCCAGTCTAGGACTGAGGCTCAGCCTTGGGCGGAGAAGCCATTCCTTGAGAATGGAGGCACTTGGTCAGTTACCAAGATTATGATGTGTGATGTCCTCTTCTCCTAGGTCTTCGAGATGGATGAGTTAGTTGGTCTTCTCAAGGGACTGGCCACCCCTTGTGGAAACAACTAACATTTGACCTAAGGAGCAGTTGAGAGGACCACATGATCACATCATCTGTGTGAACCCTTCCTTATATAGTGATGATGAACTTTCAGGTTATATGGAACATTTGTACATTTGAGAGAGAGATGACTGGTTGTACCTTTTCCACCTTGGGTGATTTACTTTGGGTCCTTGCACCTTGTTGTTTATTAAGTCTTGTGGTACCCTGTCTTTGATTTGTGGTAAATAGGGTCATTGACCCACCTTCTATTTATACCACCCTTGTTGTTCTTGGTCTTGTGGTACTCTGTGTTGTTTACCCGCTTTGACATGTTTTGATGTATTTGGGTTTTAGGGTTGTGTGCCCACCTTTGTGGTACACCCCTTGGTACTAGGGTTTTGGGTCATGTACCCATCCTGTCTTTGTACCCTAGTACCCACCTAAGTTACCCACTCTTATATTCTATGGGTTGACAACCACTTAAGACACTTTAATTTTTAATATTTATTTATTTATTTTATTTATTATTTATTTTATTTTATATTTTATATTTATCTTTTTTTATTCTTCCCTAAATCTATGGAGCCCTAATTTAAAGGATTAATTTAATTCTTTAAGTTCCTATATATTGATATCTTTTGTTCCTCATTTGATAAGATAATTTTTTTACATTTGAGCTCTCCTTCATGCTTGACGTCAAGGGTTTCTGTTGATTGCTTCTGCTGGAGATCTCCATCTGTTTTACCAGATCTGATTGGGTTGATTTTATTATACTGCTGCTTGATGTCATGCTATTTTCTGTCTGCTGCTGCTAGGCCGTGAGCCCTTGTTGGTCTGTCCATGTTACTGAGAGCCCACTAGTGGAGGCTGCATGCCCCAACAATTATTTGGTGGTTGTTCTTTGTCTATTCTGGAGGCCACCTGCTCTAGAAAGCTGAACCATGAGATAGTTGAGGTCTTACTAAGGTTCGATCTCTCACCCATGTGCCTCATGGGTCAGATCTAGCACTTTTGTAAGGGCCGTGGTCTGTTGGTTTATTTTTTAAATGGGGCTGCAGTCTCTGAAGCTTACCTGCTTCCCTAAGGGAAGAGGCCATGACCTCTTTTATTCATATCTAGGGCTGCTTGTTGCTCTAGGTCTATAAGTTATCAATTTTTTGTGAAGACAAATTACTCCTGTGGTTTAACCTATGTACTAAGATCTTGTTGGAGTTAAATCTTTTATGTTGAACCTCTACTATGATCAGATCCATGTGCTGAGTCGTGTTTGTCAAAGGACCTATGTGTTTTTGGTTCAGATTTGTTATGCCAAGTTTTGTCTGTAGTCAGATCTATAAGATTTACCTGGATTCATTTTTTTTTTCTCTAAGACATTGCTTGGGTTCAGATCTTTTACTGAAACTGTTGGGGTCTGTTTTATGCTGACTTTCACTGTGTTTTCTGAATGTCATTGACCTACCTTGTTTGACTGTACTACAGCCGTCTCATATCTCTATCTCTGGTTTGTACTACCCTCTTGTAGGGTCCAATAGTTCCCAGAATTGACTGGCCTCTCTGAGGCACAGTCTTTTACTGAAAGTAACTCTTCTGAGTATTCTTATAGGAAGGGTCCCACACACAGGTAAGTATCTTCAACCATATCTCTTTTATTATTATGTGATTAAATTATTTATTCTATGTTACATGTTGCTGGAGATTAATTTAGCACAGTTACCTAACTGGTAGTGTTAAAAGTACTTTAACACAGTGACCGACTTGAGAGTGCTAAAGGTGTGAAGTTGAAAGAGATGAAAAATTATGTTAGAGTTTAGTACTGCATCATTTCATATTCAATGTTTGTAAATGTTTATAAAATGTATTTTTTGCATTAAAGTATATTGAATAGTTATCTTTCTGCTCATAACCCCAACCTGATGAAAATTTAACATTCACAACTCTTCTTCGCAATCTATAAGTCACAAGGTTTGCTGAACTTGAACCTTGAAGTTCAAAATTCATTGAATCTCAAAGAAATTCACAAGTTCGTTTAGGTTCCATGAACTTCACGGATGAACATCAAGACAAATTGAATCAAATTTGAACTTAAAGGCAAAATCGAACTTGAAGGCGATTCGAATCTGGCATTGGGGTGAATTGGAAGGTGCATTTTATCTTTCAATCTTTTTTAATTCGTATTCTTCATTAATTTGCCCACGCTGTTGACTTTCTTCATGTCCATACATTTGTAATTTTGTTCTCTCCTTCATTTACTCAAGCTGTCGACTCACCTCGATACTCTAGTCTCTGCTGTCTTGTGAGTAACCTAACCCTCGATCCTCACTCTGCAGTGAGTTCAACCCTTGACCCTCACTCTCTGTGCTGTGAGTTCAACCCTCAGGCCTCTTGCTGCAAGTTCTCATTGCTCGGGCTGTGGCTTAGTTCTGCAACAGTCGATGGGGGCTCCTCCGTACTACTTGGCGACAGGTGACTCCATTTTAATAGTCACTGAAGAGTAGTTTATTTCCCTGCAAATCCCATTGGATAATAGGATAGACACCAGATTTTCATTAGTATGATTTTAAATAAAACTCATTCAATCTTTTGCCAACTTTTACACTAGAATCTGACAAATATTTTTAATTCTGATAAAAAACTCCATTGCTAAAGCAAGCTCAATAAAGGCCAACTTATAAAGAAAACGAAAAAAACAAAAAAGAAATCTATATGAGTACCGAAGGAAAGATAATTAACTGTTACATGACACCAGTCATCATGGTGTGATCTAAACCAAACTGTAATACTTTCCAAATGAGCAACTAGTTACTCTTAAGCAATTGATAACAGCATTGATGATTGGATTTTATCATGATTCATATATGTTTATTGATCATGATTCTTACTCACATGTTTATTGATCTTGATTTCTAACTATTTTATGTTTCTTTCATTTTAAAGTTTATATATATGAAAAAAGTATATGGATGAACCTAAGAGCAAATCTCATCCGAATCTTGTTGAATGTCATCAGAAAGTTTGAATTCGAACTGAATATCAACACTGTCGAACTCAAACTCAAACTTGAACCATGTGAGGTAGTCTGCAAGTAGAATTTCATATGATGATTGCAGACAAATGCAGTGCATGTTTTTTTTGCCAAGGGTGCCAACAACCTTAGTCCCTTTTCCTCATCATGCATGACCTTTGAGTCAAATCTGCCAAGTATGCCTGTCCATCCTTAGTCTAAGACTAACATTCAAATTGGTAGTTGACAAGTTCTCTCAGAGTCTCAACTGACATGCTCTTGCCTAGCCATTTGTGCTTTCACATTGTGCCATGCAAGTACCTTATTGAAATATGTGCAGTCATACTCAGTCATTTTTGTATCTAGTATGGTCATACTTCATCACAGACCTCTTTCCCCAAGTTTAAGATACTTTGGGTGTCACCCACATTGACAATTGCCTTGTCAAATCAAGCTTGGAGGCTCTATTATGCAGTTTTCAAAATAACCAAAATAACATTCCCCAAACATAAGTCTTTTACTCTATTCTCCTTTGAAATGACTTTCCAATGGCTGTTCTGATGTGCCATTCCGAGTTTGGAGTTGAAAGTTATAGTACCCCAGAGGTTCACCACTCACCTATTTTCTGCTCTTTTGCTTTTTTAAATCAAGGTTGAAGACCATCTTCCATCACTGGTGGAAGAAAATCAGGTGAGAATTGGAAAAACATTTGTATCAGGCACTGCTAGTATTGTCATTTGTGAACACTCAACAACCTTCATCTTGGCAATTTGTTGTTCTTGACAAACTGTTAATTGCCCTTTTGGGAACAATTGGGAGGACAAACACCAGGCCAAAACAATCAATTGGCAGCAATAACAAGGTTGTAGGTTTGTGATGTTTGCTTCAGTTGTGGACATTCCAGCCATGGTTTCACCCTCAAAGCCATCCCATTTCTTCTTTCTTTGAATTCTCATCAGCAAGTCCCCACCATCCACAGGCTCTTACCAGCCATAATTCTGTTCTCTCGTCATTGTAGGCATAACATTCATGGTTTCACACAAGTTCCCCCATGAACAAGGAGAAGCATTACCACTTGAAAATGCCAGTTCATTTTGCATTTTGTGAAGCATTCTTTTTGGTAGCATTGTACCAGGAGATGTGAACTTTGGGAGATTGGTATGAGTCATTGTTTCGAGCATCACCTTGTTTATCATGCATGGGAGAAATAGTGATGGAGATGCATGTGATTACCTTATCTTTCACATGTTTGGAGGAGTGTTTCATTGTTGAGTTCACATATTTGGAGGCAGTATTGCACATGTGGTAGCATTTCACCATTTGGGGCACTTATCTACATATTTTGATGCATGTTCTTCCATTGGAGGATGCCTTTGGGGTGTATTCAGAATCCTCAAGGCATGAGTTACATATTTGGAGGCATGTCTCACCACTAAATTGTCTTCTCACATTGTATGAGGCACATTCTACATATTTGGAGGCATAATGTGGACCTTGGTTGCTTGCGCAAAGGATGGGGAAATAGTGAGTTATTAGAGGAGTGCCTTGCTTCTAGGAGATTTGAAGCAACTTTCAGGGAGGAATCTTGGAGAATATGGATGCATAAGAAGAGCGCCCTACAATTGGAGGTTGACAGATGGCATCTAAGCACTCTTCAAGGTCAAATGAATATTTTTAGGATTGCCCCACCTTTTAAGCATTGTATGGTATGTTTCATGGTAAAAGTTTATTAATTATTCATATGTTGTAAAGTGCTCCATGCATGAAGATTTCTTATTTCATTGCTTATTTGATGGAGAAGAAATGGTCAAAGGCCCTTCTTGGAAGAACACTCCAGTTAGAAAGATGACAAGTGGCATATATGCATGATTCAAGGAGAAGGTTATGGCAGATTCTATGGATCAAATAAAGGCACATATGTTAAGGAGTGTCCCCACTCTAGAGGTGTGTAGAAGCTTCTTTTGGCAGTTTTAAAGGAGCACTTTCGTATGGGATGTACACATGGCAGCAAGGAATCATCTGGCACTTCCCCAAGTCTAAAGAAACCCTTGGATGAGGAATCCCCTACTACAAGTATACTCCAAGAAGCCTTTTTCATGATATTTTGTTATTGTTTCTTGGAAGAAAAGATGGATCTGTAACCTTCTAATATTCTTTATAATATTCTGTTGGAAAGTTGTTGAGGGGAGAAGCTATAAAAGGAGGACTCCTCTCGTTTGCTAGGTGGAAGTTGAAGAGAGGGAAAACCCCTTGAAAACCAAGTACAATGTTTTTTTGCAGGCAAGGAAGGAAGGGCTTAAGGAATTTGAGTTTCCATCTTTTCTTATGGATCTCATGTGTATGTAAGGCTTCCATTTATGTATTGCTACCATATATTCATGTAAATGGCTGTTTTTGCCCTCAGCTGGAACCCCAGATACTTCATACTATCATTCACTGATTTGAGCTGATAAGGCAGCAGAGTCAGAATCATTTGAACTTTATTTTCCCTTATCTGAAAGCAATCTATAGTGGACTTGTTGAGGCTTATTAGCATTCTTGTGGCCCAACAAAAGGATTGAAGCACCCCTTGAGTTACATTTGCTTCTCTTATAGAACAAAAAGCAAGATATCATCCATGAAGAGAAGGTGTGTGATGTTGATATCTCTTCCAATGTGTATACCATTCAAACCTCCTTCCTCTGCTCTCTTTATCATCTCGCTCAAACCCTCAACTACCAGTAGAAAAAGGAGAGGAGATAGGGGGCATCCCTGTCTCAGACCCCTAGAAGATTTGAAAAAACTCGTGGGAGACCCATCTATCAAGATGACATGTGATACTGTGCAGCAACAAGCCTTTATCCAGTTGACCACCTAAACGCTGAAACCAGTGTGGATCCTTAGTAGTGTTAAATAGGTCCAATTTACTCTGTCACATGCTTTTGAAAGGTCAAGTTTAATGATGATGGGAAATTGCTTGTACTTCTTGATAGAGTGTATAACCTCTTGGGCTATGGCCATTATGTTATATATCAACCTTCTGCTTAAGAAGCCAAACCGTTCTTTCTCAATCACATCAGAAAAAATAGGTTTTGATCCTTCTTGCAATCATTTTGGCTATTATTTTACAGATGTTGCATAATGCAATAGGCCTGTAATAGTCAAATGATTCAGGTTCCTCAGATTTGGGAATATGTGGAATGAACATGTGATTAAAGTTTAAACCATCAAAACCCTAGCAGAGCCCCTTGGTTCCTTTCGTTTTGGCTTCTTCTTGGGGTTATTTCATTGACGTCTATCAGATCTGTTCCTTTGTTGCCTTTCTGCACAACATTTTTACGTAGATGGCCTTTAAAATTAGGGATGATTTTATTTGTTTTGTTGCTTGAAATACTCTATTTCTGACAACTGCTTTTGTTGTTTTCAATAGGCATCGCTTGTTGGGCATAAATATGGCGTTTTGAGATGGAGCAAGGGTGGAAGTATGTGAAAGTTTCTTGCTGGTTCTTTGATATGTGATCAAAACAATAAGTTTTTTGATGCACTTAATCCTTGAAGATATGACATGTGATTTAATCAACGAGCTTTTTTAATGCATTTAGTTTTTGGTGGTGAACCACTTGCTTGTTTATTACCTAAGTTTCTGTCGCTTTTTTATTGTTGTTGCAGAGAAAACAATAGAAGGGACAGCAGCTGGTATAACTTCTATGCTGCTTGCATGCTTGTTCCTTCTTCCTTCGTTAGCATGGACAGGGTTTACTTCATCGCAGGTTATATTCAATGAAATATTTTCTGGCTAGGGCTGCTATTCATTTTGGATGTCCACTGTAAGCTATAACTTTCCTGGAAGTATTGCTTTAACTTTGGTAAAGTTTGTTGGATGTTATTGTCTCCAGGATTGGCTATCATTGGTTATTGCAGTTATCTTAGTTGGTATGCTGGAGGCTTACACAACGCAGCTAGACAATGCATTCATTCCACTTATATTCTACAGTCTACTCTGTCTCTAAGTTCAACAGGCAATACATCAGTTATTCTTATGAATTTGATTTTTGTAATATGTTGGAGAGCTAGGAGAACGAGGCAGATAAGTTCTATGAGCCATTCTTTTTAATAGTTGTGGAATCGTAAGGCTTTCTTACAGTTTTTGGTAGAGCAATCCATGGAGTCGCTTTGAAAGATGCATAGTCATATGTGCAATGCATTGGCATCACATAGTGGAAATATTTCAAAGTGTGACAACATGGTATTTCATGTGTAAATTGTGGCTCAGCCACTGAGAGCAATGCCTGATTAAATTTATTGTATCTAATCAATTCTTGACGACAATGTTGTACTGGAATCTTAGTTGGATGGTGTAAATAATATACAAGAGCTGGAGTCAATGCTACTCCCAACAGTGATTGAGGCTCAGTTTCATCTTTAGTTAGTCCATTTTGTATACTATCAACATAATATTGTTTTATATTGATCATGACCGGCATTCTGTACAACTGTATTGTAATTTAAGAGTTCTCATTCAAATGGCAGTTACAAGGAACTTGGAGCAATATGACATATTGATGAGGTGCTAAACAATGCACGAAAGCCACAACAGATGTTTCGTATGTGTAAAATTTGTACATATGATATTCTTGCATCAAATACTGTTGAAGCAAATAAACCCGAGTTGCTATTCAAGGGGAAATAGAATTGAAAATATTTTGGGCTGGCAAAACTTAGGGGCTTGTAAGTAACTCTCTGCTTATTGAGCACCAACATTTTCACTGTGGCTTGGACAGTACTTAAGTCCATTTGCTATATATTAAGAAATAGATGTAAATTTTGATCTTTCAAGTTGTTAATGAGGTTAAATAAAGAGAATGATCCCTTAGTAAGTGTTTTAGATCCCAAATTATGTTTTCTTGTGAACTTCTATTACAAGGAGAATACAAAAGCGATAAGATTTTGAGCTGGTGAAACATAGGGCTCAATTCCATCTCAGTGCTTATTAGGCACCTGAATTTTCGCCATGGCTTGGGAGGTACTCTAGTCTATTTGTTGTATATAAGAAATAGACGTGGCTCATCATATTTTGACCCGTGATAAGTTTAAAAAGTTTTTCAAGGTGTTAATGAGGCCAAACAAGGAGAAATGATGCATTAATAAGCGTTCTATAACCGAAATTATGTTCTCTTGTAAAAAATCACGATTGTTCTCTTGTAAAAAATCACGACCATGATTGCATTAAAATGTTATTGGAAAAAGGGCAAATTTTACACCCTACGAAAAGGTCAATCATTGCCACCTTTGAGGGGTAGCAAATACAAGCATCACAGCGCTTTTTAAATTTTAGGGTAACTATGTTCATCATGCGATAATGGAGGTGATCAAACGCATTGGGAATCTTTAGGAAGTTGGTGTTTCAAAGGGAACCTTGAGAAATTACCTCAAGCAAATGGTTGAATGTCACCCATATTATTCTAAGCATTGATTATAATGGAGGTGATCAAACGCATTGGGAATCTTTAGTAAGTTGGTGTTTCGAAGGGAACCTTGAGAAAGTACCTCAAGCAAAAGATTTAATGTCACCCATATTATTCTAAGCATTGATTATCACAGACCACATGCAATTATTATGAAATATGAAATATTTTTATTATTATTATTATTATTTATTAACAACTTGGAGTTAAATGTATGATTATGGATTATTAACCCATAATAAATTTAAAAGTAATTTCAAGAACTTTTCACATTCAAGAGTTACTAAGTGTTTGAAGTAATGTCATTTCACATTCAAGAGTTACTAAGTGTTTGAAGTAATGCCATTTGTATTGACAAATTATCCCAATATAGTTTCATTGCGACAAATAAAAATTTTAAATACCCTTTGCTAAGAAAGATTGTTCTTGTACTCTTGATGATTTTCTTGTATGTAGTAATGTTAAATAAGTGTTAATGAGCCTTGTACACTAGTTGCACCGAGGTGCTCTACAGTGTAGTATGGGGGAGATGTAATGTGTAACATTGTGTAACGCTATGTAACATGTCGTTCCCATAAAAAAAGAAATTGAAATGCAAATGATGTTGGCTTAAACAAAAAATATTAAATTATATCGATTTCATCTTAAACATAGATATTACAAGCATGGGATCAAATATTTTGAAGTGTAATTTTTTTTAATGTGTAAAAAATTTAAGATAAAAAAAAAGTTATACCTCAAGAAATTGGATCCCTCTCAATGCTTGATAGATCCGGGTTTAAGATGGATCTATGCTGGTTATTAAGCATTCTAGAATACAATAGATTCTATACTAAGCAATTTAATTGTTTGGATTATTAGAGGTAAACTATTATGAAAAACAATTTTAGTAGGGCCAAATTTGATGTGTAAAAAATTGAATCACCAACATACAAGAATATATCATTGTTATGAAGATTTTTGTATTCTATAGGATCAATACTGTTGGGGATTTTAAAATGCTAGACAATCACTGAGTGGCCAGCATCTAAGAATATATCATACTTGAGAATTTTTTGCCTCTTATAGGATCATATTATTATTGCTTGTTAACATTTATGCTTAAGTCACCACACCCTTACTTGATTTAATAAAAAACATTCTTTGCAATAAGACAACGTTGTAAAAATAAAATAAATGTCAGTCAACGTAATATTTTTCGCTCCCAATTCCACCTAACCGTCAAGGATGTGTTGCCTTGGGAACATGTATTAATAAAATAGTCTTCTAAGAAGGGTGTCCCATCACTTTTGAGAGTACAAGACTCAACCCCAAAGAGCAATTCCAATACACAATTGGAAATAGTCACCATTGACACTGCCCTTATATAATGGAGACTATATATCTTGGGGAAAATGTTGATATGAGTATAAAACAGCAATGTTTAAATATGGATTCAAAATTTATATTTATTGTACAACATTGTTTGTTTATTACTATAAAAAATTGTTTTATGTGCATTTAAGTGATGTGTGCCCCCTTCTACTATTGAGTTAAAATGTGGATGATTTTGTCTTTAATGATTTTATTGATGTGGCTACTAGTTCTATTCCCCAAGAAAAATATGTATTGTAAGTAAATTGTTGATTGTTAATATGACTGAAGGATATGAATTTGTTCATTTGTTAAATGTCTGAAAATATGTATCAAATTATCTAGTTCCATTTTAACAACCTAAGGCATTTTACAGTGTTCTTGAAAACCTCGCGGCATGTTAAAGCATGTTGATGTTTTGGATTGTGATTAGGAATTGCAATCTTTGATTATAATCACTTGAACCTCTTTCAATATGAATATCATATGCCAACAAAAATATTTCATTTTCTCATCTTTAACTCCCATTTTCCTTGAAAATGCATTCAACTCTTCATAGTGCTTCTATTCAAGGTGTGTAGGATGTCTAACTTTCTTTAGTTTTATTTAATCTTCTAAATGATCTAGTTTTCTTAGTCAAATGAAATGTTGTCAGTTCAAAAGTAAAAAAATGTGAACGGTGTTCAATTTTGATTGTGTTGAATATATTCCATCATAGGTGCCTTGTGTCCTCTGTGCCATATGGTCGATGCTCAATATATGGTGTTAACACGCCCTATTCTACCTTGTTTACTTTAACAATTATTGGCATAGTGTCTCTTGTCCCCATATTTGTAACATGTCATTTATAACTTAAATGTGCAAGTCACTTCATAGTCTCAATAGTTGCACCTTATTCTAAGTCGGTTAAGAGACCCTACTCCATCTACTACCAATTTGCAACAACCTTGTGATATTTCAATATTTTAAATTTGGACTTGAAGGCTCTTTTATGTTGAGTTTACTTTTAAATGATTTTTTTCCAAAAAATATATATATATATATATATATATATCTGTTATTTCTAGAGAAATCAAAATATACATTTAACAATTCATCTTTTCAATCCATTTGTTCCCATGACTATCATATCATCGTTAAACCTAGAACATATCAGCTTGAATTGTCAAGATTTCTTACATCCAGTCACACAAAAACTTTCATTCGAACAACAAAAAATAGACCTTTCCACACAATTGAAACCACAAATATTCAAAATAGAGAGGTTTGTACTTCTGGAAGTGCAACCCCACCTTGAAATTCCATGCAAACCAGTAGTCCTTCTTCCAAAGTGAGTGCTTCCTTCGAGAGATTGTCTTCTTGTTGATTATGATGATGATGATGGTCATTATTAATGTCCACCACCAAGAGACCTCAACTTCTTCCAACCCAAAGGCTAAATCTTCATAACCCAGCTTGGTTGTAAGAGTTTTATTGGCCCTATTCCATGTCCAAACTAATTGATCATCCTTTTCTCGAAGCACTAGTACATTGTGTGATAGAAGACGTGTAAATAAACTCCATTCCTAATATAGAACTTCAGGTAGAGTTAATTGTTCTATTGAAATCGAAATCTATCTCCACCCCACCATAATGATTCGGGATCCCAACATCTGCCATAAACAAATAACCTCGGTCCTTTATAAAAGTTCTTAGCTCCAAAGAGAGGGTAATTTTCAGTAGCTACCACCCATGGATATTCTCCTAACCTGACCCGATTGCCTCTACCAATTTTCCAGGTTGTGCATCGTGCAAGAACCGAGAAATCCCTAATAAATCCTTTCAACACATTCGACAATCAAATGGATTTGGGCTCAACTCAAATCCATTGTTCAACAGTAAGCATTGGAAAATACTTATTCCTTATTAGTTTTCCCCATAATCCTTCGTTAAATAACATTTTCTATAAGCTCTTGGCAGCCAAAGTCTACCCAAACCAATAAACATTTTTCAGTTCCCATCCACCCCTTTTTTGGCTTTACCAAAGAGCTTCATTTGACCAAAGGGATACTTAATTCTGCTTCCATCCCAACAAAAGGAAGTTGAAACATCTTTTTTGTATTTTATCTAAATGGTCTTTGGGTACATGTGCCAAAGAGAGCCAATACGTTAGGATGCTCTCAGGAACTGTTTTAACTAAAACAAATATACCTCTTAGGGAGAGCCACCTAGGACACAAATAATTGATCCAGCCTTCAATCTTCCTGAGAAACCACATCCATTTCATGACCTTGTAATCATTAATATTTAGGTAATATCCCAAATATTTCATCCCGCAGTCAATGTGCTTAAAAAATTAGATGCATTTGTGTCTCAACTTCCTAGGAGAGCTCATTGCTGAGAATGAGAGATTTATCAATGTTAACCTCCATCATTGTTGCCAAGCAGAACAAATTTAATAAAATTTTGAAAGTCCTCCATTCCCACATTGTATCCCCACCAAATAGCAACACATTATCGACAAGCAAGAGATGAGTCAAGATAGCATGATCTATTACCTTAATTTACTCCTTTGATAGATCCTTCCAATATAGCTTGATGTCATAGCTTGCTTAGACTTCGCAATCATGAGGAAAAGAACCTGGGCCAATGCACAACCTTGTCTTAAGCCCCAATATGCCTTAAAAATTTTGGTTGGAGAGCCATTTATAATTACTACAAAATTAACTAAGGATACATGGCTCATCACCCAATTCACGACTTCTAGACCTAGACCAATCTGCAATAAAACCATCCTAAGAAAGGTCCAGTTTACCTTGTCATGGGATTTTTCCAAATCTGACTTCAAGACAGTTGCCAACATCTTTCTTAATTTAATAAAGTGCAAACCCTCATGGGATGACCCTATGGCATCCAAAATTCACCTGTTGAACAAAAACCTGAATTGTTCCTCCAAAATATAATTTAACAAGACCCCTTCAACCTACATGCTATAAGTTTGGAAATCACTTTGTACAATAAATGATATAGAAAAACAAACATGGAATCACTAAAAGAAACAGGGTTTCATTTGTTTGGAATCAAAGTAAGAAATGTAGCATTGAAATCCCTAGAGATTTGGCTCGAGATCCTAGATTCCTCCATCGCCCTGACCATATCATCGCCTAGTAATTCAAAAAATCCTAATTAAAACTCCATATTCCATCCATTCGAGCCAGTATTTTCTCCCTTTTTAAACCCCATCGGCATTTCATTCAATTCTTCTTTACACATAGGAGATTATATCCTTTCACTTGCTTCATGATAAAAATTCCGAGGGAAGAACCTAAAAACCCTCATCTACCCTACTATATGATTCTCCTCCGTCTCTTTAAATAAATTTTGAAAATAATCAACCCCGACGTCAAAAATATCCTTAAAGAATTCGATCTTGGATCCACCTTGACCATCTAGAGCCCAAATAGTGTTCACCACTTTCTTGTGGGTCGTGAACTTGTGAAAATTTTGGTATTTCCATCCCCCTCATTTAACCATATCACACAACTTTTTTATCTCCACTTTAATTCATCCTTTGCCAACGTGTTAGCCTTATTCCCTTCCAAATCCCACAACTCAACTTGTTCATTCTCTAAAAACGCACCAGCTTTGTTACCTATATAAACCCTTTCGATTTTGTGTTATATCTCAAATAATTCCTTCTAACACTTGGCCTTTTGATCCCTATCCCATTTTTTTGTAAGTCGCTTAATCAATTTTAAATTAGCCACGAATCAGCTAAATTTGAATCAAAAGGTTTCCAACTATCCAATACCAACTTCTGAAAATCTCCACCCTGCAACCAACCATAATTAAACTTGAATGGCCCTGGAGGATTTGTATCCTCCCATTCAATCTGTAAACAAATAGGATTATGATCTGATAGACCCTATGAACTAATCCATGACCTGTAGAAACCATCAAACTTTCATCCAACAGGAATCTATTGAGTCGCGATCAAGTAGACACGATCATGGCCTAGCTTTACGCCCCGACCCAGCTCAAACAAAGAATGTCCCAGCTGCCGCTATGACGAATGAAGAGCTTATCAAATCTTTGGAACAATAGGGGTTTATTTTACAATAAAAGTAACCGGGGATAAAGCTTTATAGAGAGAAATTACCACTTTGTGGGAAGGTGATATTTAAGGGGGGGAGGTTACGTTTAGGTAGGGCGTTGCATGTGCTCAGGCGTGGGGCCGTTCAAACTGCTAGCTTGTGTACTCCTTTTTTAGAGTGATCCATAGGCAATAAGCACATAAACCCTCCCTAATAAGTGAGTGAGTGAGTAAAGAGTCTTTGCATAATTACATATATAAAGAATGAATTGAAAATGAATCAAACAAAGGTAAGCATGTAGGTCATGAGGTTGAAGGAAGGCACAGTGTGTTATAACATGTGTAATTACATATATAAAGAATGGTTATCGCCTAATAAATATGTATAGTGAAGTGATCATTTCGAGATCAAAATCCACTAGCATAATTACATATATAAATAATGACTGGAATACGACTCACATCGCTAGTGTTATTCCTGTTTTCTTCCCTACCGATTAGAAATTCCTACCGAACCACTTCTACCATCCATCCGAGTTAGAGCTGCCAAAGGAACCGGTTCCACATCCAGAATACTTGAAGATTCAAACAAAAGTCCAAAATAGTAATAAATAGAGTCTAATCTAGCAGCATCCCCCCACACTTCCCTTCTAGACAAAGTAAAGTTAAGATCCCCACCAAGGATAAGATTCAATTCCTTTAAAATCCCTTGATCATCTAACAAGTCTCAAAAACCTTTGTGGTCCACATAAGGTCCATAGCAGTTTAGAACCTTGACCAATTTTCCTAATTATTTTTCTTCCCCTTCAACCAAGATACCTACAAAACAAACACACGAGTTTAGAGACCCAAATGAATCATTCCAAGCAGAGACCATCCCACTTGATAGGCCATCCGAATCATAGGCACAAAAGGTCCAATTAGGCAACATAGTTGAAAGGAAATCAATTTCCCTTTCCCTAGACACCATTGTTTCTTGTATCATAAAAAAATTCAGATTATATATAACTAAAATTCTACAAGGGGCTCGACATATTGGGTCACCCCCTACCCCTCACATAGTTAGGGGAAGAATAATCATGGTGGAACCTCACCCTTGGGATTCAATGCTTTAAGCACTCAATAAATAGTTTGTTGTTTCCCTTGAAAATTTTCTTTGGAAGGAAGGAAGACACAACGCCTATGGGATTGGGGCTAAACCCCCTTACATAGCTCCTATTTCTAACAACCTCTTATACTTTAAAGAATGAAGATCATAACAAGGTGAAGGAGGGTCTAAACCAAGATCAAAACAGGAAGGATCAGTCAGCAAATCAGGGGTATGAGAATTTTGTGCCTCTCTCAACACAGACAAAAACCCTAATCATCCTCACCCACCCCCATCATCACCCTTATGGAACCACCACCATCAGACAGGGGAGACAAGTCATTTGAATACATATCAAAATTGCAGTCCTTAGAAGAATTTTCAATATGGTTCTTCATAACTTTAACATTCGAACTCGAGCAGTCCTCCAAACCAACTTGGCAACCTTTGTCCATGCCACTATTGTGCTTGTCGCCCCACTTCCCTTATGTTTGGAACCACTCGAAATCAGGACCATATCCTTCACCTAGATTAAATCTCTCCCAACCAATCAACTTCTAGACCACGAAACTATTTGATTTGCATGGTCTCCATCTTGGATAAGTTAGAGGCATCAAGCAATATTTATTTATATGGTCGACCTCTCGACAACTGCATGCCTGAACGGGATCTTCCAATAGTCCAAACTCTGGAAAAAAGTTAGATTATTCCAACATACTTCCACCTCTGGAAACAAACCATGACTCAAGTCTAGTTCCACCAAGACTTTTGTAACCCTCTTAACCTCTTGCACCAGACTAACACGATCTAAACATGCCCTAACACACTTCAAAAATCTATGGGTTTTTGCTCTGGAATCAACCGGAACCGTATGTTCTAGGCTTAGGTCCAACTTTGAGGCATATGCTGGCCATACTAGTTCATTCAAAGAAGAAACATATTGAAACGACTTGGTTTGTACTACTGAAGATATTATTCCCATTCAACTCTCACCAGATGTCAAACCCACTTGCATCTCTCGCCTAACCTCTGCAAAAAAATATTTAGCACACCAAAGAATTTCATGAAATTCTTCTTTAGTACGAAAGATCGTCAAGGAGTCTCAGTTGTCCCCATCTCTGGTGTCAAGAATGTTTGACTATCCACCTTCGTCAATGGAAAAGGGACCCTGTAGAAACCCTAACCCTCACAGTTCTGTTAGTTTTTCATCATTTAATTCAATATGATCTAGGATCTTAACTGAGAGAATAACATGCATAGCAAATCAAACACAAGAGACAAGAGACACAAAGCATTTCACCAGGGAAACCATAAAGGAGAAAACCCCGCAACTTCCTCAAAGATAGAATGAGCAATAGTACAAAACCCCAAAACAAATAGATGGTCTCCAACAGCTTCCTCTTCTTCACTTGTGAGAACTCCTCCTCTCTCTCACTAATGTGAAGTGAGTGATTGTGTGAATGATCAAATAGAGAGGAGCACCCTCTCTATTTATATTTTACTTTCCACTTAGCCTTAACCCCAAACAGGTCGGCCCCTAAGTGTAACTGATTGGGCCGACTTCTCTAGGAGAGTCTAGTAACCCATTAATAACTTAACTATGGGGTCTAATGCCCCGACATACATGGGAGGATTGACCTCAATGACTTTACATGAACCAAGTACAATAATGAATTCTCCGACCGGAGGAATAAACATTTCCGTCAGAGGTACAATAATAAAATACAAATACAATATACAAGTGAATACATTCTGAAGTTACAAATACATCAACACTCCCTCTTAACTAGGAAGGTATTCTCTTGACACGGTTCATCGGCACAAGTCTTCGTTACTGGATCATCATCGTCATTGCTGCTGCTATCTCGACCATCAATCTCCAATCTACTCGTCATAGGAAGTTCTACAGATCCATCCCTTTTTCATGCTAGATGTAGGCCTATCCTTCATGTAGGTCTTCATCATATCTGCGAGCAAGCCATCAAGTAGGTACATCTCAGGACTAATTACAATGCCTATGCAAAACCTGCAAGATCTCCCAGGACTGATTATATGCCACTGCAAAACCTGAAGGAGCATCCCAGGACTGATTATATGCTTCTGCAATACCAGTGTACCCTACGGTCACCTCGTCAGCTTCAAATCATCTCGTCGTCAACGGAGCACATCCCAGATGCACAGAACATAGCACTTACAATCACCGGCATGGAAGAACTTTCCTCTGACCATCCGGGAAAGGCTCAGCACTTACATCAACGACCATGGAAGGAATAAACTCTGACCATGTCGGAAGGGATACAACAATTACATCAATGACCATGGAAGGAATTTCCTTTGACCATGTCGGAAAAGCTCGGCAATTACATCAACGACCATGGAAGCACTTTCCTCTGACTATGTCGGAAAAGCCTCGGCAATTACATCAATGACCATGGAAGGACTAACCTCTGACCATGTCGGAAAAGCCACGCCCAGCCCTTACATCTGCACCATGGGAGGACTTTCCTACCACCATGTGAGAATGGCCCAACCCTTACATCTACACCATAGGAGGACTTTCCTACCACTATGTGAGAATGGCCCGTGTGCATCTGTATATTCTGGACTCATCACTTCTCCTTGGAAGGAAACTCAATCTGAAGTACACCAAGCTTCTCTCTGAAGTACTCAAACTTCACTCTGGCTAGCGGCTTGGTCAATACATCGGCTATCTGCTCGTCCGTCGCAACATATTGGAGCTTCACTGCTCCTCTCTGCACCATATCCATGATATAGTGATACTTGATCTCAATGTGCTTCGACTTGTCATGGAACACTGGGTTCTCCGACAACTTCACACAACTCTGGTTGTCGCAATATATACAAGTAGCATCCAACTAGAGATCAAATAAATTAGATAGTAGCTTCCTAAGCCATACTGCCTCACAACTAGCCGAACAAGATGCAACATACTCTGCTTTGGATGTACTCAATGCCACGCAGGACTGCTTCCTGCTAAACCAAGATATCACACTTAATACCATACTGAAGCAGCACCCCGAAGTGCTCTTCCTATCAATGGCATTTCCTGCCCAATCCGAATCAACATAACCCTCTAGGTTAATCTTCTGATTCGCATCATACTTGAGCCCATAATCAACCGTACCCCTCAGGTACCTCAGAATATGCTTTGCAGCAATCAGGTGAACATGTCTCGGATCCGTCAGGAACTGGCTCAATGTGTTCACACATTAGAGAAATTTTGAGGTCAAAAAAGGGCCTCAAAACAAAGAAAATGTACTATAAAATACAACCAATCACATTCTAGTAGATGACATCATCCCCCTTGGTGAGGTGGCATTGCATGAGTTAAGAATGCTTATTTGTCAAATTTTCTATGGTGGATGAAAACACATAGTTAACCAAGGTAGTGGTGTAAGTACTTTTAAGTCATAAAGTATAGTACTCATAATGATAGTCTTTTCATAAAATAATATTATTGTCATTTTCAAGTAAAGTACTCATAATGAATGTCTTTTCACACTTTCACATAAAATAATATTATTGTCATTTTCAAGTGAAGTACTCTTAATTCATAAATAAAGTCTTTTCACATTTTTTTATAAAATAATATATTATCATTTTTATGTTTTTAATTTTAAATTATATATTCACTCCATTCTATTTAATAACATAATGTCAAACTAATAAAGAATAATAATAGATTTAATAAATAATAATAATAATAATAATAATAATAATAATGCAATGTGGATTATAATAATATTATTGACATTTTACATGTAAATAAATTCTCAATTAAATTACATTATTAAATTCATGAGAAAAGTACTAAATATAAAAAGTCAACATAAAATTAAAAAAAAAACTCTTAAAAATGTTTTTTATTATTTAATTTCATTTGCAAGTTCAAGACAAATAAATGTTAAAGGACAATACATTTTTGGGAATTTACAATGAATCTTAGTCACATCAATGTAGACTTATTTCATTAATTTTATTTCTAGTGAATTTTGAAAAGTAACTCAACCATGGTTATTTATATTGTACATAGAAAATAGTGTGGGAGGTGACTTGTCATATATACCTACCCCATAAAACCCCCAATTCATAATATTTTAATATATCTCATATTTTTGTAGTACATCTCTTAGGAGGCCCTTTTTTGACCTCAAAATCTCTCTAATGGCAAAGCAAATATCTGGTCTCATATTCGTCAGGTACATCAAGGACCCAGTCATCTAATGATACATCGTGGCATCAACCGACTCTGATGAAGCATCACTCAATAGCTTCAGGTTCGATGCCATAGGTGTGGCCATGGCCTTGCAGTCCATCATCTCGAACCGCTTCAGGATCTCTACTGCATACTTCCCTTGTCCAAGGAAGATTCCATCTGCACTCTACCACACCTCCATGCTTAGAAAATAGTGCATCATACCCAAGTCCTTCATCTCGAACTCGACAGCAAGCTTCCTCTTCGTGTCAACAATCAATCCATCCTCACCTGTCACAAACAGGTCATCTACATATAGTAGGAGTATCACTGGATTGCCTTCCTCAATCTTGTAGTAAAGGTTGGAATCCGCTTTACTCTTGGTAAAGACCAAACTAGTCAGGAAGTTGTCTATCCTACCGTACCACGTCCTAGGTGCTTGTTTCAAACCGTACAAGGATTTCTTTAGTTTGCACACATGAGACTCCCTGTCATGTGTCTCAAACCCGAGTGGTTGCTCCACATACACTTCCTCTTCCACTACACCATTCAAGAATGGTGTCTTGACATCCATATGGTGTATCTTCCATTTCATCACTGTATCCAAAGCAAGAGTTGTTCTGATGGAAGTGTACCTGGCTACAGTTGCAAATATCTCCTCGTAGTCTATCTCTTCTTTCTGGGAGAAGCCACGTGCCACAAATCTTGCCTTGTATTTCTCTATGTTTCCATCTGCAGCATGCTTGATCTTGTAGATCCACTTGGAAGTCACCATAGACTTCCCTTTTGGTCTCGGGACCACATCCCAGACATCATTCTTCATGATCGACTGGTATTCCTCGATCATGGCATCCTTCCATGTCGCTTATTCATAGTCTTCTGGATTTACTTCATTCATTGTTGTATCTCGGATCCTGGGTACTTCTGGTTCTTCAATATCTTCAATAGGTAGTTTTCTGAAGTATGTTGATTCTTCATCGCTTGTTCCTCGAAACAAGTCTCTCTTGTAGGTGATGGTATACAATCTTTCCTACAATTCAAGTTCAATTGCATGATTAGAAAAATTTCATAGTTTTCAGAACAAATTCTTACACATAAAGACATAGGTCATACAGTCATGCAATTATCTTATCCAAAGCTTCAATAGAACATTTATCCATATCCCGTAACTTTCTAGATGCCTTCCATCTCTACCAGAACATTGTTAAGAGTGTGCACTACTCCCAACATGTCAGCAAAAAGGTTTCATACTAGATAAGTAGCAATGGAATGTTGTACAGTGCCATTTTCCACTTACCCATTACTTGCATATTAGTAGTATCTTGTTCATTAATGCAACTTTTCTAACATGCATAATATACATCTTAAATATAGGAACATCATTTAAGTAATCATATATACAAGAAATGAAAATTCAAATACTTATCTTTGTTTGGTTGTAGGGTGGACTCCCTCTCAATCTTTGCTTCCTTGAAGGAACTACTGGAGTGTGCTCCATCTTGATCTTTGCGTCTTGCAGGAACTACAGGAGTGTGCTCCCTCTTGATATTTGCTTCCTGGATTATCTATCTTTATCCATCCTGGACCACTATGCATGATTAAGTGTGCACTAGTGTCATCATTGTGTCATCCTCAATATCTCATACATAATCATGCATTCGCTAGTATAATCTCAATCAAAACATTATGATTCTAAATAATCTTAAACATATATGGTCATGATCATTTCATACACAGGTAATTTATCACAAGCGTTAGTATTCAAGGTTTGAGGGAGTACTTCTTTTACTCATGCATATTCTTATTTTACCATAGGACTCTTCTAGTTTGTCATATCATTAATCAAACTAAGAAGCATAATATGCATAAACCCATGATTACTCAAACTTATAACTTCATGAATAATCATTATCAATCATACAAAAGTATACTTATATAAGATCCTAACACAAGGTAGGATTCTAACTCAATATAGGAAAACATACCTAGATTATCACGTTTGCTACTTATGTCTAACATACCCAAACAATGTCTTCTTTGTTCTCTTCAATGATTTAGAGACCTTGTGCTAGTAACCTGCATATCTCATAATTTAAGCATTGTAGAACTAGATTATACATACCTCGTAAGTAGAACTTCTATGTGATCAATGACTATGGATGAGTCTTTGTCTTCATGTCGTCATGGTCATATGGATTTGTCTTTCTTGATGTCCCTTTCATGTTAGCAGACAACATCATCCTCATACAACACCACAAGTGCATTAGTACAATCATAAGTGTCATAACCCTAATCAATGAATGTCTTCTATTATTCACATGCATTCATAATTTTACTAAGGTGATGAGACAATCTAAAATTAATCATGATTGTACTAACCTCAATAATATGAATACAAACATATCATGAACTTAATCATGAAACGGATTTCAAAACATACCTGTATCTCATCAAGTCATACTTGTCGAGATTGCTTGTAGTCTTCTCTATAAGGGTAAAACCCTAACCATCCAAGGTAGATCACTTGTAAACATCTTATATAGGTTCATGGTGCTAGGATAATAGAATATCGGTGCCATTTAAACCTCCTTCATTGCTTCCCTACGAGTCTCCCAACTTTGATAGGGTTTCTTCTTACTTGGAAACCCTAATTTTCAATCTCCTTCCCCCCACAACATTTTGATGGAGGATTAATATCTTTGATGAATGGATTCCAAATCCATTTTCAAAGTTTCCAATGTTGCATCAGGTTTCTCCAACATTGTATCAGGTCATGCCATACCTAATAGCTGAAAACCCTAAGTGATAGCTTCTTCCTCCTCTTCTTTGATTTCCTCCGTTGATCCATTTCAGATGTACCGTATTGTTTCTGGTGTATCTCTGAAATTTCGGATTGGAAGGGTCTGAAACTTCGGCCTATGGTATCCTAACTTGTCATATTTCCAACCCCACAGGTTTGAGATTCATTGGATTCTCCGTCAGATAGATATGCTCAGTTTCATAACATTACCTGTTTAATGGATGAAATAGCATAGCGAACTTGTACAGAGTGCCACGTGTCACTGTTTCATCTTCAGCCTCTGAAAATCGGACCTGAGAAACTGCAGTCTGTGCCCTAACTGTCACTTTTTACGGAATTCCATTTGGAGCTTCCTAGCCCGAGATATGACCTTTTTACCCAAGTCACTTGTTTAGGGCTTCATTCTGGAAGAGGCAGAAACCCTAAATTGTACGGATCATATCTCCGAAAGAAAAATGAATCTGATGCTGAAATTCAGACACAAGGTACAGGAAAATTTCATCTTCAGCCTGTCCAATTTTCAGATCCTGAAACTTCGCCAAAATTTATTTATAGCAAAAGTTCCACGACGACTAGGTTTTGCTATACAAAGCCCTAGCTTTCAAATTGTCGCAAGTGAAACAAGTGTGGTAAGTTCCATGCATTGCCTTCCTTCAAGCTAGCTCTGATACCATGTTAGTTTTTCATCATTTAATTCAATATGATCTAGGATCTTAACTGAGAGAATAACATGCACAACAAATCAAACACAGGAGACAAGAGACACAAAGCATTTCACTAGGGAAACCATAAAGGAGAAAACCCTGCAACTTCCTCAGAGATAGAATGAGCAATAGTACAAAACCCCAAAACAAATAGATGGTCTCCAGCAGCTTCCTCTTCTTCACTTGTGCGAACTCCTCCTCTCTCTCACTAATGCGAAGTGAGTGAGTGAGTGAATGATCAAATAGAGAGGAGCACCCTCTCTATTTATACTTTACTTTCCACTTAGCCTTAACCCCAAACAAGTCGGCCCCTAAGTGTAATTGACTGGGCCGACTTCTCTAGGAGAGTCTAATAATCCATTAATAACTTAACTCTGGGGTCTAATGCCCCGACATACATGGGAGGATTGACCTCAATGACTTTACATGACCCAAGTACAATAATGACTTCTCCGACCGAAGAAATAAACATCTCCGTCAGAGGTACAATAATAAAATACAAATACAATATACAAGTGAATACATTCCGAAGTTAGAAATACATCAACAAGTTCCCATACTGCATAACCCCTCCCTCCTCTAATGTGATACAAATAGTTACTTTAGCAACTTCAACATTTTTCTTTTAAAATGATTTTATTTTAAAGGGGGGATTGTTTTATTGTGACTTTGTAAAACAATGATTAGAAATCATTGTTTTTAACTTTTTGCAACTCAATTCAGAGTCCCAACAATTTATTCTTATTCTTAGTTTTTTAAGAGGCATAGTTCATCTTGCTACCAATTTACAACAACCTTGTGACATTTCAATCTTTTAAATTTGAACTTGAAGGCTCTTTTCTACTGAGTTTATAAATAGTTTGAAGGGGGGGATTTTTTTATTTTTTTATTCTTTGTAGAAAAATAATCATAAGTCATTGTTTCTAACTTTTTGCATCTCACTTCAAAGCCCTGATAGTTGCATCTTATTTTGATTTGGTTAAGAGGCCATGTTCATCCTGCTACCTGTTTGTAACAACCTTGCAATATTTCAATCTTTTAAATTTGGACTTGAAGGATCTTTTCTGTTGAGTTTATTTGAAAATAGTTCTAGTTTGAAGGGAGGAATTTTTTCTTAAATGTAGAACATTGATCAAAAAGATATCTTCATCACCTTCCCAATATATCTTGTTCCTTACGAGATCATGTAACCATAACAACTCTTTAACCCATTCAAATTTACCTTATTTAATTTGCAATTGTTATTTTAAAATATTAATTTGCCACTCTATAATAACCAACTAAATTAATTATAATTGATTTAAATCTCCTTCCATATTCATCATATGCTAATGAAAATATTCCATTTTCTCATCTTCAAATCTCAAATCTACCTTCAAAATGCATTCAACTCTTGCTAATGCTTTTGCTCAAGGTGTTTAGGGTGTCATTTTATCCAATCTTCTAAATGATCTAGAACTCCAAATGAAATGTTCTAAATTCAAAAAGAAAGAAATGTGAAGGTGATGTGTCGATTATGTCGAGTATTCCATCATTATTTTCCTACATAATATTGTAGTGTTATATCCACTTTAAATAGATAGGTGTTATATGAGAGGTTTTTACATCTTTGTCTTGATTAGAAAACAACAAGAGTAAGAAGAAACCACTTATATTTGGGCAAATGTGTAGAGGATATATAAATTATTTAATATTGAAATACATTTTATCTAATATTTTTTTGAATATCTTGTAACATGAAAGGAAGAATGCAATTTGATAGCTAGCATAACATAGTTTTATTGTTTCAATTAGAAAGCAACAATAGTAATGAGAAATCATTTATTTTTGGGAAAATGGGTAGATGTGTAGTAACCCAGGAATGAGAAAGTAAACTTTTAATTCTAGAATGAGCACTAATTTGCTAAATGAAGAGCTCTTTGATGCAAATTTGTTAGGCATTCAGTTTAAAGTATAACACATGGCACCTCTATTTTCATAAATTGAATTAAATGCTCTCTCCCTTAACAATATAGCTTTTTATAGAAGAACAAATTCATAGACAATTCTTTTAATAAAACATGTCATTCAATTAAACACATGGTGCATCTACATTTATAGATTGAATTAGGTTTTCTCTTGCTTAACTAGTTTTGACTTCTTTTTAAAACTTTAAAAACACAAATAGAGTGTAGGAATTTATTTTCTTGACTTTTGATGCAAATAATATTAATAAAAGTCACATCATTAAATATTTATTTATTCTAATCATACGGAGATTTCAACCTTATAGTTGATCTGAAATATTTAATTACAACAGTGAACATCAACAAATACTTTAGTTCAATTCAACAAGCATCTCAAGAGAAAAGATACCAAGCAAGTGTACTTCAATGTCAACAAGTTAAAATCCTTAGGGAACACTTCTTCATGCATATAATAGATCTGAAATAAATATATTACAATAGTAAATGAGCCCTCTAATCTTCAATATATATGTTAAATGTCTTAACAATTTCATCCCCATGATATGTCAAATCAATATGAACAACAAGTGATGGAATGTACCGAGTCAAAAAGACAATATAAGTTGACAATCAAATCTACAAGTACATAATAATTGGACAATTGAAACACTTCATTAATGTATAATAGATGAAATACATGTACATACAACTTATCACAAGCTGGTACATTCTCAAGATCTCTAAACCCTAGCTAGGGAAACTTTGAAAACCCTAGCTGCAAATTACTCATAGCTAGGAATCACTCCTAACCAATGTTTCTTTATCCCCCAAAGATCCTCCTTGGCTCCTACACTTGTATCCCACAAGTTCACAAGGTGTCTCCTTTTCTCCTCTTGAACAAGCATAACAAGTAACATTAGGGTCTACAAAACCCTAGTCTTCTTCTCTCACAAGAGCTACAAGATATAATTCTTCTTTTATCCTATAGGGTTTATCACAAGCCCTATATTCTTTTCCTTCTTAGGGTGAAACCCTAACCCTAGAATTACCCTTGAACTTGCCCAAGAACCCTAGTGCATCAAGACAAAAAGGGATAATACAATTAAGAGTACAAGAGAGAGGGAGAGAGACTAGTGCACTTCACTCCTCACATCTCTAATACAATTGTGTGATGAATTAATCAACAAGATCAAGTGATAAAGAGACTCCTCCCTCTATTTATATTAGAGGTGAGGGAAGCCAACATTACAATGTGGACCTAGTCCACTACAAGAAACCTATCTACAAGAAGATAGGCATACATGTGAAGCGCTCCCTATACAAGTAATATATATCAAGGTCCAAGGTGAAGGCATCCAATAATCAAGGCTCTGAGAATGAATGCTCCTAAATAAGGATCCAATGCTCCACCTCCACAATCCTCCAAATATCCAACACTCCCTGGACCTAAGCCATGTGTACCTCAAGGTCCACCCCATCTACATGACTGTTGGTTTGCTTCCCTGTTCAAGAGGTTTTCCTATGTAGACCCAGGTACTTTGCGGTACGCGATACCAACAAAAACCCCTATTCACCGGCCCTTTCGGCAACAGACCACAAGCAGTCTGAAGTCTCACTCGAGGTGAAGTTAGATGGGGCGTTTGCGGAATCAGGTTTCCACAACCTGGTGATGCGAGTGCTTAATTGACTGTTGTGCAGCTTGGTAGTATGCTTCCATGTGGCGGACAGGGGACTATACGGACTCTGATATCTTACTTCAATGGGACTGCACAACACTATTAGGCTACTGCGGCGAGACAGCACAGTACTTCTTTATGGAACGGCACGTCCACTAGACGAGGAGGCCAGTCTGCGAGGCCTAATTCCTTCTACTTTGATTTATTGGATATCCTTTAATCATTCATCATTACTTAGATTGGTAAATACCATAACTTATGCAATTTGAATGAGATGCGTAGCACTGTGAGCTTTGTTATTGTGATTCAACCCTTAATAAGTAACTATGTGGTTATCTCGTCGATCCATTCATTTGATACTTATAGGTGCTTACTGTTTAATACTTCTTCATACATGAACTACTTAGCATCTTATTCCATCCTTTCCTCGACGAATACAAATCACAGTAAACATATAACAAGCACTAATAATCTCATGCATGTACTGTAAGTAATTTAAATCACCAATTAATGACAATCACACACAGCAAACACATAACACAATGATTTAACGTGGTTCACCCCCCCGGATGGGAAGCTACGTCCACAAGAACTGTTGTTTATTTATCTCGGAAAGGGGTACAACAGTTCTTCGCCTGCGCACTCAGCTGCAGACGCTCTTCTCTCTCTCTCTCAAGATTAGGTCTCTGTGCACTCAGCTTGCAGAGCCTTTACAAAATTGTCTCTTAACAGAGATCTATTCAATCAACAATGAGAAAAATAACAAAAATGAAGATTCACCCTTTCCTATACAAAATTGCCCTATATATAGATCATGCCCTTAGGTCATGTCGTTACATTACAAAGGAGAAGCCCTTAGGTTTTACAAAACTGTCACGGTTTTCCCAAACCGGACTTACTGATATCTTCAGTCATATACGCGCCAACCTCAGTGTAGACACGTAGTCATCCGCTCCTTTGTCATGCGCGCCAATATCTTGCTTCTGCTAAGTTGTTGCTCCAATCATGACCTTAGACAATTGGTTCAACTGGTATTTATCTGGTGGTGTAACCAATTGTCTATCTCGATCTGTACCTACCCACCGCTTGGTAGTTATCGGTGATCTTTTCCAAAAATAGGTCTTCTATGACCTAACCACATTAACTGCCATCCTCCATCCATGCTCTGCTTAGCTGGATGTCTGTCGACATGGCACATAGCGGCGCTGTACTCCTCACGGCACCGACCTCGCAGTTCTTCCACAACTGCGCTACACGCACCGTCGCATTATAACAAAACTGTGTTGCGCTTCTCCTCGCAGTTTCCAAAACTGTTTTCCACAAAAAGTCTCCATCCATGCTGCGCTCGGCTTCGCAGTTCACAAAACTTAATACGTTCAAAATTTGACCTCCTCGGGCCAGGCCCAACAGGCCCCTAACACTTACTTGTGGCTCGCCCTCGAGCCACCCGCAACATCTGCATCTTCTACTTGTTCCTCCTCTTGTGGTCCGGTCGACGCAGCGAATTTATTGTATTCGACAATTAATTTTTTAACTGCTTCCTTGGTGTCCCTTTTTACTTGCATTACTGTGTCTAGCATCTCAGGTGTTATCTCTTGTCCTTCTTGTTCTTATATCTATTGTTGACCATCACGCAATTCTTTTAGTTTCTCTTCAATCTCTTGTGACATGAAGCTTGCTTTTTCTAGGAAGGGTTGTGTTTTATCCCCAATTACAGCCTCTTTCTCTCTTAAATTATGCACTTCCTTCTTTAGTGCGTTGACCTCCTTGTATCTGTGGAGTCATTCCCGTGGTGGTAACGCTTTAAGTTCTTCATCCAATTTTTCGAATTGTCTGCTTTGCTTTCAGTGCATCCTTTGCTTCTAGCCATTCGGGGTCCTCCTGAAGGGTAGCGAATGCTTTAGACGCTACTTCTAATAAACTTTCGCATTTGGCTACTTCTCTGGCTATGCTTTCTGTCATTGCTTTTACTTCCTTTGCTCTTATTTCTGTTTTAGTTGGTATTGTCATGTTCTGAAGTTGGCATTTTAATGAAGTTATCTTAGCTTCGAAGGTGACTTCCATATCATCTTTTTCTTCCTTAAGTTTATTCACCATCTGGCCTATCTTGATGATGGTATCTGCAGCCTCCGCTTGTATTTCAAATTCTGGTATCTCATCCGCAACCGCGGTGATCGTGGATTCTAGCCTTTTCCGACGATCATGTTCATCTTGAACCTCCATAGCTCTCCGCGAGCTAGCTTCTTCCAACTCTTTGTAGCTTGTATGCAGTTCTGCTTTCCCTTTCATTGCATTCGTGGTTCTCTCGTGCATTTCTTCAAAAACTTGCAACTGCAAGTAATGTAGAGTCGGTAATGTGATCTTCGCAAGATCGAGTTCTATGCGGTCTACGTCCTTTGTATCCAGGAATATTTGGTCAGGTAGCGGCAGCCTTACTGCTAACGGTTGCAGATGGACGATGCGGGACCTTGTTGGTGCCATCAGAGTCCACTGCGGTGCTTGTATCTACGGAGTGCCTCCCAACTTTGCCTCTGAGCTTGAGTATTTCTGTACTGGTAATCTTTGTTGTACCTGTTCAAATTTTTCAGTGATCACGTCCAACTTATTATTTTTTTCCTTTAAGGTTTCATGAATTACCTTCTCCTTCTTTTCCTTCTCGATCAGCGTGTCTTCCATCTTTCCATTGACAGCCTGAGCGATCATTTCGTAATCGTCCTCTTTTAGTACTGTATCTACTTTTTCCTTATTTGCTTTGGCCTTTTTCTGTGGTCCCTTTTGTTGCAATGGGGTCCTTCCTTTTTAAGGTTTCTTCTATAATGGGACACGGTATTGGGTTGTCCTCCCCATCGTCGCTTTGGACGTCAAATATCTCAACCCGATACTGCACAGGCCATTCTTTCATGAGAAGATCAATATCTTCCTCTGTCATGTGATATTGTCCCTCAAACCATTCTATGTTTTCTTTTGTGCTTTTGCTGAAATTTCAATGCAACGCATGTTAGCATAAAAATTTATTGTTTGAATGTATTTGCTTGTTATCTCTTTTGATATTCACGGCATGTTGATGATAACATCGCAGAGTTGATGATAATAGGTGTGGAACACCTCATTTTTTGCATGTTGCTTCCTCGTATCTAGGTTCGCCCATAGGTTTTGATAGCGCGGTCCTCTGCAGTCCTGTCTATCAATGATCACGCCGACATAGTCCTTTGGTTCCTTCCAACCGACGAACGCCATTAGGACTATCAACCATGTGAAGTGGAAATATGTTCCACTTTCCTGTACTTCCAGCAGTTCGTCTAGGAATTCATTCAGGAGGTACTGACACCAGTTATACTTTTCTCCTTCTGCGGCACTTGCTCCTAGCAATACATCGCCCGCAGTTACTTCCAGTGGTCTACATTTTCTTAGAATTTTACCCGCTAACAGTTGTGTTACAAACTTTGTTGCTTTGTCGTTTATATCTTCAGATTGATATCCTCTCCTTCCCTTCACAGCAGGAGTAGTTTGTTTCATTAATGCTGCGACTTCTTTATCCTTACTTTTTCCTTGGAAGAATTTCTTTGGGTCTGCACCCCTCTTGCTCAAACCTGTTATGCGATGGATCAAATCAATGTTGAGGTCGACGTTACAGTCGAGCCACAGGTATCCTTGGTGCATACGCGCCATTAAGGTTCAGACTACTGCATTAACTTCTGGCGACCTGTCAAAATGAGGGAGTCGTAATAGATTTAACAGCCCCGACTCCGCAACTCCAGATAACCAGCTTTCGGCGACTAAGTTCTGGTTGCCTTTTACATCTTTCTTCCAGCACATATACCTGTCCGGCTGGAACTGTGGGAATCTTGGTTCATTGTCGTCCCTCTATATTTGTAGTAGGTCATGGTCTTCCCATTTGCATTCTTGTATTTTCCCGAGGAGATTATCGGCCAACTTCACATGCTTTGAAATTGGTGATAATGGAATATCATATCTTGTGTTCCTTGGTAGCTTCAATGTTGGCGCATCTACTACCCTTGGTGAGATATAGTCAGGTGTGAATGTGAGCGGAACTTCCTGTGTCATCTGTGGATCCTTCTGCAATACTGATCTCATCTGTGTTAAGTTGACTTTCTGCTGTGGGTCTTTTCCTTTGGGCTCCATGGGTACAGTGTGCCTTGGTGACCTTTGGGATGGTTCGAGCTTATATTTGACAATGTTCTTTACAGGGGTTCTCATTAACCCTTCAATACCTCCGTATTGAAATATCTTTATAGCTTCTGGTAGCGTTAGTTCGAGTTCTTCTGAGGAATTTTCAGACATTCACCTCGACCTTTCTCAATAGGATACCTTCTAGCTTGCAGAACAACTCAAAGACTAGTGTCCGCAAGAAATTTTGAATGTTTGGTAACGCCCGTGAGATAGAATATGGTGGTATTTATAGGCGCAGGTATCTTTCCTCCGCTCCTTCTAACGGTTAGATAAGCATTAAATGCTATAGTCGTTAGCTAAATCTATGCAAGATATCGGTCGTGTCCGTCATTAACCCTTTCAGAACGGTTATTTTTGCTTTAAATGCCCTAGCGGTTGCCGAAAAAGCTCAAATTAACGGTTATTTTTCCGACCGACACTGTAACGGCTATTTCTCTGGAGTGTTGCGTCAAGCTGCGCAACAGGTGAAAAATAGGTCCTACGCAGTTACTTCACAGTATCTGATTTCTTTTCTTTGGAGGGTTGCCTTTTAAACTTTGCAACTTTGCAAATTTTTATTTTTATTTTTTTTGCTGCGCGGTTTAGAGACCTTTCTTGGTAATTTATATGTACAAACTCAGTAATTTCTAGTTCCTAATTTGAACCGTTTTTGGCACTCCGAATTTTCCCTTTCTTCTAATCATACAGGATTCTACGAAGTAGGACTATCGTGGTAAAGCTTTAGTTTGGTTCCATTTATCGGATTAGGTAAAGTATCACTAGCTAAGGTAGTTAATTGGACTGCGCCACCATAAGTAACATGTATGACAGTATATGGTACAAGCCAGTGCATTTTGAACTTGCCTGGAAATTTCATGAATTTACTATCGTATAGGAGGACTAGATCACCTACCTGAAAAGACTTATTCTTGATGTGGCGATCGTGCCATGCTTTTTCTCGTTCTTTCTGCACTTGCTGGTGGAATCCCGCAATGAAGCGGTCTTCTTCCAACCCAACCAAGTGTATCAGTCTTTCTTCTAGTGCTGTGTGATCTGCCATTCCTGTAAATGCAGCTATTCTCAAGCTGGGAAGAATATATTCCATTGGCATTATTGCTTCTTTCCCATAAGCCAATATGAATGGTGTATGTCCAGTTAATTTCTTGCATGTCATTCTGTATGCCCATAATACTGATGGGATGCGCAGGTCCCAGTCATCGCGGTTTACGTTGCATGTCTTAGTTAGCGCATTCTCAAGTACTTTGTTGAATGCTTCAACAGTTCCATTTGCTTGTGGGTGATAAGGTGTACTACGCTGATGATGGATGTAGGATTCTTCAGTCAAGGCTTCAATAGTTTTGTTCAGAAAGTGAGTACCTTGATCACTCATTAGAATTTTGGGGCATCCAAACCTTGTGATGATATTATTCGGCCGCTGTGGCTGAGCTGCAATTTTTCACAGGTTTAGCTTATGCCCATCTTGTGAGGTAGTCAGTCGCAGTAATAATGTACCTCGCACTGGTTCTCCTCCCTGGTGGATTAATAGGTCCTACAAAATCAATTGCCCATTTTTCGAATGCCTGCAAGGTTAGTTGAGGATTCAATGGCATCTCATCTCTTTGTGATGGCTTCCCTGTCCTTTGACAGACATCGCCGTTTTGGCAATGTTCTTTGGAGTCCTTATGGATCGTAGGCCACCATATTCCTGCGCGCAATATATTCTACGCAGTAGCCCTTCCTGCATAATGACCACTTGCAACTCCTGAATGTGCATCAGCTAATATAAATGGCTTCTCATGTTCTAAAACACATCTTCGCAGCACTTTGTCAGGTCCTAACTTGTAGAGATGTCCTGCGATAATGGTGAAGTCTGCGGCTCGCACTACCAGCTGTTTCTTCTGTTGTGTAGTGAATTCTGTAGGTGCAAACCCAGTAGTTAAGAAATTGATTATGTCTTGATAATATTCATCGGCTACCTGTATAGCGAACAACTGCGCGTCATGCAGATTGTCTTCTAGATTCGTAGGTTCCTCTCCTTACTGAATCCTTGATAGATGATCAGGTCCTAAATTTAATCTTCCTGGTTTAACGACTATTTCAAAATCATACTCTTGCAATAGTAATAGCCATCTGCATATATGCCCCCCTAACACTGGCTTATTGACTAGGTATTTTAATGCAGAATGGTCTGTAAACATTGAAAAGTGTGCACCAAGCAAATAGTGCCTGAATTTCTATAATGCATATACCATTGCGAGTCCTTCTCTCTCAGTAGTTGTGTAATTCTTTTTTGCCGACAATAGCTTTCTACTCGAAAATGTCAACGATAGCTTTCTGCTCGAGAATGTAACACAAAGGCAAGTCTAGATGGCAGAGAGTTGCATAAAGTTCTTTGGAGAGATAATCTATTGACTAAAGCATCATAATGAAATTCAAAACAATGTTCATAGAGCGGATTTATCACCTATCATGCTTGCACTTATCTTCAAATATTCCACCACTCCTTTTTTATTTTCAAAATTTTGATAACTAAAACAAATGAATAAGGGGGGATGCGACAAAGAAGTTATGACCATCACTTCACGTCTTGTTCATAAATTCCAAACTAAAAAGTGGCTTGGCTGCTCAAAATCTTGTCAAACCTCAACTCAGACATCATGCATAAGCCTTCTCTTAAGTGCATATAGATCATGGAGAAAAGTAAGGTTAGACAAGTGACGTAATAGGAAGTTGAGCAAAGAGACAACCTCTAAATTTCTACATATGATTTTTCTATTCTTCATTTGAGTTCTCTATTTTGTGGATTTGAACCTTAAATTGTGGCATGTCTTATGCAGATATGATAATATAAAATATTCATTTGTGTTCATTGTTGACACAAGACTACAACATGTAATGTACAAATGGAAGGCATCCAATCCTCCCTCACAAAGAGAAGACATGTAGGCATAATAGCCATCAAAGATAAATGTTGGTGTCTTCTAATTTTTGCATTGCATTGCAATTTACATTATGACCCTTATTTGCACTTCACAATGTCACTTTCCTTCACTTTCCTTCTATACGGTGCATAGCCTCCTTTTCCAAATGAGTCATTCTTCTGCTCAATCGTAGATCTTGAAAGAGCATATGCAACACGACATAGATGACCTAGAGAAATCTTTAGATCCCCTAACCAAGCTCAAGTCCTTCCCAATTAATTAGCTTAGGTATTAAAATTGTCAAATATGATTAATTTAAATTCACAAATCTACTGGATGGAATCACTTCACTCATTCTAGTCTTGAGTATCCCTTCATAGGTCCTAAAATCCTTGCAAATTGTGTGCCTAGAGACCATAGTAATCATGGCCAGCCATAGTTTCTCTAATACAAACTGACCAATTATGAATACCAACCACTCAAACTAGAGATAATTCTAGAGTCTTGTAAAGAATTTCAACTAAAACTTGTTGAGATTCTCCTATGGTGAACACTGAAGTGAGAATTTTCCAAAATTGGATGATTTAGTGCCCAAGCAATCAAATTTTGTGCCTATGCATGACATTTCCATTGGGTTGCATTCCTCATAATGGACTCACATTCCAAGCAACCATTATGTACACTTTATTGTGGCCCCTATGCATTAATGTGTGTATCCATGCACTCAATTAAGTTCCCAATAAATTAAATCCCTAATATTTTGGCATGAGAACACAAGTATAGACCATGACAAAAAATGTGGTGATGGGTGTTTTACAAGTTATTGTGCAATAGAATATGAGCCTTTGTATATAAAGGCTCAAGGTTTCATATCAACAGAAGATTATTTATTTAAAAATATAGCTCCTCTCCACTATCCATTCAACCCCAATTGTGTTAACTTTTATTTATAATAATTGTGCCCTCTTTTTTTTTATACCAAGTGGTCCATTTTGTGCTTAGTGCAAGTATAGATTTAAATACTCCATTCATGTCTTAGGTCTATTTCATTCATTTTTCCTTTTGTATTTGTAGTTTTTGCTTCTCTACTGGGTGACCTCTCTACATACTAGGCGACCTCTCTACATCCTTGTGGGTCATCAAGCTTTTCCTTATTTAACATTTCTAGTTTTAAGACCCATTTCTACAAAACAAGAGGTGAAAGCTTACAATCCTTCATATATCCTAGTTCTTTCATGATAAAAACCATGGATTAAATAACACGATTTTTTTCCATAGTAAATTACACACAAATATACTAAATATGAAAAGCAAATATTGCTAAACTCTTTGTGTGATTATGTACAGACATGAAGGTGCAAATAATTATTCATAATGGTCTAGGTAAAACATGGGAGAGCCCATTCCCAAGACAACTAAAGCCCCCAAACAAAAACTACTACTACCCAATAGCAAGCCACACATCTCTACATGATCAGACCTTAATATCCTTACCCCCACCCCTTAAACATTTCATTTACCATACCCAAAATCCTAGTAACCCCTCCCTTTTAAATTTTACGTCAAATTTGATTTAAAAAAACAAATATGGGGTTCACAATTAGCACTCATAAGATACCCATTACAACAATTTATTTACATAATACAACTTTACATGATAAGCATGATAAGATATGATAATTTTTACAAAGCACTCTCTTTTGTCAGTAGCTTTCACATTAGAAATTCCTTGTCCTTGTCTTTTTGCATTCATGTCTAATTCCACATCCACAACATATGGTCTTACAAAGTTCTTTCAACTTCAAAGTATCATCACATTTTATTTTTGTAAGAAAGGCACAAAAGACTTACTAATTTGAATTAAGTTGCAGTCTAATCAAGGAGAATATTTTTTGATCCTAGCCTTTCTGAAATATGATTAGTCTTCCCACAATGTTTTCATGCATCCTTGAACCAACATTATTTCAACGATGCTTCTCTCCACAATGCTTGCACTCACGCTTATACCATCCTTGTTATAATTTGTCCTCTAGCACAGCACACAAACCTTCCTCTCTCTGATGGTTGATGGTCAATGCAAGGATCTTGTATTCATATTGCTTTCCAATGGTTTTGATTTCCCCATGTAAGGCATTAATCTCAAATTCAATTTTTTTTATTAATGTCAATTTCTTCCTACTTTGAATTCCACCCCCAATTTGTTAACCTCACTTTCCATTAAACAAGCCATGTTTTGTACAAGTCCTTTCATTTTATTATACACACCGTGTTTTGCTATGCTTTCATAAATAATTTCATAATCATTTCTCGTATTTTTTACGAGACATTTTTTTTCATTTGATAAATTAACAATTATCTTTAATGTGAGAAGGATTGATGGCAATAGTTTTCTTTCTACCAATTACCAATGCTATAGGATTATGGATATATCTCATTTCTTTGACTTCAAGGAAAAGTCATTGTTAAGAACCACGTCTCTTTCGGCTTAACATATTTCTACATTTTAATTATTTTAAACAGATGTCATCATATAACAGCTATCTCAAATAAAAAACATATGGGTAAAAACTCAACTTCTAAATCCTTTTGTTTCATCTTTTCTTTCTGCCATTAACTAACATACTTACCTTTCCTCCACCTTAATTCCTGATTCTTCCTCGAGATTGAATTCCACAAAACACAGGTGTTGTGTCCTCTTTTAACAGAAGTTTCAATTTGGTTAAAAAATACCCACTAAATTCTAAAATCTTTTTTATAGCCTTTTTTTTTCGAAGTTGAATTCCACATAACAAAGGTGTTGTAATATTGTTGTAATCTTTTAGCCTCGAGTCCGTAAAATATTAGTTAAAATACACCCTATAAATCCTTTTGTTTAGCTTTTTATGTTTCCCTTAAAATAGCCTTCTTTGACCTTTTATTTTTCCTTGATTTATTTTGTCTGACCTTTTTCTTTTTGCCTTTAAATGACATACACTAAGTCCAAAATACACAAGTGTTGCCTTGACAGTAGCATTTTTTAAATAGTTTTCTGTTATGACAAACACTAAAGTCCAAAAATACACAGGTGTTGCCTTAACAGAAGCCTCTTTTCAATAGTTGTGTCATTTTTTAACAGTAGCCTCTTTAAAATAGTTGACTTTTTTTTCCTTTGAAGTTTAAGGATAAAGACTGTCCGCATATAATAACTCCTCTATCATACGCCCTTTATTTGGGCACTGAGCATCTTGCGCGCCATTCTTTACTAAGAGCTCACTCTTCACCCAATATCATAACGGCAGAACCCAAACAAATTAGTTAAATTTAATCATGCCTCGATATATTTTATTCATCTTCTTGTTCTCGTTCATCACCTTCAAGACACAAGACCTCCGAACTGCAATCCCGCTGTCACAGGCTTCATCGCACTGGTATTGAGTCTAGATTCTTCATGTGTACTTTTGACAGCAGGCCCCTTCGAGCGCTATTCTTGTGTCAGCATGCACTCTTTCAAGTCGACTGCCTAATCGCGCATTCAACTAATATAACATAGGGCTAATATTCCATCAAGTTATAGATCTTCCCATCCTTACATTAAGCCTATTGACCACACACAAGGTAGTATGCTTAAGCATGACCTGCAGTGGATCACTTTCAAAGGAATCAAGCAACAACTTAAGAGTACTGCAATAGCGTATTCAACCCAAAATCTTTGATGTCGGACACATACATTATACATTATATTACGGTGTAGGTAGACAGAAGGCCCTTAAAGAACCAATAGAAAAAAAAAAGGCAAGTTGAGACTAGCAAGAACTTGCAATTCAACTTTGGGGCAACTCCTAACCTCGGAACTTTGAATTTGAGCAAATCAGCATTCTCTAGAAAATGCAATCCCAGCAAGTAAAGGAATTATTTCAACACCATGGCAAGTTAGGTGGAAACTAAGGGACGGGAGTTACTTTCAACAGCCCCGGTTGTTCTCCTGTGTCTTTACTTATAATCTATTTATTGCTAGCAGCTCTAGTTCTAATTATATTCTCCATCTTGTATTGTAAGTCAACAGAAAGTTTCCAACCTGTGATTTGTAAGGCCTCACATGTACAGAGCGACTTGTAGCTTTTCTATTTTTTATATAGTAGGCTGCTTCTAAGGTGAAATTTTACTGGGCTCACAAAGACAAGCAATTAGACAAAATGAGGACCACAAAACACAAAAATAGTAATAACAACAATATTCTAATACAGAAAAAGCTTCTTCTAGAGTAATTGACATTGTTCAATCCATATTAGATATATATGGATAATTGCTCTCTTCAATTATATGGGGCACATATCAACCTTGCTATTTGAGGGGTTAAACCCAGTGATCCTTTAATTTGGGAAAATCTTCATTCGGTCCAGTAACTGAAAACATTTGTTATTAGTCACGGTTTTGGCTATAGTTAAAATTCCATTCTTTAAACTCCTATGCAATTTCTTCTTTCTATAAAATTTGTATTACAATAAAACAAGCCAAAATCCACTTTATTCAATACAAATGTTATCCTGCTATTAGAACAAATAAAAACAATTACACGGCATCCATTTATAGCATAGCATATCTGAAACAATCAGTCTACTTAATTTTTTCCTGGTTGTTTTGCTACATTGAATCACATCAAGACAAGAAAATCAAATCTTCCAATTGGTAAAATGCTACTGCAACCATAAAGCCTAAGCCATTTTATCTATCCGCAACATAGTTTTTGCATCTTTTTCCGAAAGTGCAACTCTGCATCATAAAATTAATGGTTTTTCTGCTTTCATAAATCTGTGACATCTAAATCTCACAGTATCCACGAAAAAACAGCAAATAGAGACCAAGGCAGTTCAACTGATGTCGTAATGATATCACATTTATCTTTAAGATTATCTTGAGAACATATTTAAATATTTTATCCTGTCTGTTCTCATAAAGTATGACAAATTCCACATGAATGTGACCCTCCATGGCATCAATAACGCACATATTTTATAGTCAGAAAGCAATAAAAGCCCAGCTAAGCATGCTTTGATCAATTTTAATGATGCTGTTACAAAAACCCAACCACTTATAGAAATCGTTGTGAGGTAAACGCTTTCATGGTCTTTATGTTTCAAGATTGTGCTCAGATAAACATTCCATGGCTTGAAATTGATTGTTTTCTCAACCCAAAACAGTAACAACTCTGACTTGCTTGAAAGTTTTATCACGGCTATGCTAGTTCCTACGAAATCAGAATTACAGAAACTACACTGTTCGTCAAAATTATACAAAACCACAAAAATGGCAATACATGCAACAGAGACTCAAGAAGAAAGTGATCAAAGAATGACCATGTCTGGAAACTAAAAGATTTTACACCAGGTTTCAGCCATTGCCTCAACATTTGTAATGCGCATATTTCAGAGATAAAAATAGTTCTCTTTTTTCACTCATTGCTCTCACTCCATTTTCTCCCAAGACTTGCAACTGCCCCTGGTAACAACACTGCTTGAAATTTTGTAGATCCAGACTCCTCATGGATCCGAAGTCTCTTCTCTACTCTCACTCAAGTAAAGGGGATGCCTTTTTCTTTCTAATCACTCAGTCTGCTTTACATAAAGTCAGTTTCACTTCCATCACTTTCTCCCTTGCTTTTTTGCTCCATAATAAATGCAAGGATTAAATCCCACTATTCCTTAGGAAATGGAAACAATAGCCAACTCAAAATAAAGAATGCTCCAAATTTCTCAAAAAAAATGTTTTCTGACAATAAAAACTTTACAGCTGGAAGGTAAATCCCTCTAGTGCTAGACAGGAAAATTACAAAAAGTAATCCGGAGTCTTGCGTGTGGCATCTGGTTCAATTTGACGAGGTGCTGGATCAAATTGGATGAAGTTTTGTTCCATGGTCTCACTAACCTCCATGATAGCTGCCATGTTCCCACATCGATAGCAGTAGTTTGGAGCACTAAAGACTGTAACCACATTTTTTTCCTGCATTTGACATCAGTGAGTTCAAATGCTTAGTTTACCATGTTGATAACAATATGATAATTAAGATTAAGAATACTGCTCATCAAAAGCATTACTGTGACCAGAAAGCATATTGTTTTCTGACATGAATATACTTCCATTTGAGGGCAACATATTGACATCTAACTGAATTGTAAAATATGTTACCTGACACCAATTATAACCCTCCATAACAAGTTGATGTGCTCTCGAAACCAGACTCAGACCATTAGTGTGATTGAATTGTGCTGCTATATCCTGGCCAAATGTGTATCCAGCTCCTCTAGGAGAAATTCCCCAGCCACAACGATCATCTGGGTCTGACCAAAGTAGATCGCACATAGGCCCTTCGTGCGGTACCTAGAAATGTAAAAAAACAGGATACATAGGATCAAAAGAAAAGCATAAACTACAATGGACATAACACTTATCACTGTAAAAAGGTTAGCATCAGCAATACAAAACCATCACCAGTTAAACAAGATATCCATTTAAATGTCTTTTGAAGAGAGAACAACTGAAGTTTCACATAACCTGGAAGTCACAGAAAACTGGTGAAGAAAACCCAGGGAAGTTATACAAACTCAACAACATATAAAGTCCATCTTGGGAAAAGGGTTAAAATCCATGAAAAATTAGAAAAGAATTCCATTTCAATTTTATGTTAAAAAACAAATGGCATTTCAAACAAACTGGGAAGTATATACTATATAAACATGACAGGAAAATGCTCACAAACAAGATCCAATAATTCTGACAGAAGAGTCCAAGCAATGGGCTCTTCAACTACAAAGGCACTAAACCCAACTGGAAACTCAAAACTCAAACAATGATTCAAAAGGGCCTTTTTCAACAATGCTAATCTCACAAAAGAAAAGTTAAGGAAACATTACAACGCAGAAGGATTACCAAATATCTCAATGTAATGCACTCAAGGAATACCAACAAGGTTTGAAGGTAAAGTACATTAAAGCTTTAAGAAAGGACATAAATAAAAGGCATATGACAAGCTCAGTAATGTGTGAATTTTCAGTAACCACTGTAACACAATCAGAGCCAGAACCAAGCAAGCACAATAATAGTTGTGGCCACATAAATATCTCTGGGAAAAGATCAAACCTAGCTTCAGATATTGTGAACATTACAAGAATTATGGCTTCTGACACGGAAAACATTTTAAACTGAAGACACCATAATATAGAATTTGGAAGCGATGTCTCCACATACATAAGCACTACATTTACTTAAATGCTCAAGACACCTACTTCTTGGATACGATCCAGGGATCGAATGTTATCAAGTGTGTCCAGTGATGGAGAAAGGCCACCATGCAAGCAGAAGATCTGTAGTCAATCAAAGCAACCAAAGCCTTAGCATTTCAGATAATCTCAGGCTTACAATATGTGAAATTTATAAATCTCCAAACTTAAGCTTCAATAGCTTCTTAATTTACCTGGCTTTCAATGAGAGCTGTCAGAGGAAGGTAGTCAAAGAGGTCTGTGAAATATTTCCATACATTTGCATTCCCATATTTTCTCAAACATTCATCATAAAAGCCATAGCTGAAAACCCAAAATAAATTTTGTCAGTGGGGCATATATCAATCTAACAAAAATAATGGAATGAATTTCCTTTAAATACTTCCCATTTAGGCATGTATATAACTTTCATTCTAAGGTTTGATATACAAAATATATCTGTAATTAAGGTCTTACATCTAATTTTACATCTTCGCTCTGATATTCCAACAGCATAGACCAGACTGGTTTAGTGAAGTGGCAAAGATTGCTACGGATGACCCACAGTGCCACTCATTTCATGCTAATGAAATTGTGTGCATGGAGAAGAACCCACACTTGCAAAGTAAATGTACCGATTGGGGATCTTAGCTCTTAATTACTCATATTAATAATAAGTTCAGCATCTCACTTTCAGTGACTCCAGAACATCAGTTCACTTTTGCATTTCAATGTAGCCAAAAGCAACTAGAGGTTTGGAAGTATAATTGCATAACCCCTCCAAGACTAAGACCACATACCACTTGCAAACATTTAAAAACATATAAAATACACTTGTTTTTAAAAATTCACTGAAATCAAATTGGGAAATCTTATAAAGGCACAACAATTTGATTTGCCATCTATTACAATGACTCATTACTGGGAAGCAAGCCAATATCATAACCTTCGTTCTTAATTTAGTTTCTATGAACCATTAACCTGCCTCAATGATAATCTCGTGTCAAAATCATCAGTATTCCTGGCTAGTGGCTGGAGTATCTTACACTTGTGTAATTTGCCGGCTCTCATGATTTCCCCGTAGAATTGTAATTCTATCCCTATAGCGCACTTTCAGAGCAACCAGCAGTGTCACTGTCTCAACAGAATAGTATCCCCGATCTGCAAAGATATTGATAAGATATAGGTTGAGTTTAAATTAAACATGCTAGGCTTCAAACAGAATATTTGCATTATGCAATAGAAGGAAAAGCATAAGATCACACGGCAATATAATCCTTATCCTGAAGAGCAATAAAAGAAGAAATTGACATTTCTCTCGCCACATTTTCTTGCAAAGAAACAGTATAAATTTCCATAACTACCCTCAGCCATATCAATTCAGTCGGAAAAGCAGACAATAAGCATATCAAGCATCCTGAAAACTGTTTTGTTTGAAAAGGAATACATTCACTTTGTTATCAATATTTTGTCATACGTTTGTGGCTCTTTTTATCTCTAGTAGAGTATAACTGAGAAATTTTATATGAACTGCACAGTGTTAATAGGATTAAACTGACTGCATGGTAACCACGACGGCAAAATCCCACTTACAAAGTCTCATAATAGAAACCCAGCTATGCTTCTCAAGATACAAAGCAACAAATGTATATTGTACATAGCAATCTTTTGAGGAACTAAAATTTATTAAGTGGCACTGATAATTAATGTATATTGTACAAATAAGGTTTCTTTAAAAACTGAGATCACAAAAACCATACATTGAAAAGAAAAAAAATATGAGCGAATGAATGGAATTTGAAGTTTGAACCGACCTGAGTGACAGCAGAACACCTAGGAAAAGAAGAAAGCAGCACTAAACTATTATTTCCAGATGGGTACTACTAAGTAAAGTCACTTTGCAACAGAGATTGTATGGTAATTTCCAAATTCAACTGACTAATGTCTAGGACATCCCCGTGGCATTGCTTTTGGACACCATACATGGATGATGAGACACCGGAGACACCCCTTTTAGACACAGAACGGCAGGGGATGCCCCATCGCAGCCCACCGTCCCTAGGGGATGGGATGCATCCACAACCCTGTGGAACATTAGATAGAATCCACAAAAACCAAACTACTAAGACAAAAAAACTGCACAATTAACTTGCATGCCTTTGACGACTGCAGACTATATGTTACATGTTGGTGTAGACCGAAAGTGGAAATGTGGATATCAGGAAGAAAAAAAGAGAAGACAAATTAAGCACATATTAAGAGTTTGGGGGATTTTGGGCAAGGCCCAAATAAAAATTAACCATCGAAAGAAAAGAAAAGGTATACTTGGACTTCCTAAGATAGGTTAAAACAGAGACCCAAGATCCACATTCCCAGGCACATCGATGCATGAGTGATTGTGTCTTGTGTGCATATAAGAAAAAACACAAGAATTTAACTGTTAACACTTCCACAAGAATCACCTGTTACCCACTATACAAAACCTATTTAGTATTTTCTAACATCAAAAAAAGACGACGTAACAATTTGGAAACCTTGCAAAAGATACACCAAGATAATTCAAACGAGAAAGAACAAAAAAAAACAGGTCTCATGGATAACAGGGGCAAATGTTTCAACAAGCGTTCCTAAAATCACAGGCTCACCAAGTTCAAGCCAATGACAAACTTTCACGATAGCATTTATAAACAAAAGAAATACTAGTGTCATCCACCTAGATCTACTCAATGAACTAAGCAAGAAAATGGTATGACAGATTGGCCCAGAGAAATAGTTCAAATGTTGAAATAAAAGCATTCTCAATAGCCATTAGTCTACTAGTAATTCAAACAGCACAAAGCCGCTCTGTCATTCTGGTAAAAACTCAAGCGCGTCTGGCTTAAGAGGGCATTTGACAATAAAGCATATAAAACCCAATCAAACATAACTAGCTACTCACCTACATAGTCACCCATGAATAAATAATTAGTGTCAGGAGCCTTGCCACCGATACGGAACAGCTCCAACAAATCGTGGAACTGCCCATGAATGTCTCCACACACTGTGACCGGACATTTCACAGGCTGCACATTCCATTCCTCCACCAGAATTGCCCTGGCGTGCTCACACAGACTTTTTACCTCAGCCTCAGATAAATACTTGCATTCCAACAGCTGCTCTATCTGTCTATCCAAATCAGCGTAGGAAGGCATATCTGATCCCCAGTGGATCCAGCACCAACCGATCTCTCTGTTAGCAAATCCAAAATCCCTCCTCGCCCCTTCTCCAAACGCCCCAAAAACCAATAGCCGGCCAGCGACAAAAGCCTTAACTAAATATAGAAAGCTCCAGATCTCCGAAATGCCCGGCCTATTTTCCGAAATTCAAAACCCTACCACTTGCTAAACAGTCAGAAGAGAAAGTTTAATCACCATTCCGAGAAAAACCCACCTTTCATTTAAGCATTCCACCGCTGGTAATCCAATCAGATCCACGACCAGTGCCCTCGTTACCGGCCCTCTGTCGCTGTCATTTATGTATATATACCACTACATATACAGTCAGATTTTATCCAAGACATCAAAAGCTGGAACTACCCAGGTCGGAATTTTATTGTGTATGCCTGCCCATCAAATCGTTTTACCTCATTCCGCCCTGCAATTCTTCTGATCTCTCGCTCCCTTCCCTCTGTGTTTTGTCACTTGGCCTACAAGGTTGAAATCGTCTTTTCAAACCAAATGAAATTCACTCTAATGACGGACACATCCAAACAAATTAAAAGTTGTCCAAGCCTCAGCCTCGTCTCGGGGATCCCGAACCTCAAGGCTCGGAATTTTCGATTCTAGCACAAGCCTACCTTATTATTATTTTTTTAACTTGCATCCTTTCTCATGATTGACCCACTTTCCAAATCTGAAAAAAAAATAATCTCTTGCTTTGGCTCACAAAATTAATCCCCTGCTCTTGAAATATTTCAAATTCAAATTTAATGATGTAATTTCAATTTATACACTCGGCACGGTGCATATTAATTGCCCATGTTTAGTGAGAACTTTAGTCCTTTAGTTCAAGGTTTCAAGATTGTTGAAAAAATTATAACTAATTGAGTTGGAGACATGAGACATGACACATATGGTGTATTATACCTCTTTTTAGTGGTGTATTATACCTCTTTTTAGTGGGACAAAATAAAAGAATTTTTATGTAATGAATGATTTAGAGGTGTGCATACCTTTCCTCCTCTAAATTCAAGCTTGTTACTTTCAAGGAGGAAACTTGTCATACCCCAGGGTTAGAAGAATCTTGGGGTTCCCTTGTGACCATTTAGGAAGCTCGTCGGTTGGTGGCGTGACCGCATATAAATGTCGGTGTTGGGCATATTACCCTATCGGTTGGACCCTTGTGTGGATGGATATGGCATGAGTGCGGTTGGGTGGGCACCTTGCGTGTGTTGGCAAGGTGTGCTCATGCCCATGAGCATACCCTGCATGAGTAGGTTGGGCACATCAAACAAGAAGCCCATCGCAACGGATTGGTTGGAGTTACCTTGGGTTGGAGACCCACGACGAGAGGACATGATTTAGCTTTAGGCGAGTTGGAGCTCGAGTTGAGTCATGTGTGAAGCCCACACAAGCATGCACTAGTGGAAGAGTGCAAGTCGACTCCTCCTTAGTCGCATCCCTTGGTGAACTTGGATGCATGTATATATAAGGAGAGTCACTTGGCATTTGGGCATCATCCAACCAACACACGAGTTGATGGTCTGCACTTCAAGGGGAGCGCACTCCCTCTAGGAGGCACCCAAGAAGGAAGGCCGCACTTCTTTGGGCATAGTGAGGCGTAGCTCGTGGGAGATCTTGGGCTCACTTATGGAGAAATTGTTTTGGGTTTTGCGGAGGTGCATGTTAGATCTTCGGTATAGCCTTGGGTGGACGCACTCATGGGGAAGCAAGACTCTTAGAGAATAGCATTGAACTTTGGAGGAAAAGCCTTGGGGAAGGTGTAGTGCAGCAGGACACACTAAAACAAGGCATGTCTGCACCACTACTCGGCTACATCCGCAACCAATCGTTACATGAGGGTGCACGACGGGCAGAGACATGACGAGGCAGGAGCATACCGAGGCATGAGTAGTAGGTTGGATGGGTGCAATGGATGGACGATTTTGGAGGCTTCTGATGAAGACATGGTTGCAACAGTTGTTGGCAACGACGACAGTGGTAGAGTGCTTCATGGACTATGGAGTGTTCATGGAGATGTTGCCAAGGACAACAACAACTTGGAGTGGGGGAGGGTGTCACACCCCTGGGTTAGAAGAATATTGGGGCTCCCTTGTGACCACTTAGGAAGCTCGTCGGTTGGTAGCGTGACCGAAGACGGATGCAGGGGTTGGGCATATTACCCCATCGGTTGGACCCTTGTGCGGATGGATATGGCATGAGTGCGGTTGGGTGGGCACCTTGCATGTGTTGGAAAGGTGGTCCCACATCCATGAGCATAGCCAGCATTAGTAGGTTGGGCGCATTGGGTAAGAATCCCATCACATCGGATCGGTTAGAGTTATCTTGGGTTGGAGACCCATGATGAGAGGACATGACTTAGCTTGAGGCGAGTTGAAGCTCAAGTTGAGTCGGATGCGAAGCCCACAATTGGGTGCACTTATGGAATAGTGCAAGTCGACTTCTCCTTGGTCCCATCCCTTGGTGAGCTTGGGCGCATGTTGTCATGTCCCCAAACCCCTCAGGTTCCCTTCGGAGGCGGTGGGAGACCCTGAAACCAATTTCATCCATTTTTACACACAGCCACAATGGCCATCGATCTGCAATCCGCAATGACCTCCAACCCACAATCCGCAATCGGCTTGCCAAAATCCCTTCCGCGTTAATCATGCTCCCGACTTCTGCAATCCACAATGCAGAAGTCGGAAGTTGAAAGTCAAATCGCTGCCCCAGGAATTTCACCCCTCTGACTTCCGTAATCCGCAACCCGCGTTGCGGAAGTCGGAAGTCGGAAATCCCAATCTGTGATCCCGGGAAAAATCTCCTCCTGCAATCCGCAATCTACAACCCACTTTGCAGATGCGGAAATGCGAAAGTCCAATGCGTCAACCCCGTGGAAGTCGGCCTTCCAACATCCACAATCCGCAACCCACTTTGCGGATGCGGAAAGGCGGAACTCCCACGCGCCATTTCCGTTGGACTCGCCCTTCCGACTCCCGCAACCCGCAACCCGCTTTGGGGATGCGGAAAGGAGGAAGCCTAGCCATGCAACCCCAATGGTTGGTCCTCGACCTCTATAATCCGCAATCCGCATTGCGGATGCGAAAAGGTCGGGACCACAGACCCTTGTACCAGCCACTTCACCTGCAAACTTCTAAGGGTGATAACTCCCTCATCCTTGGTCCAAATTGGACAAGGACAATACCGTTGGAAAGCTTTCGGAGAGATCTATCCAATGGTGTGGTTCCCCAACCCATCAAATCACTCTAACCTTGTCATTTTTTCCAACTAAAACTCTGTCCATAACCTCCTCTAGGAACCTTTACCCTTTTGCAAGGAACTTTGCCTACCTCCCGCCATGACTTCTCCCTTCACTTGACCCATAGAGGGGTCCTAAAACACCACAAGGGCTATCCACTTCCTTCCCCAAGTCCAGGTGAGGCAAAGCCATCCCTCTTAAGGGTGAATGCAATGCATAACTAAACACATATTATGAAACTAAGCTAGTCAACACATCAACAACCTGCAAGGTTAGCCATACATTACACTCATGCAAATGATGAAGCATTTAGACATGAATTCAACCTCATACTCGGTCTTATACATAGCTCCCTAATGATCAATTTCATGCAATTATTCAATCAATAACTTGAACATAATAAGCATAACATAACACATGCGATATCATCATTTAAACACCACAAGGGACACTTATCTTTGGAATGAGGTTGCCCAAGCAACTGGCTAAGTGAGAGAAACTTTCCACCCAACCTTAGGTCTTTGTCCAGCCTATACTCTTTCATCTGAGAGACCACCCCCGAGCTGGGTTGTGTATCCACTAAGGAGGGATAACTAGGCTCTCTCACATTCAAGGTTCCATCCCAATGCTAAGCCAACCTACAGTTGGGTTTGTCAAGCATACAAGGGAACAGAGAGGATGTTGCTAAGTCAGTGAGCTCACCTAGAGAGATACATGCATCTCAGCTAACTCAGCAAACATGGAACCCACATTACCTACCTCACCCAACACAAGGAAGTCCCTCTTCTCTGTTGCACAGTCCCTCAAGGCCCCTTCCCTCCAGTGTTATCACAGTGTTATTCAGGGTGGGCATAGAAAGGTCCAACTATTGTTTTTCTTGAGACCTTCATCCTTCACTAGGTTTATCAAGCAGATCCAACCCTAGGTTGACCTTCTTCTCTTTTATTCAAGTTGGTTTCTTCACAGGGTCGCGGCCTAAGCTCTGCTCTGTAACTCGGTCTTCTGCAATAGATCTAAGTGTTCTCATGGATTCACTAAGCTTCACACACTCTGTAATTCATATACACGGTCTGATCTATGGTTGTCCCAACCGGATCACTTCCTACACAGTGTTTTCTTGTGTGTTCTCAGCTCTGCTAATTCGCACACACACAGAATCGTGATTTCTCTTGTTGCTTCACGACTGGGCTCTACAATGCGTGAATGACTGAGATCCCTAGTCAACAATGGGATAGCGATCAGGGTGAGTGAATTCCTAGGTGTAGAGTGGATTAAGGGACAAGTAAAACAGAGCCATACCGATTCATAGGGATGCTCCATACTCAATTGACTTCATGGTCTGGTTTTCTCAACCACCCTCTTACAATAGCATTAATGTCAACATGGGGAGTCAAATGGGTTCACAAATGGACATGTGGCAACATTGGTTCCCATCCCATAACCCCCTCACCGCTCCCTTGTGGATACGCATGGCCCCTTCTCATTGGTTGCCTCCTTAGCCAGTTTTGTTGGTATTTTATTGCAATATTTAATAATTACATCATTTACATTCTCTCATGGCTTAACATCACATGGATAATCAAACTGTCAAATACTTGCCTATGCAAATAAACCTAAGCATCCACTAGTGGGGCCTTGGCCTTGAGCTCCACACTAGGGAAAACACACATTGCATTTATACAATATTTGCATTGAAGCCAATAAACCCTAATGGTCAAAATAGGGGTATTGCAACTCCCTCTCCCTTATAATAACATTGTCCTCGGTGTTCTCAAAACTGAATAAAAATGGGAATGCCTCTTTCATGGCATCCTCCAGCTCCTGTGTGGCCTCTTCGGGACTAAGGTTCTTCCATTGCACCTTCACCTGCCCGATGGACCTGTTCTAGAGCAAAGTGACCTTCTTGTCTAGGATGCGCATAGGCTCCACTTGGAACTATCCTTCTGGTTCCACCTGTATCACATTCCAATCAATTATGTGATTAGGATCATGTACATATTTCTTAAGCAAAGAGATGTAGAAAACATTATGAGCTCTCATGTTAGCAAGCAATGCAATCCTATATGCAACTAGTCCTATCCTATCAAGGACTTCAAATGGTTCACAATATCTTGGTGCCAACTTGGCACAACTCCCTAACTCCATGAAACTTTTCCTTCGTTTCACTCTCAAATAAACATGATCCCCAATCTGAAATTCCTTATGCACTCTTTTCAGATCTGCATAACTCTTCTGCCTGTCCTTTGTTGCCTTCAAATTCTGCCTGATCTTAACAATCTCTTGCTCCATCTCTTTGATCATCTCTGGTCCAAGCACTATCCTGTTCATTGGCTTGTCCCAACTCACTGGAGTTCTGCATCCTTTGCCATACAATACCTCAAAAGGACTCATCCTCAATGATGCTTGATGTCCATTGTTGTATGCAAATTCTACCAAGTGTAGATAGTATTCCCACTTGGATGGTTTATCTATCACATACATCTTCAACGTGTCTTCGTGAATCTGATTCACCCTCTCAGTCTGACCATCTATTTGAGGATGATATGTTGTACTAAACTTCAGCTGAGTCCATAATTCCTGGAATAATCCTTTCCAAAAATTGGATGTGAACTTTGTATCACGATCTGAAATTATTGCCTTGGGCAATCCATGCAATATGAATATCTCTCTCATGAATATATTTGCTATGTCATTGGCCTTGTGAGTGGACTTGACTGGAATGAAGTGAGCTACCTTTGATAGCTTGTCCACCACTACCATGATTGAATCATGCTTCTTCACTGTCATTGGCAAACCTGTTATAAAATCCATAGAGATTACTTCCCACTTCCATTCTAGAATGGGAAATGGTTGCAACAATCCTATTGGATGTTGATGCTCTGCCTTGACTTGTTTGCACTTTTGACACCTAACAATGTACTCATCTATGTCCTTCTTCATCCCATGCCAGAAGTACTGCTTTCTTGTTGTTGTTATAGTTTTTTGATATCATGGGTGTCCTGAATATGGCATTTCATGTATCTCATCCATCACTAGCTTCTTCAAATCTACACTATTTGGAATGTATAGTCTGGTACCCTGATAAATGAGAACATCATCATCACCCAACTGATATCCTACATACTTTTCATCCACATTTCCCTGCTGCAATTCTTTATTGACTTGAAGGTAAGCTTCATCATTGGTTTGAGCTTCTAGAATTTTTTCCTTCAAATCTGATTTACACATACTCATTGCTGCAACATGAAATTTTATGTTGAGTGCATCTACAACCTTATTCTCCTTACCTTTGACATGCTTAATCTCAAAATCAAACTCACAAAGAAACTCCATCCATCTAGTTTTCCTAGCATTCATATTTGGCTGGTCAAACAAATATTTCAAGCTCATGTGGTTTGTCTTGAGCTCAAATCTTCTTCCCAAGAGATAATGTATCTATCTCTTCAGAGCATGAACCATGGTTGCTAGCTCCAAATCATGTGTGGCATAATTCTTCTCGTGCTCCTTTAACTTCCTTAACTCATAGCAAATTACAAATCCTTCTTGCATGAGCACTCCATCAAGCCCTTCAATGCAAGCATCTGTGCATACTACAAAATCTTTCTTTGGATATGCAATCTTCAAAACAGGAGCACTGGTAAGCAGTTCCTTCAGCTGCTAAAAGCTCTTCTCACATTTTTCAGACCATACAAACTTGATATTTTTCCTTTGCGATGATGTAATTGGGTGAGCTATTTTGGAGAATCCTTCAATGAACCTTCTGTAGTAGCCTGCCAGACCCATAAAAGATCTAACATCAGCAACATTCCTTGGAGTATGCCAATCCATTATGGCTGCAATCTTCTCTGGATCCATTGCAATTCCTTCCTCTGAGATGACATGACCCAAATAATGTACCTTTTGCTGATAGAAATCAGACTTACTCAGCTTTGCATACATCTGGTGTTCTCTAAGGACTTGCAACACCATTCTTAGATGTTCATTATGCTCCTCTTCATGCTTTGAATAAACAAGAATGTCATCCAAGAACATAATCACAAACTTATCCAAATATTTGTTGAAGACACTATTCATGAGACACATGAATGTAGCAGGTGCATTGGTAAGACCAAATGGTACCACTGTGAATTCATAATGGCCATACGTTGTCCTGAAAACTGTCTTATGAATGTCTTCTTCCTTAATCCCCACTTGATGGTACCTAGACCTCAATTCAATCTTTGAAAACACTCTGGATTCCTTCATTTGGTCAAACAAGTCATCAATTCTTGGCAATGGATACTTGTTCTTAACTGTCACTTTATTGAGCTGCCTGTAATCAATACACAGCCTCAATGTCCCATTCTTCTTCTTGAAAAATAACACTAGTGCTCACCAAGGAGATACACTAGGTTTGATATATTCTTTGTCCATTAATTCTTGCAGTTGCATCTTCAATTCTACTGATTTTGGTGTGCTCATTCTATAAGGAGCTTTGGAAATTAGTGTTGCCCCTGGAACAAGATTGATGGAAAAATCAATATCTCTCTTGGGTGGCAGTCCCGACACTTCATCCGGAAACACATCTTGGAATTCTTGCAACATATGAAAGTCTTCTAACATTGGTTCCTTATCCTCTGATGAATCTGATGTGTGCACAACATATAATTGGAAACCCTTTTTATAAAACTTTCTCAGCTGTAAGGCTGAAATCTGCCTTACTGAAACTTGCTTGGGAATTCCTTTTACCAACCTTGGCCTTCCTTCTTCATCAATACATTCAAGTGCTTTCTCATAACAGTCTAATTTATCTCTATGTCTTTCCAACCAATCCATACCAATTAGGGAATCATATGATCCTAATGGTAAGACATTTATATTTGCATGTGTGAGGAGTCCATCCAATTCTATGGGGAACTCCATCACTACCTCACTTACCTTTCTCTTGGTTCATGTGGCTAATTGAACTAACCAAGCCCTATTATGCTTTACTTTACCAAGATAACAACTTCCAACCACCTTAGGAGACACATAACTATGAGTAGATCCTGGATCAATCAAAACAGAAATAGATTGCATAGCAATCTTACCTTCAATCTCCACCACTGCTGATTGATGGTCTGTTTGGTGATCATCCAGTGTTGCATAAATCCTAGGTGTTTCCCTTGCCATATATTCCACAACAATTGCTCCTTCTATGTTGTGTAAGCTTCTGGGATTTTCCCTCCGATGTGGACATTCTCTAAGCATATGGTTTCCTCCACATCCCCAACATTGAAGTGGCCCTTTTGGTGCCTTTTCTGCTGCTACAGCTGGCTTGAATCCTCCTTGTGCTTGCTGGCCCTATGGAAAATTTATGGGCTGATTTCTAAATGGTTGTTTGATTCCATTTTTCCTTTGTTCAAACCTTCGTTTGGGCTTTCCTTTCCATGTTGGTTGAACCTATGTTTTACATTTACTCTGCTCATAGCAATGCACTGCCATTCTAATGGCTTCATCCAAACTTGGTGGATTGACAAACTCAATCCTATCTCTGAAATTTTGTGGTAGGCTACCAAGGAAACATTGGATCTTCACTCTTTCATCCTCGATGTAGTCAACATACCTCAGCAGCTCCAAAAACTTGTGGACATGCTCATCCATAGTATTCTTCCCTAATATGAGTTCATTGAACTCTTTTCTTTTGTTATCATAATACCTAGCTGATAGGTATTTCTCCTTGAAGTACCTTTTAAACCGCTCCCAGTTTATCCTTCTATCATTGATTGATTTCACTTGCATGAGGTGTTCCCACCAAATTGAAGCTCTTCCACTTAGGTTATAAATGGAAACTCTAGCCTTTTCATTTTCCGAATACTCATGCATTCTGAAATGCTTTTTCATTCCAAGAAGCCATGCCTCTGCCTCTTGACCTGTTTTGCTTTCTCCATCAAAGGTGGGAGGCCTTGCCTTCCTAAGTTCACCCTGTGGGATCCCTCTGAACTTCTTTCTTCTCTCACTTCTGCTAGAAGTATGTCTTGGGATTCCTTGAGAACCTTTGGAGTCATCTGACCTGCTGGAAGGAGATCTTGGAGAGGGCGTTCTGTGCTTTTTTCTCACAGAACTCCTTCTAGGGATTGGAGTCTTTTTCCTAGAATGACCTCTAGAGTTGCGGCTTGCGTTTTGTTCTTCTCGACCCTCGTTGCTCGGGTTAGACCCACGATTTATCCTTTGGTGCATATCGGTGAGGCTCTGCAAGATGGTGGCATTAAGCTGGTGATACTCTTCCCGCGCCTTCATCAATCTCTCGTTGAAGCTAACCATGGTCTCGGCCAAGTTTGGGGGTGTTACTTGCTCCCTTCTTCCATTATATTCGGTTTCAGTATGCGCTTCTTGCACATTCTCACCTAGCACATCGTCCTCCTGCTCAAATGGATCCTGGGCATCGTTAATTGTTACCATTTATCAGACATCATAAGCATTCACATAAACCTAAAACATTCATTCAAATTTGGAATTATTCATTGGACAATCAATCAACAATAAACGTTTATCAAAACCACACCATGAGCACTTATCCGTCTGTAATGCATTCACGATTCGACCCCAAACAACCCCAGTGCTATAATTGAAGCTCTGAAACCACTCTGCCATGTCCCCAAACCCCTCAGGTGCCCTTCATAGGCGGTGGGAGACCCTGAAACCAATTTCATCCATTTTTACACACAGCCGCAATGGTCATTAATCCGCAATGACCTTCGACCCACAATTTGGAATCGGCTTGCCAAAATCCCTTCTGCAGTAGTCACTCTCCCGACTTCCGCAATCCACAATGCGGAATTCAGAATTTGGAAGTCAAATCGTTGCCTCGGGAATTTCACCCCTCCGACTTCCGCAATCTGCAACCTGCGTTGCGAAAGTCAGAACTCGGAAATCCCAATCCGTGATACCGGGAAATTCTCCTCCCGCAATCCGCAACCCGCTTTGCGGATGCAGAAATGCAGAAGTCCAATGTGTCGGCCCCGTAAAAGTCAGCCTTCCGACATCCGCAACCTGCTTTGCAGATGCGGAAAGGCGGAACTCCCACGCGCCATTTCCGTTGGACTCGCCCTTCCGATTCTCGCAACCCGCAACCCGCTTTACGGATGCGGAAAGGCGGAATCCTAGCCACGCAACCCCAACGGCCGGTCCCCAACCTCCACAATCCGCAATCCGCATTGCAGATGCGGAAAGGTCGGGACCACAGACACCTGTACCAACCACTTCACCTGCAAACTTCTAATGGTGATAAATCCCTCATCCTTGGTCCAAATTGGACAAGGTCGGTACCATTGGAAAGATATTGAAGAGCTCTATCCAATTGTATGGTTCCCCACCCCATAAAAGCACTCTAACCTTGTCATTTTTTCCAACTGAAACTCTGTCCATAACCTCCTCTAGGAGCCTTTACCCTTCTGCAAGGAACTCTACCTACCTCCTACCATGACTTGTCCCTTCACCTGACCCATAGAGGGGTCCTAAAACACCACAGGAGATATCCACTTCCTTCCCCAATTCAAGGTGAGGCCAAGCCATCCCTCTTAAGGGTGAATTCAATGCATAACTAAACACATATTATGAAACTAAGCTAGTCAACACATCAACAACTTGCAAGGTTAGCAATACATTACACTCATGCAAATGATGAATCATTTAGACATGAATTCAGCCTCATACTTGGGCTTATACATAGCTCCCTAATGATTAATTTCATTTAATTATTCAATCAATAACTTGAACATAATAAGCATAACATAACACATGAGATATCATCATTTAAACACCACAAGGAGCACTTATCTTTGGAATGAGGTTGCCCAAGCAACTGGCTAAGTGAGAGCAACTTTCCACCCAACCTTAGGTCTCTGTCCAGCCTATACTCTTTCAGCTGAGAGACCACCCCCAAGCTGGGTTGTGTATCCACTAAGGAGGTATAACTAGGCTCTCTCACAGTCTAGGTTCCATCCCAATGCTAAGCCAACCTACAGTTAGGTTTGTCAAGCATAAAAGGGAACAAGGAGGATGTTGCTAAGCCAGCGAGCTCAACCACAGAGCTACAGGAATCTCAAATAAATCAACAAACATGGAACCCACATTACCTACCTCACCCAACACAAGGAAGGCCCTCTTCTCTGCTGCACAGTCCCTCAAGGCCCCTTCCCTCCAATGTTATTCAGGGTGGGCATATAAAGGTCGAACTGTTGTTTTTCTTGAGACCTTCAGCCTTCACTAGGTTTATCAAGCAGATCCAACCCTAGGTTGACCTTCTTCTCTGTTATTCAAGCTAGGCTCTTCATAGGGTCGCGGCCTAAGCTCTGCTCTACAACTCATCCTTCTGCAATATATCTGAGTGTTCTCACGGCTTCACTAAGCTTCACACACTCTGTAATTCATCTCCACGGTTTGATCTATGGTTGTCCCAACAGGTTCACTTCCTACACAAGGTTTTCTTGTGTGTTCTCGGCTTTGCTAATTCGCACACACACACAAAATCATGATTTCTCTTGTTGCTTCACGGTTGGGATTTGCAGCGTGAATGACTGAGATCCCTAGTCAACAATGGGATAGCGATCAGGGTGAGCGAATTCCCAGGTGTAGAGTGGCTTAAGGGACAAGTAAAACAGAGCCATACCCTGCCATACGAATTCACAGGGATGCTCCATACTCAATCGACTTCATGGACTGGTTTTCTCAACCGCCCTCTTACAATAGCATTAATTTTAGCACGAGGAGTCAAATGGGTTCACAAATGGACATGCGGCAGCATGGGTTCCCATCCCATAACCCCCTCACCTCTCCCTAGGGGATATGCATGGCCCCTTCTCATTGGTTTCCTCCTTAGCCAATTTTCTTGGTATTTTATTACAATATTTAATAATTACACCATTTACATTCTCTCATGGCTTAACAACACATGGACAATCAAATTGTGAAATACTTTCCTATGCAAATAAACCTAAGCATCCACTAGTGGGGCCTTGGCCTTGAGCTCCACATTAGGGAAAACACACATTGCATTTATAAAATATTTACATTGAAGCCAATAAACCCTAAGGGTCAAAATAAGGGTATTACACATGTATATATAAGGAGAGTCACTTGGCATTTGGGCATCATCCAACCAACACACTAGTTGATGGTATGCACTTCAAGGGGAGCGCACTTCCTCTAGGAGGCACCTAGGAAGGAAGGCCACACTTCTTTGGGCATAGTAAGGTGTAGCTTGTGGGAGATCTTGGGTTCACTTCTAGAGAAATTGTTTTGGGTCTTGCGGAGGTGCATGTTAGATCTTGGGTCTGACCTTGGGTGGACGCACTTGCCATGGGGGATCAAGACTCTTAGAGAATAACATTGAACTTTGGAGGAGAAGCCTTAGGGAAGGTTTAGTGCAGCAGGACGCACTAAGACAAGGCATGTACGCACCACTACTCGGCTACATCCGCAATCAATCAACACATGAGGGTGCATGACGGGAAGAGACATGATGAGGCAAGAGCATATCGAGGCATGAGTAGTAGGTTGGATGGGTGCAATGGCTGGATGGTTTTGGAGGCTTCTTAGGAAGACATGGTTGCAACAACAGTTGGAAAAGACGACAATGGTAGAGTGATTCATGGAATATGGAGTGTTAGTGGATATGTTGCCAAGGACATCAACAACTTGGAGTGGGGGAGGGTGGCATACCCCTGGGTTAGAAGAATATTGGGGTTCCTTCGTGACCACTTAGGAAGCTCATCGGTTGGTAGCGTGACCGGAGACAGATGCAGGTTTTGGGAATATTACCCCATCGGTTGGACCCTTGTGCAGATGGATACGGCATGAGTGCGGTTGGGTGGGAACCTTGCATGTGTTGGAAAGGTGTGCCCATGCCCATGAGCATACCCAACACTAGTAGGTTGGGCACATCGGGTAAGAATCCCATCGCATCGGATCGGTTAGAGTTATCTTGGGTTAGAGACCCACGACTAGAGGACGTGACTTAGCTTTAGGCGAGTTGAAGCTCAAGTTGAGTTGGATGCGAAGCCCACACTTGGGTGCACTTATGGAATAGTGCAAGTCGACTCCTCGTTAGTCGCATCCCTTGGTGAGCTTGGGCGCACATATATATAAAGAGAGTCACTTTCCATTTGGGCATCATCCAACTAACAAACTAATTGATGGTTTTCACTTCAAGGGGAGCACAATACCTCTAGGAGGCACCCAAGAAGGAAGGACACACTTCTCTAAGCATAGTGAGGCATAGCTCGTGGAAGATCTTGGGTGCACTTCTAAATAGATTATTTTGTGTCTTTGGGAGGCGCAGGTTAAATCTTGGGTGGATGCACTTTCCATGGGGAGGGAAGACTCTGTTAAGCCCTAAATTGTGGCCCATTCCCCCCTAAATTGGGCATTTTATATTAATATTTTTATATTAGTGATGTCGACTTGAGTCCATTAGTGGTAGTTGTACCTCTTTGTCTCCTATATATATATCAAGGAGACCTTTTCATTTGGATCATCTTATCTTGTATTGCGTTGTGTACTTAGTACATTGTATAAGGAGGCTGCCCCCTGGAAGAAGCTTGATATTCATCTTTGTTATTCATTATTAATGCATGGATTACTCTTTCTTGTCTATTTATGCTCTTTTGGGGATTTTGTTGCATAACATTTGGTATTAGAGCTTGGATGCTTCTAAAACAAGTCATCTTGGAATTTTCATTATAATTTTTTTTGTAGGACGTTTCAAATAGTGAAATGCATAGGGGAGTAGAGGACAAAGCAAATTATCTATGGTACGAGTTTCAGATCCTAATTCATTACAGGTTTGGAGTTATGCCCTTTGGAATTTAAGGTTTCTAACTAGTCCAAAAACTAGTCCCAAACAAGTGTTATGGAAAAAATTGTTATATCTAGAGCATGCGAGATCCAAATTGAGTAAGATCTGTTGCATAATAAATAAGACAGACCACAGTATCTATGTTAGCAATTTCATAATTAGATCAAAAAAATTGGGCATGTGGCAGTCTGTACACTTTTTCTCTTCTGAAATGGTAAAAAATAACAAGTGTTGGGAAAATTGCCACAACTTTTTATTGGCACATCAGAATTAGGTCACACCTGTGGCATTGAAGAGAAGACATATCAGGATACCGCAAAAAAAAATCAGACTTAGAGAGGATGAAATTTTAGAGATACCTTAGTTGGAAGATCAACTATCGAATCAGTCTCCAAATTAGGGTTTGAAAAAGGTACACCATTTTGAATAAATTTTAGTAGAAAGATCTATTTTGGGTGATCTCAAAGGTGTGATAAAGATTGTAGATATCTATTTTTATTGTTCCACATGGCACCAAAAGGTAGTGGAAAAATTGACACTCTAATCAAACCACTAGAGGATTCATCCATGACCTACAATGAAAGTGAAGACCTATCTTTTCGGGTGTCCAAGTTGGAAGATCTGAATAAAGGGACTGTGAGAACGGTTGATTTAGTGAATTTAGAGAATAATATGGGACATCTGGTGAGTAAGATGATAGGAAAAATGGATAAGACGAATGAAAATATGGAAAGGATTTCTAAGCTCCTACAAAATCCAAAGGAAAATCTCCCTAAAGGTGATGATGTGTCCCAGGGTACTCAAGAAGATAAAGATAGTGTCCATATTGAGCAACCTTCCATTAATAAGCATACTCCAAGAGGATTTGATTATAATAATGGAAGCAATCAAGGATGGTCCCCAAGGGGTATCAAACTCCCAAAGATTGACAAGAGGAAGTTTGATGGAAAGGACCCCGTAACATGGATATTCCAGATGGAGCAATTTTTTGATATACACCAGGTGCCAAATCTAAAAAAGGTAACTATTGCATCTTTATATTTAGAACCTAAGTAGTTTGTGTGGTACCAATGGATTTGTGAACGCAAAAAGAAATCCATTCTCTATTGGTCCATTTTTACAGAAGAATTGATATCATATCATGGTGATGTTAAGAGCAATTCCTTATTTACCCAAATGATAAATCTAAGGCAAAAGGGTCCAGTAATCGAGCACATTCAACAATTTCAAAAGTTGAGTCTCAACGCGGAGGGCACACCAAATGATAAATTGTTGGATCTCTTTATTGAAACCTTGAAAGGATAACATTCAACATGAGGTGCGTCTCTTTGAACCAATATCCTTAGAGAAGGATTTCATGTCGGCAAGGAAGGTTGAAAGTAAAAACATGGCAATGACTACTAAAAGGACCACCTCTAACACCTATAGAGAGAATAATGTTCCTTCTTCTAACCCACCTCAACCTACAAGGTTGACACCTCAACAAATGGATGAAACAAGAGCAAAAGTTCTATGGTTTAATTGTGACAACAATTATACCAAGGGACACAAGTTTGGTGAGAAGAAATTATTCTACATAGATTGTGAAGAAGAAGAAGAAGAAGCAAAAGAACATGAACCATCTCAAGCGGAATAAATAGAAGAGATTACTCACGATGAGATTACTCCCACCATATCTTGTCATGCATTGGCTGGAATTAACACTCCTCAAACTCTCAAGATCGAAGGATATATCAAAAAGAAAAAGGTAACAATGTTGATTAGTTATGGTAGCACTCATCATTTTATTCATTGTAAATTAGCCAAAGCTCTCAATTTATTTATATATCAAGCATCGGAGTTTCAAGTAATGATTGCATATGGATGAACTATCAATTGCTCGGGGAAATGCCATAAAATCACTCTTACTATGGGGGAATTTGTATTGATTAGTCCAATGATTGCTATTCCAATGGGTGGTGCTAATGTTGTCTTAAGGGTCTAATGGTTACAATCATAGGGAACAATGGCCTCTAATTTTCAAGAACTTTTCATGAAATTTTCCTGGGAAGGAAAATAATTTGAGTTAAGGGGTGTCATAGGGAAACCAAGCAAGGTGATAAGCTCTAATGGAATGAAAAAATTGTTGAAAAAGGGACATCAGGGTGTAATTGCACAATTATGCTCACTAGAGGTTCAAACATCTAAGCATCATATTCCCCTAGATCTCCAAAGGGTCAATGGTAAACATTCCAAGGTATTTGAAGATATTCCAAAAGGTCTTCCACCTACTCGAGACCGTGATCATGATATTCACTTGATTCCAAGAAGTGTTCCTCTTAACACCAAACCTTACAGATACCCCTATGGTCAGAAGAGTGAAATTGAGTGAATGGTTGAAGAAATGTTAGAGGTTGGCATAATTAGGCCTAGCCAAAGTTCTTACTCTGCACTAGTGGTAATGGTACACAATAAGGAGGGATAAAGGCGTATGTGTATAGACTATAGAGAGATCAACAAGTTCACCATTAAAGATACGTTTCCCATTCATGTCATTGATGAATTGTTAGATGAACAACATGGAGCAATTTACTTCACAAAGTTGGATCTTCGTTTAGGGTATCATCAAATTAGTATGAAGGAAGAAGACATCCCAAAAACAACATTCATAACTCATGAAGGTAACTATGAATTTCTTATTATTCCTTTTGGCCTTACGAATGCACCCTCCACATTTCAAGGTTTGTTGAATTCCATTTTCAAGCCCTTAGAAAATTTGTGTTAGTATTTTTTTATGATATACTAATCTATGGCAAGTCTTGGGAACAACATCTTCAACATGCTGATAGGGTGCTACAACTACTAACGGTGTAACAACTATATGCAAAACCTTCCAAATGTTTCTTTGGGGTAAAGGAGGTATAATATTTGGGTCATATTGTATTTCACGAAGGTGTCAAGGTAGACCCTAACAAAATTAAAGCCATGATGGATTGGCCGATTCCCAATACCTTGAAGAATCTTAGAGGATTCTTAGGTTTGACAGGGTACTACCGCAAGTTTGTTTGGAACTATGGAAGAATAACAACATCTCTGGCAACATTATCGTAGAAGGATTCATTCTCTTGGACTCCAAAAGCAACTCAAGCTTTTGAACAACTTAAAGAGGCAATGTGCAAAGCCCCTGTATTGACCACACTAAACTTTACAAAAACCTTTATTGTGGAATGTAATGCCTTGGGAAATGGAATTGGTGTTGCCTGGATTTTGAAAGTCGACCAATCAGGGGAAAGAACATACACAAACCCATTTATGAGAAGGAAATGATGGAAATACTATATGCACTCAAGCAATGGCGTCCTTACCTAATAGGTAGGCACTTCAAGGTCAAAACAGATCATGATAATCTTAAAAACTTCATGGAACATAGACAATTTTCAGAAGAGCAACAAAAATGGGTAACCAAGATGTTGGGATATTACTATGAAATCATCTATAAAAAAGTGAAACAAAATATAGTGGCATATGCACTCTCAAGAAAAGATGAGGATGTTGAGGCATTACTTTGTGTTATTTCTATTATACAACTCAATTGGATAGAAGAAGCAAGGGAATAATGGAAGAATGACCTATTGGTGTGGATGTTCATTCAAAAGATACAAAAGGATCTTAGTGTATCAGATACTTTTGTGTGGAGAAATGATTCACTATGGTATAAGGACCGCTTGTCTATATGTAAGAAATCTGAACTCAAACAAAAGGTCCTTTTTGAATTACACACCTCTCCTATAGGAGGGCACTTGGGATTCCTAAAAAACTACCATAGGGTCGAGAATGATTTTTTTTCGGGAAGTTCTTAAATCTGATGTTCAAAGGTCCGTGGCAGAATGTTTGGTTTGTCAACAAAATAAGGTTGAAACAATTAAGGCCCCAGGTCTTTTACAACCATTATACATACCTTGCCAGTGCTAGGAGGAGGGTTCAATGGATTTTATCACAGGTTTACCCAAGTAAGAAGGGAAGAATGTTATTATGGTGGTTGTTGATAGACTCACCAAGTATGCAAACTTTTGTGCACTCTCTCACCCTTTTAACACAAGTACAATAGCTGCGGCATTCATGGAAACAATTCAAAAGCTACATGGAAACCCAAAGATAATTGTAAGTGATAGAGATCCAATTTTCACTGGAAAATTTTGGACTGAGTTATTTTCTTGTTTAGGTACACAGTTGGCTCAGAGTTCATCTTATCACTCTCAATCCAATGTGAAAAATGAGATATTGAACAAATGTTTGGAAGGATATCTTCGTTGCTTTACATCCAATAAACAAACACTGTAGGTGAAATGGTTATCTTTGGCATAATGGTGGTACAATACTTCCTTCCATACGTCATAAAAAATGTCCCCATTTATGGAACTTTATGTGCACCAACCTCCATCTATCACATATCCATTGAAAGGAAAATCTAAAGTTCAAGTTGTGGAAGATCACCTCGAGCACTAGCAAGAAGTTCTCCAAATATTGAAGGACAACTTGGTTATATAAAAAAATAGGATGAAACAACAAGCGAATCAACATTGCAATGAAAGGAGTTTTCAAGAAGGGGATTGGGTATTTTTTAGGCTCTAACCTTACAAACATATATCCCACAAGCAACTCAATTAGGACAATAAATTAGCACCCAAGTACTATGGTCCTTATAAAGTTTTGTAGAAGATTGGTAGTATGGCTTACAAATTAGAGCTCCTTTCATCCTCAAGGGTACACCCAGTTTTCCATGTTTCTTGCTTAAAGAAGGTAATAGGAGACAAGATTCCAATTCAAACTATCTTGTCAGAGCTTGATGAAGAAATAAAAGTCATATTGGAACTTGAACAAATCACTGAAATAAGGACGAAACAACTAAAAATCAAGCTATTAATGAGTACCTCATTAAGTGGAAGAACTTACCATTAGAAGATTAGACATGGGAAGATGAGTCCTTAATACAAAAGCATCCACTACTAACCAAGCGTTGAGGACAACACTTGTCTGAAGGGGAGGGGCATGTTAATCCCTAAATTGTGACATCCCCCCCCTAAATTGGGCATTTTATATTAGTATTGTTATATTAATGACGTTGGCTTGAGTCCATTAGTGGTAATTGTACCTCTTTGTCTCCTATATATATATCAAGGAGACATTTTCATTTGAATCATCTTATCTTGTCTTGTCTTGTGTACTTAGTACATTGTATAAGGAGGTTTCCCCCTCGAAGACGCTTGATATTCATCTTAGTTCTTCATTATTATGGTGTGGATTACTCTTTCTTGTTTATTTATGCTCTTTTGGGGAATTTATGTAGATGGATATGGCATGAGTGCAGTTGGGTGGGCACCTTGCATGTGTTGGAAAGGTGTTCCCATGCACATGAGCATACCCAACATGAGTAGGTTGGGCGCATCGGGAAATAAGCCTATCACATCAAATCAATAAGATACCTTGTGTTGGAGATCCATGATGAGAGGACGTGACTTAGCTTGAGGTGAGTTGGAGCCTGAGTTGAGATGAGTGTGAAGCTCACACTTGGGCACACTTGTGGAAGAGTGCAATTCGACTCCTCCTTGGTCGCATCCTTTGGTGAGCTTGGGTGCACGTATATAAGGAGATTCACTTGGCATTTGGGCATTATCCAACCAACACACTAGTTGATGGTATGCACTTCAAGGGGAGTGCAATCCCTCTAGGAGGCACCTAGGAAGGAAGGGCACACTTCTTTGGGCATGGTGAGGCGTAGCTCATGGGAGATCTTGGGAACACTTTTGGAGAGACTGTTTTGTGTCTTTGGGAGGCGTAGGTAAGATATTGGTTGGATGCACGTGCCATGGGAAGGAAAGACTCTTAGAGAATAATGTTGAACTTTGGAGGAGAAGCCTTGGGGAAGGCTTAGTGCATCAAGGCGCACTAAGAGAAGGCATGTCAGCACCACTACCCAACTACATCCGTAGCCAATCGACACATGAAGGTGCACAACAAATAGAGACAAGACGAGGCAATGACATACTGAGGTAGTAGTAGGTTGGACGGGTGGGATGGCTAGACGGTTTTGGAGGCTTCTTAGGAAGACATGGTTGTAGTAGTAGTTGGAAACGATGGTAGTGGTAGAGTGTTTCATGGACTATGGAGTGTTCATGAAGATGTTGTCGAGGACAACAACAACTTGGAGTGGGGGAGGGTGTCATACCCATGGGTTAGAACAATATTGGGGTTCCCTTGTGACCACTTAGAAATCCTATCGGTTGGTGGCATGATAGGAGACATATGCGGGTGTTGGGCATATTACCCCGTTGGTTGGACCCTTGTGCAAATGGATATGTCATGAGTGCGGTTGGGTGGGCACCTTGTGTGTGTCAGCAAGGACATGTGTCCATGCCCATGAGCATACCTAGCACGAGTAGGTTGGGAACAGTGGGAAAGAATCCCATCGCATCAAATTGGTTAGGTTTACCTTGGGTTGGAAACCCATGATGAGAGGACGTGACTTATCTTGAGGCGAGTTGGAGCCCAAGTTGAGTCAGGTGCAGAGCCCCCACTTGGATTCACTTGTGGAAGAGTGCAAGTTGACTCCTCCTTGATTGCATCCCTTGGTGATGTTGGGTGCACGTATATATAAGGAGTGTCACTTGGAATTTGGGCATCATCCAACCAATACACTAGTTGATGGTCTGTACTTCAAGGGGAGCGCACTCCCTATGGGAGGCACCAAGGAAGGAAGGGCACACTTCTTTGGGCATAGTGAGGCATAGATTGTGGGATATCTTGGGTGCACTCTTGGAGAGATTGTTTTGGTTATTGGGGAGGCACATGTCAGATCTTGGGGGGATGTACTTGCCATGGGGAGGCAAGACTCTTAGTGAAGAACGTTGAAATTTGGAGGAGAAACCTTGGGTAAGGTCTAGTGTAGCAAGACACACTAAGATTAGTCATGTACACACCACTACTCAACTACATCTACAATTAATCAACACATGAGGGTGCATGAAAGATAGAGAAATGACGAAGCAGTAGCAGACCGAGGTAGTAGTAGGTTGGATGGGTGCGATGGCTGGATGGTTTTAGAGGCTTCTTAGGAAGGCTCGATTGTAGCAGCAGTTGTTAGCAGTGACAATGGTAGAGTGCTTCATGGACTATGGAGTGGGCGTGGAGACGTTTTCAAGGACGACAACAACTTGGAGTGGGGGAGGGTGTCATACCCATGGGTTAGAACAATCTTGGGGTTCCCTTGTGACCACTTAGAAATCCTATCGGTTGGTGGCATGATAGGAGACATATGTGGGTGTTGGGCATATTAACCCGTCGGTTGGACCCTTGTGCAAATGGATATAGCATGAGGGCTGTTGGGTGGGAACCTTGTGTGTGTTAGCAAGGACATGTGTACATGCCCATGAGCATACCTAGCACAAGTAGGTTGGGAACATTGGGAAAGAATCCCATCGCATAATATTGGTTAGATTTACCTTGGGTTGGAAACCCATGATGAGAGGACGTGACTTAGCTTGAGGCGAGTTGGAGCCTTGAGGCGAGTTGGAGCCAGATTTGGGTCAGGTGCAGATCCCACACTTGGGTTCACTTGTGGAAGAGTGCAAGCCGACTCCTCCTTGGTTGCATCCCTTTGTGATCTTGGGTGCACGTATATATAAGGAGTGTCACTTGGAATGTGGGAATCATCCAACCAATACACTAGTTGATGTTTTGTACTTCAAGGGGAGCGCACTCCCTCTAGGAAGTGCTAAGGAAGGAAGGGCACACTTCTTTGGGCATAATGAGGCGTAGCTTGTGGGAGATCTTGGGTGCACTTTTGGAGAGATTGTTTTGGTTCTTGGGGAGGCGCATGTCAGATCTTGGGGGGACGCACTTTCCATGGGGATGCAAGACTCTTAGTGAAGAATGTTGAACTTTGGAGGAGAAACCTTGGGGAAGGTCTAGTGCAACAAGACACACTAAGAGGATTCATGTCCGCACCACTACTCAACTAAATCTGCAGCTAATCAACACATGAGGGTGCATGACATGTAGAGAAATGACGAGGCAGTAGCAAACTGAGGTAGTAGTAGGTTCGATGGGTGTGATGGCTGGATGGTTTTGAAGGCTTCTTAGGAAGACTCGATTGTAGCAGTAGTTGGTAGTGGTGACAGTTGTAGAGTTCTTCATAGACTGTGGAGTGATCGTGGAGATGTTGTTGAGGATGACAACAACTTGGAGTGGAGGAGGGTGTCATACTCTTGGGGTTCCCTTGTGACCACTTAGGTGTTAGTTTTTCAGCATTTAATTCAATATGATCTAGGATCTTAACTGAGAGAACAACATGTACAACATATCAAACACAAGAGACAAGAGACACAAAGCATTTCACCGGGGAAAACCGAGAAGGTGAAAAACCTCGCAACTTCCTCAGAGATAGAATGAGCATCAATACAAATATCACAAAGGTCAAACCCAACAACAAGATATATTCTCCTAGAAACTGCTCCTCCTTCACTTGTGCGCACTCCTCCTCTCTCTCACTAATGCGAAGTGAGTGAGTGTGTGAATGAACAAATGAGAGAGTCACACTCTCTATTTATACTTTACTTTGACTTGCCTTTTACTCTAACTGGGCCGACCTCCCTTAGGAGAGTCTAATAACCCATTATCACTTGTCATTGGGTTGACCCCACTAGGATGGTCTAATAACCCTTTGACCCACACAACTCATACAGGGCTGACCCCACCAAGGTGGTCTAATAACCCATCAAATATAAGTTGCGACACTTACAATAATACTTGCGACACTTGCAAATACAAATGATGACACTTCCAATTGGAGGAATGATACATCTCCGTTGGGGATACAATAAAGTACAAATGTAATACATACAATATACAAGTGAATATATTCTGAAGTTACAAATACATCAACACTCCCTCTTAACTAGGAAGGTATTCTCTTGACACAAGTCATCAATACATATAGACACAAGTCTTCAATATTGGAGCTGGATCATCGTCACTGGATCACTGGAGCATCATCGTCACTATTGCTGTAATCTTCATCTCTATCACTGGTGCTATCTCTCAATTCTTCTCGTCATAGGAAGTTCCACAGAGCCAACCCTTTTTCATGCTGGATGTAGGCCTAGCCTCTTGTAGGTCTTCATCATCTCTGGCCATCCTGTGGAATGTGCATCAACAAAACCTCGAAAGAGCATCCCAGGACTTTTACGAGCACACAGCCCAACTGATCAGATCTCCCAGGATCTTTTACATATGACCACCATAAAACCTTGAAAGAGCATCCGAGCTCAAACTATCGGATCTCCCAAGATCTTTTCTATGTGGTCAGGAAAAACCTTAAAAGAGTGTCTTGCAACTTTTACGAGCACACAGCTCAACCTATCGGATCTTCAAGACTGATTACATGCCTCCTGTAGCAAAACCTTGAAAGAGCATCCGAGCTCAAACTATCGGATCTCCTAGGATCTTTTCTATGCTACCTGTAGCAAAACCTAGAAAGAGTATCCGAGCTCAAACTATCCGATCTTCCAGGATCTTTTCTATGCTACCTACACAATCTGTCCATGGCCACGGAGTATCGACCTGATACTCATGATCCACCTGATCATCCTCGCACGGAGCATCCTCCTGATGCTCATGATCGTACTGATCATCATCATACAATACATCATCTTGATGTACAACATCTGGAGCATAAACCTGATGCTCATCCCATATGATCGTCTTGATCATCATCATACAATACATCATCTTGATGTACAACATCTAGAGCATCGACCTGATGCTCACCACACATGATCATCCTCTTCAGATCATCTCATCATCCACGGAGCACAGCCCAGATGCACATCATACAACACTTACACCACCAACATGATAGAACACATCTACCACCATTCGGGGAAGGCTCCAGCCCTTACTTTTTCACCATGGGAGAACACATCTACCACCATGTGAAAAATGGCTTCAGCCCTTACATCTACACCATGGGAGAACACATCTACCACCATGTGAGAATGGCTCCAGGCCTTACATCTGCACCATGGGAGAACACATCTACCACCATGTGAGAATGGATCAACAATTACATCACGACCATGGGAGAACACATCTACAACCATGTCAAAAAATCCCATGTGCATCTGCGTCTTCCAGACTCATCACTTCCCCTTGGAAGGAACCTCGATCTGAAGTACACCAAGCCTCTTTCTGAAGTACTCGAACTTCACTTTGGCTAGTGGTTTGGTCAACACATCTGCAATCTGCTCATCCGTCGCAACATACAGGAGCTTCACTGCTCCTCTCTGCACCATATCCTTGATATAGTGATATTTGATCTCGATATGCTTCGACTTGTCATGGAACACCGGGTTCTCTGACAACTTCACACAACTCTGTTTATCACAATAGATACAAGTAGCATCTAACTGGAGATCAAATAAATCATACAGTAGCTTCCTTAGCCATATTGCCTCACAAATAGCCGAACAAGCTGTGACATACTCTGCTTCGGCTGTACTCAATGCTACACAGGACTGCTTCCTACTAAACCAAGAGATCACACCTGATCCCATACTGAAGCAGCACCCCGAAGTGCTCTTCCTATATACAGGCACTGCCTGCCCAATCTTAATCAACATAACCCTCCAGGTTAACCTTTTGATTCGCATCATACTTGAGCCCATAATCAACCGTACCCTTTAGGTACCTCAGAATATGCTTTACATCAATCAGGTGAACATGTCCAGGATTCGTCAGGAATTGGCTCAAGGTGTTCACCACAAAGCAAATGTTTGGTCTCGTGTTCATCAATTACATCAAGGACCCAATCATCTAATGATACATCGTGGCATCAAATGACTCTGATGAAGCATCACTTAATAGCTTCAGGTTCGATGCCATAGGTGTGTCCATGGCTTTGCAGTCCATCATCCCGAACTGCTTCAGGATCTCTACTGCATACTTCCCTTGTCCAATGAATATTCCATCTGTACTCTGCCACACCTCCATACCTAGAAAGTAATGCATCATACCCAAGTCCTTCATCTCGAACTCGGTAGTAATCTTCCTCTTCGTGTCGGAAATCAACCTATCCTCACCTGTCACAAACATATCATCCACATACAATAGGGGTATCACTGGATTTCCTTCCTCAACCTTGTAGTAAAGGTTGGAATCTACTTTACTCTTTGTAAAGCCCAAACTGGACAGGAAGCTGTCTATCCTGCCGTACCATGTCCTGGGTGCTTGCTTTAAGCCATACAAGGATTTTTTTAACTTGCACACACATGAATCCCTGTCATGTGTCTCAAAATCGAGTGGTTGCTCCACATACACTTCCTCTTCGACTACACCATTCAAGAAAGTTGTCTTGACATCCATCTCGTGTATCTTCCACTTCATTATTGCAGCCAGAGCAAGTACTGTTCTGATGGAAGTGTATCTGGCTACAGGTGCAAAAGTCTCTTCATAATCTATCCCTTCTTTCTGGGAGAAGCCACGAGCCACAAACCTTGCCTTGTATTTCTCTATGCTACCATATGCAGCATGCTTGATCTTGTAGATCCACTTGGAAGTCACAATACACTTCCCTTCTGGTCTTGGGACCAGATCCCAAACATCATTCTTCATGATCGACTGGTACTCCTCGATCATGTCATCCTTCCATTACTGCATCCCGGATCCTGGGAACTTCAGATTCTTCAATATCTTCAATAGATAGTTTTCTTGAACTTCGTTGCCGGAACAAATGTTGTAGTTGAGTCTTTGTCGCTTGTTCTTCAAAACAAGTCTCTCTTGTAGGTGATGGTACACAGTATTTCCTACAAGACAAGTTCAATTGCATGATTAGAAACATCTCATAGATTTCATAACAAATTCTTACACATAAAGACATATGTCATACAGTCATGCAATTATCTTAGCCAATGCTTCAATACAACATTTATCCATATCCCGTAACTTTATAGATGCCTTCCATCTCTACCAGAACATTGTTAAGAGTGTGCACAACTCCCAACATGTCAGCAAAGAGGTTTCATTCTAGATAAGTAGCAATGGAATGTTGTACAGTACCATAGGCCACTTACCCATTACTATATTAGTAGTATCTTGTTCATTAATGCAACCTTTTCTAAAATGCATAATATACATCGTAAATCTAGGAACATAAGTATGTACACGATTGAACAAAATCATATATACAAGAAATGACAATTTAAATACTTATCTTTGTTTGCTTGTTGGGTGGACTCCCTCTCAATCTTTGCTTCCTTGCAGGAACTACTGGAGTGAGCTCCCTCTCGGTCTTTGCTTCCTTGCATGAACTACTGGAGTGAGCTCCCTCTTGATCTTTGCTTCCTGGATTATCTATGTTTGAACTTATATCCATCTTGGACCACTATGCATGCTTAAGTGTGCACTAGTGTCATCCTCAAGATCTCATACATAATCATACATGCATTAGTATATTCTCAATACTATCAAAACATTATGATTCAAAATAATCTTAAACATGTATGGTTATGGTCATTTCATACACAGGTAATTTATCACAAGCGTTAGTATTCAAGGTTTCAGGGAGGACTTCTTTTACTCATGCATATTCTTATATGACCATAGGACTCTTCATTAAGAAGCATAATATGCATAAACCCATGATTACTCAAACTTATAACTTCATGAATAATTATTATCAATCATAAAAAAAAGTATACTTATATAAGATCCTAACACAAGGTAGGATTCTAACTCGATATAGGAAAACATACCTGGATTATCATGTTTGCTAGTTATGTCTAACATACCCAAACAATGTCTTCTTTGTTCGTGTCCATGATTTGTGCTAGTAACCTGCATATCTCATAAGTTAAGCATTGTAGAACCAAATTATACATACCTCGTAAGTAAAGCTTTTGTGTGATCAATGGCTATGGATGAGTCTTTGTCTTCATGTCACCATGGTCATATGTTTTTGATCTAGAACTTGATTTGTCTTTCTTGATGTACCTTTCATGTTAGCGGACAACAACATCCTCATACAACAGTGCATTAGTACAATCATAAGTGTCATAACCTTAATCAATGAATGTATTCTATCATTCACATGCATTCATACTTTTACTAAGGTGATAATACAAGTCTAAAATTAATCAACATTGTACTAACCTCAATAATATGAAGACAAACATATCATAAACTTAATCATGAACATATTTCAAAACATACCTGAATCTCCTCAAGTCATACCTGTCGGGATTGCTTGTAGTCTTCTTATGTAAGGCCTTACCCTCATCTCCCTCTAGAGTTGGAATGTCTTCACTTATGTAGGTGTCCAAATCATTCTCTTCTAGGATTAACCCAATCCACTTTGATTTGATGAAGTTGGATTTGGAGCTGGCTAGGGTTTTGACAGAGAAACCCTAAAAATCGAAACTTTGAATTTCAAACTTTTAATTGGATGAAAAGATGCGTCCTGCTGAGCTGATCAAGCTGGCATACTTCAATTTTGAAATCTCCAAAATTTGACCCCTCAAAATTGACTTTGAAAGCTTTGGATCTGTAGCTTCTGTCAAATTCTGGTTTTCTGGTCAAAATCCTGAACTAGGGTTTGATAGAGCCCAGGGTTCTACCCAACCAAAAACTTCAATCTTGGTCTCTAAATTTTGATTTTTCTAAGGAGCATCCAGCCATGGTCTCAGATTCAAGAAATTACAACTTTCTCCGAAACCCTAATTTCCCACAGCAGTGACAAACCAAAAATGAAAGTGCTCAGAATCCAATTCTGTTTGGACAGAAATATGTCCCATATTGTTTCTAATGTATCTCTAAAATTTCGGATCCTCAGGGTCTAAAACTTCGACCTGTGGTAGAATGACCTATCATCTTTCCAACCCCACAGATCTGAGCTCAAATGGATTCTCTGAGAGAGAGATATGCGAAGTGTCGCAACGTGACCTGTTTATAGGATGAAACATTATAGCGAACTTTTACGACGTGCCACGTATCACTATTTCAACTTAGGACTCTGAAACCCAGACCAGTGAAACTACAATCCGTGCCCTAATTGTCACTTTTTATGGAATTCCATTTGGAGCTTCCTAGCCCGAGATATGACCTTTTTCCTAGGCCACCTGTTTAGGACTACATTCTGGAAGAGGTAGAAACCCTAACTTGTATGGATCATATCTCACAAATTACAATGAATCTGAGGCTGTTCTTCGGACACAAGGTACATGGACATTTCATCTTCGACTTGTAAAAGTTTCAGATCCTGAACCTTCACCAAAACTGAGTTATAGCGAAAGTGTCACGATGACTGGTTTTTACTATACCAAGCTCTAGCTTCCAATTTGTCGCAAGTGCAACAAGTGTCATAAATGCCATACCATGCCTTCCTTCAGGCTAACTCTGATACCATGTTAGTTTTTCAGCATTTAATTCAATCTGATCTAGGATCTTAACTGAGAGAACAACATGTAGAGCATATCAAACACAAGAGACAAGAGACACAAAGCATTTCACCGGGGAAAACCAAGAAGGTGAAAAACCCCGCAACTTCCTCAGAGATAGAATGAGCATCAATACAAAGATAAAACCCCACAACAATATATATTCTCCTAGCAGCTACTCCTCCTCCACTTGTGCGCACTCCTCCTCTCTCTCACTAATGCGAAGTGAGTGAGTGTGTGAATGAACAAATGAGAGAGTCACACTCTCTATTTATACTTTACTTTGAATTGCCTTTTACTCTAACTGGGCTGACCTCCCTTAGGAGAGTCTAATAACCCATTATCACTTGTCACTGGGCCGACCCCACTAGGGTGGTCTAATAACCCTTTTACCCACACAACTCATACAGGGCCGACCCCACCAAGGTGGTATAATAAACCATCAAATATAAGTTGCGACACTTACAATAATACTTGTGACACTTACAAATACAAATGACGACACTTCCAATCGGAGGAATGATACATCTTCGTTGGGGATACAATAAAGTACAAATGTAATACATAAAATATACAAGTGAATATCTTCCGAAGTTACAAATACATCAACATTAGGAAGCCCATCGGTTGGTGGCGTGACTGGAGATGGATGCGGGTGTTGGGAATATTAACTTGTCGGTTGGACCCTTGTGCGGATAGATATAGAATGAGTGCGGTTGGGTGGGCACCTTGCCTGTGTTGGCAAGGTGTTCCCATGCTCATAAGATACCCAACACAAGTAGGTTGGGCACATCAGGAAAGAATCCCATCTCATCGGATCGGTTGGAGTTACCTTGGGTTGGAGACCCACAACGAGAGGATGCGACTTAGCATCAGGCGAGTTGAAGCTCGAGTTGAGTCGGGTACAAATCCCACACTTGGGTTCACTTGTGGAATAGTGCAAGTTGAATCCTCTTTGGTCGCATCCCTTGGTGAGCTTGGGAGCACATATATATAAGGAGAGTCACTTCGCATTTGGGCATCATCCAACCAACACACTAGTTGATGGTATGCACTTCAGGGGGAGTGTACTCCTCTAAGAGGTGCCTAGGAAGGAAGGGGGCACTTCTCTTGGCATAATGAGGCATAACTCGTGGGATATCTTGGGTACACTTATGGAGAGACTGTTTTGGGTATTGGGGAGGTGCAGGTCAGATCTTAGGTGGATGCACTTTCCATGGGGATGAAAGAATCTTAAAGAAGAATGTTGAACTTTGGAGGAGAATCCTTGGGTAAGGTCTAGTGCAACAAGACACACTAAGACAAGGCGGGAAAATGTGTGGGCTACGAGCAAGCAGACGTGTTGGAAAAAGATTTGTTGGGTGCATTCTCTCTCTTGGGTGCAGTTGCTAAGGGAGTTAGGCATAGGCAAATTTGACAAGGTTGCGATGGAGCACTCCTCACCGAGAAACTTGGCACATGTGTTGCATTGAGGCATACCTTTGGATGCGACAAGGTTCGATTGATACTTTTGTTTGGATTGTGACTTGAGCTATTGTCGTTGCAGGCACGTTCTTGAATATTTGTCAGGTTGTGGCATCCTCTGCATGTTGTAACAAGTCTCATTGTATTATATGATATTTGGGTACACCACATTGAGGTGTCACCGACATACTTATGTCTTCTTTGTGTTTATTGTATTGTCTTTGATTGGGAATGTATCGGGTAAATTTTAATCTAAGTAAAAAAGAAATGTAAGTTGAGAGCCACAGTCTACCAGGTCTCGTTCTGAGATGGTCTCACCATTAGGAGTGGTTCCTGGGCAGTGTCGCATGGTAAGGAGAAGAAAGAGAACCCCCAATTTCCATGTTAGGCTCCTTAGCACCGTGACAAAACCCATGTTATTAACCATTAAACCCACTTACAAGCACATCAACTTAATATACATTTTTTGAAAGTTGTCTATAATATCATTTGGGGATTTTACTACATTGCATAGTATTTCTATAATTTTATGCAATCTCAAGAGTCCTTTAGCTCAAGCATGTTTAACTATAGAATTTCCCCCATAGTTAATTTCACTTAGCATGTTACCCCATTTACAAAACCTTAGAAAGTGTTGTTCCTTGTCAATTATTCATTTAGAGCTCCCTTGAATCATTTTGGGAGCTTTTGTTATCCGACATATGAAATATCATTTTTGGGATTAAGTGCATAGAGTAAGTCATTAATGCATGACCCATATCCCATGAGTTTTAATAAATCATTGGGTGATGCTCACATTGATGAAGAAGTGGGTTGTAGGGTGTGAAGCTCACATCGGTGAAGAAATGGGATTGGAAATAACAAAATTAAATGCATGGCATCAATTATCACCTTTGAGGCTTGCACCTAGGAACCAATGGAACAAGGACTTCTCGAGAAGGTCACCCATACTAATACTTCATTACTTCAAGCATGTTTAACCATGGATTTTTCCCCATAGTTAAGCCCACTTAGCTTCCTACATCACTTGCAAATCATTACCAAGTGTTGTTCCATATGAACTTTCATATAGATCCCCCTCGTCTCTTCTAGGGGATTTCATAGTGCAACATATAAAATATCATGTTTCCTCATAGACAAGCCCAATTAGATTGTTACCCCATCTAGAAAACCTTGGTAAATGTTGTGTCTTATGAACTATTCATTTATATCTCCTTTAACTCTTTTTAAGGGCCTTTTCAATCCAATATATGAAACCTCATTTTTGTATTAACTTCATAAAGTAAGTCATTAATACAAGACTTGTATCCCATGAGCATTAGTCGAAATAACCAATTTGTAATGAGCTTGAATGGCAACATAGCACTCATTGTATTGAGTGATTCTCATGAGAGTGAAGGATTAGGATGGAAACAAGTGAAATGAACCACATAGCTTCAATCCTCACCTCTGGGACTTGCACCCAATAACTAAGACTCTTTGGGAAGGTCATTGATTTCAAGATTCCTCTAGCTATGGCACTCTTGACCTTAGAGTTTTCACCATAATCAAGTCCATTATCCTTGCTACCATATTTTTAAAACCTTAGTAAGTATTATACCTTATGAACTATTCATTTAGAGCTCCCTTGACTCTTTTAGGGGATTTTTGTAGCCCAACACATGAAATGTTATTTTTGGAATTCATTCTGTAAATCAACATATTAAATATCATTTTTAGAATTAAATACATAGAATAAGACAATAGTGCATGACACATCTCCCATAAGCATTAGTCAAAATGATCAATTTCTCATGAGCATGAATAGTCCACTTAGCACTCATTGCTTTGGACAAAGCTCAAAAGGGTGATGAAATGGAATTTAAACTAGCCAAATGAATTACATAGCATTAGTGATCACCTTTGGGGCTTGTATTCTTAAAAAGGTCTTCTCAGGAAAATAATCCATCCCTAAACTCATATGGTGCAAGCATACTTAACCATGGAGTTTTTCTCCACAATCAATCCCACTTAGCATGCTACCCCATTTGGAAAACCTTAGCAAGTGTTATTCCTTGTGAACTATTCATTTAAAGCTCCCTTGAATCTTTTGGGGACCTTTCACAGTGCAATATTGTTAACGCCTAAATTTTGCACACATGTGACATTTTGCCTAATCTTGTAGTAAGGCGTCATCAAAATATAACATGCATTCCACGAAGACATCCTCATCAAATCCATAAATCGACATGAGTAAAAAAATGCCAAAGAATAGTAAAAAAACAAAGGTAGCATGGTTACTCTTGTGATAGACCGCGCTACATCGCGTATTATCAGTTTTGTTACAACACTACACTAGCATGGATTCTCCTTCGAAATATGTGCGACTGTAAAAAACGGTGAGACCACAACAACCTGCGGCGCATTGAAGGCTCATCAAGGCTCCATCACATCCAAGGATTCGAATTTGGCTCCAAATGTACTTGGGTTCATTGAATAGCCCCCCTTTGTGTACCTTGGAGCTAGATCATGGATTTAATGATTCCGCATTTGGATCTAGCTGTTTCTTGGCCACCTCTTGGCCTATAAAAGGAAGCCATGGGCATGCATCTAGTAAGGAGAAATTAGAGCAAGGTTATGCTACTTAAATTATGTTGGAACTTCTTCCACCTCTTCCCATACCTACTAGCATTCTTCAAGCTCCCTTTCCACCTTCCTCCAAGGGGAAAGTGTTTCTCCCATTGTTCTATCAAGTTATTTAGAATTTAGTGTTGACAAAAAGGACCTCCCTAATGGATATTGTTGGCTTCCCTTGAAGCCCACACCTCCTAGGTGACACTACATGTAACAAGTTGACCATTGGGCAATCTAAATTGGTTATAGCAATTGCTTCTTATTGTGGTTTGCATTTCCTCATTCCCTTTCAAGTTATTTTCAAGTTTTTGTTTCATTTTGTTTTGTTTTTACTAACAAGGGATTGTAGGATCAATTTGGGGTCAGTCACATTTGCTTTTTGTACTACAATATCGGGCCTTGTTGACAACCTCAAAGGCTTAACCTCCAAAGAGGGAAGATTGCTCACCCTTGTGTCATTTTTCCCTCAACAAATATATAAAATATCATTGTTGGGATTAACTATGTAGACTAAGTCATTGATGTGTGACTTGTCTCCCATGAACATTAATCAAAATGACCAATTTCTCTTGAACTTGAATAGTCCACTTAACTCTCATTATATTGGTAAAGTCTTTGTCTTTGAAAAATAGAGGTACAAACTACAAATCTCTCTCCCTTCATGTTAAAGTGGATATTTGTACCATGTCAATGTGGAGTTGTGGTTTACAAATCCCTAATAATCAATCTTGATTTGTAAATTGCCATGGATATTTCATTGGAATAGTTTGTCATAACATATCTTACAAATTTATGGAAAATACCACTATAATGTAGTGTTTACTTATTATTATAACTTGATATTACAATCACAACACTCAAATCACTAAAATAAATCGAGAATAAAATAAAATGAGCTAAATAATAAACACCGCACCATCCACACAATGAACATAGGATATACCTTGAGAAACCCAAAAAGAGAAAACCCATCCAAAAGGTGAGGATTATGCCTTGCTCTTTCTTTCTCGAGTATGAAATGCAAATACAATGAAACTAAACTCATTGTGGAGTTTCCATAGACACTATGCATGTATGATTGTTATATGGTCCTTTAATTCCTTTATTTTACTCACAATATCCCACTCCTTTACTTTGCTTAGCTATGGAATAATAAAGCAATACAACAAGAACGAAACCCCTTCATTTCCTAGTAGTCCAATATTTAACATATATTGATAGATTTCTATGGGTTGGGTTAGGGTTTTGGACCCTCTAGAATATTCTTGAAAGTCCACATGTCACTAGCTATGCATTTGTGAATAATGGGAGCTGACACGACATCCACTTCTTACCATGGTTGTCAAAAGCATAGATCAACTTGCGAGAGGTATAACTTCTTCCCACTAACTATGATTTAGGTGATCATTTCACAGTTGGAAATCTCTTGACAAGTTGAATAGAATAATAGGGTTGGGAACTGTATCCATAAAGTTTTGGCCCCAGAAAAATAGTTTAATACCCCAAATAGATTTTGGAAGTTTTAGGACCCCAAATCACCAAAAGAAGACCTCCTAAAGTAGGCTATACAAGTCAATAGATCCAAATTTTCCATTCAAAGTACCAAAATAGATGGCAATCATACCTCCCCATTTTAGGAAGCTTTTGGTTCTCATAATGTTTTATTGAAGGAGGTGAGGAATTTCATTTAGCTTCCCCCTGGAGTACCATTTGGCCTTGCCCAAAAGTTGTTATTTCAATGCAACTTGCCAAAGTTCTCGTTTCCCTAATGTAGTTGTTATGGACTTCTTCTATAAAATTGTATCCTCTTTTAATTCATCTTGATATTCTAGTGCAAATTCATCTAAGGTGGGTAAGTCTTTCTCATCATTTTCTTGATATAACACAGAAGGCTCATATAGTTTCAAGGCTCATACAGTTTCAGTTTTTCACATTCAATACTAAGTAAATGTGCATATATGTATTTAGGTTGAGTCTGTAGGAATTATCACCCATAACCTACTCCAACACTTCAAAAGGACCATATCATAGAACCTTGATCTTCTTATTGGTACCTTATAGTATTTGTTTGTTTGGATTCAACTAGACTCGGTCTCCTACCTTAAATTTCTTCTCAATTTTGTGTTGGTCATGTTGGACCTTATAATTTTCGTGCGACTTCTCCAATGTCTCCTATACTTGCAAATGGATATGCTTGATCTTGTCAATGAATCTCACAACCTTCAATGCTTCGCTGGTAGAGTCTTCCCTTGCCCCTCCTTGTTGTCCATATACAATATATAAAGGCGAAGGTGGAAAATATCTAAAGTAAGTTTAAAATGGGGACTTACTAGTGCAAGTATGGACTGCTATGTTATAAGAGTGATGAATATAAATCAAATTTTCACCCTGAATCCTTGGATGATTATGATTGCAACCCCTCAAAATTTGAACCAATGTCATGTTCACTACTTATATTTTCCCATTTATTTGTGGATGGAAAGTTGTAAACCTCATCACCTCGGTGTCCATCTTCTCCCAAAGTGTAGTCCAAAAGGAATTAAGATATATGGTACCTTTGTCTATGATGATGCTCCTTAGTATCCCAAAGTGCACCCAATCCTTTTCAAAGAATGTTGGATGTTGGTTTCCTTTCCCATCAGATAGAGCTTTTGTTACTTAGCATAGGAGAATAGAGATCCTTGCCATATGTGGGGTAGTTCAAGGCTCCACCATGAAACATTTTGAATGATGACATACTAGCTTACCTCCTTGCATCAAGACCGCATCCATAGCATATCCACTTGCACCCATCTCCACTTTGAATGGATCCTTCAAATTGGGCAATGTGAACACTTGTGCTTGATTAATCTTCTCTTTTAGCTCTTCAAAACTCTTCCCTAATTCCTTTCCCATTATAAACTCTTGTCGATGGATATCATGGCATGGAGTGTTGTAGCCATAGTTAAGAAGGATTCAATACTCTGAAAAAGCTCCTAACTTCAATGATATTGGTAAGAGTTGGCCACTTGATGACGGCCTCCAATATCATAGGATCAATATTGAGTTTCCCTCTACTAATAATGTACTCCAAGGACTGTTGGGAAAATTCACATTTTTAGGGTTTTCTAGTAGTTGATGATTTTTAGGGTCTCTAACACCTACACAAAGGTGTGACATATGCCCTTCCTAGGTAAAGCTTGAAATAAATATATCATGTAAGTACATGATTGCAAATGAATCTAGAAAGGGACACAATAAATCATTCACTAAACGTATAAATGTTGTTATTGCATTACACAAACCAAAAAACATTACCAACCATTCTTATAAACCTTACCTCATCTTGAAGGTACTGCTCTAACTATATTATTCTTTTATTTGACTTGGTTGTATCTCAATTTGAGATCCACTGTGGTGAAGTGCTAGCCATGTTGTAGCTGATCTAGCAAGTCATCAATGCTAGGTAGGGGGTACCAATTATCAAGGATAATCTTATTTAAAGAACTGTATCCTATACACATTATCTGAGTCCCATTCTTCTTAGATGCTATGATGATAAGTGATCCATAAGGTGAGGTACTTAGTCAAATTACTCCCTGCTCCAAAAATTTCTTTTGCTCCATCCACTTCAAGTATGGACTATACGTACAATCCTATGTTTGGAAATGGAGTGTCAAGCAACAAATATATCTCATTCTCCACTTCCCTCTTAGGTGGTAAACCTTTAGGCTCTTGTAACACTTCTCTATATGCCTACAAAATTTCCTCCAATTAGTGTTTCTTCTCTTTAGTACATCCCTCTAGAGATGCCTTTACCTTTACCAATTCATCTCCTTATTGATTGTCTTAAGAAGAGCAATGCAAACTTCCTACTTGAGTTAATAAATTTATTGGCTTGGTTAACACTTACTAGAGAGATCTTGGATTTACTTTTGTGCACATCGACCATGATTAGGTGGTATTGGTTTGATCTCCTCATGAAGATCATAACTCTCATGTACATATAGAGGATTCCAAACACAATATTGCACACACAAGTGGTACTATATCTACATCCACTTCAACTATGTAATTTGAACTTATAACAAATTTGATCTTACACTAGCTAGTGACCTTGAGCTCTACATATTTATTTACTCGTCCAATAGGAGTGGGTAAGTGTGGTCATGAACTTCCAATCCAAGATTACTTGCTAGATCCTCTTTTATGAGGTTGGATTGCAAACAAAAATCAAATAGAGCATCCACATTTGTCTTCTTGACCTATAATTTGATATGGAAGATCTTACTCGTCTCCTTTTATTACTTGGTAAGGAGGACCTAGGTTCACATCCGTTTGCATAGACAATCTTTCCATCTACATTTCAGTTTCTCTCTACTTGGTTGCCTAAATTGGTTAGCATGTTCTTCTTCTTGGCCCCCTTCTTGTGGTTCTTTGGATGTAGCTCTGGATGTAGCTTCCAACATTATCTTTGGTATGACCATCGATATTACAATGGTTATAGTGGTTTCTGATCCTTACGTTAATGTTTAGTGGTTTTTGTCTTCTTATCATTTAATTTATACTCTTCTTTCCCTCCTTGGAAGTACCATAGTGGTTTGTTTACTTGGAACTATTTGATCTTTTCCTCTTGTCCATCTTTAGATACTATGCTTGCACACATGCCTCAACAATGGTCCCAAGTTTAAAGAGTATTACTTACATCCTTAAATGTTTGTGGATACCACCTAGATACTTGATTAATACATCCAATTTCTTGAGAGAGATTCCTAACATAATGCCTTGTTTTCTAAACTCGGTGGTGTACTCTTGTACACTATGCCCTTGCATCTAATGAAAGTAAATCCAACAGATCCATTTCTCCTCTACGTACCCATTATGGCAAAACTAGGAATTAATGAGGGTTTTAAACACCATCAACTTAGTTACTAGGGGATCAACATCTATCCTAAGCATCTATATTTGGATTTCTCACCAAGTTTAGGCACGACCCTCTAACCGTTAGTTGGACGAATGATATCTTTTCTATTCTCCTTTGTTATGAACATTGAAATATGTTTCTAATTGTGGCAACCACTGATTCAACTTAGCAACATTGATCTCATGTTGATAGGGTTTGATGTTCATTTTTGCTTCTACTTTTAAAAAAGAGTAGGAGTAGGTGATGCTCGAGCTTGGTATATTTCTCTTACTCCTTTCGTGGTTCTTCTTTACCTCTAGATTTCTCGACAGAGCTAGATTTAGAGCTAGAGCTCCCAAACTCCCCAAAAGGTTCAAACCTTCTCTCTAGTTGCCATGAGGATTACCATGTTGCAAGAGATGTTAGAGACTTGTGTTTCCATCTTTGAAAATATCCCCTTTGTGTCTTCCCTTGCATTGTTACTGTACTCATATATACCATAGGTAAGGTTTAAGACTGATTTATTTAAGTCAATTTTTAGATCATGCAATTTCTCAAAAATAGCCCAATGAAAACTTCTTTGATACCAATATGATATGTAAATTGCCATGGATATTCATATGCAATAGTTCATCGCAATAAATCTTACAAGTTTCTGCAAAATACATCTACTATGAAGTGTTTACTCATTATTATAACTTTGTATTAAATGGACATCACTAAAATTACCAAAATAAAACTAGGATGAAATTAAAGGAGCTAAAACATTCAACCCTATACCATCCACACAATGAACACAATACATACCGTAGGAAACCTAATATGGGAAAACCTAACAAAAAAGTGAGGCCTGTGCCTTTCTCTTTAATTCACAGGTATGAAATACATACACAAAGAAATATGAACTCACTATCGCATTGCATATACATTGTGGCATGTATGGATTCTAATGGGCCTTCTACTTCCTTTGTTATTCTCACAATATCACACTCCTTTACTCCACTAATCTATGGAATATTAAATCACTACAACAAGAATGGAACTCCTCCTTTCCCAGCAACCCAATATTTAACATGTCTCATTAGTTGTCTAGGGTTAGGATCAGGGTCTTTGAATGCCTCAACTCCTTATTAGGGTTAGGTGTTTGAGCCCTCTATAACCTTCTTAAAATTCCACAGGTAACTAGTTCCACATATAGATTAGTGGGGGATGATGTGGCATCCACTAGATACCATAGTGGTCAAAATCATATGCCAACTAATGGGAGGCATAACTTCATCATACTAACCCCCATTAAGGTGATGTTTTCATGATCGAAAATATCTCGACGGGTGGAACAACTTTAGAGGGTTGGGAAGTTTATTCTTAAAGTTTTGACCCAAAAAATGGTCATTTAATGCCCCATATGTTCTCCATAAGTTTTAGGACCCTAAATCACCAAAATAGGACCTACCCTTAAGATGGGCCCTACAAGTCAATAACTCCAATTTTTACACCCATAAAGTACCCAAATAGATGATAAATTATGTAATGATCCATTTTACTTCAAATTTAAAGCAATTCAACATATAAAAAAAATATGCCTAAGCGTTGCATCAATTTTATATGAATTAATGATGGTCAACTTACAAGGTGGTATAGGATTATATGCCACATAATCCCATGTTGATAACAATTCTAACAATATGGTATATGATTTCAATCATGTGATCCCATGTGGATAATAATTGTAAGATAAAGGTAGTTTATGAGGCATTACCCGCACTAGAAAAGCTTTGTCGATTTGGAAGTTTGGAAGTTGCATTTGGGGTGCAAGTTTATGGGTTGATGCAATAGAACCATCCCTAATTTTGATACTAAGATTATTTGTGGTATTGTTGTACCTTGTAGGTCATCTCTAGTTCATGGTCATTATATGTGTGATGTATTACAAGTTACTATTACAACACCATAATTTGATACTAACATTGCCAATAGTATTAGTGTCTTGCCTTATAGGCCCTGTGTAGCTTGTGGTTCTTATCTATCTAATGTGTTACACATTACTACTAAAATGACATATTACCATGGTAGGATATGAATAGGGATGATGCTATATAGTGGCATGTAAATGTAAAGAGTGTTGTGTGTTGTTATTGCACTTATCATGTAGTCATAGCTTTGTGAACATTGCTTATGAACCCTTGATGTTTTCACAAAAAATAGTTATTTTCCTCAATGTTGATTAACAATGTAAATAATAAATCAAGAATCATTAAACAATGCATTCTAAAATATGTGAAAAAACATAGAAGCCTTGTGAACTAGGCAAGGCACATAGTTTAGAACCATTCTTCTTCACAATATTGGTATATTATTTTGACTAAGTTATGGAGAGCTATGAACCCCAAATTTGCATTAACATAGTTGAAATACACTTTAACATGCAATAAGATAGATTATAACATTTTTTATGGCCCAAGTGGAGCATATATAGGGTTAAATGTATATGATATGACCCCAAAGGGGCCATATATGGGGTTAAATGTATATGTAATAGTAGTCGGCCTGATGAAGGGCCCGCATGTGGAATGAGTGACTAGGTATATATAGAGGTAATGTACTCATTATTGAGGAACATTTAAATTGGATGTATGAAGGTGTTGGGGTATTTGGAAGAGGTTCTCATATTATTTGGGTAGTTATTGTGTAACTCATCTCTTTTCACTATATTGGAGTTGTGCTTCACATTTCCATACATTGTGTGTACTCTAATTTACTATGGTATTCTAAGGATTTGGTTCATAACATTTGGTATCAGAGCATACAATCCTAGGGTTGGCTCTTTCAAAACAAGTCATCTGTTCATTTTCACTATAATTTATTTTTTGGGATGCTTTGGACAATGAAATTTTTAGAAACCTCAAGGAACATATTAAAGTATATGTGGTATACATTATAGGTTTTGGTTCCCTATAATTTTAGTTATAGTTTGTGGAAGTTAGGGTTTTTTACTTGTCCAAAAACTAGTCTCAAACAAGGGTTCGAGCTAAAATTGCCATATCTAAGGATTTTCAAGTCCAAATTTAGTGCCACTAATTACATCCAAAGGAAGACATAACATAGTATTTTTGATAAAAAAAATTATAATTATAAAAGAAAGATCAGACACATGGAATTCCATAAACTTAGCTCTCTTGGAAGGTTCAAAATCAACACATTTTTGGGAAGTTATCATAAATTTCTTAGGGTTCATCATAAATTGGTAAAACCCGTGGAATTATATAGAAGACACATAATGATACTATAGGGATAAATTTGAAAATCAAAGGGGCCAAAATTTAAGAGTTACCTTAGGTGGAACGTCGGCCAACAAGACAGTCTCCAAATTAGGGTTTTAAAAGGTATCTTAATTTAAATTTAAGATAAATTTCAACTGGTATGTTTTATTTAACTTGTTCAAAATCCATTTAAAAGAGGAAACATGGGATAATATGTTGAAAAAATCATATTAGTAATTTTGGATCATTAGTTTCAATATATTTAGGTTGTAAGTTAGAGGGCTTTGGTTATACCTCAATTAATAATCAATGGTGTAATACCTAAGCGTTCATAATAAGCAAAATATAAATAATATACAAAAAGAGAGTAATATGCATCTTAATGAAAATATTCAGTTACTTTCGTTAGATTATAAATTTGGCAACATTAACAACAAATATAACCAACTATAAAAGAGAGGTACATTTAGCGTACATACCTGAATTGAAGGATTAAATTTACAACTGCACATTTGAAGCTGACATGACGTCCATCAACTAAGCGGCACCACCTCATGAAACCACATTTGGGGAAACCACTCTCTTCTAGTTGCACATTTGAAGCTGATAGGATGTTCATCAACTCAGCAACACCTCCTTATGGAACCATGTGGGGAAACTGCTCTCCTCCCAACCAACCTCTTAGTCATATATTGAGATCCCCCGAGCCCTCACTCAGCAATACCAAGCTAGCCACATACCATAAGCAAAGTCCTATCCTACCCTCAACCTCCAAAACCTCCATCTCCAAACACTCAAGACTAATAGGGAAGTGGAACTAGGATGGAAGAGCCCCCCTAATCCCCTCCTTCTATTTAAGCTTTTGCAAGCTTCCCCAGGATGGACACATGTCCATTTGCAATAATCCCCATGCAAATTCCACTAAATAGATAAATATCGCATAAATATATATTTTATTATTTTCCTTTTTCAACCCCTTATTTAACCTAAGCCATGATTAATTAAGCTTAATTTGTCAAGTTATATATATATATATATTCTTATGAATCCCATGCCCTCGAGATATTATTAATATAAACCTACATAATCTAATAATATTGCGGAGGGATAGGACCTACTCGTCTGGACATCACAAGTATGTCCCATGCCCACACTATAACCCCGACAGTCCCCCTAACACTATTGCAATAAGTGACGGAGGGGCATTACATACTCCCCCCCTTCGAGGAACTTCACCCCAAAGTTATTGTTACAATATTTCTAGCCATAATGCTTCTACTTCCTCCCTTACACACCCTCTCCCATAATCATACCATCTGATCAACCTACGAACACCCCCAATACTCTGGATGGTCCCACTCACCATGGCATGGGCCCTCTATTGCAACTAGTATAAGGGTCACCCATCATGGTGTGACCACAATAGGAATCTGAAGTCTCATCATAGATCTAATGAGGTGTGAGTATAACCCTTGATATATCCTCAACTTCTATCATCAGTTGAAGGTTTAAGGCCTTTCAGCCTTCGCTGGGCTATATGTCCTTAGGGATTCATCTAAAGGGTACTAGTCATCAGGTCCAGTGCACCCAACCATTCACACCAGGCATCTCGCCAGGTTGGCCCAAACTCCCTCCATAAATCCCAATGGGAAATCAACCCGAGGCATCAAAAGTCCTTCTCCATATACCTCCCTCTACGGCTGACGTACCTTGAGCCATGGAATTTCGGCAGAATCATTATTGTACAAAGCAAAGGAAATGCTAGCAAGGTATTACCGAGTGATTTGGTTTCTATCCCATAGATCCCTTGTGGTTATGGGTTCCCACGATATTGTGGCTTCTAGAATGACCCAGCCTTGAAGGCCTCAAAATGGCATTCCTATAACAATTCCACTCACAATCATGTAGTCAGCCATCTATCATCACGAAACTAGTCCATATACATTAATGCAATATTACTTTATAATCATTTCATATCAACAAGTCACGTGAAATTATTGCATCAGATCATGTGTACTAAGTCAAGAAACACATCTCACCATAACCATCTCACATCACCATGACTAAAACCTCATATGTTGGGAACCATTCCCAACATAGAATTGCATAATAACATATGCTGATTATAATAACGAGTAATTCATAACTCAAGATCATAGATATTTGATCAGGTGTTTTGTAGCGCCTCCATCTTTTGAGAAATGTTGGAAATATTTAAATGGAACATGAACCAATATTCCATTAGTGACACTTTCTTTCTAACAAACCATGTGTTGACAATTTGTAATATGTTTGTGAACATAGTGATATTATGACTTGCATATGTAACTTCATTTATATTCCATTATGACAATCCATTAATTATCGATTCAATATCACATCATAGGAAAAATTATGCTATGCATCATATGGAATCACCATCCTACGAGGCATCCAAGTAAATCTCATTATCACAACAACATCACATACTGGGAAATAAAATTCTCCCATGAAATCATCATTCTACAGAGTATAAAAAAGTATCCCCATCATAAATAGGATCTCATACTAGAACTAAAAGCATTACAAGCAATTATCACACCATCATATCATTGTAACACCCAAATCATAAGCTATCTTTCCACAAATAATCACATGTCATACCATCGAATCATTTATGAACATATATGCATGTCAAATACCTAAGTGTTCATAACCTTATGAAGGTGATAATAGTCTCAGCACATAGCATGTGTAGAACAAATAAGACATCATGAAAATTAATAGCATGATTAATCAATTCTAACCAATTTCACTAGTATTGCATGAATAATCAATAATACATATGGTATATCACATCTAACACCATAGAATGATCATCAATTATCGATCATGATTTTTTTTTCAATCTAGGTTGTCTCTACAATAGGTTCACCATGATATACCTTCATGAGTGCCATGAGTAGTAATTTGTGGGACGTGTATAATTAACACCTCATTAAGATGCAAAATTTTCATATATCTCACTACTACAACATTCAATAAATCCTCAATCATATTAGCTAGAGCAACGCATTCTCATTCAGAGAATAGAATTCAACAATAAGTGGTTAATGGCATCTATCCTAGCGCTACTAGTGCATCAATTAGCTTAACTATTATACTCACTAGTACATAGTGAGTTGGATACAAGGTTCCCTTAAGGGAAGATTGTTGGTGACAACTGGTGAAGCTATAACAAAGAATAATGTTTTATATAAACGAGGCGGGCATACCCATGCTCGTGAAATATGTCAAGATAACTACAATAGGAGGAGAGCGAGGGGTCAACTCATAATACTACTGGGACATGGACGAAGGCGGATTCAATCCATGTAAGGGTAAATTAACTTGGAGATGATGATACCGTTGCCGAAGAAGGGGAACTGTTGATGACCATGATAATCCCATGGGGGTGGAGGACCAAAATCGTAGTGAGGTTGTTGGGTGGAGGACATCAATGTGTTGTTGCTACCATGATTTGTAAATGTGAACAATGCTACCTTAGAAATGTACGACTCTCCCTGATGCGATAGAGGTGTTGATGTCGAGCATAGGAGAGACTCCTAAGTTAGGGAGCACTGAGGACACTCCCTACTTAGTTCAAGGTGATCCCTTATTTTTATTGAAAGAGACCCCTAGGTACAACTGCAACTACTACAACTCTCATAATATGGTGATTTGATTTTGATGAGAGCTGAAGTACATGATAAGACAAGGGTATTATCTTGAGAACCAAGATCATTCTATAACTAATTGTAAGATTAATAGACGTGACACAAGACTGGCTAGTAAGCATGAGGCTCATAACTTCCTTTGATCGATGTCAACTCAGGGAGTAACTGATGGCAACATTCTTCAAATAAGGAACAAAGTTTAATGGAGGGAGACAAATTGCAAATGAAGGGTTTTGTTGGGGACACAACACTGAGGGTGATGGTGATTGACAAAAATCATAATGTTGAGGATAGGGAGACTCAATGACGACTAGGTTCTGCTTCCCAAAATAATAGTGATGTTCCCACGGTTTTGAGTGGATTGGGGAATGGTTTGTACATAAATAATAAGTGGTGGGGTCCCCACGGTTTTGTGGGTGTTGAGGACAATTTGATGATGGGTGGGATTCCTGTGGTTTTTTGTGAATCAGGGAATCAATTTGATGATGGGTGGAGTTCCCACAGTTTTGAGTGAGTCAGAGAACCTTTTCCGTGATGATGTGGGGGTTGTTTTGCAAACTCGAAGATAGGTGCCCCATGAATCAATGCAACCTGCGGGGAATAACTGAAATGAATTGGTTGCTTTTGAGGGTGGGGTCCCCATTGGTGTCATGGAAGGGGTGAAGATACGAGGAATATTATAGGTGGTATATTTCTCATGGAGTTATGAGTGGTAAACCTGTGAGTCTTGATCATAACATGTGCCGAGGAATTTGATGGCATCAACTATTGAAGGGGGGGAGTAAATGCCCAACTATAAAATGATGAACTATGGGTTGATGTTTTCAAAGTGAATCAAATTCCTCGGACTTGTGGGGGTTCCACATCATGGGTGTAAAAGAATGACTTGGATGTAATGGTGAGAACACCCATGGGGGAAACATGCTATCCTCAGTATTGAAATTGATGGCACATCATTACTGGGAATGAGGGTCTTGTGGTTATTAGCGGGAATAATGGTAAATCCAATGTAAGTAGAGAGAAAACGTTGCCTATATGCTAATTTTGGAATGATACCTATGATAGAAGTCTGGTGCCACTGTTGAGGGATGGAGTCTTGTTCTTATAATACAAAAACAAGAGGTTGTGGGCTCTTGGTCATTATCCTACACACATGGTGCAAATACCCAAGTGTAATAAAGAACATAAAAAAGGTATTAACGATGAAAAATGGTAACCAAAAACATAATGCACCTGTGGAGTACGTGCAAAATGACTAGCGTAGGACAGTTATCAGATGGAAGTGTGGTCGTAGCCATTGTGGAGATCTTGAGATGATGATTTTGGTGATGCGAATGGTTCCTCAAATGGAGCTACGGTTTGGGCATGACGCCAGGATATCTACTTTCTAACAGGTTTGTCTCATCGTGGGGCTGCTGAGGTGACCCGACCTCAGATGGGGGCTGAGCAGAGTGTCATAGGTCTAGTGGATCGATATTATGGAGGAGATGCTGGAGCGGTAAGCTCAAGGCAGATCCTTGTGAGTCATATTTAGAGCCGCTCTGTTTAGGTAGTGGCAACTGCCATTCTTTGAGTGTTAGGAGTAGCATCCCTGCATATGATTACATGAGGTAAGGTGGGATTAGCAGAGAGGGTGCTAGCAGGGCATTGAGTTACACTAGGGATTTGTGCACTCTTCCTACACACAATCCCTAGAATTTAGGGTCAAATGCACCCAAATAGTCAATCATGGCACATCATAACTTGTTTCTTCCCTTTTTAGGGGTTTGGGCACTCTTGCATGAGTTTCCCCCATTTTTTAGGGTTTTGTGCACTTAAGTTGGCTATTTTAGCTCATTTAACTACCCAATTGGCTAATTTGGGCTAATTAGACTTCTGTTTCACATGCATAATTGACTTAACTACCTTATGAGGTAGTTCTATGGCTAGTTAACCCTAGCTACTCATGCATGGTTAAGTTTACTCTCCAAGGAGGGCATACTTGTCAAGACTTAGGCATAAAAGCACCTCACTTGAGTGTTCTAAGCCTACTTCTACCCTATTAACTATTGCATGGTCATTATTGCTTCCATAGGAATGCACACTTGATCATTTAGAGGTAATTACTATGGGTTTCACTATCCATTAAGCTTGTGCATGCAAGTTGTCAAAATCATTTTCTTAGTGCTCAGGTTTCATTTTCAAGCTGTCAAGCTTCGAGAACGCCATCATATCTATTATAGTCTACCGGTTCAAATACCTGTCCAAAAAACACTCAGGAAAATGTCAGCAACGTAAGGATCAATTCAGATTAGCAGAATGAAAGGAACAGAAGGCCCAACATCCATGCCTAGTGGGAATTAGTAGCTGAGAGATAAAACATGTTTATGTATTTTGAAACGCCTATGGTCATGGATTGTTTGCAGTAAAAAATAACCAACATTGGATCGAGATTGAAGCTAGAGGATCAATAGTCAAAGTTTAGCTGAAATACAGGGTATTAGATGAACATGTGGCAACTATAAGAATTCACCTAAGAAGCTGATCCATAAACCTCGGCTTATTTTATTC